>OU342736.1:439224616-439833209 GCA_910589765.1 Avena atlantica | reverse complement strand
CACAATCTTAGAACTGTGAGAGTAAAGCTGGTCTGAATCTACGCAATTGCAACAAATAATTGATCAATAATGCCTGGTTGAGTTTGCGCAAAGTAGTTACTAAGATTAATGGAACACTGAGTAGAGGTGCATAGATAAACGCACCTAGGAACACGAGCACTTGATGATCATGGGGTTCTGCATTCTTGATCGCGGGGCCGCCTAGGTCTGCCGGCGGATCCGTGTAAGCATTGGGGTAGCCGTCGCCGTGAGTAGCATCATGGTTGACCTCGATTTCCCTTGATCCACTTGAGAGCTGCTCTTCCGTTGGAGGACCCGCCATCGCCACGCGAGGGTTTGCTCCGAGGAGGCGGCGGGTTGGGTACGTCAGAGCTAGGGATTGGGGAATGGGGATATGGTTCGCCTTTTTGGAGTGGGGCCTGGGTGTTCCATTTGAAAGGGGGGGATAGAGAGGAGAATGGGGGTGTGGGGGGGGGAGGGAGCAGGGGAAAATAATTTTATGGGATCTGGTCTACAAGTAGACCAACTCGCATGATTGATATGTGGCATTTGAGATCTAGAATTCGGTTGCTATTTTTGGCCATTTTCCTTTGTTCTGGACACGTGTCATTTGCCAAAGTTGGTCCACGTCTCTAAATCTGTGGACCAGGTCCCATATAAATATTCTTCCGCGGGGCCTACCATTGGCGGTTGCTGCATAGGCCCGGACGCGCCTCCTAACCCTAGCGTCGTGCGCCGCCAACAGCCAAGGAGAGGGCCGCAGAGGAGAGTGAGGAAGGGAGGATATGAGGAGGGACCTGCCGCTGGCGGTCGCTGCAGAAGCGGCGTGGCGACGCTCGATAGCACCGCCTGCGGTTGCAATCGGGATAGCTTTTTTTTGTTGACAAATTCGATCGGGATAGCTTGCTGATTGAAACCTAGGCACGGGAAGCCCGACCCGGCCGCAAAAAATTCCTCACGGGGCGGGCTTTATTTGGCTCGTGGGCTGGGCCTTGGACTGCGTACTATGGCCCGATGTGCACTTATGGCCGGGCTCCTGCAGAATGGCCAAATTAGGGAAGACCTAGCCTAACGACCCGATGATTTTCTACAGGTTCAGACATTGACATGGTTATACCCTACGGGTACGTAACTTCAGCATACCTAGTCTAGCCCAAGGAAGGCCCACAGCAGACATACGCTGGCCCATGAAGATTTTCGGGTGGCCAAGGCCCATGACGTCTTCGGATCCTTGGAGAACAAGACTAGAGGAGATAGGAAATTCAAAGGGGTAAAACCCTAGAACTTGTAACCGACTAGGACTATGCCCGGGACCTGCCTAAGTCTATATAAAGGCCAGGAGGGCACGTCCTAGGGCAACTTGACTCATACTTTCGCACACGCATCCACGCCAGATCGAATCTGCGCACCCCGTAACCTTCGGTTCCACCGTAATCAAAGAGCAGACAAGCAGGAGTAGGGTTTTCCCTCCGGGGTCCTGAACCTGGGTAAATCTCGTGTCCCCTGGTTGCTTGTCTGTTAACCGTGCCACGATCTCCAGCATCCCCATCTTCTCCAAAACCCAAGTCCATAACAATGGGCATTGACGAGATTAAACCTCGTCAATTGGCGCCGTCTGTGGGAATTGGGGCTGCTGATTGTGCGGTCGTGACGGTTCCGACCCGATCGATCTACAACTCCGCGGCGACGGAGAATCACCTCCTCTTCGGCGCTTTCGACTTCACCGCCCACTCGCCGGATACCATGAAGGATTTCGAGCCCGTAGGCGACGGACTCAAAATCTTGTTCGGGAGCTTCTGCTTCCAGGTGGGACAAACTGGCACCCTCCGCCTCCCTGAGCGGGTGCCCGTGCCGTCAATCAGGCCCGCTTCATGGGCTCCACACCCCGTTCTACGCATGTCACCATCAACAGATGAGTTCTACAGCAGCAGCAGCTGCAACTCCGATCTGTGCGATCCACCTTTGGATGAAGGGACCTACGGTTCCGGATCCGAAAGCTGCGGCAGCAGCCAACCAATCTGCAGGCGCTATCTATGCGCCGCAGTCATCCAAACCGACGAGGAAATGCCTAACCCGCCGCCCAACCCCAACCCGCAGGACAGAAACGGCGAAAACGGTGGAAACGGCGAAAGCGGGGAAAACAGTGGCCACCTCATCCAACTTAGCAAAGAAGGATGGGTCGAAGCACGCCGCGCCGTTGCAGGCGAAATAGTCCTACCTCTGGACTCCCCACGTGATCTGCTGAGGGCATACCACTACCTCCTCATCGAGGAGCACAAGAAGCAAGTCAAGATGCAGGAGACGCTCGACAAACGCAAGCAAGCAGCCTCTGAGTCCAGTGCGCGACGAGCTGCGCTCTCCGCCATGGGACCCGGCTCTAGCACAAACGGAAATCAGGGAAACAAGCACCGCTCTTGGGTGGAAAACATGGACCCCAAGGAGCGGCGTGACGTGACCCGAACTCTCCATACATCGTTCACGGATATGGACGCTGACGGCAACATCATCCCGAAGACGCCACAAGCTGCGATCATGGCAGCCACTGCGTATCTCGCGGCTCACCCACCTTCGGAGGGGGACCCGAAAATGGCCATGCATAGGTCCGCACTCACCGGACTAGGACTAATTGGAGCTGCGCTCCACGAAGACACTCCTGCGGAACCGAAGAAGAAAGCTCCGGCCAGGCGCGACCGGAGTCCCACCCCCTCATCCGAAGAGGAAGAGGAGCACGATCTTCCTCGAAGGAAGAAGAGCTCGCACCGCCATAAAAGCGACTACGACGCCAGAGACAAGCTTACACAGCGCAAGATCGATAAAGCACGCGCTAAACGCGCATGCTCGTCTGAATCTGAGATGGATGAAGACGAAGGAGAACTCTGCGGGGCTCGATATTTCAGCAGATCCGTCCGGCGAACACAGATGCCACGCAACTTCAAGCTTCCTTCGGATACTCCGAAGTTCAACGGCATGCAAGATCCAAAGTCCTGGCTCAGTGACCATCTGTCATCCGTCAAGCTTCACGGAGGCAACAAAGAAACCGCCATGCAATGCCTTCAGCTGCAGCTAACAGGCGCAGCGCGGGTCTGGCTTAGCAGCCTATCATCAGGATCCATCCGAAGCTGGGAGGAGCTCGCTTACAGCTTCATCCGAAACTTCAAAGGCACCAGCAAGAGGCCCGCCTCAATTGAAGAATTGCGAGCCTGCACTCAGAGAAGGGGTGAATCTATTCGCTCGTACATACTACACTGGTCTACAACCAAGAACTCCGCAGCACACATCTCCGAAGAGCGGGCCATCGACGCCTTCAGGGACGGCGTCAAACGCCCAGACTTCAAGGAGAAACTTGGACGTGTAAAGCCCAAGACACTCGACCAGCTCATGGAAATCGCCAACAGTTGGGCAGACGGCGAAGATTGCATCCAGCGGGCGCAATCAGATGAAGAGGACGACTACGGCCAAAGACGCGAACGCCGCAGCAAGAGGAGATCGCGCGTCTACGAGGACCGCGACGGACCCGACATGGTCGCAGCCGGCTACGCCGACCGCCGTAATGACAACAGCCGCAACAGCGGAGGATAACGCAGCGGAAACTTTCGCGACAATGGACGACCAACGCAGTCGTGGCAACGTCGCGACCGCGAGAACGGACCCTCAGCATTCGACAAACTTTCGGGTCCATGCACCATCCACTTTTACATCGACAAACAAGATGGCAAAAAGAAAGCTAGCCACATGCTCAAGGACTGCCGCGAGTTCCAGAAACTCAGCGAAAGCATGTTGCAGATGAGGCAACAAGCTCCAATCCCTGCGTTCGGAAACGCACCTGCGCCAGGTGAAATAGCACACGAAGCTCCTCCACCGCCGCCTATTGGAGGCCCAAATCAACCAGTCGCACCAGCGCAAAACAACGCCGGGGTCGCATACCCCCCACCAAAAGGAGCACCCAATATGATACAGAAGGGACGCCCCACAAATAGGGTGCAGAAGAAAATCACCCGAAAAATCAACTTGGCCGTGGAAACTCCGCCTGCAATCCCTGAGTACCTCAGCGGATCAGAGTCCTGCATCACATTCACTCGCTTGCCAGATCCCTCGCCCAGGTCATGCTGCCCTGGTGCTGGAGGCGTAGATCGGAGGCTTCGAGATGAGTCGCGTCTTCATGGACGGCGGCAGCGGCATCAACCTAATGTTCGCAAGCACTCTAGCAGCTATGTGGATCCCGCAATGCAGCCTGGAACAATCAGACACAACGTTCCACGGCATTGTCCCAGGGAAGGGCATCTTCCCCCTAGGCAAAATAGGGCTCGACGTCATCTTCGGGAAGCCGGACAACTTTCGGCAGGAGCGCCTAGAATTCGAAGTGGTGGACTGGCCGTCGCAATACCATGCCATCCTGGGGCGTGTAGCATTCGCAAGGTTCCTGGCCGTCCCACACTACGCATACCTACTACTCAAGATGCCAGGACCAAGGGGCGTCATCACAGTCCACGGGAGCTTCACCCGATCGGACCAATGCAACAGGGATTT
This sequence comes from Avena atlantica, assembly GCA_910589765.1. Lineage (NCBI taxonomy): Eukaryota > Viridiplantae > Streptophyta > Magnoliopsida > Poales > Poaceae > Avena > Avena atlantica. The sequence goes on along the minus strand of OU342736.1, from coordinate 439,828,682 downwards.
CAACAAAATCTCCCAGTCCTTCGGCATGCAAGACGAGCTCGTAAGGCTCCGCGAGGTGACGGACAATGGGCTACCCCTAGTCACAAGGCAGAACGCACCTGACATGTCCTTCGACTCCACCGTCAACACCAGGAAAGTGCAGGTCCATCCGACAGACGCCTCCAAGACGGCGCTGATCGCTAACGACCTCAGCACCGCATAGGAAGGCGCGCTCGTCGAATTCCTTCGTGAGCGCTGGGAAATCTTCGCCTGGTGTCCTGCGGACATGCCAGGAGTTCCCAGGGAATTCGCCGAGCACGCACTCAATGTCTTCCCAGACACCAAACCAGTCAAGCAGTCCATCCGAAGACTGTCGGAGCCACGAGCCGAAGCTATCGGCAAGGAGATCAACAGATTACTCGCAGCAGACTTCATCCGGGAAATCAAGGAAAGCGAGTGGCTGGCAAATACGGTGATGGTCCCGAAGAAGGACACGGACATCCTGCGGATGTGCGTGGACTTCACGTCACTAAATAAACACTGCCCAAAGGACCACTTCCCCTTCCTCGGATCGACCAGATCATCGATTCGACTGCAGGTTGTGAGAAACTCTCATTCCTCGACGCCTACTCAGGCTATAACCAGATTCGACTCAAGGTCTAGGATCAAGAGAAAACGACGTTCATCACACCGTTCGGAGTATTCTGCTACAACACAATGCCCTTCGGGCTAAAGAACGCGGGTGCCACGTACCAGCGATGCATGCAATCCTGCCTCAAGGACCAGATCGGTCGCAACATCCAAGTCTATGTCGACGACATAGTCATAAAAACCAAGGAGGCAAGAACACTTATCGACGATCTCCGCGAGACGTTCGACAACCTTGATCGCTACAGGATCAAGCTCAATCCAGAAAAGTGCGCCTTCGGCGTCCCCTCGGGTCAGCTGCTCGGGTACTTCATCTCTCAACGAGGGATCGAAGCGAACCCGAAGAAAATCAAAGCTATCATGACAATGGAGAAGCCAAAAAACCTCAAGGGCGTTCAGCAGCTCGCAGGGCGAGTAGCGGCACTAAGCAGGTTCATCAGCCGCATGGGCGAGAAAGCCCTACCATTTTACCAGCTGCTGCGCAAGGCAGACAAGTTCGAGTGGACACCAGAAGCCAACGACGCATTCGAAAGCCTCAAGCGGCTCCTCTCCACCTCGCCCGTTTTGGTCACGCCAAAAAAGCGCGATCCCCTGCTGCTGTACATAGCAGCCACACACCAGGTGGTCAGCACAGTACTCGTGGTCGAACGAACCGAAGAAGGCAAGACCCACGGGGTACAACGCCCAATTTACTACCTCAGCGAGGTTCTCACTCCAACAAAACAGCGGTACCTGCACTACCAGAAGCTGGCCTACGGCATGTTCATGACGGCTCGACGACTGAGCCACTACTTCCAGGAGCATCAGGTGATGGTTGTCAACGAGGCACCCCTGAACAGCATCCTGAATAACCCAGAGGCCACAGGACGCGTGGCCCTGTGGGGCATCGAACTATCACCTTTGGACATCGTCTACGAGAAACGACACACAATCAAATCTCAAGTCCTTCCGGACTTCCTGGTGCACTGGATGGAGCTGCAGCTGCCTGACACCCCAGACATGTCGCAGTCCTGGACAATGCATTTTGACGGCTCCAAACGCGAAGCCGGAGCAGGGGCAGGAGTCATACTGACCTCCCCGCAAGGTGACAAGATGAAGTACGTCCTTCGGATGAAATTCAGAGCCTCCAACAACGAGGCCGAATACGAAGCCCTCATCCATGGCATGAAGATGGCAAAAATATGTGGCGCAACGCGCCTGGTCATCTACGATGACTCCAACCTTGTCGTACAGCAGACGATGAATGAGTGTGACGCACACGCCGAAAACATGATCGCGTACCGCGCGCTATACAACGCACTCGAAGGAGAATTCGACGGATGCGAACTTCGGCACGTTGGAAGAGAGAGCAACGAGGAGGCCGATAGACTCGCCAACATAGGCTCCACTTGTGCAAAGGTACCACCAGGTGTGTTCCTCGAACAGATCTGCGTGCCATCCATCAAGCGGTAATTCCCCAAGGGATCACCCGAAGAAGCAGAACACTCGGGGGCTACGCTACCCGAAGGTCATGAAGGACCCGAAAAGTTGGATACCGAAGTTGCCATGGTCAACCTGATGCAGGTCATGGCAGTCGAAGAAACTTGGACACGTCCATACCTCCAGTTCCTGATAAACGGAGAATTGCCAGACAGCCCGACAGATGCCCGGCGCGTATCTCGTCGGTCAAAAGCCTTCACCATCATCAACGGCGAACTGTACAAACGCAGCATTACGGGTGTACTACAACGGTGCGTCACCATCAACGACGGCAAGGCCATACTCCAAGATATCCACGAGGGCATCTGCGGCCACCACGCAGGTAGCCGCTCCCTCGTCGCCAAAGCTCTGCGAGCAGGATTCTACTGGCCAACGGCCATGAGCGACGTGAAGGACATCGTCCGAAGATGCAACGGGTGCCAACGGTTCGCCGACAAACCGCACGCACCTGGGTCCGAACTTCGACCCATACCCATAGCCAGGCCTTTTGCCCAATGGGGCCTTGACATGATCGGCAAACTGCCAAAATCCTCGAAGGGAGGACACGTCTTCCTCCTGGTCGCAGTCGAAAAATTCACCAAGTGGATCGAAGCCATGCCAGTCACCAACCAGAAGGGCAAAACCGCCGTCAAGTTCTTTGAATCCATTGTCTACAGGTTTGGCGTACCGCACAGCATCATCACTGACAACGGATCGAACTTCATCTCCGAAGAATTCCAGGACTTCTGCGAAGGCCTCGGGATCAATATCACGTATGCCTCGGTGGCACACCCGCAAACAAACGGGCAAGTGGAAAAAGCCAACGGCCTAATCGGCGCCGGCATCAAGAAGCGCCTCATGAGATCACTCGAGCACAAAGCTGGAAACTGGACGAAAGAGCTACCGTCTGTCCTGTGGAGCTTACGGACTACGCCAAACAGCTCCACCGGCTACACACCGTTCTTCATGGTACACGGAGCCGAGGCAGTGCTACCAGCCGAAGTACCCCATCAGGCTCCACGAGTCGTCGCGTACAGCGAAGCCGAATCCACGGCTGCACTCGAAGAGGCCGTCGACACACTCGATGAAGCGCGGGATATAGCAGCCGCTCGATCAGCGGTGTACCAGCAGAGTCTCTGCAACTATCACAGCCGCCGGCTGCGCCCAACGTCCTTCATCGAAGGAGACCTCGTCTTGCGACTCAAGCAAAAGCGACCGAACAAACTCGATTCACCATGGGAAGGACCCTACGCCATCACCGAGGTCATCCCAGGTGGCGCCTATCACCTCAAGCACGTTGTTGCCTACCAAAACCCACCGGCGAGCAGCGACGGGCAACACGGAGAGCCGGGAGGCTCCTAGGACTGCTGGTGGGCCCTGGTCCCTCGGGCAACGGCCCGCAAAACTCCGGCACACGTCCTGGCTTGGTTCGAGGGCGTGCCACCTGACCTATACCTGATCAGGAAGGTGAAAGATTGCTTCGATTGGTTTCCTGCATGGCAAACAAACATACGTAAAATTCAAGCCGTAACCGGCTCCCAGGTTTCCCTGTGAATCGGCTCCTAGAGCCGATTATCCCATGGTTCTGCATTAGATCTATGATAACATGGGGTTTTGCTTCATCAATACAAGTTAAATCGATCTACGACAGTTTAACGTTTTCACTACATAATTGGAACGTCCTACACGTAATTAAGCCTGGTAGATACAAAAGATAATAGAAAACTAATCCTAGAGAAGGCCTAGAAACCAACGTAAAGTCAATTCCCGGAACAACTCCTCTCGGATTGGTGAACCATATCTTATATACTACTGGATCGTTCAACCCGTTTGCAAGGCCTGATCATGTAGATATCAAACTAAACCTTGGAGAACAAGGCACAACTATAACAGATCAAATCGACTTAAATAAAGATCAAGCAAAGTGCCACCCTTACACCCGGGAAAAGGTGCAAAGGCGGCGAGATAACTAGAGGCAGCATACCTAAACGATCATAGCAAAAAGTACCGATGCTAGCCTAAACAAATCTATGATAATAGTGTTACTCGCCATCAACAAGGCTTCAGTACGAGTAACACCAAATAATCGCATAAGTAGATGCTGCCTAGATCGCAAGATGCGATCTAGGCAGAATGGCACTTACCCGAGAAAAACCCTAGAAACAAAGGGTGGCGATGCGCCGAGATTGTGTTTGTTGTGAACGTGATTGTCCTCTTTTTCTCAATAACCTTAGGTACATATTTATAGTCCGGAGACTTTCTATCTTTGGAATAACTCTACAACTCTATCTCTTACCTAAATCGAAACAGAACCTATTACAATATAAGATACACGGACAATTTAGCCCAAATCAACGCACGAGGCCGATTCAACAACACGTTGCATATACGTATCTTCTAAGCCCATCTTGATTGCGGCCCAACTCCTCCTTTGGCCAAAATATGGCGATAACACATGCCCCCCTGGTTTTGGCAATAATAATTCCAAAACCACTCTGTTTTTTCCTTCTCCTCTTTTTTTTCTATATCGGGTTACGCGTTGCCAGAATGCGTTGCAGAACAGAATCATCACGCCACCCCCTCATCATGATGCCCTGTCTTCTCCACTTCTCCGCAGTGCATGATTTGACAATTTCGGCAGCACATTCTGGGAAACCGCTATAGCATTGAACCACTTCATACTATTCACCTTATTTATATTCATCTGAGCAGTTTGCAGCCCCATCTTCCTCTAGAAGCCAAGAAACCCTTCTTCCTCCGCCGAAAAAACCCTCTTCCTCCGCCATGGCCTCCTCTGCTTCATCTGGCCTGTCCTCCCAAGCCTCCAACACAATGAGCGACCGGGAGCCGACGCCAGAGCACCCGCCAACGGCGGCGTACAACACTCTCGCCCCACAATGGTGGGACGAGAGGGATTGGGATTTCGCCACCTGGTCCGAGGACGACGAGTCCTTGACCGATGGCGAGGAGGACCTGCAGTTCCTTGCCGATGGGGAACTGGAGGCGGACAGCACCGACGACGCCATGTCCTGGGACGGCGTCGACTCCTCCGACGAGGAGGAGGAAGCGGAGGAGGACACCTCCTCCGACGAGTACCAGCCGGTGAAGTACTTCCGCGCCGGGTCCAGCAAGGACACCGAAGACGACGACGAGGACGAGGAGGCCCCCGCTGGCATCTGGATCAGCAGCAGCGAAGACGACGCCGGCAGCAGCGCTGATGACAGTGAACAAGACGACGGCGAAGACAGCGGCGACGACCTCGGACTCTAGATTAGGAATTAGTAGTAGTAGTAGTAGTAGTAAATTTCCTTTTGTAAGCAATCAGCTCCTTTTGTAAGCAATCAGCTCCACTGTAAATAATCGTCTTTTGAATGAACGAAGATTGCTTTTCCAACTCGAAGATTGCTTTTCCGACCCAATTTCGCCGATAGTCACATAGGTCGATGTTCCAGAAGCCGATAGCAACGCATCGGCTTTTACCCTGCTGCGCTCATACAGTCAACCAAGTCACAGCCCAAAGAGCCGATGGTAAAACATCGGCTTTCCCAAAAACGTTGACAAGGTCAATTTCGGTCGCATACTTAGACAAATCTGAGCGGCCACTTTCCAGTTTCAAACGGTAACCTGCGACCCTCTTCAAAAAGGGCGACCCAGATCTCCAATTGCTCATCGACCAAATCGAGCTCACAGTGACAAGACCCCTCGATCCCCAATTGCACAGATCCATCTCTGCCGGCAAATTAGATGGCGGAATCGTCCAACACCAACCCAGAGGTCTCCGGTCTGAAGGTACGCCTACTCCCCGCATTCTGAACGCGATGCTAGAATTAATGGCGAACACCTGAATTAATGCCTTATTCCATTAAATTTTCTAGGTTTCAGACATTCTGCTGCCACATCCTTCTCTCCCAAATTCTCTCTGCCTTGGCCCTCGTACGGCATCTAGTCCTGCCCATCTGATTTCTTGCGAAGCAAACCGAATCCCCTTCATAAGCCAAGACCTAGATTTAAACTCTTGGGCCGACTGCTTGCGAGCCTGGCCTAATCCTCCTGAACACTGGGTCTCTTGGTTCAGCAGGGTAGCTAGAGCTTACCAATCCCAATGGGAAACCACGGGAATAGCCGATGCCTTGCATTTGTCACTGTCTCCCCTTGAAAAACATGAGAATCTTCTAAAGACCATCGGCTACTTCTGGTCTGACGCTCTGAACTGCTTCATGTTCGGTCATGGCCCTATGTCACCAACTCTGTTAGACGTGGTGATGATTACTGGTCTGGATGTTACATCACCCAGCCCCTCTGCTTTTAAACTGACCAAAGACCCCTACAAACTGTCTTCTAAAACAGACTGCACGAACTGGGGTGCCTACCTCCAACGCCATATGAAAACAAAGGGTCCTGTCACAGAGAAAGAACACACAGCCTTTCTCAACTTCTGGCTAGAACATTTCATATTCTGTGGCCCTTCCCTTGCTCCAACCAAAAATTATCTCTCCTTAGCCTACGAGCTTGCCAAAGGCACTCAACTTGGCATCGGCAAACTGTTCCTTGGAGAGGTCTATCGATATCTCCAGTTGATGTCTGTCAAGCTGTTCTCTGGCATAGCAGTCAAAACAGGAGGTCCTTGGTGGTTCATCCAGCTATGGGCCCAGCTGTACTTTCAAAACCATGTCCCCAACTTTCCCCTTTTGGCGAGTTGTACCCTCCCAGATGTCAAAGGGAAGCAGATCCGATGCACTAGTTATGGCCAAGCTTTGTATAGACTGCCAGGTAGCAAACTATCCCCTCAGGAAGCGTCCAAGTGGTTCAGTATTTTCTTCCAAGGCCTGGATAATCCTACTTTCTTCCCTTACATGGAAGAATCGGAACATTTTGAAAATCCCATCTCCTTCAGGCTAGACAGCTTTGCCGATGACACCAGCACTCGGCAACTCTTTTCCATTGTGATCCGTCCCTGTTTCCTTCCAGTTGGCATGAGTACATCCAACAGAATCATCAAGCCAGGGTATGAATTCTACCAGCCGGTCATAGTGGCTCGGCAATTTGGCCTTGGACAAGTACCTCCCCATCTCTTTCTCCACCATCTTACGGAGAGCAGAGCCGACCTGCCTGATCCTCTCACCAGTCAAAGGCGTTACTCCTTCTTTGATGCTCTGACCATCCCAATTCCCAACAACCTCACCTTCGCCTCATCAACCGATGGCTTTGAAGACTGGTGGTCGATGTGGAAGACTCACGCTTTCAGGAGAGCTCTGGGACCGTTGCTGAAACAGCTCGATGCTGACTATGACATCCCCGTGGAACAGGTACCACTACTTGTAAATTTTCTTGATGCAGCTCACAAATGACTCTTCTACTAACCCACTCTTTCTCTTTGCAGCAACAAGATGGCCCTGAACATACGCACAGTGATGGCTCCCCCTTTGAGTTCTTTCCGCCAGCTCCTGTGGTTCTTTTCTGCAAAAACTCGCCACCTTTGAAAAAGGTCATGATGCAGAACCAGCCGATAACACCACAATCGGCTTCTAAGAAGCAAGTAACTTCAACATCAGCTGCCCCTCGAGTTCCAACTAAGACAAGAACGATGATGAGGAATGTAGCTGCCAGGAAGACCTTGAGGCGCTGGAGCCCTTCTCCAGAAAGCTCGCATGTAGGCTGATCCATGTCTTGGTCGATCCTTCTCATTCTTTCATTCTTGCAGACGTGCTCGTGTCTAACAGCTTTCCTTCTCTTGCAGGCTTCCGTCGAAGACACCTCCCACGAGGACACACGACCCGATCAAGGAGAATCAAGCCCAACAGACTCTGAGAGGACTGCCACACCAAACCAGCCAGATGTGCCACCATCGGCTCCCAGGAAAAGGCCAGTTCCTGAACCTGCTGCCCCCCGAGCATCAGTCGAGGCGGGGCCAGCTGTGGGTCCCAAGAGAGCTCGTAAAGGACTGCAAGCTTCTTCGTCGAGCCAGGAGGTTTCGAAAATCATCACCCTTCATGCTCTTACCACTTAATTCCTTCTTATCTGCCGATTCATCATCATTTACATCGGTTAAACACCTTCAATGCAGACGACTGACGTTTCTAGTGGGAAGGCTGGGGCAGTGCCGATGCCTTTAGCCAAGCCGGATTCAGCAATCCCCGAAGGTGCAGATGAAACGGCCACCACTTTGGGCAAACCCCCAGCAACCACACATAAGCCGATTGTCTCGCCATCTGCTGTCCCCTCGACCTTAGGAGAGGTATGTTAGCCTCTTTCGGCTCATCCTTCCATGTTGGACACATACTGACGTACTTTCGGGCTGTCAGTGTTGTGATATTTCAGGCTTGCTGACGTTCGACCCTGAATCCATCGAACCAACTCCCTCTGTCGCCACCGATGAACCACAAGCCAGGGCTGTTCTACCTCAATTCCAGCGTCTTAGAGCCTTGCTGTCCTCCCCGATCGAAGAGCTGATCGAGGGTTCTGAGGAGGTGAAGAGCGTTCTTGCTGAAATAAAAGACCAACTCCCAGTAGCATTGCAGGTGAAGCTTTGGCCCGTTGTAACTCTGTCTTTCTACGGGTCAAGGGTGAAGCTAGCTCGTGAAAGGATCAACCTGCGTCGTGCCCAACTTCCGCTGAAGGCCAATATTGCAGACAGATGTCAGCAGCTCAACGAGAAAAAGGCGTCTCTGGATGCCAAAACTGACACCTCTGTCAGTACCGCCGAGCTCGCATCCTTGAAAAGGGAGTTGTAAGATTTTGAAGAGAAAGTCCGGGCGACAAAACAGCTCATTCGCGACAAGGAAGAATCCATCGCCCGATCCCAAGACGAAGCAGAAAGCCTCAAGGCTCAACTGAAGACCGATCTGGCAGAAATACGTGCCCTGAACAAGCAGCTAGTGACGGGCAAGGACGAAGATGACGAAGCCGAGATCGCCGAGGTGGACCGTGTCCGTGCTGACGCCCTCCACGCCTTCGAGGCATTTCTTCAGTAGCTCGTTTATGTAAACTGGCATCTCCTTGTAACAGTTTGAACTTCTAGAGTCGATGACTGTGCATCGGCTGTATATTTTGTTCATTGGCCGATTTCATGTATCGGCCCCCATATCTCACTGTCCATCATTCCACATGCTTGGGAAATATATATTTTTGTTTTTTTTATTGGCCGATTTCATGTATCGGCCCCCATATCTCACTGCCCATCATCCCACATGCTTGGGAAATATTTCTTGAGATGCTGACCGTTGACAGCCACTGGGAATTTCACGCCATCCAGCTCCTCCAGCATGTACGCGTTTCCCCTTAAAACTTGATCGACCCTGTATGGCCCGTGCCAATTTGGAGACCATTTACCATATGATGCATCCTTAGTTCCCAATGGCAATACAGCTTCCCATACCAAATCGCCAACGTGGAACTCCTTCGGTCTCACCTTCTTGTTATATGCACGAGCTACCTTGGCCTTGTTTTCTTTGATTTTCTCAAGCGACCATAGCCTAAGCTCAGTCAGATCCTCAACACTGTCACTCATCAGGGCCGCATATTCTTCAGTCGTTAGATCGTTCTGAAAAGTGACACGTCTCGATCCAGCCGTAATTTCCCAGGGCAATACGGCTTCTTGTCCATAGACTAGATGGTATGGCGAGGTTTTTATCGCTCCATGACATGACATGCGGTAAGCCCATAAAGCCTCTGACAAAACCTCGTGCCAACGCCTAGGGTGCTCATCGATTTTCCTCTTGATCAGCTTGATAAGGCTCTGGTTGGACGCTTCAGCTTGCCCATTTGCTTGAGCATAGTATGGAGACGATCGAATCAGCTTAATCCCTGTGTCCTCACAGAACTTTCTGAACTCGTGAGAAGTGAAGACCGAACCTCCATCGGTCGTGATAGTCTGGGGAATCCCAAACCTATGAATGACGTGTTCTTTCACAAAATCGACAACATCCTTCGAGCTTACTGACTTCATAGGGACGACTTCCACCCATTTAGTGAAATAATCCGTAATGGCCAAGATCCACATGTGGCCTTTGCTTGATGGAGGATTGATCTTGCCGATCATGTCCATGCCCCAGCCTCGGAATGGCCACGGCTTGATGATGGGGTTCATCGCTGACGCGGGTACCATCTGAATTTTTCCAAATTTCTGACATGCTTGACACCCTTTGTAGTACTTAAAACAGTCCTCAAGCATGGTAGGCCAATAAAACCCTGATCACCTGATCAACCACTTCATCTTGTGAGCCGATTGGTGAGTTCCACAGGCGCCTTCGTGTACCTCGTGTAGGAGCCGATTGGCCTCGGCTGTCCCCAGACATTTGAGCAATAACCCTTCCAGAGTCCTGTAAAACATGTCGTCCCCAATGAGCACATACTTCATGGCCTTGTACCTTATCCGTTTAGGTGCCCCCCGAGCCGAATCCTTCAAGTAATTGAAGATATCGGCTCTCCAGTCGTCTGCGTCCAGGAACTGTACCTGAACATCGGCTCCCTCTGCTACGTCCTTGTAGCCTGAAGCCATTTGTGCAAGATCATTCGCCTCGGTATTCTGCGATCGCGGGATCCAGGTGAAGTTTATGTACCGGAATTGTGCCATCATCTCACCGCATTGCAGCCATAATGGGAAGAGCGACTCGCTCTCACACTTGTATTCCTCCGTGAGCTGAGAAATCACCAACTTGGAGTCTCCAAAAATTTCCACTGCTTCTGCTCCAGCTTCGATGAGCAACTCCATTCCCTTGTGTATCGCCTCATACTCAGCGACGTTGTTGGTGCGAGGGGCAGATAACCTGATGGAGAAGGAAAATGTTGCCCCCCGGGGCGACACGAGTAGCACGCCGATGCCGCACCCATCGTCACAAACCGATCCATCGAAAAACATAGCCCACGCTCGTATAGATAGTGCTGCTATATTAGTGTTGATCCTTTCAGCGATAAGGTCGGCCAATGCCTGTCCCTTAACTGCTTTCGCGGGTTGATACCGGATGTCAAACTCTGATAATGCAAACATCCATTTCCCCAGTCGGCCTTTCAACATAGGAGCCGACAGCATGTGCTTTATGACATCTGATTTGCATATGATGACAATCTCTGCTGATAGCAAAATGTGGTGCAGCTTGGTGCATGTGAAAAACAGGCAGAGGCACAACTTGTCGATCTCAGGATACCTTGTCTCTGAATCCAGCATCCTTTTGCTGATGTAAAATACAACTCGCTCCAGCCCATCATAAACTTGCACCACCACTGAGGCGATGGACGTGTCAACTGATAAGTAAATGTAGAATGGCCTATCCGGCTGGGGCGGAACCAATACTGGCGGCTTCGTCAGATATTCTTTGATCTCGTCGAAGGCTCGTTGTTGTTCTGCCCCCCAGCTGAACGCCTCGTCAGATTTAATCTTTACCAGTCCCATGAACGGCTCTATCCTTCCTGACAGATTGGAGATGAATCTTCTGACGAAGTTGATCTTGTCGATGAGAGACTGCAGTTCTTTCTTCGTGGTAGGTGGCTTCATTGTTCACACTGCCTCCTGACTTTTCAGGCCGATCTCAATTCCGCGTTCATGGACCAAGAAACCCAAGAACTGACCGGCCGTCACACCGAAAGCACACTTCTTTGGATTCATCCGTAGCCCGAATTTCCTTGTTCGGTCCAGGACGCGTCGCAGGTCGTCCAGATGTCCTTGTATTGAAGTTGACTTGACCACCACGTCATCGATATAAATTTCCACCAGCTTGCCGATCAGATCGTGGAAAATGTAATTCATGGCTCTTTGGTACGTGGCGCCGGCATTCTTCAGTCCAAACGTCATGACTACGTATTCAAACAACCCCACCGAGCCTGGTACTCTGAATGCAGTCTTGTGTATATCTTCTGGAGCCATAAAAATTTGGTTGTAACCGGCATTGCCATCCATGAAGCTCAAGATCTTATGACCAGCCGCTGCGTTGATTAACGTTTCTGCCACCGGCATCGGATACTCATCCTTTGGAGTAGCCCTATTGAGATCCCGAAAATCTATTGCAACACGCCAGCGGCCATCCTTTTTCTCTACAGGTACGATACTAGAAATCCACTCAGCATACCTGCATGGCCTAATTAACTTGGCTGTCAACATTTTCTCGACCTCTTTCTTGACTTCTGCCAAAATTTCGGCCTTCATCTGTCGTGCTCGCTGCTGGAATGGCCGAAATCCTTTTTTAAGCGGGAGTCGATGCTCAATGATGCTCCTGTCTAATCCAGGCATCTCTGTATAGTCCCAGGCGAAGCAGTCTGGATAGTCTTTCAACAGAGCTATCATCGGACCCCGTAGACTCGGATCTAACTTCTTGCTGATAAATGTTGGTCGTGGCTTATCCCCAGGACCGATGTCAATTTCCTCTAGTTCATCAGCAGATGTAAACCCATACCCTAGCTTTTCGTCACCTGTTAAATCGATGTTAAACACAGGGTAAACAGTAGGTGAGGATAACAAAAATAATTTGGGCCGATTGCCTGAATCGGCCCCCTTTTTGATTGCATTAGTCAAGGGCGGTTTACACCTTATTTGTGTTTTACAATGGCAGGGAACCTCCCTGCTACGATTACATGATCTGTTTGTCGTCAGATTGCTGCTTTTTGTTTTTTGTGGCCGATCGCAGGGATCGGCCGTACCACGTACGATCGTGGACTTTGCTACTCTGTCAGGCCAGTGGATAAGACCAGCCTCACCCCGTTTTTTGTAGCTTCAATGCGTTCACAGCCGTCTAGACTGATTCCAGAGATCGGCTCTTGGTCTTTTGCTTCCCAGATGTTCATGCCAGCAATGGAGATCTCGACAGAATCGTCTGCATGAATGACCTCCACCTCATCTCCATCCCACTGTATTAGGCACTAGTGCATCGTGGATGGAATGCAGCAGTTAGCATGAATCCAATCTCTCCCTAGCAAGACAGCGTAGGTGCTTTTGCTGTCCACGACGAAGAATGACGTAGGGATGGTTTTTCTGCCCACGGTCAGATCCACGTTCAGTACGCCTCGCGTTTCTGAAGTTTGGCCGTTGAAGTCGCTTAACGTGACGTTGGTTTTGATCAGATCTGCAGTGGAGCGTCCCAAACGACGTAGCATGGAGTATGGCATTATATTGACTGCCGCTCCGGTGTCCACCAACATCTTGCTGACAGGCTGCCCGTTGATGTAACCTCGTAGGTACAGGGCTTTCAGATGTTTGTAGCCCTTCTCACGTGGCTTCTCAAAGATAACCGGCCGTGGGCCGCAGTCAAACTGTGCCACTGGTAGCTCGTTGGTTCTTGGCGCGCAGAACTCTGACGGAAGTGTGAATACCATGTTTGTGCCAGTCGATGTCTTTGCATCGGCTTTTACCGGTTTGGGGCGCCACTCTTTCCTTTTCGGGCGATCTTCCGTTTCCAAGGTCTGCCGAATCTTAACGGCCAGATCGGGCCGTGCTTTCTTTAAAGCGTGGAGATATTGTGCTTCGGCTTCCTCCAAGTTACGCAGCCGCTGCACTCTACGCTTTTGGGTGTGTCTGAGTCCGTCGGGACACCATCTTGGACGGTGATATCTGTCTTTTTCTTTGTCATCCATTGGCTTCTCGAGATCTTTTGCTCGAGCGGACTCCCTGTATCGGCTCTGAGGTGGGAGAGGCCCTAGACGCTTGAACACTGACACTGGCCTCGTGCCCTCCTTCTGATGTCCACATTCCGGGCAGTTATCGATTGTAGGCAATCGGCTCATTCCCGCATCCCAGCAATACTTGAAGAAAGGACAATCCCAATGTTTGTCTGCGCCATCCTTTTCTTTTGACGGTCCCCTAGCGAGGTGCTCATATCCTTCATCGTCTCCATCGCGCCGGCGACGTCGGTCATACTGACGCTCATACTTGTTAAGGAGATGCGTGGAATGTGGCTTCTGATATCGCACGATCCTCACCTGTTCCTCAGTTAAATACCTCCTGTCATCGTAGCTGGGCCGGTCGCGTGGACCAGCCTCCTCTCTTTCTTTGCCCCGAGAGCGACCGTCTTCCTCCTTATATGTGCCACGGTGGTACACAGGTCCTGCCATATTAACATCGAACGAGAAATCCAACTGACGCCTTGTGGACTGGCTGTGTTCTACCATGTTGACGCCGGGAAACGGGTTAGTGTCTACTTTCATGGCGAATTGCCCCAGGATCAGACGGCCCTGCTCTATCGCCGTTTGGATCTGGCGACGTAGCTCTTTGCAGTCATTGGTGGTGTGGGTGAACGAGTGATGCCACTTGCAGTATGGTCTTCCGTTCATCTCTTGAGCCGTAGGGATTTTGTGGCCTTCGGGTAACTTCAGCTGCTTTTCTTTCAGCAGTAAATCGAATATCTGTTCAGCCTTGCTCACATCAAAGTCAAACCCTTTTGCAGGCCCTTGCTGTTTCACCCATTTGCAGGATACAGGATCTGCCCCCCGAGCCCATTCAGCCACGGCCACCTCCTGGTCTTGCGTAGGATCTTCTTCTTCTGTATCGACCAGGCCTATCGGACGTTTGAACTTGTCTTGGTACAACTCAGGGTGGCGCTGTTCATACATCGTCAGCTTCTGGGCCATGTGCGCCAACGAGTTGTACTCTACTTGGAAAGCCAGATCCTTGATAGGTGCTGAGAGACCCAACGCTGCCAGCTAGACTGCTTCCTTTTCAGTTAACCGAGCTGAGTAACATCGGTTCTTGACAGTCCTGAAGCGCTGGATGTACTCGGCTACAGTTTCTCCCCGCTTTTGCCGCACCTGTGCCAGGTCTGCAATGCCAGCCTCGGTAGCCTCTGAATGATACTGAATGTGGAACTGCTCTTCCAGTTGCTTCCAGGTCTGGATCGAATCAGGTGGCAGCGAGGTGTACCACCCAAAAGCTGGTCCTGTTAGAGATTGCGCAAAGAACCTTACGCGCAACTGATCTGATGCTGAAATCATGCCTAACTATGCCAGGTATCGGCTCACGTGCTCGATCGAGCTCGACCCTTCTGACCCGCTGAACCTTGAGAACTCAGGGAGCCGATACTTGGGTGGCAGCGGAATCAGGTCAAACTCGTTGGGGTACGGCTTTGAATAGCCGATTGTCCTTCTCTTCGGCACGAAGCCGAACTGGTCTCTCAAGATGGTACGGATTTGCTCCACTGTTTGGGCTGCAGGGGCTAGATTCTCATGACTCGTTCCAGTGGCATACTTGGCTAGCCACGCCTGTTTGTCGGCGTCCATCCCAGAGATTCCTCCTCCAGAAACACCTGCTCCCGAAGCCCCTGCTCCAGAAACTCCTGCCCCAGCAATCCCTGCGGTTGCAATCTGGTTCGTGCGCGTCAAGTTGTTGCAGTCCGTCACGTAGGTGCACACATATCCATGTGGGATTTCTTTAGGTGGTTCGCACAGGAATTGGCAATCGCCAGGGTCACCTCCGATCTTGTAGACGACGTACGCCGGTGCCCCTGGTGGCTCCGGAGCTGCAAGCGTGAATGGCAGTTGTGGCCTGGTCTGGAGCGGTCTCTCTCCCTGGTGAGTCCCCAACGTAGGCCCCGACGGAGAGTACTGATGTTTCATGATCTCCTGAACTACGCGAACTGCAATCCGCTCGAAAGCGTTCACCAGGCTCTCAGAATGGCGGTGAAGAGAATGAGCCACCATGTAGTTAACTTCCTGTCGCAGAGCTCTGGTGCGCTCCTCTGAAGGAACAGACAGATCCACATCATCAAGAGCACCCTCGGGTGAGAACCCTTTCCACCTGATGCCATGCTTACGAGTCCTCTCAAAAGAGCCGATGAGATCGGCTTCGAAGAGAGCTTTGACGTCATCATACTTCGCCTTGTGCTCCTCAGGCAGCTCGTCGTACGTGACCGGTCTGTTCTCCATCGCAGCGTCGGATGTTGATGTAGACGTTGTTGAAGGTCCCACCGGGCGTGCCAGAATGTGTTGCCTACCAAAACCCACCGGCGAGCAGCGACGGGCAACACGGAGAGCCGGGAGGCTCCCAGGACTGCTGGTGGGCCCTGGTCCCTCGGGCAACGGCCCGCAAAACTCCGGCACACGTCCTGGCTTGGTTCGAGGGCGTGCCACCTGACCTATACCTGATCAGGAAGGTGAAAGATTGCTTCGATTGGTTTCCTGCATGGCAAACAAACATACGTAAAATTCAAGCCGTAACCGACTCCCAGGTTTCCCTGTGAATCGGCTCCTAGAGCCGATTATCCCATGGTTCTGCATTAGATCTATGATAACATGGGGTTTTGCTTCATCAATACAAGTTAAATCGATCTACGACAGTTTAACGTTTTCACTACATAATTGGAACGTCCTACACGTAATTAAGCCTGGTGGATACAAAAGATAATAGAAAACTAATCCTAGAGAAGGCCTAAAAACCAACGTAAAGTCAATTCCCGGAACAACTCCTCTCGGATTGGTGAACCATATCTTATATACTACTGGATCGTTCAACCCGTTTGCAAGGCCTGATCATGTAGATATCAAACTAAACCTTGGAGAACAAGGCACAACTATAACAGATCAAATCGACTTAAATAAAGATCAAGCAAAGTGCCACCCTTACACCCGGGAAAAGGTGCAAAGGCGGCGAGATAACTAGAGGCAGCATACCTAAACGATCATAGCAAAAAGTACCGATGCTAGCCTAAACAAATCTATGATAATAGTGTTACTCGCCATCAACAAGGCTTTAGTACGAGTAACACCAAATAATCGCATAAGTAGATGTTGCCTAGATCGCAAGATGCGATCTAGGCAGCATGGCACTTACCCGAGAAAAACCCTAGAAACAAGGGGTGGCGATGCGCCGAGATTGTGTTTGTTGTGAACGTGATTGTCCTCTTTTTCTCAATAACCTTAGGTACATATTTATAGTCCGGAGACTTTCTATCTTTGGAATAACTCTACAACTCTATCTCTTACCTAAATCGAAACGGAACCTATTACAATATAAGAGAGACGGGCAATTTAGCCCAAATCAACGCACGAGGCCGATTCAACAACACGTTGCATATACGTATCTTCTAAGCCCATCTTGATTGCGGCCCAACTCCTCCTTTGGCCAAAATATGGCGATAACACACGTGGAGTCTGGAGTCGCATACTCCAACCCGTGGAACGTCTCGCACCTGCGATGATTCTACCCGTAGCAACCTACCCCCCTTTTTACTTTCAATAAGGCTTTCAGCCAAGGCTACTCAGCCAAACCATGTACCTCCTCCATTACGATATAAATAAAGCTAAGTACCTCGCCCCCAACCTTCGGTTGACTATTTCTGCAACTTTACTACATACTACATATGCACTCGGGGGCTCCCCCCACCTCACGATTTCATCGACTGAGGACAAAACGTGTATACCTGAGTAGCTGACTACGTCAGGCAAACGAAAATGGCACGTACTCAATCAAAGCACTGCGTGCTCACAAACAAGCAAACCTTTACAACAAAGGGCACATAAACGCCCAGCCGCAATATACAAATTTTACATCTATCTGTTTATTTTCAGGTCCTACCTATTCTGGAGAATAACCTGAGCACGCTGCTCAAACAAATCTACAATTTGTTCGGCATACTGCCTTACAGCCGCGTAATGTGGACGCATGTTCCACTCGCCACCATCTGGTCGAGGAGGTGGCTCAGTCGCCACAGCAGCCAAATCTACGTCAGGGCGGTGCACCCTCACAAGAGACAAGGCAGCCTTCACCCCTGCGACGAGCTGCTGCCGCACCAGCTCCTTGACATTGCTGGCACTCCGAAACTTTGTCAGAAGACCTGCAAGGGTCGTTGGCACGGCATCCAACGGAAACATGACGTGCGGCACCGAGGAAAGTGATGTTTGCACCTGGCGGAGCACCCGCGAAACCTGGTAGACACGATCCTGCACCGTCGCCAGAACTATGGAGCGATCACGATCCATCCAGAAGAAGCCGCCGGCCTCCATGTCCTGTTGAGTCAAGCAATTGAATTGAACATCAATACGCTCCTTTTCCCCCTCGGAGCAAGATTGGCACCTGCGACAACCGCACAAAACAAGAGTAAGGCCAGCAGGCTCACCCGAAGAACTGAGCTACAGCCAGAAAGAAGGATCAACTTACATTGCAGCTGCTCGGACAGCCGACCCAGCTCCGCCATCAAATACTCCTCTCTGGTTGCACCACGGTCTGCTTTGGATTTCCAAACGTCAGCGCGACCGCGTAACCCAAGCAAATCTCCCTCCAAGCTGCGCACGCGATCTCGAAGAAAAGCGAGCTGCGAGGAATCATCCAATGATGCTCGCAAGGGCCTTTCGGATGAAGTGTCAACTGGGTCAGCACCCGAAGGAACCTATAGCAGCAGAAAAAAGAAGGCACACAGACATTCAGCTAAGGATAGAGCACAACTCGGAGGAATTCATTAAAATATATAAGGCCACTACGTGGCACAAGGATGGTACTACAAAAGATATTTACAACAAAAGTAGACTACAAACTACCCTACGTCTACTATGCCTAAGGCGGAGGACACTGAGTCGCCTCAGAACCAGATTGCCTAGCTTTGGCCTCGCCCTGCTGCTGTAATGCGTACTCAGACAGCAAGTCAATGAGCTTAGGCCCATATCGTCTGCAGCGAGCGGAGTAGGCGGCAAAGGCTACCTCGGATCCATCTGCAGCCGTCGGCATCCGAGAAGTAATCTGGGGCAGGTCCAGCTCCGCCCCAGCCGCCATGGCCATCGCCAGCCCGACGGACGCCCCGATGCCCTTCTGCTTGCGCTTGTACGCTGCAGGCGCTTCGGCTGACAGAGCCTCTGCCAGGGCATCCACATCTTCAAGGGATGCGCCCTTCGGGAAGAGCTCCTGGTAGAAGCGACCAAGGACCTCTTTCGCCTTGGCAAGAGAGTTGACGACGGTGCTGCAGCGGTCTTCGACCGCCACAGTGGCATCATCTAGAGCTCTCCCGTGCTACAAAGCACCGCGGTCGAACTCGATGCCTGCGGCATCTGAGACAAAAACGAAGAAAAATATGAAGAAAGGCAGCATAGAAGAAGATCCGTAGAAAAAGAAACAAGTCCAAAAGCTTGTACTCACCCGAAATAGCCTGGGCAGCAGCCATGAGCTTATCCGCCACCCCTCTTTCACGAGCAGCCGCAACGGTGGCCAGCTGCTCCTCACGATCTGCAGCCTCCTGCTGCAGACGCTCCTTCGCTTCGGCTGCCTTCGTCAGCTCCAGCTCAAGGCGCTCTTTAGCACCAGCGGCGGCTTCGGCCTTCTGCTCCGATTGGCCAAGGCTCTTCTTCAGAGCGCCGACCTCACGAAGAGAGTCGTTATGCTCCTCTGCATTTACAACAAGCAAGTGTCAAAGAACAGGACCAGGATAAAACAAGAGAAGTACTACAAGGCAGACGAATACCTTGAAGCTGCCGCAGTTTCGCCTCCAGCACCAGGCGTTCCTCCACAAGCTGTTTGGCTTCTTGGACAAAAGGCTGCAGCAAAAAGGCAATAGCAGTAAGAACAGGACTTGGGGGCTACGCCCAACACAAGGAAGCAAAAACAACATCAGCATACGAAGACACTCGGGGGCTCCCCCCGTAACATAAAGCAGAAAAACTTACGTGCTCCGAAGGTGAACCCGCAGGCCCGCCTGCAAAATTCTGAGGCGCAACCACTAGCCTCTCCTGCACAGGAGGAGCTGGCGCAGCGTCACCAGAAGTCGCCACCGTCTGAGGAGGAGGCGACGCAATGTTCGACTCCCCCATCATCTCGCGCGCACCATCACAGGAGCCGTCGGAGGATTGCCTGCATACGAACCAATCAACACAGGTGCAAAAATAACAAGGGAACAAAGGACAACAGTGGCAACAAGAAAACTTACGAGCCCAACGCACTCAAGTCGAAGATAGGAGAAGCCCTTCGGGCCCTCTTCTCCTCCTTCTTTTCTTCCTTCTTCTCCTCCTTTTCTTCCTTCTTCTCCTCCTTTTCTTCCTTCTTCCGCTTTGCTGGCGGGTGCGGAGCAACAGCCCGCACAGGAATGGCAGGAAGGGGAGAGGAAGAACCCCCATGAACATCATCATGACGCTCAAGGCCCAGAGGATTTCTGGGAGTCGGAGGAGTCGAGGCATCTGACGACTCGCTAGAGCTCCGTGATCGCTTGCGCGAATGGTCCTCACTCGATTCGTCGTCATCCTCCGCTGGGGATCGCGCTGACGGTAGCTCGGACACGGAATCCACCACTTCATTATCCGGGGTATTCGGATACCTTTCGGGCAACGGTGGTGCCATGCCCAGCACTTTGAAGCTCTGCAAAAGGAAAAGGAACTTTGTTAGCAAACAAAGGAAAAAGTACACAGCTGACAAAAACAAAAGGGGAGCACTACGTGCGCAAATCTACACCTTCGGTACGACCAACGTCGAAGAAAAGGGAGAAGTCAGCGACTTCCCCGGGATTTCTTCGTCGGCCTTAAACTTCAACAGCGCGCAAAGAGCCTTGTCAAGTTCCACCTCGGAGATTTTCTCACTCGAAACCCTCGTCGGATCACGGCGCCCAGAGTAAAGAAACATCGGATGCGCCCTCGCTTGGAGAGGCTGCACCCGACGCTCAAGAAACGTCCGGATGATGTCGACACCGTTCACCTCCTTCTCAGGAATCAGTTGGAGATCCTCCACCCGACGGTACAGGGCCTCTATCTCCGCCACCTCACCGTCTAAGATTTGGTTTTCCAGGATCTTTTCTTCTCAATCAATTGGGAGGGGTCAAAAGGAACGAGACCAAAATCTTGCCCAAGCAGTACGGAGTCACGGATGTAAAACCATTTCCTCCGCCAGTACTGGACAGATTCGGACATGGAAAAGGAAAAGAATTGCACATTGGGACTGAGGGAGATGATGAAACCCCCAATGCGATACACACCATCCGAACCAGACTGCCTCTTCACGGAATAAAGCTTCCGGAAGAGGCCAAAGTGCGGCTCAATGCCAAGCCAACACTCGCAAAGCGTGATAAAACACGCAATGTGGAGAAGGGAGTTGGGAGACAGATGATGGAGTTGAACCCCATAGAAAAAGAGCAGTCCACGAAGGAAGTCATGGACCGGAAAAGAAAACCCGCGAATCATGAAGGCAACAAACATAACCCGATACCCAGATAGGGGACGGGGGATTACCTCATTGCCGGGGAGTCTCACGGCCGTCGTGTCTTGCGGGATCAGGCTCCGCTCGCGCAGTTTGCGGAGATCGATCTCTCGCGTTTCTGATCGCCGCCAGCCACCATCGGTGACGCGAGCAGTGGCGGTGCCCTTCTTGCCTCCGGCGGCGCTGGTCCCAACTGCAGATGAGGACTTCTTTGTTTTCCCCATGGCGCTACGGCGGTGGTGGCGTTGCCAACGAAGAAAGACAAATGAAATGTGGAGGAAACTCTCAACGCGCAGCAAGAATAGCTCAAGAACGAGGAGGCAGTGAATAGATAAACTGCTGCGGTGAAAAACAAACCACGATTTCACCAGGGATTATAACAGCGAAGACGACGCACGCTGGCCGTCCATCGAGAAGACCTAACGCCAACGGTAGATCTGGCCATACACGTGTCAGTACCAAAATGAACCATCAATACCACGCCGTCCACTACGTGCGGAAATCGAGGAGACGTCGTAATCATCTCCACGCCACGCGTGACCCGTCAATTCAAAGTCAGCAAGTGGGACCCACGCTTCGTCCAGTCAAGTCATCTCTGGCGTAACAGACTCTTGAGGTCATCGATCGTAAGCACTGACGTCATCAAAAGCTATACTAGCACCACCTCGGCTCCATAGCTAAGAGTACTCACTCGAATCTACGATTCGACTAAATACTCGGGGGCTACTCCTATCAGGAGCGCTGTCCGCGCACCCGACCGACAAATGAGGACAAAATTACTTCTCTGAGTCCTACGTCGAGTCTACGACTCCACTACGGACTCGGGGGCTACTCTCATAGGGAGGATGGATTTAAGCATCCGAAAATTTTCGAGTCCTGCGGACTTAACGACAGAAACAATGCTTGAACTAAAGTCTCCGTTCGAGTCTACGACTCGAACAGACACTCGGGGGCTACTCCGAGTCGAACAGACCCTATGAAATCTTCGACTGCGATCTTCCGGATCCGCACGCAAAAACTTTTTGGCAACTCTGCCCCAACAAAACGCTAAGTGAGTGACAATCTCCTTGGCCACCCGAAGCACCTCCGAGGTGATAAATGTTCGGATGCTGCGTCTGCGACGCAAAGATAAGACCTACAGATATCATCTGATGGCCTGGCAACGCACCTGACTGCGCTCTGCTAGTATGAATCCGTACCAGCAGGTACGATGAAAAATCCTGACGGACGCGTTGGGCACACTAATTAAAATCACTGGAATTCCACTCCTATAAGTCCTCCGCGGCCTGAGTTGAATTACGTCAACATATGTTCCAGGCCCGGGTTAAGGGACCCGAACCTGAAGAAGATCGTGTTGTTTCGTCCTAAGACAGTTAACTGACCCTGATCCGTCGGGTGAGTCAGGCACACGCATCAACAATCCCTACACACATATACTATTGACATATAGCTGCTTCCGAAGGATGGAAGAGTCCTCAGCCGAATCTACGATTCGACTGATCACTCGGGGGCTACTGACATGGTTATACCCTATGGGTACGTAACTTCAGCATACCTAGTCTAGCCCAAGGAAGGCCCACAGCAGACATACGCTGGCCCATGAAGATTTTCGGGTGGCCAAGGCCCATGACGTCTTCGGATCCTTGGAGAGCAAGACTAGAGGAGATAGGAAATTGAAAGGGGTAAAACCCTAGAACTTGTAACCGACTAGTACTATGCCCGGGACCTGCCTAAGTCTATATAAAAGCCAGGAGGGCACGTCCTAGGGCAACTTGACTCATACTTTCGCACACGCATCCACGCCAGATCGAATCTGCGCACCCTGTAACCTTCGGTTCCGCCGTAATCAAAGAGCAGACAAGCAGGAGTAGGGTTTTCCCTCCGGGGGCCTGAACCTGGGTAAATCTCGTGTCCCCTGGTTGTTTGTCTGTTAACCGTGCCACGATCTCCAGCATCCCCATCTTCTCCAAAACCTAAGTCCATAACAATGGACATTGACGAGATTAAACCTCGTCAGACATGGTATGGGACTGAATTTTGGCTTGATATATTTGATTGTCAGGCTTTTTTTTCCTGTTCCAAAGCTTGAAAAATGCCCAACTATAGTTCGTCACATGACTATAGCATCTTGCGATCATAGTCACAACTACGGACACAACTTAGGGCGTGATTGGTTGGCTGCACCTGTTTTTGCACTCCTGGGGACAGGCGTTGGGCTGGCCACGAAGAAAGGGCCAAATCATATTGTCCATTTTGTTTGGTTGCCTGCATAGAAATTGTCTGTATTTTTATGATAATTTTGATCCCTTTGTTTAGTTCGCTACACGCGTGGTTTTCAGCTGGGCTCATGAAAATAGAAGAAGTTTAGTTGTACCCATGAGTCTACATGTGCTAACCTCATTCATACTTTGGTGAGGTTACCATTACATCTGGTCATACACAAAAACAAGAGGGAGGGATCATAATAGGAGGAGCTTCGACGATGATGAAATCTCTCGAAATCGATTAACCATTTCTACAGCTTTAAGTCATAGGTTGAACAACCATAACTTTAATAGCGATGGTTTCAACATCCAGACACAACTTCAATAGTCATAGGTTGGACTTCAACAACCATAGGTTTAAAAACCATAGCTTGATTAGCCATAGCCTTGTCTGTCAAAAAATTCTAACTGACAGATCATACGTGGAGGTTATGGTACTTATAGTCAACACCGGAGGTGAAGGGCGAAGCAGAGAACTCAAAGAAATCGAAGTAGTGGCCTTGCCGTCGTCGGCATCGCCTTACCTTTTCACCAACCGGAGGAAGAGAGCTTGAAGGGGAAAATGGTGGTTCGGATTTGTATGGTGAGGGAAGAGGGTAGAAATAAGACGAGGGATTTGCCAGGAGGTGATCGAAACAGTCCAGTCCCTTTTTGGCTCCAGCGTACACCATCTCCTTAGTTGCAACAACTCGTGGAGGCATTGGAGAAATTTCACTCGAGGGAGGCATCCACATGGGTAGCTCTGCGGAAACAACCTATTCGGCAGTTGTCGCTAGGCCTGGCTAGGGACTTCTTTGACACACGCACTAGCCACATCGTGGAGGTGGCCAGTCAACCAATCAGCCTAGATTTGCATCCACATAGCCTATTTCCAAGACATGGGCTACCAATCACGTCCTTACCGTTTCGCTGGGATCCAATGGCTACGCCTAAAGCTAGCTTTCCTTCTAAACCCTGTTAAATTAAACTCTATTATTGTCAATTAATGGCGAAATAATTAATTCTAGGATCTCACACAGTAAAAGCCAAAGATGCGGGTATGGATCATTGAGAAGAAAAACCCTAAAACCTTGTCCCATTTTAATTTTCCCGTTTCTACAATAACCTCCAGAGATTATTGGAAGCACACCGGCCTACCGTTCGTAGCACCTCTAGCCAGGGCTAGCAGAAATGAGCGAGGATGTGTTGGACGGGAATCCAATCTTCCCTTGGTTGCTGCATGGAGATGAGGTGGGAGCCTGGTGTTCTGGAAAGCACCATAGCACCACCTATGAAAGGACGCCGTGGCCTCTATCTTCGTCTACAACGAGGCACCGGGTAAAGAAGGGGGCGAAGAGGTCGTTGTCGGTGTAGGGAATCTGGGAGGGCTCCGCAGCAATGCCACCCCACGGCTGGCAACAACACTGACAATAAGCTTGGCCTCCACGAGCAGGACTCCTGCATCTGGCCATGTCACTGCGACCTCGCTACAGGGCAGGAGGAACCTGGTGGTAGTGTCCGCAAACAACTAGAGGCGCGTGCGAGGGCAACCGGTGGCGCGCAGGGCATATAAGAGCTTGTGATTTGGGTGTTGGAATGGTGGAGCTCGATGGGGAAGAACGACCAGGCTAAAGAGATAAGGGGACAGGTGGTTTTCGGGTGCCTTGGGCCCACAAGACTCGTGTGATACTGACCCGGACGATCGAACCTCCTGGTGATCCTTTAAAGGCGAAAAATAGTACTCTTGACAAATCAAAGTCAATTAATATGGATCGGAGGGAGGGAGTAAAAAAGGTTGATATATATTAGAGTATGACATACTCCGTCTTTCTTAAATTACCTTGCTTTTTGGATTTGGTCAAAATCAAACTTACCTACCTTTTCTCAACTCATCTACTCTAATCTATATCTACACTAATATAAAAAGGTACATACTGTCAAATCCGGAGGATCTGAATCATCCGTCCCTCTTAATCCAATGGCTAACACAGCCAAATGTTATATGATGAACCATCCAACAAACAGTTACCTAATCCCACGATCTAATTCCTCGAACATCTCCTCATCCTTGTGGAGTATCCTTTGACTGCATCTTTGTGATCTGTTTTATTTACAAGGACATGATGCTGGCGTGGAAAAATAATTGCGTCTAGATTTGCATTGATAGTTTGTAAAACTTAGCGTGTAGAAAGGAAGTTTCTAATGACATATGTACGAAGTCTGATAGAGATTGGCTTGTGGGGATGCATTTCTTCTTCAGAAAAGAGAGCTAAGCATAAGGATTTCTTACGGGTGATTATTTTCCACCAAACCATTTTGATAGATATTTTGGGACATGGTATGTACCCTGATCAAATACATAATTAAACAAAAGACATTACTGATTTTTGATAAATTATCATCGGATATTTACAATTGTGCAAACAGTTAAATTGAGAAACGCTAGGTATTTCTTTTATCACAGACAACCTTGGATATATATTAACTTTGTATGAATCTTGGATATGTATTAAGGTGTGAGCTTCATAATTGTTTCATGTTTCCATAAGTCTAACATAGCAGGAATAGGTTGAAAACCCCTAACCCTCCATCCTCTAGGCCCAGCCGATCTAGAAGACGCGGCCGCCGCTGCCGCCGGCGCCGATGGTAGTGGCGGCGCCCATCTAGTCGGAACAATGGTGGTAGAGTTGGGCGCTCGGTCGTGTCGCGCGGGAGGCGGCGTGGTGTGGATTGAGGGGAGCAGGGCGGCGCGGCCTAGGTAGGGCCAGTGCCTGAGGCCTCCAGCGGAGGGGCGGCCATGTGGAGGCGGCGGAGCGCCGCCAGTGTGGCCACCGCGATGGTGTTGATCACCGGTGCGTGTGATTTGGGCCACTTGACTGCGATTTGGGCCTTTGGTTCTTGATCGGGGTTAGAGGAGCCTGGGTTGGGCTGCGGTTGCGGGGGTCCTCAATCCCTTTAACGTCTTAGCCTTCTGTTGTTTCCTTGACCGTTGTCTTCATGCTGGAGGAGGCTGGTGACGTGGGGGTCTGCGAGTCTCGCGAATAACAGTGGTGGTCCTAGAGTTCCTTCCACGTCAAGACGGAGATCTGCTTGATGTCTGCCCTCGGGTCAGAGTGTCGAGTTCTAGAAGGCTCCGCCGGCGAACTCCCATGGACACATCATGTGTGGAGATTGCTGGATCGAAAGGTATTCGGTCGTGTGTACCCATGTTTTTTCTAGCCGTTTGGTTTTAGCGGGAGCATTGCGAAGCTCTACTGTTTGTTACCATTATGTGTCATGTCTTCGAAGATCCATGATGAAGTCAAATGCAGAGAATGTCAGGAAAGCAGAAACATGAGGACAACGATGGTGATTTGAGTCTTTGTGACGACGAGGAACTGGCAGCGTGATCCTTGACTCGCGGCAGCTACTGTTTGTCAGTGGAGAAAACACACGAGGAGTTCTCAGTCCTACCTTGCAAGATGAAAATCCAAGATCTTACCTTAATTGGTTGTGCCTCACAACGGCCTTGATGAAGGTATTGTTTTATGACGAGGAATTTCTCCATGGTAAAAACACATGATCTTTGATCAAGCGATGTCGGTGCTTGTGCACTATTTCCTTCTTAAAGGCATTGCTATTCGAGTGGTTGGACTTCTGGTGGTGTCAGCGTCGTTGCTTGGAGAAATAGTTTTCTGTAGCGGGACTTTTTTGTAAATTTTTTTTCTAGGTTGTGTGCATTCGTAAAACCGCTAGGGATATGCGTTATTGCAGAGGCTCGGTGTAATTGATATTTTCACGATATTAATATTATTTTTTTCAAAATAAAATAAAATAAGTCTAACATAGCAAAGTGCAGATCATGACTTACTAAAATAAGTTTTTGGTCAGACTTGGATCTGAGGCCTGCTAATGCAGTTGTTATATACTTTTTATGGAATTGCTGTTATTCCATCTGAAAGAAGACAATGGTAATTTATGTGTATCTTTGTATGATGGTAGTTTTCAATTACAAACAATCATACGTAAATCTTCACGTGCTTAATTATTAGTACTCCCTCCGTCCCAAAATAGATGTCTCAGGTTTGTAAAATTTAAACGAATCTAGACACTATTTAGTATATAGGTTCATCCAAATTTTTACGAATCTAAGATATCTATTTTAGGACCGAGGGAGTACAACAAAATCTCTATAACGTGATTTTTTTTTCACATTTGTCACAGTTTCCTCTGGAATTTGATTATTTATCATATTGATCACCACAGGTCAGTGACATAGTCTTGCCCAATACAGAGTACGGCGTACTCCGTCTTTCCTAAATCACCCTATGTTTCTTATTTGTCCAAAATCAATCTATCTGCCTTTTCTCAACATCTGATAACAGTTTGGCGGTATCCTTCTCAGCCTCTGCAGACGACTCCTTGAAACCGTCGTCAGCGGTGGATCCTCCATGTCCATCGCCGTCTTCCAAGCGAGAACCCTCGCGCTCCATCTGCTGCAGCTCCGACTCCGCCAGCGACTGCATCCGCGCGCGGTCCCTGTCCCGGGGATAGCTGCAGTACAGGAAGGAGTAGATGGCGGTGCAGATCGTGAAGGGTATTGCGATGGCCGTGTACAGCGCCTTGGCCAGCGACGTGGCGTTCTCCCGGTCCAGCTGGGGGCTCATCCCCTTGTCGTCCGGCCTGTACCCGTACACGCGCTGCGCCAGGATGCCGACGATCGGAGGCGCGAACGACGACAGCACCGTCTCGAACGACCTGTCCAGCGCGTAGATGCTCGTCCTTGATTTCTCCGGCACGATCTCCGCGAAGATTGGGCTGCAATATTCTTGAGTTTTTTTTCACCATGATATATGTTGAAATGCTTCTGGATGCACGGCGGCGAGACTTACAAGTTTGTAGCGGGACCGTTCCAGGAGATGAACACGCCCATGACGAAGAAGACGACGCCGTGGACGACGCCGGTGGTCGGGTCGTCTGGGAGCCCCAGGAGCAGCACGGCGGCCAGGGGCACGGCCGAACCCGCGCTGATCTGCGACAATACGATCCTCCCGGCGTCCGGGTACCGCCGCGCGAGGGCGTCGCCCATATGCCCCCCGATGAGGCCGCCGAGGGAGCTCGCGACCCAGAAGATGGTCATGAGCACGGCGGTGCTCCGGTGGCTGAACCCGATGAGCTCGAGCCACATGGCCGCGAAGGAGGAGAGCGCAGACCACGGGAACGAGCCGCTGACGCCCTGCGCCACGAAGATCTGGAACGTCGGGATACGCACCACGAACTTGGCCTCCGCGATCATCTCCTCCACCACCTGCCGCGCGCCGGGCTTCTCGTCGCCGCCTGGTCCCACGGCCGCGTCGCCGCCCGTGGAGAAATGGGGATCCACGGAGAAGAACCAGTTGAGTGCCCCCACGGCGACGCTGATGACCGCCACGAGGTGGAAGGCGATGCGCCAGCCGGCGATCCCGAGGACCGTGGTCTGCGCCAGCAGCAGGCCCACGAAGCCGCCGGAGATGAGACCGATACAGCTGGCGAGCTGCAGCCAGCCGAAAGCTGAGCCGCGCGTGCCGTCGTCCGTGGAGTCGGCGACCAGTGACTGGATCGATGGCACCACGAGCGCGAGCCCAATGCCATTCAGTCCCCTCGAGATTGCTACCTACTCGAATGCAGCCCGGGAGACAAGAAAATTAGCAAGCCGAACACTATGACTGACGAACTTGACAAAATATCGCTATTTCTGAACCAGTGCTTGTTGTCATCAGTACTCAAAAAGTCAAAATGATTATAAAGCCTGAATTATTCAAAAGTAGTGCAGGATCAAAGCACCCAAATAGTTCACTGCCTCTGTCGAAATTTCAGTTCAAAAGTAGTGCAGGATCAATCTGAATCTGGACAGTAATTTAAACCTCTCAAAAGCACGGCAGATCTGCAAGTTAAATCCCCAACTCCAGAAGCAGCAAAGAAGAGCAAACTGCGGGAAGGGATGGGTAGACGCAGCGCGGTTCTCGGGTTCTGACCTGGGCGAAGGTATCGGAGATACCGACGAGGAAGGTGGCGGCGGCCCAGAGGAAGGCGCCCACGGCGATGACGTGCGCGCGGTTGTGCCGCGCGGCGGCGTAGGCGGCGAGCGGGTAGCACGCGGCCTGCACGATGGAACGGCACAGAGTGAGGGCGCCGAGCCACGTGGGGTCGGCGTGCAGGGCGGCGCCGATCTCGCGGTACACCGCCGGCAACAGCGCCTCGTCGGCGCGCTCCATGATGGACGCCAGGCTCACCAGCAGCAGCGTCCGCCGCCGGTCCCGCTCGAGATCCCGCTGCGGCCCCATCATCGCACCACGACCTTCGCTCGCCAAGGTCAGCGCACCAGCCTTCTCCGGTCTCCACTCTCCGGCATTACTAATACTGCTACTGCGCCGGCGACCCGGGGTCTCCTCTTCTCGTCGCGGGAAATTTTATATTACGACTTCTCGCCTCGTTACGCTGGATATTGTCTGAGGCTTATATTTGCTTTCACTGACATCTGGGCTTCAACCGAGTGCGGGGCCAGTGGGGAGGGGAAACACATCTGGATGACAGTGGGATCCACTGTGGATCTGGTGGCATATAAACAAGTAAACAACCTTTGTCTTAGGATGCTTGAATCATACTTCTAGAATCGTGATCGAATATATTTTTACTATTTTCCTAAATTCTAATTATCAGTAGTCTGAATAAACCTTGTCATTCATATTTCCCAACTACAGTATATTCTATCTATATCTATATATAGCTATACCTAATAATAATAATAATCTATATATCTATGTTTATATCACATTTTTTAATTGTATTATACTCTCGTCTTTTTATCCCACAGCGTTGCAGGCATGCGCAGCTAGCCGGGTGAGTAGCTCACTATTTTTCATATATATTTTCACTATTAAAAAGGAGTTGGTGATTGTACATCGTCAAATCGTGTTTGATATCAAACATTAAACACATCTAGATCGTACATATCTGTATTCGACGGTACCATGAGACAACCTAATACATAGGTTAGCTAATTACGTTTTTCTGCCACCGATAAGTGGAAAATACCGATTCAAGTCACCCAACTAGGCAAATCAAGCAGGCGTCGTGACCCGTCCTCCCCCGACCTATCCTTCCATGGAACCCTAGCACATGGTCCTGCCTCCGCCGCCGCCCATCCCGTCTCGCCCCCCGCCCCATGGCTTGGCGCGCCACAGCGAGCAGCCAAGGGCAGCAGGCGAGCGAGACAAGACCAGGGTAGGCGGCGGAGCTGTTGGAGATATGCCCAAGAGACAATAATAAAGAGGTTATTATCATATCTTCATGCTTATGATAATGTTTACATACCATGCTATAATTGTATTAACCGAAAACATTAATATTTGTGTGATTTGTAAATATAAAAGAGTCCCTAGTAACGCCTCTTGTTGAACTAGCTTGTTGGTTAATATATGATCATGGTTTCCTGATCATGAACATTGAGATGTTATTAATAACAGAGTCGTATCATTAGGAGAATGATGTGATAAACATACTACTATAGTTAAGCGTAGCGTAAAGATCAAGTCATTTAATATAGTTCACTTGCTATAAGCATTCTGATACATAGTAACCTAAATCCTTCGACCATAAGATCATGCTAATCACCATCACCGGATGGATGCTTTGATGATATCAAACACCACACCGTAACTGGGTGGCTATAAAGGTGGCATTGAGTGTTCGGAAAGTATGTGTTGAGACACATGGATCAAGAATGAGATTTGTCTATCTATATGACGGATAGATATACTCTGGACCCTCTCGGTGGAATGTCATCCAATTTAGAAAATTCCTTATTTGACATTACTCTTCAATATGATTCCTTATTTGACACTAAAAAAATTTCACTTCCTTATTTAACCACATGTGTAATATTTATATGACACTTCAGTGCATTTTAAGAGCTAACGAGGTTAACTAGGAATCTACAAAAACGTTTTTGCCCCTGGCATATAATATAACGGTTTGACGAGAATTTATACATGGCTAATATAATCGTGTGGCATTGATATAAAGCATAAAAGTTATGTTGTTTTAGTAACACAGACCATGTGAAACTGGTACAGTTTATTTTACATAAATACGTGGCCCGGCCAGCCGATCTCGCGTATAAAATTTCGAACACTCCCAAGTCATATATTCACGATTCTTTCCGAACCAATCAGCTAGCTTACATCCAACCAAGCATACAAGTTGAATCTTAGAGAGGCCAGTGGGCTGGCGCGCACAATAAGAAAATGATAAGAAAAAAGAATCAAAGAGCATAAGCATATGCGCGTGAGAAAAAAAAAGAATGGCAGTCCCGCACGTCCTAAGGAAAGGAAAACGCCAAAAACTACACGTCAGATCACAGCCGGGACAAAACGTGATTAGTACCTTACATACTGATTAGTAAACACGCTGTTCCGTTTAAAAAAAAGATACGCTGCTCCACCCGCACAGGCGTTACTGTGCTGCGCAGAACATGAGGAAAGAATTTTGTCGTCTGTGTTTAGACATGTATGAGTCAAACTATTAAACCAGGGGTATTTAGGTCCGGCTGAAAAAAAATTAACGGAATCTTTTAACAGAACTGACGATAGTGTCATATAAGGCAAAGAAATTTTAAAAATGGTCATATAAGGAAGTGAAAAAATTTTAGTGTCAAATAAGAAATCATATTGGAGAGTAGTGTCAAATAAGGAATTTTTTCCATCCAATTAGCTTGCAAGCATGTGACTGGCTCACAAGGGATCACATATCACGGGAACGAGAAAAGAGTACTTATCGGTAACGAGGTTGAACTAAGTATGCAGAGATACCGACGATCAGACCTCGGATAAGTAAACTATCGCGAAACAAAGGAAAATTGGTAGCGTATGTAAATGGTTCATTCGATCGCAAAGTAATCGTAGAAATATGTGGGAGCCATATGAATTTCCAGATTCCTCTATTGGTTATTGATCGGAGAAGAGTCTCGATCATGTCTGCAGAATTCACGAACCGTAGGGAGACACACTTAAGGATTCGATGTTGTTTAGTAGATATGGAATGTGAGTAAAGAGACCGAATGTTGTTCGGAGTCTCGGATGGGATTCGAGATATCACGAGGAGATCCGGAATGGTCCGGAGAATAAGATTCATATAAGGAAAGTCCAATTTCGAAGTTCGGGAATGATTTCGGTGTTTTCACCGGAATGTTCTAGAAAGGTCTAGAAGGTTCACCGATCTGGAAGGGGAAGGGTACATGGATGTGTCATGACAAATTATAATGGTTGCATCATGTCCTAGGTCACTTGGATGGACACTTGGAAGAGAGAAATCAAACTCTAATTTGAAAGTCAAAAAGACAGTTTGAAAAAGTCAAATCCCAACATGGTTTCCGAGTCAGGGAGGGTTTCTAAGTTAGGGAGGGTATCCACTTGGGTTGGGAACACCCTTGGATGCCCCCACCTATATAAGGAGGGGTGGGGGCGCACCCCAAGGTATCCCCCTTGCCCTAGGCGCCCAAGAAACCCTACGTTGGCCGCCGCCCCTCTCTAGTTGCGACCAATCTAGATCTCCTCTAAACCGCTACCGACTAGCTAAACTCTAGTTTCTAGCTACCTCTAAACCTCGGCCCTCTGAACCCTAGATCGCCAGGGCTCCCTCTACTCCACCATACTCGCTCTGACTTAGGCGAAGCCCTGCGGGATCTCCCTTCTACTTCTGACACCACGCCGTCGTGCTGTCGGAATCGCGAGGAGAGAGCTACAACCTCCGTTGCCTGCTGGAACAAGGGAGAGGAAGGTCTTCATCGATTAACGTACGTGTGACCGACCGTGGGAGCGCTGTCGGAACACGACACTGGAAGGATCGCCTATGTGATCTTGAGATCGGCAAGTGAGCTACTACATCACCCATGAGAATCTGCTCTCGTTAACCGCTTTGGATCTTCGAGGGTTAGTACTCTATCGACTCGTTGCTACAATCTAGTAGATAGATCTTGGCTTGTGTGTGTTCATGCGTTTTTTTTTTTCATGCTACGAACCCTTACAGGAGCGCCATGCCCCTGTTGGCCGATGGGGATGACCAAGGCGAGGCGACGACGGTGGCCTTCGGCGACGGCCGTGACCGGCGGGAGGAGTGCGGCCAGAAGGATCTAGGCATGATGCTGGATTCGTGTTGTAATTATGCCCTAGAGGCAATAATAAATGTAACATCCCAAAAATACTAAGCTTGGATCATCAAATTCTAATCATCAAAATTAGGGTTAACAAAAACTTTTCTAAATAAAATTATGAATGCATGCATATGTGTATGCATTGATTTTGAATTCTTTTAAAAACCATCTTGTTTGTTTGTTTCATTGCTTGTAAAATGTTTCTTAGGTGAAATAAACATCATCTAAAACATTTCCCACACTTTTCCTAAAGACAAGTAAATCAAAACACATATATGAAATGAATGGTCATTTTGGCCAATTTAACTCCCATGCCTACTTTGGCTGTCTCAAACTTTCAGAACCTAACAAAAACTTTTCTGGATCTTTGCACCCCTTGAATGTACTCATAACAAAGTATCAAGGCCCACTTTGTGATCATCCAGAAACTTTCAAATGCATAGTTTAAATGACAATTCAAAATTGAATCTTTATCATATGGGAAGATCCCACTTTTTCAAAAACCACTCAAACAAGCTCAACTTGCAAAACCCAAGCATCTGCAGACTCACCAGCACCAATCTAGCAAACCCACCAAAAATCTTTTCAAAATTCAAAACTTGAGTTCATGCGGCCATTTCATCAAACAGGTTGCAGACACAAATCAAACAAACATCAAACACTATAGTGTGCAGTAAAATTGGCATAACTTGTTCCCTAGTTAGCTCACACCCAGCCCAGTAGATCATCTAGGAAGTTTAACGAAGGACTAGCACCCCTGTGAGCTTGCCATTGCCATCAATGGTGAACAGCCGAGCACCCCCTTGTCACCCCATTGTGGACAACAGGCTAGAGGAAGAACTAGTTGTGCCAACCTTGTCTGGGAGGCAGCCCACCGTCCACCGCCACTACATGTCCCAGCCGCGAGTGTTGCCAAGCCCTGGACCACGCGCACAAGCCGCGCCTAGACCGCCAGAGACCATGCCGAGCATGCGCCAGAGCACCACCCTCGACCAGCGCCCACAGACCGCGTGCACACACGATCGCCATCAACCCAGGAGACCACCAGACATCCCCGTTTGCCTCCCCGTGCCGCGCAGCCACCGCCCGCCGTCGAAGACGCCGCCTCTGCCGCGCAGAGCACCGCCCGTTCCAGACCAAACCACACCGCCCCATGCCTCGAGACCATGACGTTGAGCATCGCCAGGAGACACCGCATCGTCCCCTACCCTTGCCCATGCCATTAGCCGCCTGTAACCTCGCCCCCGACGAGCTCACCATGCGCCCCGACGGTCCCCTCGCTCGACTATAAATAGAGGCCACCCCCGCACGATTTCTTCACACCATCTCACTCCCCTCTCCTCACTGATCGTGCCACACCGTTCTCAGAGCAAGGCGAGCACCACCCCGCCGAAATTTCACCGAAGCCCGCCGCCTCTGGAGAAGAAGGGAGCCAGCGATTGGAGCCGCCCCAGGAGAAGCCACCGGTACCAGGAGATTCGCCATCGTCGACTTCGTCGTTCGCCCGCCTCGCTGACCCTCGCCAGTACCCCGGTGAGCCCCCAGCAACCCTCACTGGCCGCGCTAGATTTCGTTCTCACCGGCGTTGTCTCGCGTCGACGATGACTCTCAGCCGTTGGATTAGAACTAGATCGAATGATCCACGTTGCCCCATACTGCTTCGCCCAGCCCCGTGTCACTGACGAGTGGGGACACCCACTTAACCAGCCCGCGGGAGCACTGCGCTTAGCAGGCCGGCCCAGTAACTTTTCCCGCGCAGCCTAGTTATTCAAATTAAAACTTTTTCTATTTCAATTCAAACACACTTCTGTACGCAACTTCAAAAATCAACCCATATCGATTTAGTGCACCAAATTGAATGAAACCAATTTTGTTGGAAAGGCCTGTGAATGCTGAATCCAAGCCCGTTGGATTCAAGTCATTTGGATCTATAGATCAACCATGGTAAAAATAACAAGGCAGAAGCTTTTCTGCATTCAAACTTTTTCAAATTTAAACCATAATAGCTTTTGAGTTGATTCCAACTCTCAAAAATCACATTTAACCATACCTTTCAGAATATATAAAAATATATAGGTTTACTTGAAGAAATAATGTTCAAGTAATAAAAGAATGCTACATAAGCATTTCTAGCCACTTTAATTAATTAAAATAAAAGGGTAAAACCTTATTAAATTGTGACACCACTTTAAATCACATTCCCATGGACTACAATATGTGGTGATGACATGTGTCAACATGATCCCATATTTGGTTTGGAGAATATTAAATCTTAAGTAGTTTTTCAATGAGTAGAAATTACTTCTCTAAAAATAAAAGGAATTAAATCAAGCCTTAACCTGGTAATGTTAGGGATGATGCTAGATCATCCATAGGACCATTGTGTGTGATGATTGCAAGTAGTTAAGTATTGTTTGGTGATTGTGTACCTCGTATTTATTCATAGACGCTAGTACCGACCAAGGATACGAGGAGGAAGGAGGATACTACGAAGAAGAAGCCGAGGAGAACTTCAACCACTGCTCTGCACAAGGCAAGCCAAATACTACTAGTGAATGTGCAAGCTAACACTTGCAATTTAGCAAGCTTATAGTGATATTGATGCAAGCTAACCCTTGCAAGATACCCTACTGATGCAACACACCCCTACTTGTTCTATGACTACTATATGCCTTAAGCATATGTGATCATACCCACTTGATAAACTAATCCTAGTTTTATTTGCAAGCTTCTTACTTTATTTCTTTATCAAAGCTTACTTATTGTTTACTTAAGAGACTGGTAGATATTGGAAAGATTCGGAAGGTTGCATAAAGAGCATAAAATTTGGCCTAAGTTAGAAACCTTGACATCATCCTAAGACATAAGGTTGTACTTAGTTGAAACTCCACTAGATACTACCCCATCATTAGTGCCTACCCCCACTTATAGATGCTACTGCTAAGCATAAAACTTGATCAACTTTTAGATGGGAATACTTGGTGGAAAAATGGTTATGAAAACCTTGGAATGATGGATCATTCTATTGAAATGTTTTGTACATGTGTTTCCAAACACTTGATGATTTTGGTGATGAAAATATTGAGGCATGAGCCTTAGCCCTTTATAAAATTGATGGTTGTCTGTGTTGGAGATATGCCCTAGAGGCAATAATAAATGTAGTTATTATTATATCTTTGTGTTTATGATAAATGTTTACATTCATGCTATAATAGTATTAACAAGGAAACATTGATACTTGTGTGATTTGTAAACTTAATTTGAAGTCCCTAGTATAGCCTCTATACAACACTAGCTTGTTGGTTGATATATGATTGTGGTTTCCCTATCATGAACATAGGGATGTTATCAACAACAAGATCATATCGTTAGGAGAATGATATGATGGACATACTCCTATAGATAAGCGTAGCATAAAGATCAAGTCATTTAAATAGTTCAATTGCTATATGCTTTCTGATACATAGTAACCTAATTCCTTCGACCATGAGATCATGCATATCACCTTTACCGGATGGATGCTTTGATGACATCAAACACCACACCGTAACTGGGTGGCTATA
This sequence comes from Avena atlantica, assembly GCA_910589765.1. NCBI lineage: Eukaryota > Viridiplantae > Streptophyta > Magnoliopsida > Poales > Poaceae > Avena > Avena atlantica. Next base: position 439,791,542 of record OU342736.1, on the reverse strand, counting down.
AAGGTGGCATTGAGTGTTCGAAAAGTATTGGTTGAGACACATGGATCAAGAGTGGGATTTGTCCATCCATATGACGGATAGATATACTCTGGGCCCTCTCGGTGGAATGTCATCCAATTAGCTTGCAAGCATGTGACTGGATCACATATCACGGAAACGAGAAAAGAGTACTTATCGGTAACGAGGTTGAACTAGGTATGCAGAGATACCGACGATCATAACCTCGGATAAGTAAACTATCGTGAGACAAAGGGAAATTGGTATCGTATGTAAGTGGTTCATTCGATCGCAAAGTAATCGTATAAATATGTGGGAGCCATATGAATTTCCATATTCTTCTATTGGTTATTGTTCGGAGAAGTGTCTCGATCATGTCCGCATAATTCACGAACCGTAGGGATACACACTTAAGGATTCGACGTTGTTTGAGTAGTTATGGTATTATGAGAAAGAGACCGAATTTTGTTCGGAGTCTCGGATGGGATCCGGGATATCACGAGGTGATCCGGAGAATAAGATTCATATAAGGAAAGTCCCGTTTCGGAGTTCGGGAATGATTCCGGTGTTTTCATCGGGAATGTTCTAGAAGGTTCCGGAATGTCCGACACTCCGGAGGGGAAGGGGTACATGAGTGTGTCATTGCAAGTTGGAATGATTGCATCATGTACTAATTGTATTCGCTGTCCAAAATAAAGGGTTTAATCAAATCCTAAATTGAAAAGTCAAACGGCTAGTTTGAAAGTCAAACGACAAGTTTTGGAAAGTGGAAAAGAGGAAGGAGTGTGAAACCGAGTTGGGGAGGGAGTCCTCCTCCCCAAGCCAGCGCACCACCCAAGCCGAGTTGGGGAGGGACTCCCCTCCCTCCCCTTGGCCGCTGGCCCCTCCACCTATATAAGGAGGGGCAGGGCTCCCTCCTCTAGACACACAAGTCCCTCACCTCAAACCCTAGAAAGCTGCAGCCCTCCATAGCCGCCGCCTACCCCTAGGGTTTTGCCCTAGCCGCCGACTTGGGTGTCCCCGGAACCATAGCCGCTGGCTCGAGCCCCTCCTCCTTGGTGTGTCTAAACCCTAGATAGCCGAGGAGCTCTCTCATACTCCACCATACTCGCTCCGGCTTAAGGCGAAGCCCTGCGGGATCTCCCCTCTACTTCCGGTACCACACCGTTGTGCTGCCGGCATCTCGAGGAGAGTGCTACAACCTCCGCTGCCTGCTGGAACAAGGGAGAGGAAGGTCTTCGTCGAGTACCAAACGTGTGACAGACTGCGGGAGCGCTGCCGGAACGCAGCGCCGGAAGGATCGTCTACGCGATCTTGAGATCGGGAAGAGTACGACTACATCACCCACGAGAATCCGCTCTCGTTAAACACTTTGGAATCTTCGAGGGTAAGTTATTCCATCGACTCGTTGCTACAATCTAGTAGATAGATCTTGGCTTGTTTGTTTGTATGCGATAGAAATTTTTTGTTTTCCATGCTACGAAACCCTACAGTGGTATCAGAGCCGTGTCTATATGTAGATCTGTTGCACGAGTAGAACACAATGGTCATTGTGTGCGTTGATGCTTTTATTGTCGATTGCTTCTTGTGTACTTTGCATCTTGCGGTATGTTGGGATGAAGCGGCCCGGGCTAACCTTACATGACATCGTTCATGAGACTTGCTCCACACTTGACATGCAACTTGTATTGCATAAGTGGCTTTGCGGGTGCCTGTTTCTCCTAGCATAGTTAAGATCCAATTTACAACGGGTGATTAACAATGCTAGTATCAACGTTGTGGTTCTTGTTCGTAAGTTAGAACGCCACTTATTGAAAGCCCCAAACCACGTAAAATATGCAAAGAAAGTAGAGGCGTCTAACTTTGTTTTGCAGGGGTGTGCAGTGATGTGATATGGCCATGATTGTGATTATATTTGATGTATGCAATGTTCCTTATTGTAAGTTGGCAACCGGCAGGAGCCATATGGTTGTCTTTAATTTATGTTAAGACCCGCGTGTCTATTCAAAGTAGTTGTAATAGTTGAAGCCGGTGGACGACAACCATGGAGAAGCGTCATTGACCTTGATGCAATGCCGGTGATGATGGAGATCATGTTCGTGCTTGAAGATGGAGATCGGAAGCACAAAGAAGAAAGGCCATATCATATCACATATATATTGAATTGCATGTGATGTTAATCCTTTATGCATCTTGTATTGCTTAGTAGACGACGGTAGCATTATAAGATGATCCCTCATGCACATGAATTTCAAGTCATAACGTGTTCACCCTTAGTTAGCACCGTTGCTAAAGCTTGTTGTTTCGAAGCACCACGTGATGATCAGGTGTGTTAGATTCTGCAAGTGTATACAACGTGAGCAAGCCAGATTTGCTCATGCGGAAACTAAGGTTTGATCTTGACGAGCCTAGCATGTACAGACATGGTCTCGGAACACGGATCACCGAAAGGTAAAGCATGAATCATATAGTAGATATGATGAACATGACGATTGTTCGCCATTGAAACTATATCAACTCTCATGATGATCGGTGTTGATGTGGTGGATTTGGTCGTGTGATCACTAAAACAATGTGAGGGATATTGTTTTGAGTGGGAGTTCACCTAGATTAACTTTATTAATTAATTTGAACTCAGTTTGTCATAAACTTAGTCTAAACTATTGCAAATATGTTGTAGATCAATGGCAGCCCCTACCATCAATTTTAATGCGTTCCTAGAGAAAGAAAAGTTGAAAAACAATGGAAGCAACTTCGCGGATTGGTTCCGCAATTTGAGGATTGTCCTCACAGCTGGTAATTTGACCTATGTGCTGGATGCACCGCTGGGTGACCCACCTGCAGCTGATGCTTCCGATGAAGTAAAGAATGTTTACCTCGCACGGAAGAATCAGTACTCCATAGTTCAGTGTGCTATCTTGTATGGTTTGGAATCGGAGCTTCAGAAAAGGTTTGAAGATTCAGACCCATATGATATTGTCGAGGATCTCAAATTGATTTTTGAGACTCATGCGGCAATTGAAAGCTATGAGGCTTTTGAAAAGTTCTTTAACTGCAAGATGGAAGAGGGCAGCTCCGTCAGTGAGCATGTGCTTAAGATGTCTGGGCACGCAAACAAACTTCAAAGCTTGGGCATAGTGATTCCTAATGCTTTGGGGATTTACCGTGTCCTCCAATCACTACCACGAAGTTACAAGAACTTTGTGATGAACTACAACATGCAGAACATGAACAAGACGTTGCCAGAACTCTTTGCCATGTTGAAATCTGCAGAAGTGGAGATCAAGAAAGAGCACCAAGTGTTGTTGGTCAATAAGACCACCAAATTCAAGAAAGGCAAGTCTAAGCAGAAGGGACACTTCAAGAAGGGTGGTAAGAAAGTTACCACGCCGGCGAAGAAGACCAAGGCTGGACCCAAGCCTAATACTGAGTGCTTTTACTGCAAGGGAGAAGGTCACTGGAAGCGGAATTGCCCAAAGTACTTGGCGGATCTGAAGAACGGCAACATCAAGAAGAAAGGTATATCTGATATACATGTTATTGATGTGTATCTCACTAGTACTCGTAGTAGTGCCTGGGTATTTGATACTGGTTCGGTTGCTCATATTTGTAACTCGAAACAGGTGCTGCAGAATAAACGGAAGCTAGCGAAGAACGAGGTGACGATGCGCGTGGGAAATGGATCAAAGGTTGATGTGATCGCGGTCGGCACGCTACCCCTTCATCTACCATCGGGATTAGTTTTATACTTAAATAATTGTTATTTGGTGCATGCGTTGAGCATGAACATTATATCGGGATCTTGTTTATTGCGAGACGGTTACTTGTTTAAGTCCGAGAATAATGGTTGTTCGATTTATATGAGTAATATGTTTTATGCACATGCACCTTTGATAGATGGTCTATTCTTATTGAATCTCGATAGTGGAAATACACATATCAACAACATTGAGGCTAAACGTTTGAAATCAAGCAATAATTCGACCTATATGTGGCACTGTCGTCTTGGTCACATTGGAGTGAAACGTATGAAGAAACTCCATTCCGATGGACTTCTTGAATCACTTGATTTTGAATCACTTGAAAGATGCGAAGCATGTCTGATGGGAAAAATGACTAAGACTCCATTTTCTGGTATGATGGAGCGAGCTACAGACTTATTGGAAATCATACATACCGATGTATGTGGTCCAATGAGTGTAGCATCGCGCGGTGGTTATCGTTATGTTCTTACCTTCACGGATGACTTGAGTAGATATGGGTATATCTATTTCATGAAACATAAGTCCGAAACTTTCGAGAAGTTTAAGGAGTTTCAAAGTGAGGTAGAGAATCAACATAACAAGAAGATTAAGTTTCTACGTTCTGATCGTGGAGGTGAATATCTAAGTTACGAGTTTGGCGAGCATTTTAAGAAATGCGGAATACTTTCACAATTGACACCGCCGGGAACACCATAGCGTAATGGTGTGTCCGAACGTCGTAATCGAACTCTCTTAGATATGGTTCGTTCTATGATGGTACTTACAGATTTACCGCTATCATTTTGGGGTTATGCATTAGAAACAGCCGCATTCACTTTAAATAGGGCACCGTCTAAATCCGTTGAAACGACACCGTATGAATTATGGTTTGGGAAGAAACCTAAATTGTCGTTCCTTAAAGTTTGGGGATGCGAAGCCTATGTAAAGAAGTTACAGCCGGACAAGCTTGAACCCAAAGCAGAAAAATGCGTCTTCATAGGATACCCGAAGGAAACTATTGGGTATACCTTCTATCATAGATCCGAAGGCAAAATCTTCGTTGCCAAGAATGGATCCTTTTTAGAGAAGGAATTTCTCTCGAAAGAAGTGACTGGAAGGAAAGTAGAACTGGACGAGGTTGTCGAACCTTCTCTCGAAATTGCGAGTAGCGCAGCACCGGAAGAAGTTCCTGTGGTGCCTGCACCAATTAGAGAGGGAGCTAATGATGGTGATCATGAAACTTCGGTTGAAGTTGCTACAGAGCCTCGGAGGTCAACGAGAACTCGTACCACTCCAGATTGGTATGATTTCGTTATGAATGTCATGTTGGTGGACAACACCGATGACCCCGAGACATATGAGGAAGCGATGATGAGCCCAGATTCCAATAAATGGCAATAAGCCATGAAATCCGAGATTGGATCCATGTACGAAAACCAAGTATGGACTTTGGTGGACTTACCAGATGGCCGGAAGGCTGTCGAGAACAAATGGATTTTCAAGAAGAAAATAGATGCTGATGGTAATGTTACTGTCTATAAAGCTCGACTTGTCGCAAAAGGGTTTCGACAAATTCAAGGAGTTGACTACGATGAGACTTTCTCACCGGTAGCGAAGCTAAAGTTTGTGAGGATTATGTTAGCAATCGCTGCATATTATGATTATGAGATATGGCAGATGGATGTCAAAACAGCATTCCTCAATGGAGACATTGATGAAGAGTTGTATATGATGCAACCCAAAGGTTTTGTCGATCCTAAAGATGCTAACAAGGTATGCAAACTTCAATGATCCATCTATGGATTGAAGCAAGCATCCCGAAGTTGGAATCAACGTTTTGATAAGGTAATCAAAAGTTTTGGTTTTATACAAACTTATGGAGAAGCTTGTATTTACAAGAAAGTGAGTGGGAGCTCTGTAGCATTCTTAATACTATATGTGGATGACATACTGTTTATTGGGAATGATGTAGACCTTCTTAATAGTGTCAAGGAATATTTGAATAAAAGTTTTTCAATGAAGGATCTTGGCGAAGTAGCTTACATATTAGGCATAAAGATTTATAGAGATAGATCGAAACGCCAAATATCATTGTCACAGAGTACATATTTGGACAAAGTTCTAAAGAGGTTTGGAATGGAAGAAAGCAAGAAAGGGTTCTTGCCCATGTTGCCCAATACGACCTTGAGTAAAACTCAAAGTCCGGCATCGGCAGAAGATAGAGAAAGGATGAGTAAGACTCCCTATGCCTCAGCCATAGGATCTCTAATGTATGCCATGCTATGTACTAGACCCGACATTGCATATGCTGTTAGTTTGACTAGCAGATATCAAAGTGATCCAGGAGTGGATCATTGGACAGCGGTCAAAAACATCCTTAAGTACTTGAGAAGAACTAAGGATATGGTTCTTTCTTATGGAGGTGATGAACAGCTCGTTGTTAATGGTTACACCGATGCTAGTTGGAACACCGATCTGGATGATTCTAAATCACAATCCGTATACGTATTTATTTTGAATGGTGCAGCAGTTAGCTGGAGGAGTGCAAAGCAAAGCGTTGTGGCGAGATCTTCAACTGAATCGGAATACATGGCTGCTTTGGAGGCTTCACAAGAAGCGATATGGATGAAAGAGTTCATTACAGAGCTGGGTGTGGTTCCTAGTGCGCTGGACCCAATGTCTATCTACTGTGATAACATAGGCGCCATAGCCAATGCGCAAGAACCAAGGTCACACAAGAAGCTGAAGCACATCAAGCTACGTTTTCACGCTATTCGAGAACATATCCAGGATGGGGATATAAAGATTTGCAAAGTACACATAGATCTGAATGTGGCGGATCCGTTGACTAAACCTCTCCCGAGGGCAAAACATGACCAGCACCAAACTGCCATGGGTGTTCGGTATATTACCATGTAATCTAGATTAGATGACTCTAGTGCAAGTGGGAGACTGTTGGAGATATGCCCTAGAGGCAATAATAAATGTAGTTATTATTATATCTTTGTGTTTATGATAAATGTTTACATTCATGCTATAATAGTATTAACAAGGAAACATTGATACTTGTGTGATTTGTAAACTTAATTTGAAGTCCCTAGTATAGCCTCTATACAACACTAGCTTGTTGGTTGATATATGATTGTGGTTTCCCTATCATGAACATAGGGATGTTATCAACAACAAGATCATATCATTAGGAGAATGATATGATGGACATACTCCTATAGATAAGCGTAGCATAAAGATCAAGTCATTTCAATAGTTCAATTGCTATATGCTTTCTGATACATAGTAACCTAATTCCTTCGACCATGAGATCATGTATATCACCTTTACCGGATGGATGCTTTGATGACATCAAACACCACACCGTAACTGGGTGGCTATAAAGGTGGCATTGAGTGTTCGGAAAGTATTGGTTGAGACACATGGATCAAGAGTGGGATTTGTCCATCCATATGACGGATAGATATACTCTGGGCCCTCTCGGTGGAATGTCATCCAATTAGCTTGCAAGCATGTGACTGGATCACAAGGGATCACATATCACGGAAACGAGAAAAGAGTACTTATCGGTAACGAGGTTGAACTAGGTATGCAGAGATACCGACGATCATAACCTCGGATAAGTAAACCATCGTGAGACAAAGGGAAATTGGTATCGTATGTAAGTGGTTCATTCGATCGCAAAGTAATCGTAGAAATATGTGGGAGCCATATGAATTTCCAGATTCCTCTATTGGTTATTGTTCGGAGAAGTGTCTCGATCATGTCCGCATAATTCACGAACCGTAGGGAGACACACTTAAGGATTCGACGTTGTTTGAGTAGTTATGGTATTATGAGAAAGAGACTGAATGTTGTTCGGAGTCTCGGATGGGATCCAGGATATCACGAGGTGATCCGGAATGGTCCGGAGAATAAGATTCATATAAGGAAAGTCCCGTTTCGGAGTTCGGCAATGATTCCGGTGTTTTCATCGGGAATGTTCTAGAAGGTTCCGGAATGTTCGGCACTCCGGAGGGGAAGGGGTACATGAGTGTGTCATTGCAAGTTGGAATGATTGCATCATGTACTAATTGTATTCGCTGTCCAAAATAAAGGGTTTAATCAAATCCTAAATTGAAAAGTCAAACGGCTAGTTTGAAAGTCAAACGGCAAGTTTTGGAAAGTGGAAAAGAGGAAGGAGTGTGAAACCGAGTTGGGGAGGGAGTCCTCCTCCCCAAGCCGGCGCACCACCCAAGCCGAGTTGGGGAGGTACTCCCCTCCCTCCCCTTGGCCGCCGGCCCCTCCACCTATATAAGGAGGGGCAGGGCTCCCTCCTCTAGACACACAAGTCCCTCACCTCAAACCCTAGAAAGCTGCAGCCCTCCATAGCCGCCGCCTACCCCTAGGGTTTTGCCCTAGCCGCCGACTTGGGTGTCCCCGGAACCATAGCCTCTGGCTCTAGCCCCTCATCCTTGGTGTGTCTAAACCCTAGATCGCCGAGGAGATCTCTCATACTCCACCATACTCGCTCCGGCTTAAGGCGAAGCCCTGCGGGATCTCCCCTCTACTTCTGGTACCACGCCGTTGTGCTGCCGGAATCTCGAGGAGAGTGCTATAACCTCCGCTGCCTGCTGGAACAAGGGAGAGGAAGGTCTTCGTCGAGTACCGAACGTGTGACCGTCTGCGGGAGCGCTGCCGGAACGCAACGCCGGAAGGATCGTCTACGCGATCTTGAGATCGGGAAGAGTACGACTACATCACCCACGAGAATCCGCTCTCGTTAAACACTTTGGAATCTTCGAGGGTAAGTTATTCCATCGACTCGTTGCTACAATCTAGTAGATAGATCTTGGCTTGTTTGTTTGTATGCGATAGAAAATTTTTGTTTTCCATGCTACGAAACCCTACAGTCTGGATGCGATACCATTCCATTTTTATCGTACAACCACAATACCCGAATATTGGGGGGACAATTGACGATAACCCCCCCAGTTGGTGATTATGTTGATCATAAACCCCCCTATGCTGTCTCTGACATGTGGGCCCAAAATGGCTAGGGGGGGTTATCATCAAATTCCCCAATATTGGGTAGGGCTTGACTGGAAACTTATATTCCTTAGTATTAGTTCCCTCACGGCCAAGGTCTGAGCTGAGGCTACCTTGTGAAGATTGTCCACCTGTGCAGTACCCAAGATGACAGTTGGTTATGGTTGGGAGGCCAAACTCACAGGAGAGGTGCTTATACTAGGGCGTGTAATTGAAAGGTTAGGATTGATTATCCGCATACTGGTATGGTGAATTCAGGATTTGTTCCTGACGGATATATCGAATGTTGTGGTGAAAGTGTACAATCTCTGCAGAGCGTCAAACTATTCGAATAGCCGCGTCCGTGGTTATGGACAGTTGGAGTGGCCATATTGTTCCCCTGTCAGACTTTTCAAAATGACTTGTGAAGTGTATTAAGATTTTGACTTAACCACAACAGAGTTGTGATATGAAATACAAGATCCCAGTTAGGATTTTGACTTAACCACAACAGAGTTGTGATATGAAATAAAAGATCCCAGTTAGGAGTTATAAAATTGTGACTAGCTTTGGAACTTCGTAGAGATAAATATGGCTTTTGCAAAACAACACTAGAGCCTAGTGTCCTATTATCCAAAAAAACCCCTTTACTTGTTAGTATTAGTTTGCGAGTACTTACTCATGGCTTTGTCCCTGGCTATTCCCATGGCCAGACTATGAAGAGGAGTTCCTGGAGGATGGACCCCAGGAAGGTTACGACAACTAGGATCATCTCCCATCGTCAGCATTGCCTGTGACCCCGAAGATGGAGCTTCGCCTACGCTACCGTTATTATTACGTATTCCGCTGCTTGATGTTGTATTAAGAACTGGATCATGAGATCCCTATTTGTGTAAGAACTTATGTATCGTTTGTAATGGATGATGTACTATGGTATCCAATTCTGTTATGTCTCGCAAAAATGGTAATCCTGGGATTGCGATGTATGGCATAACAGGCATCTAGGATTGAAAAATCCGGGTGTTGACAAGTTGGTATCAGAGCCATCCTGACCATAGGAGACCCTAGTTAGACTGGACGTTTGAACCAAAAACTTAGTTTCAAAACCAAAGAAAACAAATATTTACAAAAACTTATTCTCATTCTTATCTCTTTGATTCTTTCATAAAAATTCATGTTCCTCAAAAACTCTTGCAAAATACATAAAATTTTGACACACTTGATCACTCTGCTAATCTACTCATCCTCTATTTTTATAGATGGACGTGAAGTACAGCAAGTTTTACCAACTTGGGAATGGAGGAGACCTTATCTTTGAGAGGGATCTGGATTAGCTTTCGGAACTTCTGGAGCGTCCGCACCCCGAGTTCTTCGGAGCTCAGCTCAATGATCAAGGAGGAGAAGATCTGCAATGGCTAATTGTTGCAAGTCTCCGAGGAAAGATTGAACCTCCCACTGCGGAGGGAATTCAGTTTACCTTGAGGGAAAACAACTGGCTCGATGGACTTGCCAGAGCAATGCAGGAAGCTCTTTCCCGTCTATGTGGGCAGAGCATCAATCAGATCAAGGGTACTCGCTTTGAGTTTTGCCCAAGGCGTGATGCAAATGGACAACCACTGGAAGCCCCATACCACCCCGAGCTGAAGACTCAATTGGACCACCTTAGCTTCATGATGTATGATCGTCAGCAGGAGTTGGACAACTGCCATGACTATTGCAACCACAAGTCTGCCATCATCAAGACGAAGGATCAGACCATAGCCATGCTAGCAAAGGATCGCAAGTCTCGCCGCCGTCAGCTCACAAGAAAGAGCGCATGATTGCCCGTCTTCGCCACCGCATCTCATCTCTGGAGGAGACCATCCATAAGAGAGACATGCAGTTGGAGGAAAGGGAGAATGCCGGAGAGGATCTTCGTGGAGACCCTTACTCCTATCTCAGCGATGACGATGATTTTCTAGAGGATCAGGCCATGGACTTCTTCACCGATGAGGATGATTTCTCCTTCATCGATGATGATGAAGATGATGAAGCCACAGACTCCAAGGAGTAGTAGCACTGAGCACTAGCGTAGTGAGTAGTACTCGGTCCCACTGTATCGTAGATTCCAGAATGGTTCTTAAAACCATCTGTTTTTCCTTGCTGTGGTGTGCGTTGTATCGTGTGAAAGAATGAATGAAAAAGCAAGTTGCAAAAAAAAAATCTGAGTCAAACCTTTAAAACTTTTAAAAGACCCAAAACCTTAGAAATTTCCCTCTTTTCTCATGATCCATCTCAATCTTCAGATGCCACGTGGAGGAAGTGGTTCGGCCCCGGACCCGATGTTGCAGATCCTGCAAATGTTGACTTCTGACCGCGAAGCAGAAAGAGAGGAACGTCAAGCCAACCTAGCCACTCTGCAACAGATAGCCCAGCTAGCCCACAACAACCAAGGCCACGGAAATCAGGACAACCATGGATCTAAGCTCAAAAATTTCCAGAATACCAACCCACCCGTTTTCACCAAGTCAGAAGAACCCCTAGATGCCGATGATTGGCTGCAAACCATGGAAAATAACTTAGAAGTCGCCGGAGGGGAAGCCAACGAGAAAGTCCTGTTCGCCACCCATTATCTAGCCGGAGATGCTAGGGCATGGTGGAACAGTGTTCGCGCAATGACCGAAGGCCAGATGATGACCTGGGAGGAATTCAAGGTCAAGTTTAGCCGAACCCATGTGCCACCAGGTTTGATCAAGAGAATGAGAGACGAGTTCAGAGAGCTGAAGCAAGGAAGGATGACTGTAGTGGAATACCGTTACAAATTTTTGTCATTAGCTAGGTATGCCCCGGACGAGATAGACACCGAAGCCAAGAAGAAAGAGAGATTCCTGAATCGTCTGCATGACGAGATGCAGACGGTGTTAGTCAATATCCCCTTTGCTGATATTGAAGCCCTTGTTGACTCTGCTATCCAGATGGAAGGAAAGATCAACCAAGCCAATGAGAACCGCAAGCGTCGCATTATGCATCAACCAGGAACCCATCAGACCCCAAAGTATCGCCCCAACCCATCTCCAGGATTTGCCCCAAGAACCAACAGACCCCCTATGAACCGTCCGACCTATCCCAACCGTGGAAACCCTAGACCCGGAGGAAATCACAACAACCCCGGCAACTCTAGCAATTTCACCCGTGCCCCACCCAAGTTCAACACCAACAATGCTACCACCAACACCAACACTGCCCCTAGGACTGGAAGCAATGTTGTGCCTGTCGCAGCCAAGGACAAGTCACAAGTGACTTGTTATGACTGTGGAAATAAAGGTCACTATTCCAACGAGTGCCCCAACAAGAAGAATGCTACAGCCCCTAATGCCAATTCCCCAGCTCGGCAGCAGCGTCGTGTCCAGCCAGGGAGAAGATTTGCCCCAGGGAATTCACTCAACCGCAATGGCCGTCTTTTTCTCATGCATGCTGAAGAAGATCAGGAAGCGCCAGACGTCGTGCTGGGTATGTTTTCTGTTAATTCAGTACTTGCAAGAGTGTTGTTTGATTCTGGTGCATCGCATTCATTTGTCATCGAAGAATTTGCCTGCACTAGTAAAATTCAACCAACCAAACTGAAGCATGTTATGATTGTGCAAATTCCCGGATCAACCACCAAGGCTAGGCAAATTTGCAAAGTCGTCCCTATCCGAATCCACGGAATAGATTTTTATGCTAATCTAATAGTACTCTGAACTAAAGGTTTGGAAGTAGTACTAGGAATGGATTGGATGTCCAAACATAAGGGATTGATTGACTGTGCTAATAAAGCCATCACCATGACCAATACTGCCGGAATATCAGTCGAGCATATATCTGAAACCTTATCTCGCCAATTCAAGTGTAACAAGAGTCTAGCCCAACCTACCATTGACCAAGTCCGGATAGTCTGTGAATACCCCGATGTATTTCCAGATGTTTTGCCCGGTATGCCCCCAGATCGGGATATCGAGTTTATCATCGAACTAATCCCTGGAAAAGGACCCATAGCCCAGAGACCCTATAGTATGAACCCGTCAGAACTAGAAGAACTGAAGAAGCAAATGGATTCCATGATAGAAATTGGATTGATTCAACCAAGTGCGTCACCATGGAGATCACCTGTCTTATTTGTGGACAAGAAGGATGGAGGTAACCGTTTGTGTACGGATTATCGGAAGTTAAATGATTTCACCATCAAGAACAAGTACCCCTTGCCCAAGATAGAAGATAAGTTTGATCAGTTGACCGGTTCCCAGGTGTTTTCTAAGATTGATCTTAGAACTGGCTATCATCAACTCAAAATTCGTGCAGAGGATATTCCAAAGTCTGCCTTTACCACCAGATATGGATTGTATGAGTATACAGTCATGTCTTTCGGATTAACCAATGCCCCCGCTTATTTCATGAACCTCATGAATAAGATTTTTATGGACTTCCTGGATAAGTTTGTCATTGTTTTCATCGATGACATTCTGATTTATTCCAAATCAGAAGAAGAACATGACCTACACCTAAGGACCATTCTTGGAACCCTTAGAGAGCATCAGCTGTATGCAAAGTTTAGCAAATCTGAATTCTGGTTACAGGAGGTAGCATTCCTCGGTCACATTGTATCAGCCGGAGGAATTGCCGTTGACCCTGCCAAAGTGAAGGATGTAGAAGATTGGCAAGCCCCAACCACTCAAACCCAAGTTCGTGCTTTTCTCGGATTGGCGGGATATTACCGCATTTTCGTAGAAGGATTCTCGAGTATCGCCAGACCCATGACCCAATTGCTGAAGGAGGACAAGAAGTTTGAATGGACTGAAAAATGTGAAGCGAGTTTTCAAGAACTCAAGAGGAGATTGATTTCAGCCCCAATCTTGATCATGCCGGATATCACGAAGCCCTTCGATGTGTATTGTGACGCATCCAAGATTGGTCTCGGATGTGTGCTAATGCAAGAAGGCAAAGTAATATCTTATCTATCTCGGCAATTGAAGCAACATGAGCAAAACTACCCAACCCATGACCTCGAACTCGCAGCAGTAGTTCTAGCCCTGAAGACATGGAGACATTACCTGATGGGAAAACGTTGTGAAATTTATTCGGATCATAAGAGACTAAAGTATATATTCACTCAGAAGGAGTTGAATATGAGGCAGAGAAGATGGATTGAGCTAATCAAGGATTACGATCTGGACATTCACTATCACCCTGGTAAAGCCAATGTGGTAGTCGATGCCCTTAGCAGATTGCCGTGCCGCTTGAACTCCATGATTTTGAAGGAGCAACCAAGTTTGCACAAAGAGATGGAAGATTTTCGAATGGAATTGGTAAGTGAAGGATTCTTGTCTAGCATAGAACTCCAGCCCACTTTGATCAGTCAGATTAAGGAGGCGCAGAAGGGAAATGCTAGTATCGACGGAATCAAGCGTCGTATCGGTACCGGCAAAGTACCCGGATTCACCAAAGACGAAGAAGGAGTGTTGTGGTACAAAGGACGCCTTTGTGTACCAGCAGATTCTGAATTGAAAGAAGTTATTTTGAAGGAGGCTCATGATACTCTTTATTCTATCCATCCCGGAGGAACCAAGATGTATCAAGATTTAAAAGAGCAATTTTGGTGGCATAAGATGAAGAGAGAAATCGGAAGCTATATCGCCAAGTGTGATATATGTCAGCGAGTCAAGGCAGGACATCAAAGACCCGCTGGATTGTTGCAACCTTTGCAAATTCCGGAATGGAAATGGGATTCTGTAGGAATGGACTTTATCACTGGACTACCTACTTCTAGTAGGGGAAACGACTCTATCTGGGTCATAGTGGACAGGTTGTCCAAAGTCGCCCATTTCTTGCCCGTCAAAACCACCTATCAGAGTTCGAAACTAGCGGAGTTATACATCGCTAGAATCGTTAGTTTGCACGGAGTCCCCAAGAACATAGTATCGGATCGAGGAACTTAGTTTACCTTGAGATTCTGGAAGAAAGTCCAAGAAGGTTTAGGAACCCGCCTAGATTTCAGTACCGCGTATCACCCTTAGACCGATGGACAAACGGAGCGAGTAAATCAAATACTCGAAGATATGCTTAGAGCATGTGTGCTAGAATATGGATCTAAGTGGGAAGATTGTCTGCCGTTTGCAGAATTTTCATACAACAACAGTTACCAAGCCAGTTTGCAAATGGCCCCCTTTGAATTCATGTACGGAAGAAAGTGTCGCACCCCTTTGAACTGGTCGGAAGTAGGAGAGAGTCAGATTTTCGGACCCGACATCCTACGAGAAGCAGAAGAGAAGGTTCACAAGATTCGTGAGCACCTCAAGACCGCCCAATCCTGACAGAAGAGTTATTCCAACAAGAGACTTCGAGACCTCGCCTTCAATATAGGAGATTTTGTTTATCTGAAAGTGTCGCCATTGAAGGGAATGCAGCGTTTCCAACTCAAAGGAAAGTTAGCCCCCAGATATATCGGACCTTTCAAAATTCTGAACCGTCGAGGAGAAGTATCATATCAATTGGAACTACCTGAAGAGATGTTAGCTATGCACAACGTGTTCCATATCTCGTTACTTCACAAGTGTCTTGAAGTCCCCGAGAAGACCGAAGTGTTCAAGAATATCGATCATCGGACCATAGAGATCAACGATGGACTGACCTATCCCGAAGTACCCATCCGCATTTTGGAAGAAGCTTTCCGAACTACCCGAACCCGAAGCATCAAGTTTCTCAAGATTCAATGGAGCAACCACACAGAAGAGGAAGCTACCTGGGAGCGCGAATATCACATCAAGACGGAGTTTCCAGATATCTTCAAATCCTAGGTAATCTTTTCGTCCTTTTTCAAATCTCGGGACGAGATTTTGTTTAAGGGGGGAAGGTTTGTAACATCCCAAAAATACTAAGCTTGGATCATCAAATTCTAATCATCAAAATTAGGGTTAACAAAAACTTTTCTAAATAAAATTATGAATGCATGCATATGTGTATGCATTGATTTTGAATTCTTTTAAAAACCATCTTGTTTGTTTCATTGCTTGTAAAATGTTTCTTAGGTGAAATAAACATCATCTAAAACATTTCCCACACTTTTCCTAAAGACAAGTAAATCAAAACACTTATATGAAATGAATGGTCATTTTGGCCAATTTAACTCCCATGCCTACTTTGGCTGTCTCAAACTTCCAGAACCTAACAGAAACTTTTCTGGATCTTTGCATCCCTTGAATGTACTCATAACAAAGTATCAAGGCCCACTTTGTGATCATCCAGAAACTTTCAAATGCATAGTTTAAATGACAATTCAAAATTGAATCTTTATCATATGGGAAGATCCCACTTTTTCAAAAACCACTCAAACAAGCTCAACTTGCAAAACCCAAGCATTTGCAGACTCACCAGCACCAATCTAGCAAACCCACCAAAAATCTTTTCAAAATTCAAAACTTGAGTTCATGCGGCCATTTCATCAAACAGGTTGCAGACACAAATCAAACAAACATCAAACACTATAGTGTGCAGTAAAATTGGCCTAACTTGTTCCCTAATTAGCTCACACCCAGCCCAGTAGATCATCTAGGAATTTTAACTAAGGACTAGCACCCCTGTGAGCTTGTCATTGCCATCAATGGTGAACAGCCGAGCACCACCTTGTCACCCCATTGTGGACAGCAGGCTAGAGGAAGAACTAGTCGTGCCAACCTTGTCTGGGAGGCAGCCCACTGTCCACCGCCACTCCCTGTCCCAGCCGCGAGCATTGCCAAGCCCTGGACCACGCGCACAAGCCGCGCCCAGACCGCCAGAGACCATGCCGAGCATGCGCCAGAGCACCACCCTCGACCAGCGCCCACAGACCGCGCACCGCCCTCACCGTGTGCACACACGATCGCCATCAACCCAGGAGACCACCAGACATCCCCGTTTGCCGCCCCGTGCCGCGCATCCACCACCCGCCGTCGAAGACGCCGCCTCTGCCGCGCAGAGCATCGCCCGTTCCAGACCAAACCACACCGCCCCATGCCTCGAGACCATGTCGTTGAGCATCGCCAGGAGACACCACACCGTCCCCTACCCTTGCACATGCCATTAGCCGCATGTAACCTCGCCCCCTACGAGCTCACCGTGCGCCCCGACGGTCCCCTCGCTCGACTATAAATAGAGGCCACCCCCGCACGATTTCTTCACACCATCTCACTCCCCTCTCCTCACTGATCGTTCCACACCGTTCTCAGAGCAAGGCGAGCACCACCCCGCCGAAATTTCACCGGAGCCCGCCGCCTCTGGAGAAGAAGGGAGCCAGCGATTGGAGCCGCACCAGGAGAAGCCACCGGTACCAGGAGATTCGCCGTCGTCGAATTTGTTGTTTGCCCGCCTCGCCGACCCTCGCCAGTATCCCGGTGTGCCCCCAGCAACCCTCACTGGCCGCGCTAGGTTTCATTCTCGCCGGCGTTGTCTCGTGTCGACGATGACTCCCAGCCGTTGGATTAGAACTAGATCGAACGATCCACGTTGCCCCATACCGCTTCGCCCAGCCCCATGTCATTGACGAGTGGGGACACCCACTTAAGCAACCCGCAAGAGCACTGCGCTTAGCAGGCCGGCCCAGTAACTTTTCCCGCCTAGCCCAGTTATTCAAATTAAAAAATTTCTATTTCAATTCAAACACACTTCTGTACCCAACTTCAAAAATCAACCCATATCGATTCAGTGCACCAAATTGAATGAAACCAATTTTGTTGGAAAGGTCTGTGAATGTTGAATCCAAGCCCGTTGGATTCAAGTCATTTGGATCTATAGATCAACCATGGTAAAAATAACAAGGCAAAATCTTTTCTGCATTCACACATTTTTCAAATTTAAACCATAATAGCTTTTGAGTTGATTACAACTCTCAAAAATCACATTTAACCATACCTTTCAGAATATATAAAAATATATAGGTTTACTTGCAGAAATAATGTTCAAGTAATAAAAGAATGCTACATAAGCATTTCTAGCCACTTTAATTAATTAAAATAAAAGGGTAAAACCTTATTAAATTGTGACACCACTTTAAATCACATTCCCATGGACTACAATATGTGGTGATGACATGTGTCAACATGATCCCATATTTGGTTTGGAGAATATTAAATCTTAAGTAGTTTTTCAATGAGTAGAAATTAATTTTCTAAAAATAAAAGGAATTAAATCAAGCCTTAACCTGGTAATGTTAGGGATGATGCTAGATCATCCATAGGACCCTTGTGTGTGATGATTGCAAGTAGTTAAGTATTGTTTGGTGATTGTGTACCTCGTATTTATTCATAGACGCTAGTACCGACCAAGGATACGAGGAGGAAGGGGGATACTACGAAGAAGAGGCCGAGGAGAACGTCAACCACTTCTCTGCACAAGGAAGGCCAAATACTACTAGTGAATGTGCAAGCTAACACTTGCAATTTAGCAAGCTTATACTGATATTGATGCAAGCTAACCCTTGCAAGATACCCTACTGATGCAACAAACCCCTACTTGTTCTATGACTACTATATGCCTTAAGCATATGTGATCATACCCACTTGATAAACCAATCCTAGTTTTATTTGCAAGCTTCTTACTTTATTTCTTTATCAAAGCTTACTTAGAGTTTACTTAAGAGACTGGTAGATATTGGAAATATTTGGAAGGTTGCATAAAGAGCATAAAATTTGGCCTAAGTTAGAAACCTTGACATCATCCTAACACATAAGGTTGTACTTAGTTGAAACTCCACTAGATACTACCCCATCATTAGTGCCTACCCCCACTTATAGATGCTAGTGCTAAGCATAAAACTTGATCAACTTTTAGATGGGAATACTTGGTGGAAAAATGGTTATGAAAACCTTGGAATGATGGATCATTCTATTGAAATGTTTTGGACATGTGTTTCCAAACACTTGATGATTTCGGTGATGAAAATATTGAGGCATGAGCCTTAGCCCTTTATAAAACTGATGGTGTCGTGGTGGTTGCACGGCAGATGCCATGGGTAGGCTAAAGTACGGGGCCAATGGATGCTAGTGGGATCTGGGGAGGGAAGATGCAACTGTCTTTACACTCAAGCTGCCAAAGTGATGAACTTTATTTTTCTCTTGATGGGTTACAAGTGCTCCTTGAGCTATATACAGGGGGACAATATGAATCTCCCCAGCCTAACGGTGCTCAAGGAATCGATCCCCCCCTCAGGGTCCAAACCTCCCCTTATAAAGGGGTGCCTTGGGTGCCCTTAGGGCTGACGAGGCAAGCATATTCGTGGAATATGCTTGTCCCAAAATAGTAGTTCGGCGGCCTCCTTTCCCTGTCGCCCTTCTAATGACGGCAAGGCTCCAGTGGCCCCCTCCTGCGTGCCTCGGGCTCCAGGACTGTCACCTCCGTGACCTCCTTCTGCCCCTCTGACGCTGTGCATCCTTGTCTCTTGTGCTTGGCCCTGTTCTGATTCCTTCTAGCCTGCAGCTATAGTTTGACCCTGGGCTTCTCCTTCTCCTGCAAGCTTCGTATTACTCGGCCATACCTTGTGTTACTCGGCTCGTTCCTCACCTGCATGAAGATCATTTGGGTAACCCGGCCGATTCTCTCATTAACTCGGCCGGGTAACCACTTGATACCTATACATGGGCTTCTTGCCTCCGTTCATCGGCCGACATATCCATGATTCGGCTGACTTAGGCCGTAGCTCGGAAACCAGACGGGGACAGTACCTCTGTCTTTCCCCGTCTCTGACCTACCCGAGGTTAACCCCCCGACATTAGTCCCCGAAGCTGGTGTGGCCCTGTCAATAGCTTTGGCCGGGTTATATCAGCTTCATCACTTTCTTCAGTCTTGTTTCCGAGCTATGGCCTCATCCGAGGTTTCCTCGTTCCTTCCCTCGTACGCCACGTCCTACGTGTCACCCCATCATTGTTCTTCTAGTTTTTAGGTCCTTCTACAGTGCTTACTGACAATCTACAGTGAACCCTGTACCTGCTGCGCCGCCGCCGCGACGCCTCGTGTGCCGCTCCCCTTGGGATTGTAACAACTTTTCTTCGTCTGTGGCCGTTGGTGTGGCTCCACTCACCGTCGTGCGTTCGTGCTGTTCCCACGATCTACACGGGTAACTGCCACAACCACGATCCCACTCCCCTGTTCATGGCTTGACTATAAAGAGGGGAAACGCGCCCGCAGGATTCATCTTTCCCCTTATCGCTCGCCTCCGCTCTCCTTCTTCCTTTCGCCTGCGTGTTCTCTTGCCGCTCGGCCGCTGCTCGTCAGCCAGAGCCTCCGCCGGCGAGGATTCCGCCGCGTCGTTCGGCCTTTCTCGCCCGCGCTCTGCGGCTGTGGCTCCGCCGATGGTGAGTCCTCTCTGACCGTCTTGCCCTGATTTTGCCCTAGATCGATCTTCTCCGCTTTTGTGCTCAGGCGACGGTTCCTCCGTTCTTCGCCATTATTTTCGCGCTAAGTTCCGACGGGGCCTTGTAGCTCTAAGCTCCCTTCCACCGTCAGTTTTTCCTCCGGCGATCTCTCTGGCGCTCCCATGTCTATTTCGTTTAGCAGCGCTCTTGTTGAGGACGATGACGCTGGCTCCAGGCCTGAGCGTGGCTCGTGGCAGGGCTCTTCAGTCACGCGCCGTGAGATTGAATGGCTCATCCGAACTCGGCGGATTCCTGCCGAGGTTTCCTGTCGTTTACCCGGCAGCGAATCCTCTCCAGTTATCAGAGAGGGCGAGTATGTGGTTTTTATGTCTCACTTCGCCCGCGGCTTTGGTCTTCCTCTTAGCGATTTCGCTAGAGAATTCCTCGATTACTTCGGCCTTCAGCCGCATCATCTTCCTGCGAACGCCATAGCTTCTCTTTCTCCTTTCATTTCCGCTTCGGAGGGTTACTTCGGCCTGTGGCCGTCAGTACATGTCTGGTCGAAGTTCTTCCAGATCCGCTCTAACGTTGTCCCTGACAAATCTCTGCACCCTTCCGAGAAGTTACTCACCCAATGTGGGGCGGCGTCCATAACACCTCGGAGGAAATCCGTGTTCCCTCGTGTCACTGGGTTGGAGTCGTGCAAGAAGTGGCACAAGTCATTTTTCTACGTCAAGAACAGAGGGGCGGAAGACAGGATTCGGCTCCCTCCATTCTCAATTGGCCCACCTTCTAAAGTGAACTGGCTCTATAATCCGAGGAAAACTCACGCCTTGGCCGAGGCCTTTGAGATTCGGCTTAAAGAGTTGATCCGGGCCGGGTTATGCGGCGAAGACCTGATGGCAACTTTCATTAGTAGCCGGATCTGCCCCTTCCAGCAGCGGACCCACAAGCTGTGCTACATGAGTGGTCCCCTTGACCCTAACCGAGTCTCGACCGTGGAGCTGGATAACTAACTTATTCATAAGCGCGTCCGAGCTATCTTCAAGACTGAGATGCCTGAGGATTGGTCTTGGGGATTAAAACCATTCACTCGCGATCATCCGCCTCCCGAGGTAAGCTTAATCCGTATTGCTCTGTTACTCTCCTGTCTTTAGAAACTGGTTTATCTAATTCTCTTTTTCCTCGTTTTGCAGAGGTTCGCAGAGCAGAAAAACGAGGACGCCAAAGTTCTGCAGCTCCCTTGGCCTGCGGACAGGAGTACCCCGGATACTGGCGAGCCGGACTCTGAGGAGTTCGTCCCTAAATCAGATCCTGCTCCGACTCGAGCTCGCGGCAGAACTTCTGCGCATGATGAGGAAGGTGATTCGGACGAGGTCCAAATTCTTGAGGTAGTTGCCACCACGCCTATTTCTTATGCATTTCCGGCTTCTACTTTCCCAGCTAATCCGGCCGGTCAGGTCCACGACGCCAAGCCTATTGCTTCCCGGCTTCCCGTTACCTCGGGGAAACGCGGGGCTCCTGCTGGTGCCTCGGAGGCGGTTCCTAAGAAGCGAATAAAGAGATCTGCTCCGAACCCTCCTAGGCGCAAAACTATGCCTGGGGTCGCCGGGTAAGTTCTTTTGCTTATATTTCTTGTTTTTCTCTTTCTGTTTCTCATACTGATGAATCCTCTTTTTTACTTTTGCAGTGCTCCTCTTTCTGTTAAACCCGGCGGTCCTAGTATGACTGACCGTCCGACTCGGCCGCCATCTCCTCCTCCCGCTGATGATACCAGAGTTCCTAGTCCTATTCGTCCTGCTTCTCCTCTAGCTTCGAATACTTCGCCTGTCCGTCACGAAGTCCCTGAGACCCCTTCCATTGCCTTGGATTCGACCCGGCCCTCCGAGGTTTTCGTCGAGCCCGCCGCCCCTTCTATGGGCCCCAGCGCTGCTACTGAGCCTCCATCTACTTCGGCAGTTTCCACGGCCATCCCGACCTCGGCCGAACAGGTTGTTATCCCGGCGCCCTCTGCGACCTTATCCTCGGCCGTTCCCACGGACTCCGTCCCTACTTCCGAGGCGCCACTTCCTGCTGATGCCCCTTCTAAGGCAGAGAAAGCTGTTGCCGTCAAGACCTCTTCTTCTCAGAAAGGTCTTGCCGGCTCTTCTCAACCGAGTATCGCTGACGTTCTGCGTAAGGGAGCTGCACCTAAAGTCCTCGTTACCTCCGCCTCCGGCAGCCAGCTTGCTCTTCATAAGAGCCCTGCGACCGCCGTGATCGGACAGCCTACCCGGGGTAAAGTTTTAACTCGGACAGCTAGTGGGAACAGCCTTGGAGCGCTGGTTGAATATGCCAACAACTGGAATGCTGCTGATCAGTTTGAGGGTAACCCGGCCAACCAGTCCTTTCAGCTTTCTGATATCAGCGGCCGTTTTGACCACGCTGCCCAGTTCATCATTGATACCAACAAAATGAATGAGGTAATTATTTTTTTCTCTGAGTCTTGAATTATTCTTCAGATGTTACCATATGCTCTAGTCCCCGAAACTTGCAAGGAAATAACTTGTTCTATACTTGGAAGTTTGATTTAATTTTATTTCTAAGGTTTGTTAATCCGGCCGTTTAGATCCGAGTTTAATTGTGTTTTATTCGGACCTAGCCTAGCCTTGAATATCCAGCTATCTAAATCCGAGTTTAGTTCTGCTTGACTCGGATATGGTTTAGCTTTGAATATCCAGCCACCTGTAGCCGAATTAAGCTTTGCTTGATTTGGATCTGATTTAGCTTTGAATATCCAGCCACCTAGGTCTGAGCTAACTCCTGCTTGACTCGGATCTGGTTTAGCTTTGAATATCCAGCCACCTAGAGCCGAATTAAGCTTTGCTTGATTTGGTTCTGATTTAGCTTTGAATACCCAGCCACCTAGATCTGAGCCAAGTCCTGCTTGACTCGGATCTGGTTTAGCTTTGAATACCCAGCCACCTAGAGCCGAATTAAACTTTGCTTGATTTGGATCTAATTTAGCTTTGAATATCCAGCCACCCAGATCTGAGTTAAGTTCTGCTTAACTCGGATCTGGTTTAGTTTTGAATATCGAGCCACCTAGATCTGAGTTAAGTTCTGCTTAACTCGGATCTGGTTTAGTTTTGAATATCCAGCCACCTAGATCTGAGTTAAGTTCTGCTTAACTCGGATCTGGTTTAACTTTTACTCGTTGATTTATCATTGTGCCTCATTACTCAGGTTGCACATGACCGGCGAACTGCCGAGTTCTAGAGGTTGCTTTTTTCGCATCGCAAACTGGAAGAGAAGTACGAGAAAGTTCTGCCTGTGGCGAAGAAGACTGGTATGTTGATAGTTCCTTTTCCTTATTCCGAACTTTCTCATGTATTCGTCCATGGACTGCCGGCTTACTTCTTGTTGAACAGGTAATATTAATAACCTCAATATTCGCCTTCAAAAGAAAATCAAGGACCTGGAAGGTTAGTTTCCTTTCTATGTTACTCCTTCAACTTTTAATATCTATGCTAAGTTTCCTTATTGCGTTTGGCTGTGGTAAAGCCGAGTTGCAAGACTTTGCAGTGTCGCAACAAGATTGCGGGCCCATGCCTGACGTGATGCTGCATTTTTTAGAACAAAACGCAGTTCATTCGGCGCAATTACGAGAAAAAGATGATGAGATAGCTCGCCTGCGATCCGAGGTGAATACCATCAAGCTCTCTCAGAAGTCCGAGCTAGAAAAGGTCGACCAAGAATTTTCCGAGGAAAAGAATCGGCTGACTCTGGATCTGCAGAAGAACAAAGAACTCCTCGAAGCTGCCGAACTTAAAACCCGCGGTTTGAGCGAGGAAATTGCTCGTTTCGAGAAGAGTAAAGCTGCTTGGGCCAAAGACCTTCAGATAATGATGAGCTACATTCATCGTAAGTTATTTGGCATGGCCGAACTATTATTTTTCTTTGTCGTTCCTGCTACCCTTTGACATGTCCATGTTTTGCGCAGATCACTTCCCCGAGGCCAAACCCGTGAGTTCTAAAGCTGTTCTTGCAGCTCGCGCACGCCGAGGTGAACCGGTTGCTGTTGACTTCGAATATTCGATGGAGGATTTCTTGGTTGCTGTTGGTGCTGCAGTTGGTCCGATGAAAATTATGGGCCGGGACTTGGTGCAGGCCGCTATCCGAGCTTACCATGTAGTCTGGCCGAATACCTCAGGGACTCCTGATATCAACGAAATTAAGTTATTGGTGACAAGGCTGATGGCATCTGAGAGGCAGCTGAGTCTTTGGAGATAATCTGCCGGGCGTGCTGGTGCCGACATGGCCCTTACTGTAATCATGTCATGGTATGAAGACATCTCTCTTGACATTCTGAGGAATTTGCGCACTGGCTCCCGCTGGGTTGAAGATCCCACCTTTGTTGCTCTTCGGCAAGCTCGGGCTTTCCAGCTCGTCGAGTACGCCGACGTGCACACTTGGAATGAAGGGCCGAGTTTTCTCCCAGATCCGGATCAAGAGGTCGCGGCTGAGGGTGCTTCGGGTGATGATTCAGCTGAGCATGGGGAAGGTGAAGATGATTCGGCCACATCCGATAGCTCCAGCTCAAGCTCGGATAGCAACGGTGATGCGCGGTCCTCCTCCAAAGGCACCGGGCATTCTACCGCACGTACTGACGCTCCTGAACAACCCCGGGATACCGCCGAAGTTGCACCTGGGTCGGCGGAGGGCGAGGCGACCTCAGTCGAAGTTCCTCCTACTTCAGAGTGCCCCGCACCTGAGAAAGTAGCTGCCCCTCCAACGAACAATGCCTAAGTTATTTGCGATCCCTGGTATGCCGGGCGTATAATGTAGACGAAAAATTTGTCAGCTCGTTGTATGATTCGAATTTCTTTTGCTATGTATTGTTGAGACTCTTGGTTAAGTGGATGCTCATCCGAATTCTTGCCTTGCTGGCCTGTAACTTCTTGATCTTTTAGGGCTTAACTTTGCCGTTATTTTGATGATCTTATCCAGGCATTAGCGCTGAATATCCACGTTATTGCCCTGTTTTGAACATAAGTTAATTATTCCGTTGTGGAAGCAAACAACAATCGCTGGATCGTTGTCTATTGTCCGAAATTCCCTTATATAAATCAAGTTTCGGAGGTAGTATAAAACTGATATGATTGCATTCAGCATAAGTTTGAGGTATCAGACGGTAGTCCCCGAGTCGCTGCTTTATACGCCGAAGTTTAGGTGTCAATACGAAATTGACATATCATATGATAGTCCCCGAGTTATTGCTCTTGGCACCGAGGGTCATATTCGTAACATGAAAGGAATACAACATACGGCAATCCCCGAGTCACTGCTCTGGTCGCCAATGTTCAAGTATGTAACGCGAAAGAAATAAATATACCATATGGCAGTCCCCGAGTCATTGCTCTGGGTGCCGAGGTTCAAACATTTAATACGAAATAATCATTACATATGGCAGTCCCCGAGTAACTGCTCTGGGTGCCGAGGTTCAAACATCTAACATGAATTAACATAACATATGGCAGTCCCCGAGTAACTGCTCTGGGTGCCGAGGTTTGAATACATGATATGAAATAAATATATATCCTACGGCAGTCCCCGAGTCACTGCTCTGGGTGCCGAGATTCAAATACATCATTGGATTTCGACCTTGAGATGTAATGCTACGAGTAAAATGGCCGAAGTAAAGCCACATTCCAAGGGCGCTTCGTTTCTTCACCAGCTTTGTCTGCCTTGTTCTCTTCAGGGGACTGAGCATCGATCAGATAATATGCATCGTTGTGCAATGCTTTGCTTACAATAAATGGTCCTTCCCATGGGGGTGACAATTTGTGCATGCCGGCCGTGCGTTGCACTAGTCGGAGGACCAAATCTCCTTCTTTGAATACTCTTGGATTCACTTTCTTGCTGTGATACCGCCATAAGTTCTGTTGATAAATAGCCGATCGTGACAATGTCAACTCTCTGGCTTCTTCCAACAGGTCTACGGCATCTTGCCGAGCTATTTCGTTTGTCTCTGAGGTTGTGTACTGAGCAACTCTTGGCGAGTCATATATTATGTCGGCTGGGAGTACAGCCTCTGCCCCGTACACCAGAAAGAATGGAGTATAACCTGTTGATCTATTCGGAGTAGTGCGAAGGCTCCATAACACGGATGGGATTTCTTCGATCCAACATCCTGCCGACCTTTGCAAAGGTTCAACAAGTCGTGGTTTTATTCCTGATAGCACCAGTCCATTAGACATTTCCACTTGTCCATTGGATGCTGGGTGAGCTACTGAGGCAATATCTAGTCTTATGTGCTTCTCTTGGCAAAATCTAGCGAAGGCTCCTTCTGCAAAGTTTGTGCCATTATCCGTAATAATGCTATGTGGGTACCCGTATCTCAAGATGATATCCTTGAGAAATTTCACTGATGTGTGCCCATCACACTTTTTGATTGGCCTTACTTCAATCCACTTGGTGAACTTGTCTACCATAACCAACATGTGGGTCATTCCTCCTCTCGCCGGCTTGAATGGTCCCACCATGTCTAAACCCCATACAGAAAATGGCCAAGTGATGGGTATTGTTTTTAACTCGGCTGACGGCATATGTATTCTGGTTGCGTATCTCTGACACCCATTGCACTTCTTAACTAATTCTTCTGCCTCTTTTAACGCCGTTGGCCAGTAAAATCCATGCCTAAATGCCTTGGCTACTAAGGCGTGAGATGAGGCATGGTGCCCACATTCTCCTTGGTGTATGTCTAGAAGGATTTCCTGACCTTCTGTGGAACTCACGCACTTCTGCAATATGTTTGTTACGCTTCTCTTATATAACTCATTGTTTATGATTGTATAAGCTTTTGCTCTTCTTATGGTTTGTCTAGCTAATACCTCATTACTCGGCAATATCGCATCTTTTAGGTAAGAAAATATGGGTTGCGCCCATACCGGTGTTACTCTTTCTGCAGTGATCTCACTGTCTATCTCCATATTTTCTGCCGACGTACATACCTCGGCTCTCTCCATGATTGTTATTACCTCGGCTGTCCCCCTCTTTAGGGGTTCCGGATCTTTCTGCGGATCTACCTCCATTGGCGTGTGATTTTCTGCAGAACTTGCTGGGATGAAGATTGACTCGGATTCTGTTGATGGATTTATTGATGGTTTCCTGAGGTTCTCCAGGGCAATACCTGGCGGAATTGACTGCCGGGTTGATCCTAATTTTGACAATGTGTCAGCAGCGTCATTTTCTGCTCGTGGTATGTGGTGGAATTCACATCCCTCAAAATATCCACTGATCTTTTGCACATGGAATCTGTATAAAGCCATATTAGCATCTAATGCGTCCCAACTGCCCGATACTTGCTGTACTACTAGATCCGAGTCACCGTAGCATAGGATTCGGCGTATACCAATTTCTTTTGCCACTTTTAATCCATGGACTAGTGCTTCATATTCAGCTACATTGTTGGACGCGGAAAAATGTATTTGCAGTACATATTTCAATTGATCTTTTTTAGGCGAGGTTAGCACTATTCCTGCTCCCAAACCGTTCCTTAGTTTGGAACCATCAAAATGCATTGTCCAGTAATTTGGATCCGGCAATGGTGGCTCATATTGCATCTCGGCCCAGTCTACGAGAAAGTCGATGACAGCCTGAGATTTGATTGCATCTCTTCTATCAAATTGTGGATCATACGGTGATAACTCGATCGCCCATTTTTCTATTCGGCCACTTGCATCTTTGTTGTTCAATATGTCGGCTATGGGTGCCTCACAGATCACTTTGATGGGGTGCTCTTCAAAGTAATGCTTAAGCTTTTTTGCCGACATATATACTCCATAAGCCATCTTCTGATAGTGCGGATAATTCTGCTTTGAAGTGGATAATACTTCACTTAGATAATATACTGGCCTCTGAACTGACTTACCCTCTTCAAGTCGTTCCACTACAACCACAGTACTAACTACTCGATTGGTAGCCGCTACATAGAGTAGCATAGGTTCTTTCGATAATGGAGAAGCTAAAATGGGTGCCGTAACTAGCATCTTTTTCAACTCATGAAATACAAGGTCCGCCTGGGGAGTCCAGCTGAATTTGTCTGACTTTCTCATCAGCTGATAAAGCGGCAGTGCCTTTTCTCCTAGCCGACATACAAATCGACTAAGCGAGGCCAGGCAGCCCGTGAATTTTTGTACATCGTTCAAACATCTCGGCAATTCCATTCTTTCTATTGCTCTTATCTTCGTTGGATTAGCCTCGATACCTCGGCTGGACACAAGGAAACCGAGTAGTTTTCCTGCCGGCACGCCAAATGTGCATTTCTCTGGATTAAGTTTCATTCGGAACCTTCTCAGGTTCGCGAAAGTTTGCCGTATATCTTCTAGCAAGGTTTTGCTCTCCTTAGTTTTGATGACTACGTCATCCACATATACTTGTACATTTTTTCCTATCTGATCATGTAGGCATTTTTGCATGCACCTTTGATACGTTGCTCCTGCATTTCGCAGGCCGAATGGCATTGTGCGATAACAATAAGCCCCGTACGGGGTAATAAATGCAGTCTTTATTTGATCGGCCGGATTTAACGGTATCTGGTGGAAACCAGAATACGCGTCTACAAATGATAACAGCTCACAGTCAGCGGTCGAGTCAATGACTTGGTCTATTCTAGGCAATGGAAAAGGATCTTTCGGACACGCCTTGTTCAGGTTAGTGTAGTCGATACACATTCGCCACACAATGGCTACATTGGGGTCATCTTTTTTCTTTTCTACTAGCACCGGATTTGATAACCAATCCGGATATAGCACT
Organism: Avena atlantica; assembly: GCA_910589765.1. Lineage (NCBI taxonomy): Eukaryota > Viridiplantae > Streptophyta > Magnoliopsida > Poales > Poaceae > Avena > Avena atlantica. Next base: position 439,762,654 of record OU342736.1, on the reverse strand, counting down.
ACCATGATGAACCCGACTGCGAGAAGCCGAGCTATTTCATCCCCTATTACTTTTCTCCTGTCTTCGGCGAAGCGGCGGAGAGGTTGCTTCACCGGCCTTGCTCCTGGCCTGACGTTTAAAGAGTGCTCAGCCAACTCCCTCGGCACACCTTGCAGATCTTGAGTTGACCATGCAAATATGTCCCGATTCTCACGGAGGAAGTTGGTGAGCTCGCCTTCCTATTTAGCGTCAAGGCCTGCACCAATAGTAACAGTGCGCTCTGGGAATTGCTCATCAATCTGAAATTTCTTCGTCTCTTTGGTCGGCTGAAAAGAAACACTGCCATGAGGGTTGGCCAGTGCCGGCATGCTTAACTGTGCTGACTGAGCGAGGGCTGCTACCTCCTGAATCCTTTTCTTTTCTCTTGCTATAACCAATGACTCGGCCAAATTTGACCCGGCCGAAGCACACTCCATTGACTTCTTGTAATCCCCTGCAACTGTTATCACCCCTTGTGGTCTGGGTAACTTCATCTTTAGATAACCTATATGACAGCTGCTCATGAATTTGGCCAGTGCGGGCCGTCCGAGTAGAGCATGATAACAACTTTCCAGATCGACCACCTCAAATTCTAAATTTTCTGCTCTGCAGTTATTTCTTGTACCGAATAACACGTCCACTCGGACTTTACCGATGGGCTCACATGAAAGCCCTGGCACTATTCCATGGAAAGTTGTCCTCGTGGACTGCAGCATATTCTGTGATATTCCGAGCTTATGCATGGTATCTTTGTACATGATGTTGATACTGCTTCCATTGTCGATGAGTACTTTTGAGAATTTCACATTGATGCTTGGTCCCACAAACGTCGGATCCAACACAAGTGCATATGATCATGGACTCGGCATTATTCTGGGGTGGTCTTTCATGCTCCAGGTCACCTCCTGATCAGACCATGGCTGGTATCTTGGCACTGCCGGTACAACTGCGTTCACTTCCATATGCCGGCGCTGCACACTCTGCTTGTCCTGCTGTTCTGTCGTGAACACACAATAAGACTGGTGATGTTCCCTGTAATCATTACGTCCAGCATTTGCCGGATTTATCCTTCCGTCCTGCCCCTGGTTCATTACTTGATGCACTGCATCCCTCCGATCCGAGTTATCGTACCTCGGGGGAGGGGGCGGTAGCATCAGTTGCTGTGTATTTGCTCCAGTTAATTGCGGCTGATGCTGCTGTTGCACCTGATGGGGAGCCTGAACTCCTGCCGGGTTCCCCATCGCATTTTTCATCCAGGCGCATTGCCGGGTTGTATGATTGGCAGGTCTAGATGGGTTTGATGTGTGAAATTTACACGGCTGATCTAACATGGATTCGAACGTATACTTCGGCCTCTCTTGCCATTGCTTCTTTTGCTCTGGGGTCCATTGCCTCTTTCCCTCATTTCTTGATGTCCACTGTTGAGGTCCATTTTTCTGTCGTTGAGTTGCTCCGTGACTCGGCTGATCTTGTGCTACAGCCGCCACCTGGGCTGAATTATATCTATAATCCGGCCTCTCTTCTCTTCTTCTTCCTCTGAAATCACGCCTGGATGACCCGGCCAATTCTCTCGTGTACTGGTCCTGTTGCTCACGATGATCTGCCGACATTAACTCCGGTTGGGTTGGGTCACCCAATGCATAGGAGTCCGCTATTCTGATAGTTTCTGCCAGTGTGGTTGGCATATCTCTCTGCAGGCGTTGCCACAACACGCTGGCATAACGGCAGCCTTGCGCGAACCAGGCGATTGCTTGCGATTCGATAACTCCCTCACATGAGTTTCTCAGGTTACACCATCGAGTTAAAAACTCTCTATCTGTTTCATTCGGCCTCTGCTTGCACATGGCTAGTTGCTGTGGTCTATTTGGTCTCTTGTATGTGCTGGTAAAGTTGCTAACGAACATCTCTTCGAAATCTAACCAGCAGTTGATACTGCCAGCTGGTTGATTATTCAACCATACCCTGGCTGGTCCTTCCAACATCTGTGGGACATACCGCACAGCCCATCTTAGGTTGCCACCCGCTATCTTCACAGCGGTGGCATAATCAATCAACCAGTCTTGTGGCTTGGTACTTCCATTGTACGTTTTTGTGCCTCTTGCCAACTGAAAATTCGGCACTGGTGGTTCGCCCATGATCCGTGGTCCAAAACATGTCGGACCTGGTGGACCTTGCTCTTCCAATAGCTCGGACCGGTATAGCCGATCCAACTTTACTCTTGCATCGTTTGCTGGAAAATCTCTGTACAGGATTCTATCCTGCATCCCATAGTGATTGTTTCCACCCTGGTTTGCATATTCTACCTCGGAATATCCATCATTATACCTTTCATTCATCTGATTGTAGCGAGCTGGCCTCACTTCTCTTTCCTGCCGAGGCTCATGTCTTGGTTGCGGGTTGAGCGGCACTTCTCTCCTTACCTCGGCCGGGGTTTGGTTTTCATGATTGTCTCTTGCAGGTTCTTTCCTGCCGTGCTCCCCATTACCTCGGCCACCGCCTTCCTTTTCCATATGGCCGTGGTTTCTCTCCCTACTATTACCTCGGCTTGCATTGCCTCTGTTCTCATTTGCCTTTCCAGCTATTGCCGGGTCATATGGAACAATTTGTTTGTTCCTCTTCCCTGAGGTTACTGCTTTTTCTTTTCTAGCGTTGTTTCCGGGTGAAGATGCCGCTGCCGCAGATAAAGCAGGTGCTGCCCCTGCCGAATGAACCATCCGTGAAGCCCCTGGTCTTGCCGGGTTAGCTCTGAGCATTTCCTCATTTTGCTGGTTCGCGATGCGCACCAGCTCATTCACTCTTTCTTGTTGTTTCTGCCGAGCTTCCCCTGTTAACCCCTCTAATTCCAATGCTGCGGCATTTGCCGCTCTCAGGTTTTTCGCCGGGGTACTGTACCTCGGCAAACCCAAATCGCCTGATTCGGCTCTGTGAGCTTCATGCTCTTTGTTAATATCATTCATGAGGTTCTTACCTCTTAATCTTAGTTCGTCCACCCGCTCGGGTGCGATATCAAGCTTATTAGCTTTTGCATATTCTCTCAGGGTCCTGTTCAAGGATTCCCGCAGGGCTGATACTTTTTTGGCCTCTACCAGCACCTTTTGCCTGGTTTCCTCTAACTCTGCCTGAGCATTTGCCGGATCAAGTATCGGCGCTACAGGTGTGGTTAAGTTCTCTATAGTTGCCTGAAGAATGTTCTCTGGTCTCTCAAGAGGTGGTCCTCTCACTCTTGGTGCCTTTGGGGTGGTGTCATGCAACTCGGCCGGGTTTGTCACTGGCGGAATTACCTCGGCGGTTTGCAGTGTGACCTGCTTGGGCGGACCCTGTGCGCCTGCGGCGGGTTCTCTGCTTGACCCGGCTAATGCTGCTCCCGCTTGAGTCCCTGCTGCGACCATCACCTCGACGCTGCCTGCCAGATGCTCTCCTGATGGACAGCTCGCCGCGCTTCGAGGTGGTTCCCCTGCAACAACAACCTGGTGAGAATAAATGTCGGTGATGTTGACGCCGACGTAGACCCTGTGCTCGCCCAGGCCGATGAAGATCCCGTTGCGCGGGGGGGGGGTTTTCCTCCTGAAGCTCCCTGCATTGTCTCTGACATAGTCGCAGAGACCAAATCTCTGGACCAAGCCAGAAACAACGCGCTCGCCGGTGTTGATGAAGTTTCCCGTCCGGATCACAACTCCAGCTAGCACCGCTGCTGGCCCCACGGTGGGCGCCAACTGTCGTGGTGGTTGCACGGCAGATGCCATGGGTAGGCTAAAGTACGGGGCCAATGGATGCTAGTGGGATCTGGGGAGGGAAGATGCAACTGTCTTTACACTCAAGCTGCCAAAGTGATGAACTTTATTTTTCTCTTGATGGGTTACAAGTGCTCCTTGAGCTGTATACAGGGGGACAATATGAATCTCCCCAGCCTAACGGTGCTCAAGGAATCGATCCCCCCCTCAGGGTCCAAACCTCCCCTTATAAAGGGGTGCCTTGGGTGCCCTTAGGGCTGACGAGGCAAGCATATTCGTGGAATATACTTGTCCCAAAATAGTAGTTCGGCGGCCTCCTTTCCCTGTCGCCCTTCTAATGACGGCAAGGCTCCAGTGGCCCCCTCCTGCGTGCCTCGGGCTCCAGGACTGTCACCTCCGTGACCTCCTTCTGCCCCTCTGACGCTGTGCATCCTTGTCTCTTGTGCTTGGCCCTGTTCTGATTCCTTCTAGCCTGCAGCTATAGTTTGACCCTGGGCTTCTCCTTCTCCTGCAAGCTTTGTATTACTCGGCCTTACCTTGTGTTACTCGGCTCGTTCCTCACCTGCATGAAGATCATTTGGGTAACCCGGCCGATTCTCTCATTAACTCGGCCGGGTAACCACTTGATACCTATACATGGGCTTCTTGCCTCCGTTCATCGGCCGACATATCCATGATTCAGCCGACTTAGGCCGTAGCTCGGAAACCAGACGGGGACAGTACCTCTGTCTTTCCCCGTCTCTGACCTACCCGAGGTTAACCCCCCGACAGATGGTTCTCTGGATGCGATACCATTCCATTTTTATCGTACAACCACAATACCCGAATATTGGGTAGGGCTTGACTGGAAACTTATATTCCTTAGTATTAGTTCCCTCACGGCCAAGGTCTGAGCTGAGGCTACCTTGTGAAGATTGTCCACCTGTGCAGTACCCAAGATGACAGTTGGTCATGGTTGGGAGGCCAAACTCACAGGAGAGGTGCTTATACTAGGGCGTGTAATTGAAAGGTTAGGATTTATTATCCGCATACTGAGTATGGTGAATTCAGGATTTGTTCCTGACGGATGTATCGAATGTTGTGGTGAAAGTGTACAATCTCTGCAGAGCGTCAAACTATTCGAATAGCCGCGTCCGCGGTTATGGACAGTTGGAGTGGCCATACTGTTCCCCCGTCAGACTTTTCAAAATGACTTGTGAAGTGGATTAAGATTTTGACTTAACCACAACAGAGTTGTGATATGAAATACAAGATCCCAGTTAGGAGTTATAAAATTGTGACTAGCTTTGGAACTTCGTAGAGATAAATCTGGCTTTTGCAAAACAACCCTAGAGCCTAGTGTCCTATTATCCAAAAAAACCCTTTACTTGTTAGTATTAGTTTGCGAGTACTTAAAGAGTACTCATGGCTTTGTCCCTTGCTATTCCCATGGCCAGACTATGAAGAGGAGTACCTGGAGGATGGACCCCAGGAAGGTTACGATAAATAGGATCATCTCCCATCGTCAGCATTGCCTGTGACCCCGAAGATGGAGCTTCGCCTACGCTACCGTTATTATTACGTAATCCGCTGCTTGATGTTGTATTAAGAACTGGATCATGAGATCCCTATTTGTGTAAGAACTTATGTATCGTTTGTAATGGATGATGTACTATGGTACCCAATTCTGTTATGTCTCACAAAAATGGTAATCCTGGTATTGCGATGTATGGCATAACAGGCATCTAGGATTGAAAAATCCGGTTGTTGACAATAAAGATGTTATTATTATAATTCTTTTTCATGAGAAAGTTTATATTCCATGCTAGAATTGTATTAAGCGGAAACTTTGATACTTGTGTGGTTTATGAACAACGCCATGTCCCTAGTACGCCTCTATGGACTAGCTCATTGATTAATGATGGTTAAGGTTTCCTAACCATATACATGAGTTGTCGATTAATAATGAGATCATATCATTGGGAGAATGATATGATGGACAGACCCAAACTAAGCGGATCAATTAGATCGTGTCATCGTGTTCATCTTTGCGAAGCTTTTATTATGTCAAATATTGTATTCCTTAGACCATGAGATAATACAACTCCCTGGTATCGGAAGAAAGCTTTGAGGTCATCAAACGTCATCCTATGAGAGGGTGATCATAAAGGTGTCTCTCAGGTGATCGGAAAGTACCTGTTGGGTTGTATGTATCGAGATGGGATTTGTCCCTCCCAAGTCGGAGAGATATACTTTGGGCCCACTCGGTAATCGATATCAACACTGCTTGCAAGCATGTGGTTAAGGAGTTAATCACAAAGTGATATCGGATTACGGAACGAGTAAAGTACTTGCTGTGAATGAGATTGAACTAGGTATGACGGTACCGACGATCAAATCTCGGGCAAGTAAAATATCGTGAGACGAAGGGAATATATATATGGGATTGATTTAATCCTGGCATCGTGGTTCATCCGATATGATCATCTATGAATGTGTGGGAGTCAATATGGGTTTCCAGACCCCGTTGTTGATTATTGATATAAGATCATGTCTGCATATTCTCGAACCCGAAGGGTCACACACTTAACGTGTCTCGACGCTAGGATAGATTGGATAATTGGTTTATGAGTTTTTGTTCAGAGTCTCGGATGGGATCCGGGACATCACGAGAGGTTCCGAAATGGTCCGGAGAATAAGATTCATATAAGGCAATGCAGTTTTTGGAGTTCGGAATTGTTTCGGGTTAATCGGTATTGTATCGGAAGCTTCTAGAACCTTCCGGAGGGGGACCAACGTGGCCCCACCTGCCGGGAGGGGGCATGGGCCTATGAGAGAGTGCCCTGGACGCATTGGTCCAGGGGCAAAAGCCCCATAGGGCCCAGCCGGCCAAACCTAGGGCAAAACCCAAGGGGAGCTTCTAGAAGGAGGGGAAACTTGCCCCCCACTCCTCCCTCCTTGGCCGCCGGCCCTAGGGCTTGGGGGAAGGGAAAGGTCTAGACGCCCACCCCTCTATATAAATAGGGCTGGGGCGCACCCTTCCCACACCTCCTCCTCAATCCCTAGCCGCCCTGCTGCCCTCCTCTCTCTCCCTCCCGACTGCGTGTAGGCGAAGCCCTGCTGCAGAAACTCTCCACCGCTTGCACCGCACCGTCGCGTTGTATATCCAATCCATATATCCACCCCACTTTCTGGACCGAGGAAGGAGGAGACGTCGAGGTTCCGCACGTGTGCATATCTCAGAGGCATCGCCACTTGCGGTGTTAGATCGGATCGGATCGCGAGGAGGAGAAGCGAGTACGACTACATCACCCACGTTCCGTCGAACGTTCCGCTGTGCGAATCTTCAAGGGTATGAAGATCTCATCTATTCCCCCTCGTTGTTTGCATCTCCTAGATTATATCTTGGCTTTCCCGTTCGCATCCAAAGAATTTTTTTGATTTACTATGTTGCGAAACCCTTCAGTGGTATCAGAGCTAGATCTATGCGTAGATGTGTTTCACGAGTAGAACTCAACATGGTTGTTGAGGGCGTTGATGTTTTCTGTTGCAAGCGTCTTGTTTGTGTACTTCTTATGACGCGGGATAATGAGATCGAAGCGGTCCAGGCCAACCTTACACGACCTCGTTCGCGAGACCGGCTCCGCACTTGACGTGTGGCTTGTTCCACACATGCGGCTGGTGGATGCCAGTTTCTCTCACTATAGTTGTCATGGGATTTACACCGAAGTTTGGCAACCATAATATCACCGTTGTGGCTTTCCATAGGTAAGAATCGTTCTTAGCTTGCTGCTCCCATAAGCCACGTAAAACATGCAACAACAAAGTAGAGGCTTCTAAATTGTTTTTGCAGGGAGTGTTTTCTGTGATATGGTATGGCCCAAGATGTGATGTGTATGTTGTATGCAATGATCATGTTTTGTAATGTTTCACGACTTGCATGTCGATGAGTACACAACCGGCAGGAGCCATATGGTTGTCTTAATAATTGTGTATGACCTGTGTGTCAACTTCTTATACGCCATGTAATAGCTTTACTTTATCGCTAAGTAGTTAGCAATAGTTGTAGTTGCTATTCGTGGAGGAGGCAATCATGGTGGAGTGATGGAGATCATGCCGGCGCGCACAAGATGGAGATCATTGCGCGAAGATTGGCTATACCATGTCACATAAAGTTATATGCATGTGATGTTTATCCTTTTGTGTATCTTATTATGCTTAGATCACGACGGTAGCATTATAAGATGATCCATCACTTAAAGATCAAGATAAAACTGTGTTCTCCCCATGTATGCACCGTTGCGAAAGTTCGTCTAATTCAAGCATCACGTGATGATCGGGTGCTATAAACTCTACGTTCACATACAACGGGTGCAAGCCAGTTTTGCACACGCGGAAATACTTGGGTTTGACTTGACGAGCCTAGCATGTACAGACATGGCCTCGGAACACATGAACCGAAAGGTTAAGCTTGAGTCATATGAATGATATGATCGACACTTCGTTGTCCACCATTGAAACCACATCTCTTCTCGTGAAGATCGGATTAGGTGTGGTGAATTTGGATCATGTTCACTAAACAACTTGAGGGATGTTGAATTTAGTGGGAGTTCATCTAGTAATTTGATTAAGTTGAACTAGTTATCATGAAAATAGTCTAAATTGTACTTGCAAATTTTGTAGATCAATTGGCTAAGTCCAACTTCAACGTTTTTGCTGAGAAAAAAAAGCTTAGAAACAATGGGTATAACTTCACCAACTGGTTCCGCAATCTGAGAATCATTCTCGCTGGCGGACAAAAGGACTATGTCCTTGAGGATGCGCTAGGTGACGCCCCTGCTGTAGATGTGCCGGCTAATGAGAAAGTTGTTTATCAGTCGCGCAAAGATGATTATGGTGTGATTAAGAGCACCATGTTGTTTGCTATGGAATCGGACCTTCAAAATCGTTTTGAAGATTATCTCGGGCCCTTTGAGATTCTTGAGGAGCTGAAAACTATGTTTTAGACTCAGGCCTGTTCTGAGAGATATGAGATCTCTGAGAAATTCTTTAACTGCAAGATGGAGGAAGGGAGTTCCGTTAGTGAGCACGCCATAAAGATGTCGGGCTACACTCAACGCCTTGAGCAACTGGACTGCAAGATTCCAGAGGAGCTCAAGATTGACAGGGTTCTGCAATCACTCCCTCCCAGCTACAAAAGTTTTGTAGTGACTCATAATCAGATTGGTTCCACTGATACGATCACCGAGCTCTTCGCTAAGCTGAAAGCTGCGGAGGTGGACATCAAAAAGGATAATCATGTGTTGATGGTCAACAAGCCCCCCAGCTTTAAGAAAGGTAAGGGTGCAAAGAAGCCCTTCAAGAAATGCAGCGGCAAGCGCGTTGCCCCTGCTGAGAAGAAGCTCAAGTCTGGACCTAAGCCGGACACTGAGTGCTTCTATTGCAAGGACAAGGGTCACTGGAAGCGCAACTGTCTGAAGTACTTAGCAGACAAGAAGGCTGGCACCATCAAAGGTATATTTGATATACATGTTATTGATGTTTTCCTTACTAGCCCTCGTTGTAGTGCCTGGGTATTTGATACTGGTTCAGTTGCTAATATTTGTAACTCGAAATAGGAGCTACAGAATAGACGGCGGCTTGCGAGGGATGAGGTGACGAAGCGCGTTGGCAACGGATCAAGAGTTGATGTGATGGTCGTCGGCATGCTCTCCTTAGTTTTACCTTCGGGATTAGTTTTAAACCATAAGAAATGTTATTATGTGCCTGCGTTGAGCATGAACATCATATTTGGATCATGTTTATTGCAAGACGGTTATTCATTTAAATCTGAGAATAATGGTTGTTCTATTTATATGAGTAACATCTTTTATGGTCATGCATCTGCTGTGAATGGTTTATTTCTTCTGAATCTCGAAAGGGATGAAACACACATCCATAACATTGAGGCTAAGAGATGCAAGGTAGATAGTGATAATACTACTTATTTGTGGCACTGTCGTCTAGGTCATATTGGTGTAAAACGCATGAAGAAACTCCATTCTGATGGACTTTTGGAGTCTCTTGATTTTGAATCATTTGACACATGCGGACCATGCCTCATGGGCAAGATGATCAAAACCCCGTTCTCCGGAATGATGGAGCGAGCAACGAACTTGTTGGAAATCATACATACCGATGTATGCGGACCGATGAGTGTTTCGATGCGCGGTGGATATCGCTACTTTCTCACTTTTACCGATGACTTAAGTAGATATGGGTATATCTATTTAATGAAACATAAATCTGAAACATTTGAAAAGTTCAAAGAATTTCAGAATGAAGTGGAGAACCATCGTAACAGAAAAATTAAGTTTCTATGATCCGATCGTGGAGGTGAATATTTGAGTTATGATTTTCTCACGCATCTTAAAGCAAGCGGAATCGTTTCACAACTCACGCCACCCGGAACACCACAGCGCAATTGTGTGTCTGAACGCCGGAATCGAACTCTATTAGATATGGTACGATCAATGATGTCTCTTACAGATTTGCCGTTATCATTTTGGGGTTATGCATTAGAAACCGCTGGATTCACCTTAAATAGGGCACCATCTAAATCCATTGAGACGACACCGTATGAACTGTGGTTTGGTACTAAACCTAAGTTGTCGTTTCTTAAAGTTTGGGGATGCGAAGCTTACGTCAAGAAGTTGATGCCGGACAAGCTCGAACCCAAAACGGAGAAATGCGTCTTCATAGGATACCCTAAGGAAACGATTGGGTATACCTTCTATCACAGATCCGAAGGCAAAGTGTTTGTCGCAAAGAACGGATCCTTTCTTGAGAAGGAGTTTCTCTCGAAAGAAGTGAGTGGGAGGAAACTAGAGCTAGACGAGGTTGTTGAACCTTCTCTTGAGTTGGAGAGTAGTGCAGCACCTGAAATTGTTCCAGTGCCGCCTGCACCAACAATAGAGGAAGCTAATGATAAGGATCATGAAGCTTCGGACGATGCTACTACTGAACGTCGCAGGTCGACAAGGTCGCGTGCCCCTCCTGAGTGGTATGGCAACCCTGTCTTAACTGTCTTGTTAGTAGATGACAGTGAACCTGCGAACTATGAGGAAGCGATGATGGGCCCAGACTCTGAGAAATGGCTAGAGGCCATGAAATACGAATTGGGATCCATGAGCGAAAACCAAGTATGGACTTTGGTGGACCCTCCTAGCGACCGAAAGGCCGTTGAGTGCAAATGGATCTTCAAGAAGAAAACGGACGTGGATGGTAATGTTACCGTCTATAAAGCACGACTTGTCGCGAAAGGTTTTTGACAAGTTCAAGGTGTTGACTATGATGAGACTTTCTCTCCCGTAGCGATGTTTAAGTCCATTCGGATTTTATTAGCAATTGCTGCGTTTCATGATTATGAAATATGGCAGATGGATGTCAAGACTGCGTTCCTCAATGGCAACATTGATGAAGAGTTGTATATGATGCAACCCGAAGGTTTTGTCGATCCTAAGGATGGTGATAAAGTGTGCAAACTTCAGCGTTCCATTTATGGACTGAAGCAAGCATCTCGGAGTTGGAACCTTCATTTTGATCAAGTGATCAAGAGCTTTGGATTTGTTCCAAATTGCTACAAAGCCTGTATCTACAAGAAAGTGAGTGGGACCTCAGTGATATTTCTGGTACTATATGTGGATGACATATTGATTATTGGAAATGACATTAACATGCTTAACGATGTGAAGAGTTATTTGAACAAATGTTTTTCAATGAAATACCTAGGGGAAGCTGCTTATATATTGGGCATCAAAATATATAGAGATAGACAAAGACGCCTGATAGCTTTAAGCCAGAGTACATGCCTAGACAAAGTTCTGAAAAGGTTCAGAATGGATAAGGCAAAGAAAGGTTCAGTGCCTATGTTGTCAGGTAAGATATTGAGCAAGGTTCAGTGTCCAGCTACGGTAAATGATAGAGAAGCTATGAGAAAAGTGCCTTATGCCTCGGACATAGGTTCTATCACGTATGCCATGCTGTGTACTAGACCGGATGTGTCCAATGCTCTTAGTTTGACGAGCAGATACCAAAGTGATCCAGGAGTGGAACACTGGACAGCCGTGAAGAACATCCTAAAGTACCTAAATAGGACTAAAGAAATGTTCTTAGTCTATGGAGGTGATGAACAGCTCGTTGTAAAAGGTTACGTCAATGCTAGTTTCGACACCGACAAGGATGATTCTAAATCTCAGACATGATACGTTTATATTTTGAATGCAGGAGCTGTGAGCTGGAGAAGCTGCAAGCAAAGCGTGATCGCGGGATCTACAGCAGGAGCGGAATACATGGCTGCTGCAGAAGCGTCAAGCGAAGGAGTTTGGATCAGGAACTTCATCACTGAGCTTGGCGTGGTTCCAAGTGCCTTGGACCCACTGGAGATATTGTGTGACAACACTGGCGCCATAGCACTTGCTAAGGAACCAAGATATCATCCAAAGACCAAGCATATCAACCGCAAGTTTCATATAATCCGAGATTATATAGAAGATGGGGATCTGAAGATTAGCAAAGTACATACAGATCTGAATGTCGCAGATCCATTGACTAAACCTCTTCCACGTGCAAAACATAATCAGCACCTTAGTGCCATGGGTGTTAGATTGTTGCCAGATGTAAACTAGATTATTTACTCTAGTGCAAGTGGGAGACTGTTCGAATTATGCCCTAGAGGCAATAATAAAGATGTTATTATTATAATTCTTGTTCATGATAAAGTTTATATTCCATGCTAGAATTGTATTAAGCGGAAACTTTGATACTTGTGTGGTTTATGAACAACGTCGTGTCCCTAATACGCCTCTATGGACTAGCTCATTGATTAATGATGGTTAAGGTTTCATAACCATAGACATGAGTTGTTGATTAATAATGAGATCATATCATTGGGAGAATGATATGATGGACAGACCCAAACTAAGCGGAGCATTTAGACCGTGTCATCGTGTTAATCTTTGCGAAGCTTTTCTTATGTCAAATATTGTATTCCTTAGACCATGGGATAATACAACTCCCTGGTATCAGAAGAAAGCTTTGAGGTCATCAAACGTCATCCTATGAGAGGGTGATCATAAAGGTGTCTCTCAGGTGATCGGAAAGTACCTGTTGGGTTGTATGTATCGAGATGGGATTTGTCCCTCCCAAGACGGAGAGATATACTTCGGGCCCACTTGGTAATCGATATCAACACCGCTTGCAAGCATGTGGTTAAGGAGTTAATCACAAAGTGATATCGGATTACAGAATGAGTAAAGTACTTGCTGTGAACGAGATTGAACTAGGTATGATGGTACCGACGATCAAATCTCGGGCAAGTAAAATATCGCGAGACGAAGGGAATATATATATGGGATTGATTGAATCCTGGCATCGTGGTTCATCCGATATGATCATTGATGAATGTGTGGGAGTCAATATGGGTTTCTAGACCCCGCTGTTGATTATTGATATAAGATCATGTCTGCATATTCTCGAGCCTGAACACACTTAACGTGTCTCGACGCTAGGATAGATTGGATAATTGGTTTATGAGTTTTTGTTCGGAGTCTCGGATGGGATCTGGGACATCACGAGAGGTTCCGGAATGGTCCGGAGAATAAGATTCATATAAGGCAATGCAGTTTTTGGAGTTCAGAATTATTTCGGGTTAATCGGTATTGTACCGGAAGCTTCTAGAACCTTCCGGAGGGGGACCAACGTGGACCCACCTGCCGGGAGGGGGCATGGGCCTATGAGGGAGTGCCATGTCCGCATTGGGCCAGGGGCACAAGCCCCATAGGGCCCAGCCGGCCAAACCTAGGGCAAAACCTAGGGGAGCTTCTAGAAGGGGGGAAACTTGCCCCCCACTCCTCCCTCCTTGGCCGCCGGCCCTAGGGCTTGGGGGAGGGGCAAGGTCCAGCCGCCCACCCCTCTATATAAATAGGGCTGGGGGCGCACCCTCCCCACACCTCCTCCTCAAGCCCTAGCCGCCCTGCTGCCCTCCTCTATCTCTCCCTCCCGACTGCGTGTAGGCGAAGCCCTGCTGCAGAAACTCTCCACCGCTTGCACCGCGCCGTCGCGTTGTAGATCCAATACATCTCTCCACCCCACTTGCTGGACCGAGGAAGGAGGAGACGTCGAGGTGTCGCACGTGTGCATCTCTCGGAGGCATCGTCACTTGCGGTGTTAGATCGGATCGGATCGCGAGGAGGAGAAGCGAGTACGACTACATCACCCACGTTCCATCGAACGTTCCGCTGTGCGAATCTTCAAGGGTATGAAGATCTCATCTATTTCCCCTCGTTGTTTGCATCTCCTAGATTAGAACTTGGCTTTCCTATTCGCATCCGTAGAATTTTTTTGATTTACTATGCTGCGAAACCCTTCAATTCGTTCGTCCGTGTGCAGGCTCCGCCCTCCCCATCCCTTGGCAGCTCTGTCATCCCCGCACAATCGTGTCTTCACCAACCAGGTCCTTGTGTTGCTACTCCTGCTGTTGTATTTTTACATGAACAACTGGGGTATTCATCAATTTAGCTACACTGATTTCCTTTCTCGTCACAGCAGAAGCCGTGGTATTGTGTTCCCATTAGTTTTATAAGATTGGATAGAGTTTTGGCGCTTGTTCGGTGTTGTTGCGAAATGAAAATCTCACAAATACTAAAATGCTTCTGCGAAATCATGAGTCTTCAGTCGTAGGTGTAGAAGCTCCAGTTTGGACCTTGCTGTTGGAGATTGTTTAGCGTACTCATTGGTGTGAATCAGAATTGCAAAATGGAGAATTTCCCAAGAGGTTGAGTCTCTAAATAAGATGATATAGAATATTTTTTCTAAGTTATTTAGTCCTCATTTCTTAGAATTTCCTATGTATACATGACATCAGTGTTTGCCTAAATTTTATGTATTTGTTATTGCAATATCATAGTGAATTTTAATCGTGTTTTCTTTGCATGCCCATTGGTAAGATTAATATGGTATGCTTTAAGAGAGATAGGTTATTTTACTAATTTGACCACCATTGTTTATTTATAATATAAAAGCAAGAATTAGCATTATTGATTAGACAGTTACATCAGTGAAAAAAGGTCGATGTATCTTCACAAGTTCTTCAAGGAATCATTCAGAATCTATAGACCATCTCCAAAGTGACAAATTGTTGCCTGTCAAAACCCACCGGCGAGCAGCGACGAACAACACGAAGAGCCGGGAGGCTCCCAGAACTGCTGGTGGGCCCTGGTCCCTCGGGCAACGGCCCGCAAAACTCCGGCACACGTCCTGGCGGATGCGAGGGCGTGCCACCTGACCTATACCTGGTTAGGAAGGTGATGGGTTGCTTCGAGTGGTTTCCTGCATAGCAAACAAACACACGTAAAATTCAAGCCGCAACCGGCTCCCAGGTTTCCCTGTGAATCGGCTCCTGGAGCCGATTATCTCATGGTTCTGCATTAGATCTACGATAACATGGGGTTTTGCTTCATCAATACAAGTTAAATCGATCTACGACAGTTTAACGTTTTCACCACATAATTGGAACATCCTACACGTAATTGAGCCTGGTAGATACAAAAGATGATAGAAAACTAACCCTAGAGAAGGCCTAAAAACCAACGTAAAGTCAATTCCCGGAACAACTCCTCTCGGATTGGCAAACCATATCTTACATATTACTGGATCGTTCAATCCGTTTGCAAGGCCTGATCATGTGGATATCAAACTAAACCTTGGAGAACAAGGCACAACTATAACAGATCAAATCGACTTAAATAAAGATCAAGCAAGATGCCACCCTTACACCCGGGAAAAGGTGCAAAGGCGGCGAGATAACTAGAGGTAGCATAACTAAACGATCATAGCAAAAAGGTACCGATGCTAGCCTAAACAAATCTATGATAATAGTGTTACTCGCCATCAACAAGGCTTCAGTACGAGTAACACCAAATAACGCATAAGTAGATACTGCCTAGATCGCAAGATGCGATCTAGGCAGCATGGCACTTACCCGAGAAAAACCCTAGAAACAAGGGGTGGCGATGCGCCGAGATTGTGTTTGTCGTGAACGTGATCGTCCTCCTTTTCTCAATAACCTTAGGTACATATTTATAGTCCAGAGACTTTATATCTTTGGAATAATTCTAACAACTCTATCTCTTACCTAAACCGAAACGTAACCTATTACAATATAAGATACACGGGCAATTTAGCCCAAATCAACGCACGAGGCCGATTCAACAACACGTTGCATATACGTATCTTCTAAGCCCATCTTGATTACGGCCCATCTCCTCCTTTGGCCAAAATGTGGCGATAACACATGCCCCCCTGGTTTTGGCAATAATAATTCCAAAACCACTCTCTTTTTTCCCTCTCCTCTTCTTTTTTGTATCGGGTTACGCGTTGCCAGAATGCGTTGCAGAGCAGAATCGTCACGCCACCCCCTCATCATGATGCCCTGTCTTCTCCACTTCTCCGCGGTGCATGATTTGACAATTTCGGCAGCACATTCTGGGAAACCGCTATAGCATTGAACCACCTCCCACTATTCCCCTTATTTAAATTCATCTGAGCAGTTTGCAGCCCCATCTTCCTCCAGCAGCCAAAAAACCCTCTTCCTCCGCCGAAAAACCCCTCTTCCTCCGCCATGGCCTCCTCTTCTTCCGCCCTCTCCTCCCAATCTTCCAACACGATTAGCGACCGGGAGCCGACGCCGGAGCACCCGCCAACGGCGGCGTACGAGACTCTCGCCCCGCAATGGTGGGACGAGAGGGATTGGAACTTCGCCGCCTGGTCGGAGGACGACGAGTCCTTGACCTACGGCGAGGAGGGCCTGCAGTTCCTTGTTGACGGGGAACTGGAGGCGGAGAGCACCGACGACGCCTGGTCCTGGGATGGCGTCGAATCCTCCGACGAGGAGGAGGAAGCGGAGGAGGACACCTCCTCCGATGAGTACCCGCCGGTGAAGCGCTTCCGCACCGGGTCCAGCGAGGACACCGAAGACGACGACGAGGACGAGGAGGCCCCCGCTGGCATCTTCAGCAGCAGCAGCGAAGACGACGCTGGCAGCAGTGCTGATGACAGCGAACAAGCCGACGACGAAGACAGCGGCGACGACACCGGCCTCTAGATTAGGGACTAGTAGTAGTAGTACTAGTAGTAGATTTCCTTTTGTAAGCAATCAGCTCCATTGTAAACAACCTTCTTTTGAATGAACAAAGATTGCTTTTTTCAACTCGAAGATTGCTTTTCCAACTTAATCTTGCCGATAGTCAAAATAGGTCGATGTTCTAGAAGCCGACAGTAATGTATCGGCTTTCACCATGCTACGCTCATACAGTCAACCAAGTCACAGCCCAAAGAGCCGATGGTAAAACATCGGCTTTCCCAAAAACGTTGACAAGGTCAAATTTGGTCGCATACTTAGACAAATCTGAGCGGCCACTTTCCAGTTTCAAACGGTAGCCTGCGACCCTCTTCAAAAAAGGGCGACCCAGATCTCCAATTGCTCACCGACCAAATCGAGCTCACAGCGACAAGAACCCTCGATCCCCAATTGCATAGATCCATCTCCGCCGGCAAACTAGATGGCGGAATCGTCCAACACCAACCCAGCGGTCTCTGGTCTGAAGGTACGCCTACTCCTCGCAGTCTGAACACGATGCTAGAATTAATGGCAAACACCTGAATTAATGCTTTATTCCACCATTAAAATTTCTTAGGTTTCAGACGTTCTGCTGCCGCATCCTTCTCTCCCAAATTCTCTCTGTCTTGGCCCCCGTACAGAATCTAGTCCTGCCCATCTGATCTCTTGCGAAGCAAACAGAATCCCCTTCGTAAGCCAAGACCTATATTTGAACTCTTGGGCCGACTGCTTGCGAGCCTGGCCTAATCCCCCTGAACATTGGGTCTCTTGGTTCAGCAGGGTAGCTAGAGCTTACCAATGCCTTGCATTTGTCATTGTCTCCCCTTGAAAAACACGAAAATCTTCTAAAAACCATCGGCTATTTCTGGTCCGATGCTCTGAACTGCTTTATGTTCGGTCATGGCCCCATGACACCAACTCTGTTAGACGTGGTGATGATTACTGGTCTGGATGTTACATCACCCAGCCCCTCTGCTTTTAAGCTGACCAAGGTCCCCTACAAGCTGTCTTCCAAAACAGACTGCACGAACTGGGGTGCCTACCTCCAACGCCATATGAAAACTAAAGGCCCTGTCACAGAGAAAGAACACACAACTTTTCTTAACTTCTGGCTGGAACATTTCATATTCTGTGGCCCTTCCCTTGCTCCAACCAAGAATTATCTCTACTTAGCCTACGAGCTTGCCAAAGGCACTCAACTTGGCATCGGCAAACTGTTCCTTGGAGAGGTCTATCGATATCTCCAGTTGATGTCTGTCAAACTATTCTCTGGCATAGCAGTCAAAACAGGAGGTCCTTGGTGGTTCATTCAGCTATGGGCTCAGCTGTATTTTCAAAACCACGTCCCAAACTTCCCCCTTTTGGCGAGTTGCACCTTTCCAGATGTTAAAGGGAAGCAGATCCGATGCACCAGCTACGGCCAAGCTTTGTATAGACTGCCAGGTAGTAAACTGATCCCTCAGGAAGCATCCAAGTGGTTCAGCACTTTCTTTCAAGGCCTGGACAATCCTATCTTCTTTCCTTATATGGAAGAATCGGAACATTTTGAAAATCCAATCTCCTTCAGGCTAGACAACTTTGCCGATGACACCAGCACTCGGCAGCTATTTTCCACTGTGATCCGTCCCTGTTTCCTTCCAGTTGGCATGAGCACATCCAACAGAATAATTAAGCCTGGATATGAATTCTACCAGCCGGTCCTAGTGGCTCGGCAATTTGGCCTCGGACAAGTACCTCCCCATTTCTTTCTCCACCATCTTACAGAGAGCAGAGCCGACCTGCCCGATCCTCTCACCAGTCAAAGGTGTTATTCCTTCTTCGATGCTCTGACCATCCCAATTCCTAACGACCTCACCTTCGCTTCATCAACCGATGGCTTTGAAAACTGGTGGTCGATGTGGAAGACTCATGCCTTCAGGAGAGCTCTGGGACCGTTGCTGAAACAGCTCGATGCTGAATATGATATCCCCGTAGAACAGGTACTATTACTTGTAAATTTTCTTGATGCAGCTCATAAATGACTCTTCTAATAACCCGCTCTGTCTCCTTGCAGCAACAAGATGGTCCTGAACCTACACACGGTGATGGCTCCCCCTTTGAATTCTTCCCACCAGCTCCAGTGGTCCTTTTCTGCAAAAACTCGCCACCTTTGAAAAAGGTCGTGATGCAGAACCAGCCAATATCACCACAATCGGCTTCTAAGAACCAAGTAACTTCGAGGCCAGCTGCCCCTCGAGTTCCAACTAAAACAAGAACGGTGGTGAAGAAGGTAGCTGCCAGGAAGACTTTGAGGCGCCGGAGCCCTTCTCCAGGAAGTTCGCATGTACGCTGATCCATGCCTTGGTTGATCTCTCTCATTCTTTCATTCTTGCAGACATGCTCGTGCTTACTAGCTCTCCTTCTCTTGCAGGCTTCCGTCGAAGACACCTCCCACGAGGACACACAACCCAATCAAGGAGAATCGAGCCCGACAGACTCTGAGAGGACTGCCACACCAAACCAGCCAGATTTGCCACCATCGGCTCCCAGGAAAAGGCCGGTTCCTGAACCTGCTGCTCCCCGAGCATCAGTCGAGGCGGGGCCACCTGCGAGCCCCAAGCGGGCTCGCAAGGGACTGCAAACTTCTTCGCCGAGCCAAGAGGTTTCGAAAGTCATCACCCTTCATGCTCTTACTACTTGTTTCTTCGTCTGCCGATTCATCACCATTCACATCGGCTAAGCACCTTTCATGCAGACGACCGATGGTTCTAGTGGGAAGGCCGAGGCCGTGCCGATGCCTTTAGCCAAACCAGACCTAGCAATCCCCGAAGGTGCAGATGAAACGGCTACCACTTTGGCCAAGCCCCCAGCAACCACACACAAGCCGACTGTCTCGTCATCTGCTATCCCCTCGATCTTAGGAGAGGTACGTTATCTTCTTTCGGCTCATCCTTCCATGTTGGACGCACACTGATGCTTTTCCGGGCTGCCAGGGTTGTGATATTTCAGGCTTGCTGACGTTCGACCCTGATTCCATCGAACCAGCTCCCTCTGTCGCCAACGATGAACCACGAGCCAAGGCTGTTCTACCTTAATTCCAGCGTCTTAAAGCCTTGTTGTCCTCCCCGATCGAGGAGTTGATCGAGGGTTCTGAGGAGGTGAAGAGCGTTCTTGCCGAAATCAAGGACCAACTCCCAGTAGCATTGCAGGTGAAGCTTTGGCCAGTTGTAACTCTTTTTTTGTACGGGTCAAGGGTGAAGTTAGCTCGTGAAAGGATCAATCTGCGCCGCGCCCAACTTCCGCTGAAGGCCAATATTGCAGACAGATGTCAGCAGCACAACGAGAAAAAGGCGTCTCTGGATGCCAAAACTGACACCTCTGTCAGTACCGCCGAGCTCGCATCCTTAAAAAGGGAGCTGGAAGATCTTGAAGAGAAGGTTCGGGCGACTAAACAGCTCATTCGTGACAAGGAAGCATCCATCGCCCGCTCCCAAGACGAAGCAGAAGGCCTCAAAGCTCAACTGAAGACCGATCTGGCAGAAATACGTGCCCTGAACAAGCAGCTAGTGACGGGCAAGGATGAAGATGACGAAGCCGAGATCGCCGAGGTGGATCGTGTCCGTGCTGACGCCCTCCACGCCTTCGAGGCATTCCTTGAGTAGCTCGTTCATGTAAACTGGCACCTGCTTGTAACAGTTTGAACCTCTAGAGTCGATGGTTGTGCATCGGCTGTATATTTTTTATTGGCCGCTTTCATGTATCGGCCCCCATATCTCACTGTCCATCATCCCACATGATTGGTAAATATTTTTTTATTGGCCGATTTCATGTATCGGCCCCCATATCTCACTGTCCATCATCCCACATAATTGGGAAATATTTTTTTATTGGCCGATTTCATGTATCGGCCCCCATATCTCACTGTCCATCATCCCACATAATTGGGAAATATTTTTTTATTGGCCGATTTGATGTATCGGCCCCCATATCTCACTGTCCATCATCCCACATGCTTGGGAAATATTTCTTGAGATGCTGACCGTTGACAGCCACTGGGAATTTCACGCCATCCAGCTCCTCCAGCATGTACGCGTTCCCCCTTAAAACCTGATCGACCCTGTATGGCCCGTGCCAATTTGGAGACCATTTACCGTATGCTGCATCCTTGGTTCCTAATGGCAATACAGCTTCCCATACGAGATCGCCAACGTGGAACTCCTTTGGTCTCACTTTCCATGCCCCAACCTCGGAATGGCCAAGGCTTGATGATGGGGTTCATTGCTGACGCGGGTACCATCTGGATTTTCCCAAATTTCTGACATGCTTGACACCCTTTGTAGTACTTGAAACAGTCCTCAAGCATGGTGGGCCAATAAAAACCCTGATCGCCTGATCAACCATTTCATCTTGTGAGCCGATTGGTGAGTTCCACAGGCGCCCTCGTGTACCTCGTGTAGGAGCCGATTGGCCTCGGTTGGCCCCAGACATTTGAGCAGTAACCCTTCCAGAGTCTTGTAGAACATGTCGTCCCCAATAAGCACATATTTCATGGTCTTGTACCTTATCCGTTTGGGTGCCCCCCGAGCCGAATCCTTCAAGGAATTGAAGATATCGGCTCTCCAGTCGTCCGCCTCCAGGAATTGTACCTGAACATCAGCTCCCTCTGCTACGTCCTTGTATCCTGAAGCCATTTGTGCGAGATCATTTGCCTCGATATTCTGCGATCGCGGGATCCAGTTCAAGTTTATGTACCGGAACTGTGCCATCAGCTCACGGCATTGCAACCATAACGGGAAGAGCGACTCGCTCTCGCACTTGTATTCCTCCGTGAGTTGGGAAATCACCAATTTGGAGTCTCCAAAAATTTCCACTGCTTCTGCTCTAGCTTCGATGAGTAGCTCCATTCCCTTGCGTATCGCCTCATACTCAGTGACGTTGTTGGTGCAAGGGGTAGATAGTCTGATGGAGAAGGAATATGTTGCCTCCCGGGGCGACACGAGTAGAATGCCGATGCCGCAACCATCATCACAAACCGATCCATCGAAAAACATAGCCCACGCTCGTATAGACAGCGCTGCTATATTGGTGTTGATTCTTTCAGCAATAAGATCGGCCAATGCCTGACCCTTAACCGCTTTCGCGGGTTGATACCGGATGTCAAATTCCGATAATGCAAACATCCATTTGCCGAGTCGGCCTTTCAACATAGGAGCCGATAGCATGTGCTTTATGACATCTGATTTGCATATAATGATAATCTCTGCTGAGAGCAAGATGTGGCGCAGCTTGGTGCAGGTGAAAAACAGGCAGAGGCACAACTTATCAACCTCAGGATACCTTGTCTCTGCATCCAGCATCCTTCTGCTGATGTAAAACACAACTCGCTCCAGGCCATCGTAAACTTGCACCACCACCGAGGCGATGGACGTGTCAGCTACTGACAAGTAAATGTAGAATGGCTTATCTGGCTGGGGTGGAACCAACACTGGCGGCTTCGTTAAATATTCTTTGATTTCGTCGAAGGCTCGTTGTTGTTCTGTTCCCCAGCGGAACTCCTCATCAGATTTAATTTTTACCAGTCCCATGAACGGCTCTATTCTTCCTGACAGATTGGAGATGAATCTGCTGACGAAGTTGATCTTGCCGATGAGAGACTGCAGTTCTTTCTTCGTGGTAGGTGGCTTCATTGTTCGCACTGCCTCCTGACTTTTCAGGCCGATCTCAATTCCGCGTTCATGGACCAAGAAACCCAAGAACTGACCGGCCGTCACACCGAAAGCACACTTCTTTGGATTCATCCGTAGCCCGAATTTCCTTGTTCGGTCCAGGACGCGTCGCAGGTCGTCCAGATGTCCTTGTATTGAAGCTGACTTGACCACCACGTCATCGATATAAATTTCCACCAGCTTGCCGATCAGATCGTGGAAAATGTAATTCATGGCTCTTTGGTACGTGGCGCCGGCATTCTTCAGTCCAAACGTCATGACTACGTATTCAAACAACCCCACCGAGCCTGGTACTCTGAATGCAGTCTTGTGTATATCTTCTGGAGCCATAAAAATTTGGTTGTAACCGGCATTGCCATCCATGAAGCTTAAGATCTTATGACCAGCCGCTGCGTTGATTAACGTTTCTGCCACCGGCATCGGATACTCATCCTTTGGAGTAGCCCTATTGAGATCCCGAAAATCTATGGCAACACGCCAGCGGCCATCCTTTTTCTCTACAGGTACGATACTAGAAATCCACTCAGCATACCTGCATGGCCTGATTAACTTGGCTGTCAACATTTTCTCGACCTCTTTCTTGACTTCTGCCAAAATTTCGGCCTTCATCTGTCGTGCTCGCTGCTGGAATGGCCGAAATCCTTTTTTAAGCGGGAGTCGATGCTCAATGATGCTCCTGTCTAATCCAGGCATCTCTGTATAGTC
Source organism: Avena atlantica (assembly GCA_910589765.1). Lineage (NCBI taxonomy): Eukaryota > Viridiplantae > Streptophyta > Magnoliopsida > Poales > Poaceae > Avena > Avena atlantica. Next base: position 439,739,360 of record OU342736.1, on the reverse strand, counting down.
CCAGGCGAAGCAGTCTGGATAGTCTTTCAACAGAGCTATCATCGGACCCCGCAGACTCGGATCTAACTTCTTGCTGATAAATGTTGGTCGTGGCTTATCCCCAGGACCGATGTCAATTTCCTCTAGTTCATCAGCGGAGGTGAACCCATACCCTAGCTTTCCGTCACCTGTTAAATCGATGCTAAAGACGGGGCAAACAGTTGGTGAGGGTAACAAAAATAATTTGGGCCGATTGCCTGAATCGGCCCCCCTTTTTAATTGCATTAATCAAGGAAGGTTTACAACTTATTTGTGCTCCACAATGGCAGGGCATCTCCCTACTACGACTGCATGACCTGCTTGTCGCAAGATTACTGCTTTTTATTTTTTTGCGGCCGATCGCGGGGATCGGCCATACCACGTATGATCGTGGACTTTGCTACTCTGTCAGGCCGGTGGATAAGACCAGCCTCACCCCTTTTTTGTAACTTCAATGCGCTCACAGCCGTCTAGACTGATTCCAGAGATCGGCTCTTGGTTGTCTGCTTCCCAGACGTTCATGCCAGCTATGGAGATCTCGATCGAATCATCTGCATGAATGACCTCCACTTCATCTCCATCCCACTGTATTAGGTACTGGTGCATCGTGGATGGAATGCAGCAGTTGGCGTGAATCCAATCTCTCCCCAGCAAGACAGCGTAGGTGCTTTTGCTGTCCACGACGAAGAATGACGTAGGGATGGTTTTTCTGCCCACGGTCAGATCCACGTTCAGTACGCCTTGCGTTTCTGAAGTTTGGCCGTTGAAGTCGCTTAACGTGACGTTGGTTTTGATCAGATCTGCAGTGGAGCGTCCCAAACGCCGTAGCATGGAGTACGGCATTATATTGACTGCTGCTCCGGTGTCAACCAGCATCTTGCTGACAGGCTGCCCATTGATATAACCTCGCAGGTACAGGGCTTTCAGATGTTTGTAGCTCTTCTCTCGTGGCTTTTCAAAGATAACCGGACGTGGGCCACAGTCAAACTGTGCCACTGGTAGCTCGTTGGTTCTTGGAGCGCAAAACTCTGGCGGAAGTGTGAACACCATGTTTGTGCCAGCCGATGTCTTTGCGTCGGCTTTTACTGGTTTGGGGCGCCACTCCTTCCTTTTCGGACGAGCCTCCGTTTCCAAGGTTTGCCGAACTTTCACGGCCAGATCGGGCCGTGCTTTCCTTAAAGCGTGGAGGTACTGTGCCTCGGCATCCTCCAAGCTACGCAGTCACTGAACTCTACGCTTTTGGGTGTGTCTGAGCCCATCGGGACACCACCTTGGCCGGTGATATCTGTCTTCTTCTTTTTCACCCTTTAGCTCCTTGAGACCTTGTGCTCGAGATGACTCCTCTTGCCTGTTCTGAGGTGGGAGGGGTCCTAGACGCTTGAACACTGAGACTGGACCTGTGTCATCCTTCTGCTGTCCACACTCCGGGCAGTTGTCGATCGTAGGCAATCGTCTCATTCCCGCGTCCCAGCAATACTTGAAGAAAGGACAATCCCAATTTTTATCCACGCCTTCTTTTTCCTTCGACTTTTTCCTAGCGAGGTGCTCATATCCTTCATTGTCCCTATCGTGCCGACGACGTCAGTCATACTGACGCTCATACTTGTTAAGGAGATGCGTGGAGTGTGGCTTCTGATATTGCACGCTTCTCACTTGCTCCTCGGTTAAATACCGCCTGTCATCATAACAGGGCCGGTCACGTGGACCAGCCTCCTCTCTTACTCTGCCCCGAGAGCGACTGCCTTCCTCCTTATATGTGTCACGGTGGTACACAGGTCCTGCCATATTAACATCGAACGAGAAATCCAACTGGCGCCTCGTGGAGTGGCTGTGTTCTACCATGTTGACGCCGGGAAATGGGTTGGTGTCTACTTTCATGGCGAATTGCCCAAGGATCAGACGGCCCTGTTCTATGGCCGTTTGGATCTGGCGACGTAGCTCTTTGCAATCATTGGTGGTGTGGGTGAACGAGTGATGCCACTTGCAGTATGGTCTCCCGTTCATCTCTTGAGCCGTAGGGATTTTATGGCCTTCGGGTAACTTCAACTTCTTTTCTTTCAGCAGTAAATCGAATATCTACTCAGCTTTGCTCACATCGAAGTCGAACCCTTTTGCAGGCCCTTGCTGCTTTACCCATTTGCAGGACACAGGATCTGCCCCCCGAGCCCATTCAGCCACGGCCACCTCCTGGTCTTGTACAGGATCCTCTTCTTCTGTATCGACCAGGCCTATCGGACGTTTGAACTTGTCTTGGTACAACTCAGGGTGGCGCTGTTCGTACATTGTCAGTTTCTGGGCCATGTGTGCCAATGAATTGTACTCTACTTGGAAAGCCGCATCCTTGATAGGTGCTGAGAGACCCAATACTGCCAGCTCGACTGATTCTTTCTCAGTTAAACGAGCCGAATAACATCGGTTCTTGACAGTCCTGAAGCGCTGAATGTACTCGGCTACCGTTTCTCCCCGCTTTTGCCGCACCTGCGCCAGATCTGCAATGCCAGCCTCGGTAGCTTCTGAATGATACTGAATGTGAAACTGCTCTTCCAGTTGTTTCCAGGTCTGGATCGAATCAGGTGGCAACGAGGTGTACCACCCAAAAGCTGGTCCTGTCAGAGATTGCGCAAAGAACCTTACGCGTAACTGATCCGATGCTGAAATCATGCCTAACTGTGCCAGGTATCGGCTCGCATGCTCGATCGAGCTAGACCCTTCTGATCCGCTAAACCTTGAGAACTCAGGAAGCCGATACTTGGGTGGCAGCGGAATCAGATCAAACTCGTTGGGGTACGGCTTGGAATAGCCGATTGTCCTTCTCTTCGGCACGAAGCCGAACTGGTCTCTCAGGATAGTACGGATTTGCTCCACCGTTTGAGCTGCAGGGGCTAAACTCTCATGACTCGTACCGGTGGCATACTTGGCTAGCCATGCCTGTTTATCAGCGTCCATCCCAGAGATCCCTGCTCCAGAAACACCTGCTCCCGAAGCCCCTGCTCCAGAAACTCCTGCCCCAGCAATCCCTGCGGTTGCAATCTGGTTCGTGCGCATCAAGCTGTTGCAGTCCGGCACGTAGGTGCACACATATCCATGTGGGATTTCTTTAGGTGGTTCACACAGGAATTGGCAATCGCCAGGGTCACCTCCGACCCTGTAGACGACGTACGCCGGTGCCCCTGGTGGCTCCGGGGCTGCAAGCGTGAATGGCAGTTGTGGCCTGGTCTGGAGCGGTCTTTCTCCCTGGTGAGACCCTAGGGTAGGCCCCAACGAAGAGTACTGATGTTTCATGATCTCCTGAACTACGCGAACCGCGACGCGCTCGAAAGCGTTCACTAGGCTCTCTGAATGGCGGTGAAGAGAATGAGCTACCATGTAATTGACTTCCTGTCGCAGAGCTCTGGTGCGCTCCTCTGAAGGAACGGACAGATCCACCTCATCAAGAGCACCTTCGGGTGAGAACCCTTTCCACCTGATGCCATGTTTACGAGTCCTCTCAAAAGAGCCGATGAGATCGGCTTCGAAGAGAGCTTTGATATCATCGTACTTTGCCTTGTGCTCCTCAGGCAAATCGTCGTACGTGACCGGTCTGCCCTCCATCGCAGCGTCGGATGTTGATGCAGATGTTGTTGAATGTCCCACCGGGCGTGCCAGAATGTGTTGCCTGTCAAAACCCACCGGCGAGCAGCGACGAACAACACGAAGAGCCGGGAGGCTCCCAGAACTGCTGGTGGGCCCTGGTCCCTCGGGCAACAGCCCGCAAAACTCCGGCACACGTCCTGGCGGATGCGAGGGCGTGCCACCTGACCTATACCTGGTCAGGAAGGTGATGGGTTGCTTCGAGTGGTTTCCTGCATAGCAAACAAACACACGTAAAATTCAAGCCGCAACCGGCTCCCAGGTTTCCCTGTGAATCGGCTCCTGGAGCCGATTATCCCATGGTTCTGCATTAGATCTACGATAACATGGGGTTTTGCTTCATCAATACAAGTTAAATCGATCTACGACAGTTTAACGTTTTCACCACATAATTGGAACATCCCACACGTAATTGAGCCTGGTAGATACAAAAGATGATAGAAAACTAACCCTAGAGAAGGCCTAAAAACCAACGTAAAGTCAATTCCCGGAACAACTCCTCTCGGATTGGCAAACCATATCTTACATATTACTGGATCGTTCAATCCGTTTGCAAGGCCTGATCATGTGGATATCAAACTAAACCTTGGAGAACAAGGCACAACTATAACAGATCAAATCGACTTAAATAAAGATCAAGCAAGATGCCACCCTTACACCCGGGAAAAGGTGCAAAGGCGGCGAGATAACTAGAGGTAGCATAACTAAACGATCATAGCAAAAAGGTACCGATGCTAGCCTAAACAAATCTATGATAATAGTGTTACTCGCCATCAACAAGGCTTCAGTACGAGTAACACCAAATAACGCATAAGTAGATACTGCCTAGATCGCAAGATGCGATCTAGGCAGCATGGCACTTACCCGAGAAAAACCCTAGAAACAAGGGGTGGCGATGCGCCGAGATTGTGTTTGTCGTGAACGTGATCGTCCTCCTTTTCTCAATAACCTTAGGTACATATTTATAGTCCGGAGACTTTCTATCTTTGGAATAATTCTAACAACTCTATCTCTTACCTAAACCGAAACGTAACCTATTACAATATAAGATACACGGGCAATTTAGCCCAAATCAACGCACGACGCCGATTCAACAACACGTTGCATATACGTATCTTCTAAGCCCATCTTGATTACGGCCCATCTCCTCCTTTGGCCAAAATGTGGCGATAACACAAACCTAAATGCCCTTGCCTTCCCGTGGCTGAAGCCTCGTTGTAAAAAATGAATGATATAAATTGTTGCTTGTTGTATTGGTATGCGAACTTACAGATTGAAAATCTTGAATCTCTACATGATTCAGGAAATGTGAAAACTTAAAAGTTAATCTTCTGCTTGTTCATGTAATGAATTAGTGGTATCCTTCATAAGTACGTTTTAGGATTGGGATCAAGGTCTCTGATGTTGGTCGATTTTTTTAGATAACAGGCCAAATGACCAAACGGCGAAAGGATACAAGGTACTGCACTCATCTTACACGAAAGAACAACCCACCCACAAAATAAGGCTACCCACGAAGCTACAACCGGAAGCGCAAGAAGCAGGAGAGGCCATTACAGTTACTACAAAAGCGGGGGGCGAGCGCAAGACGTCTACAGTGTCGGGACGGAGCTCCTCCAGAGGACGAACCATTTTCACGCATGTCGTCGAGATCTCGCCACCGCTGCAGCAACACCACCAGAAGCTGGCCACCTCCAGGAACCAAACCAAGCCGCCCTCAGACCCCAGGAAGTGACGAGGCAGCCCCAAGAAGTGGGGTGCAGATCCGCAAAAAGCCTTGCCGAGGGAGACACGCCGCAGCTCCAACCATCCGAAGACACCGCAGCTCCTCCAAACCTCCGATGGAGAGCCACACGTCAAGGGATCCAAGGCGGTGTCTTCAAGAAGAGAACGACGCCAGAGCGCCACCACCCCCCGATATGAGGATCAGGGTTTTCACCCGGAGCACGAGGGAGACCGAAAGCACCGCAACGACGCCTTCACCAAGGGAATGATGTCTGTAGACGCCGCCATCACGGCCCAAAGGGCAGGGTTTCCCCTCCGAAAAGCCTTCTACCTCCAACATAGACACACCGAGCACCGCCACATTGATGCCTGCAGGCAGGGGACAACGTCCACAGACGTCGTCGTCGAGGCCCAGAGGGCATGGGTTTCCCTCGGCAATGACACTCCATGGTCCAAACCCCACGCGGCTCGCCAACACCACGTCGTCCCCACGACCATGGAAGCCGGACATGAAGGGTTTCGCAGCATAGTAAATCAAAAAAAATTCTACGGATGCGAACGGGAAAGACAAGATCTAATCTAGGAGATGCAAACAACGAGGAGGAATAGATGAGATCTTCATACCCTTGAATATTCGCACAGCGGAACGTTCGACGGAACGTGGGTGATGTAGTCGTACTCGCTTCTCCAACTCGCTATCCGATCCGATCTAACACCGCAAGTGGCGATGCCTCCGAGAGATGCACACGTGCGGCACCTCGACGTCTCCTCCTTCCTCGGTCCAGCAAGTGGGGTGGAGAGATGGATTGGATCTACAACGCGACGGCGCGGTGCAAGCGGTGAAGAGTTTATGTGGTAGGGCTTCGCCTACGCGCAGTCGGGAGGGAGGAAGAGAGAGAGGAGAGGCAGCAGGGCGGCTAGGGTTGCGGAGGAGGTGTATGGAGGGTGCGCCTGCAGCCCTCTTTATATAGAGGGGTGGGCGGCTGGCCCTTGCCCCTCCCCCAAGCCCTAGGTCGGCGGCCAAGGAGGAAGGAGTGGGGGGCAAGTCCCCCCCCCCTCCCTTCTAGAAGCTCCCCTAGGGTTTCCTAGGTGTTTGGCCGGTTGGGCCCTATGGGGCCTTGTGCCCCTGGCCCAATGCGGCCAGGGCACTCCCTCATAGGCCCATGCCCCCTCCCGGCAGGTGGGGCCACGTTGGTCCCCCTCTGGAAGGTTCTAGAAGCTTTCGGTACAATACCGATTAACCCGAAACAATTCCGAACTCCAAAAACTGCATTGCCTTATATGAATCTTATTCTCCAGACCATTCCAGAACCTCTCGTGATGTCCTGGATCTCATCCGAGACTCCGAACAAAAACTCATAAACCAATTATCCAATCTATTCTAGCGTCTAGACACGTTAAGTGTGTGACCCTTCGGGTTCGAGAATATGCAGACATGATCTTATATCAATAATCAACAGGGGGGTCTAGAAACCCATATTGACTCCCACACATTCATCGATGATCATATCGAATGAACCACGATGCCAGGATTCAATCAATCCCATATATATATTCCCTTCGTCGCGCGATATTTTACTTGCCCGAGATTTGATCGTCGGTACCGTCATACCTAGTTCAATCTCGTTCACAGCAAGTACTTTACTCGTTCCGTAATCCGATATCACTTTGTGATTAACTCGTTAACCACATGCTTGCAAGCGGTGTTGATATCGATTACTGAGTGGGCCCGAAGTATATCTCTTCGACTTGGGAGGGACAAATCCCATCTCGATACATACAACCCAACAGATACTTTCCGATCACCTGAGAGACACCTTTATGATCACCCTCTCATAGGATGACGTTTGATGACCTCAAAGCTTTCTTCCGATACCAGGAAGTTGTATTATCTCATGGTCTAAGGAATACAATATTTGACATAAGAAAAGCTTCGCAAAGATGAACACGATGACACGATCTAATTGCTCCGCTTAGTTTGGGTCTGTCCATCATATCATTCTCCCAATGATATGATCTCATTATTAATTGACAACTCATGTCCATGGTTAGGAAACCTTAACCATCATTAATCAATGAGCTAGTCCATAGAGGCATACTAGGGACACGGTGTTGTTCACAAACCACACAAGTATTAAAGTTTCCGCTTAATACAATTCTAGCATGAAATATAAATTTTATCATGAACAAGAATTATAATAATAACATCTTTATTATTGCCTCTAGGGCATAATTCCAACGGGCATAATTCCAACAGGACAGCACCAGAGCCTGGCACTCCCGCCAACCACAAGGCTCCCAACCATCCAGGGCCGCCGCCCCGGAACCCAAGCCGAGCACATCGAAGAGCAGAGGAGGAAACCGGGGGTCACCGCGGTGAGGTCTCCGGATATCGGAGAGCCGCCGAAGAAGTGCAAAGCTCCAGATCAGTGGCCCCCATGGCCACCCCTGCCATTGGATCCGGGGAAGGGAAATGGGCTTAGAGGGGCCCCCTGCTCCGTCCATATCGAAGAGCCAGACGACCGAGCTGCCCAATCTCCTCCAGGCACCAACACGCTGCCGCAGGCCACCGCCAGAGACGGGGCCGGAGCGCCCTGCACCAGAACACCCCGGATCTCCGCTGTCCGAGCTAGCTCTAGCTCGCGCCGCACGCAGCCGCCACCGACGGAGATCGCCGAGGGTGCGAGCACTCCGAGGACGCCAAGAAATCTATGTGTCTGATATACGTCTTATGATACTGGATGTGATCGGATAAATCTATGTGCCTGCTTCATTGCTGCAAGAAAATAAATCTTCTTTAATATTCCTATTGTGCTCGTATTTCGTTCCCAGACAATTAAACAAAATGAATGGTATCCGATGGTATCCAAAAACACTCACAATAGCATAACAAGAAAGCGTGTGTGATGTTACCTGAAAATGTAGATCATTTTAGAGAAAGTAATGTTTGTAAAGTGCAGTTTCAGCAAACACTGTTATCTATCATGTAATCGTTGGTAAAGAATAAAATATCACAAACGATTTCTGCAAAGACGACTATGAAAAACTTTTAGCCCTTGCATGGAGTTATAATGATTGTGAAAAAAAAATGAACTACCGCCCACCGCGAATGTCGGGAACATAGCCCTTGCATTGCATGGAGTTATAATAATGATTGTGGAAAAACAAAATAAAATGAACAAAAAACCAGAACCGCCCACCGTGGGGCTCGAACCCACGACCACAAGGTTAAGAGCCTTGCGCTCTACCAACTGAGCTAGACGGGCCGGTTGAGTTTTGAGTTGAATGTCTTCTTTACAACGTAGGTTCTACCCACTCCTTCTACCAAACTACTTCTCCTGCATAACGCTACAAATGAACTCAAATAATTTTTTATAATTACTACACAGTACTCACTAGTCCTACTACATAAACCCATATGTCCACAGTATCAACATTCAACAAAGTAAAAGAGTGAACAAAAGGAGATCTATGACGGTTACAAATTGATCTCTTGAAGTGCAATCTGTCTTCTCACCCGTACTAGGAGCGACTTCCGAAAACCATCATCATGAGCTTTGTGATGATTCCTGTCATTTTACGCCCTGGTCACCTGAGACTACCGTTTTGTTCAGCTTGGTGATGCATCAATGCTTGCTCATCGTCATCAGCATCAAGCTCTTCCTCGCCATATTCGATATCGATCACGGTGGCATGCTTCCTTCCAACATTGTACTCTCCTACCCCATGAGACCTTTCTATATTGATCAGTTGCAGCTCTGTTGAGATAAGAGTGTCCATTCTCGCCCTCTCCCTGTCGCGCGGGTATGTCCCGTACAACAGGGAATAGATGAAGCAGCAGAGCAGCATCGGGATTGCGATCGCCGTGTAAAGAGCTTTCGCTAGGGCAGCGGCATTGGACCTATCCCTTGCAACGCTGCTCGCTCCAGCCCCATATGAAATGGGGGTGTATCCATAAGCATGCTGAGCTAAAAGGCCGACAACTGGTGGAGCGAATGAGGCTAGGACCGACTCGAAGGAACGGTCCAGCGCGTAGATACTTGCCCTTGATCTCTCGGGAACAATCTCCGCAAATATGGGGCTGCACATAGTAAGTTCATATTTATGGCCAACATCTGTGGTAGTTGTAGAGGCTAGCTTTCCTCTACCCGTTTTAGTTTCTGTTTTTGGTTGTAATCGTTTTAAACTGTTGGATACTGGTTTTGCGCTTCTTTTCTTTGAAAAGGAACGGGGGAATAAAATCCCTTTTGATCGAAAAAAATTATGGCCAACATGCATGCAGAGATTTCATTGGTTATCAGCAATCTGTAGTTAGCATATATGTTAAGCCCCTTATTAGGAGATCAGAAAAATGAAGTACCAATGAAATTGTATACAGTGGGTAACTAGTAGCCTGAACTAGAATTTGTTTCACGCTTATTGGCTTCATTGTTGTTAAATAATTCAAAATGCATTTCTTTTTAGTCTTTGAGTATCTAAAGAATAAAATAACCAAAGAAAGGTAACTCACTTGTTAGTAGCAGGGGCGTTCCAGGAGATGCTTAGACCCATGATAAACATAACAAGTCCATGCAAGACACCAGTAGAGGAGTCATCAGGCAGTCCAAGCAGCAACAGAGCTGCGAGCGGAACTGCAGAAGCCGAGCTTATTTGAGACAGCACTATCCGGCCAGAGTCCGGGAAGCGGACAGAGAGGTAGTCCCCCATCTTTCCACCAAAGAGTCCTCCAAGTGAGCTTGCCACTGCAAATACTGCAGTCAGCAGTCCAGTTTGGTTGTGTGTAAAACCCATGAGCTCCAACCACATTGGGGCAAACGACAATGCCGACCATGGGAATGAGCCCGTGACGCCTTGAGCCACGATGATCTGAAACGATGGTATCTTCACGACAGCTTTGGCTTCCGTGACCAAATCCTTCATCTCTGCCCATGCCGACTTGCGCAACAGCTGCCCGCCACCCTCAGTGTTGCAAAAATGAGGATCCACAGCGAAAAGATAGACCAATGCCCCGACCACCACACTGATGAGAGCAACAATGTGAAATGCGACACGCCAACCGGCAATACCCATGATTGTGGTTGATGCTAGCAAGATGGAGAACAAACCTCCAATCACTGAACCTATGTTGCCTGTGAGTTGAAGCCATCCAAATGCAGAGCCACGGGTGTTATCATCAGTGAAGTCTGCCACCAGAGACTGGATGGCCGGACTGACAAGTGCTAGGCCAACACCATTCAATCCCCTAGCTACTGCTACCTGCTCAAAGAAAAATGTTTTCATGGGAATTTGTTCTTGATTATCATTTATTATATGAAAAAAATATGAAGTTTGTTCTGGAAACATGGAAACATTATTGGCAAGATACACCTGATTGTGCACATTTGCTACAGTGGAGTGTCTAGTAACCTTAATCCAGATGTTTATATTTGAATTCGCACACTGGAAACCAGTCACAACTCACAAGCATTTGGCTTGATATTCTTACATGACTGAAATAGTAAAAAAGTTCACAAATATGGAAACAGATAATACTGAATTAAATTTCTAAATATAAAGAAACCAAACATAACTGCCGGTGGTATCGCATTCGGTGAACTAAAGGACTTATTTGGTTGGGCAAGTTTACAACTAAAGGTTGGTTACCCTACTGGACAAAAAAAAAGGTTGGTTACCCCCAATCGGGGATCCGTCTTGAGATGCGAATATGCTCTGACCGAAGTTTTAGTCTAGACGATCTGCTTCGGTTGCATCGACATGACCTTTGCTTCAAACTTCGCAGATACGTCAAATCCAACGCGCGCAGGTAGTTAGAACTTAAAAGTCGTAAAAATGAGCATTCAGCATCTTTTGGCTGTAAAGCGTAAACGCACAATTGTGCAAATAACGCACTGGATATTCTGCGGATTTTGTACGTAAAGCGTAAAAGAAGCATATTCCGGTGGCGATCTGTGCCCCAATTTCCCAAAAATGGATCCATGATTCAGCAGAGACGCTCCGGAATCACAGCCGAAACGAAGAACGGTTATTATGGTTAGAGCGGGACGTACCTGCGCGAAGGTGCCGGAGACGGCGACGAGGAAGGTGGCGGCGGCCCAGAGGAATGCCCCCACGGCGATGACGTGGGCGCGGTTGTAGCGCACGGCGGCGTAGGCGGCGAGCGGGTAGCAGGCGGCCTGCACGAAGGAGCGGTACAGCGTGAGCGCGCCGAGCCCCATGGGCGTGGCGTGCAGCGCGGCGCCCACCTCCCGGTACACCGCCGGCAGCAGCGCCTCGTCCGCGCGCTCCATGATGCCCGCCAGGTTCACCAGCAGCAGCGTCCGGCCCGACGCCGCTGTCCCCGCCATCGCGCCGCCTCTCTCCCTCCTCGCGCGCGCGGGAGCTCCTGTCGGCGGCCTCGTGGTCTTTCGCGTACCGTCAGCGGCTCAGCGCTACCTTCCCCGGGAACGGGAACGAGAACGGGAAGGACGAGGGCGTCCCCGTTGTCTGCTACGCGGCGTGATTTGGAACGACTTTTCCCGTGGCCAAGGAGCGAGTGGCGCACGATCGCGACTGTTCATCTTCTGTCGAACGGTCCGATGGGCCTCCGGATCTGTAGCTACGTGACGGATCAGCTGATGGGAACAAGCCTGTTCAACGCGTAGAAAAAACTTACAAGCATGGACTGATCTGAGGAGGACGACGGATTGGCTTGGCTGGCCGGACGTCGCCGGCTGCGCTTCCACGTGGATCGGCGCACGGCGGAGCTGAGCCGGAATATTCAACGCGTGGCCGGGGCGGGTCCCAGTGCCGCTTTGACGCTGTCCTGACTATTTTGTGGTGACCAGGTCAGAAGAAGTGGCGAGTGCGTGCTGCGCGGGGCACATGGTTTGGGCCTCTGGTCCATTTGTCGTTGCAGTTGTCTGAGCTGGGATAGGCCCACCATCACGAGAAGTTTTTTTTCCCTTTCCTGGTTTGTCAGGCCAGACTTCATTGTTTTTTTTAATTAACCATATATTTCATTGACAAGAAAAAACAATCGCCATCTTGCCCTCAGATTCTTACATAAAACTCTCCTCTAGAGATAACAAACAAAGGGTTGGGACTAACATAACACATTTTATGTCTAATATCGCACCCACGGTTCCCTTCTCTAAACACATTATTCTCAGTTCTCACTCTCCTTTTTTATCCCTATGCAGGCGTTAGAGCGTCCAATCGTGCAAATTTAGGACAACCTTGGGTACTTACAATAGTGTGATATCAGTCTTCGTCAAGAAGTAATGTGTGTCGTTTTTATTGAGTTAAACAGGAGAGGAAAAAATAAAGTTGCTTTTTCCTAGTGAAACATAGTTGTATGGGTGGCTATAGAATGATTGATTTTACGGTTTTGCTAGTTCTCAGGCGCCTGAGAACTTCTTAGGTCTCAGTCGTCTCTTTCACCGTTCGATTTACCTCGTGATTCGTGCAAAGTGGAAATTCCACATGAGTTGCAACTAGGGTGTAACTGAGAATTTAATGAGTTGCAACTAGGTTGTAACTGAGAATTAGTACAAATCTTATGAGTTGCAACTAGGTTGCAACTGAGAATTAGCAACTAGTTGCAACTGAGAATTAGCACAAATATTAGGATGACGTCAGCGACTTAGACCTAAGAAGTTCTCAGGCGCCTGAGATCTAGGCACTCCCTTGATTTTATTATCTTTCCTACTACTAGACACATGAACTAATATAAAGGACGGACAACTGGACTTATCACCCGTCTTTCTTTTTTCTTTTATTATTAGAACAAACCCATTCCACTGAACACTATTACTCCCTCTGTTGATATAGAAAATTTATCTAAATTTGAATATATCTATATATTAAATAATGTCTAGATACATATAAATAAATTTATGACATGTATTTTGAGACAGAGGAAGTAGATAACTTATCGATTTCATAACTGAAAATCAAATACATATAGTTTCACATTACAAATAGGTTAGTTGTGTTATAAGTACGACAAGAAGATAACGAAGAACGAAAACGAAATCACAGCAAGGGGATAGAGATTTAATGTGGAAAAACTTTTTCAACAAAGAGAGAAAAAAACCCTAGGACTGCCCGTCTTTATTGGGCAGAAGGGTAGGCCCCTACATTGTCGCCCGCCACCTGCCTCCCCCGGCGGAAGAGGGGAAAATCCTGCAAGAACCACGCGCCCCCGCTGGCCTGCCGGCCTGAGCAAGAAGCTTCGCGCTGCCTCCCCACGCACCTCCGAGCAATCGAACAGTTGCACCGATGGAGAATCTAGGTGGCATCCTAGACCTATGGCAGCACACTAGTAGAGAGAAGCTTATAGCCGGATTCCTTACCGCCGGCGAAGTGCGCCCGAGGTCACCGGCGGTAAGGCCTTCCAGGCCTTCCTCTCATTACCGCCGATGAACGCAAACGGAGAGCGCCGGTGCTAGACCAAGTACCACCGACGAACAGAGCTTGCACGCGCCAGGCTGTGGTGGGTCACGTGGCCCCGGATGGGCCGCCCTTTAGCGCCAGCGAAACCTGGCCATGTTCGCCGGGGCTACGGCCCATTACCACCGGCGAATTCCGAACGTACTCGCCGGGGATATGGTGGGCTGGATGGGCCACCCGGGCCAAAATTTTATCGCCAGTGCTTGCGTCCAATATTCACCGGGATAAGAACATTACCACCAAGACCCACATTTCCATTCGCCGAGGGTATTTTATTCCACCTGCCACACCCTCGATGGACCCCTATCCACTCCACTTGTCGCCACACATGCATCCACCTACCGCCTCCTTCCTCGATTCCCCTCCCTCTTCTCGACCGCCAAATGCTCTCTCTCTCTCTCTCTCTCTCTCTCTCTCTCAGCCGCCCAACTCACCTGAGCCCCATCCCTTCTGCTTGCCGGCCACCGCTATGCCCCTCCTTCTCCCAGGTTGATTGCCCTACACCTGATGCAGTCCCGCACCTCCAGGAGCCCCATGGGCGAACCCTAGAGCCCTACTACCGGCCACCCTCGTCGAAGGCCCGATCTGGAGACACGGAGGTGTGCGTGAAGAGGTGCGATGAGGCGAAGGCGGTAGTACCTCCTCTCCTCGGCTCCACCCTGCAGCCCGTACGTGGTCTCGCTCCACGCAGCCTTGATTTGAGTTGGTACTACCGCCTCATGATGAGGGTACACTAGGGAAGCCAGCGTTGGGCCATGCTCCCTCCCTCCATCCCCATCTCCATATCACGCACCGCCAAGGAGGCGGCCATCGAGCTAGCGCTGCGCCTGCGTGCCGCCGTCAACGCCCGCCTCGCGGGCCACAAACCATTCCTCCTCACCGCGACGCCGCTGCTCGCCCTCCTCGCCCGCCCTGCAATGATGTCGTGTGGTGGCCATCGATGCGGCAGGATGCGTGCCACTAGTGTTCGCCCGGCACTCCTGCCACCGGTCTGACCGCTAGGGTTAGGCCAGGGGAAGGGCGATGATAAACACGAGCTCCAAGGAGGCTGCCTGCCCCAGTCGCGCCATCGATTGGGAGCAGCATCGTCGTTGCAGCCTTGGGATTCAGAGTTAAGATTGCTCTATCAGCGGCGTTGTTGGGTGGTCTCCCAGGTCTGCACCGATGAACAAGTCTGAGTCTACTTTGATGCAACAAGGTATACCTCTGAGTGGCCTCTTTGTGTTGTCTACTTCGACCTTGGTGCTGGCGGGACGGAAGGTGTGCCTGCAACCCCAGTGACCTTGATCTACTGCCTCTAAACTTGACTGTGGTGATGGTGTGCGCTGTTGCATTGTAATCCTCCCTCCTCAACACCAGCACTGATGGGACTACAATCAACTGCAACCTCATCTGCTAGGTATGCTTCTTGCTACTACCAGCCATTGTGCTGATGAATTTAATATGTGATTGTGCTGGTGACTCTGCTACTGGCTTCTTTAATTGTGTTGGTACAGCTGGGATTGTTGATATGCTAAATGGTTTTAATTCCCGATGATAATGGTTTAGCTTATATTTCTGAAATGGTATTAGATTCCTCTTGGGTAGGTTCTATCTACTATGACAGATAACAAAACATATGAAAGAATGATTCCTAACTTTTGAAGTTGGGAAAATGATTTGAATAAAGTTACTGCATATTTGCTAAGATTCTTGCTATCCTTTGGAGTTGCATAAAATATTGCTGAAGTTGACAATGGCTCTGCTAATTTAATCTTGGTGTTGTGATGCCTCCTCTAAGAGTGTGCACACGGCAAGATTATTTCTTCTTAGCATGATCCGCTCCCATTTGTTAGCTGCATGTATTGGTGTTCTAAGTGGTATTAAACCATCATCATGGATGATGTGTTGTATAGAAAGATTGTTGGATTTATCCCCTGCCTATGATGCAAGATACTGAGGCCAAAACTTGATAAGGACAGATACTAATTAGGGGTTTTAGTTTCTCTGTGATGAATCTGTCATAGCATCACTATAGATATATGTGAGCAATTCTATTCCTTTTTGCTCCTGGTATAGTTGACATCCTCCTCCTTATTATACTATCCAGCTCTTCATACTGCTACGGCCTGGCCTTCTTCTCATGGAGTTGTTGCTTGGCCTTCTTCTTCTGGATCTTCTCTTCCTTCTACTGCTGGACTGATTATTCTTTTATGTTTTTGGTGGCTGTGATGGAACTGACCTCTGTGGATAATTTTGTTAGCATAATGCATGTGTGACTAAGTTGCTGTCAAGTGGTCTCTCTGGTTCAAGTTTCCACTCCGGATATTTTTCCTATGGATGATATCAAAGAATGATGGATATTATCTGGTTGTAACATTATTCTATTTGACATGCCAGGTGTAAATTTTGATCTAGGTCCTGCTGATGTGGATTAATACGTCCAAAACGTATCTACTTTTCCGAACACTTTTGCTATTGTTTCTCCTCTAAACTTGTGTGATTTGGATACAGCTAACACGGACTAACGTTGTTTTCAGCAGAATTACCTTGGTGTCTAGTTTTTGTGCAGAAAATCAACTATCAGGAAAAATCCCGGAAAATATGCCAAAATCCTATTTCACTAGAAGATCCACGGAGCCAGAGTACGAGACGGAGTGGAGGCCTGGGGGGCCCACACCCCTGTCAGGAGCGGGTCGGGCCTGGCCGCGCCTAGGGGGTGCGGCCACCCCAGGCACCCCCTCGGTCTCCCTCTTCGCCTATAAGAAGCCTCTTGACCTAAAACTCAGGGGGGGGTCGACGTTTTTCCAGAAAGAGTTTAGCTGCGCCGCCACCAACAGAAACCAAGATTCGGATCCAGGAACTCCGTTCTGGCACCCTGCCAGGACGGGGAATTTGGGGAGGATCATCGCCATCATCATCACTAACGCCTCTCCATCAACCATCCATGTTTCCCTCATCCATGAGTGAGTAATCCCCCGTAGTAGGCTATGGGGATGGTAGGGATTGGATGAGTTGTATCATGTAATCGAATACGATTGTTAGGGCATAGTGCCTAGTATCTCTATTAGTGCGATTTGACTTTGTTGCAACTTGTTGTGCTTAATGCTTGTCACTAGGGCCCGAGTGCCATGATCTTAGATCGGAACTTATTATTGAATCATTAAGATAGTATTGTTTGTGATGTTATCTGCAAGTTGTGTACACATATCATTCATCCAAAGGCCCCGAAGTAACAGAAATTGGGACAACCGGAGGGGATGGCTGTGGTGTGAGGATCGCATGTGTTCATAGAGTGTTAATGCTTTGCTCCGGTGCTCTATTAAAAGGAGCACCTTAATTGCCAGTAGTTCCCTAGAGGCCCCGCTGCAACGGGCTGGCTGGACAGAAGATGTTGTGCAAGTTCTCATTGCGAGCACGCATGACTATATATGGAGCACATGCCTAGGATTTTTAGTACTTGGATGCTTATTCTTATTTATCTGCAATGCCCTAGATCTTGAAGTTACATGTTTAGACTCAACCATACAACGCCCGTCCATCCATCCCTATGCCTATTGCACTCGAATCCTACTGTTTTCTGTTACTGTTACTATTGCTCCTGTTCTACTGCTGTTGTTGCTTTGCTGTTGCTACTGATAAACTTCTGTGAGCAAGAACTATTTCCAGGTGCAGCTGAATTGACAACTTAGTTGTTAAGGCTCGCAAGTATTCTTTGGATCCCCTTGTGTCGAATCAATAAATTGGGTTATACTACCCTCGAAGACTGTTGCGATCCCCTATACTTGTGGGTCATCAAGACTATTTTTTGGCGCCGTTGCTGGGGAGCATAGCTTTATTTGTAAGTTCACTTGGATCCATTATGTCCTTTCCTAGATGCTACTATGGATAGTCTAGGAAATACTGAAACTCCTAGTGAAGGCATTGTTACACATGTTAGCTCACCTGAGTCTAGAGAGAGATATGATATTAATGATGGTTACATTCAGTTCACTGATGAATTTGTTGAAGAGTGTCGAAACACACATGATACTAGTGCTATTAAGAGTCTCCTTTCAAGACGTACCATTATTCCTAAGTTGTCCTATGATCCCAAGTTTGCCACCTCTCCCATAGATATTATAGATAAAGATTTTTCTCTCTTGATTTATCCTATTTAGACATTGTTGAGAAAGAACCTTTACGTGGGACTGAAAATGAGAGTGTTGTGGCTCATATGAATGAGCTTTCTACTATGAGTGCTTTATTCTCTGATGATTTTAAGATGCGCAAGTACTTTGTTACTAAGATCTTCCCTTTTCACTAAAAGGAGAAGCTAGGGCTTGGTTTAATAGATTACCTCATGGTTCCATTGATAGCCCTGATTGTTTGATTGCTTCTTTCTTTCAGAAATATTTTTCTCCTAGTGCTAGACATGCTGCTTTGTAGAGAATTTTTGATTTTAAACAGGGAGAAGAAGAGAAATTGCCTGAGTCATGGACAAAGTTCTGTGCCTTGATTCATGCACATCCCGGATGTCCATTGCCTAAAAATGAGCTTCTTGATATTTATTACAATGGACTAACTGATGATTCTAGGACATACCTAGATAGCTTTGCTGATTGTGTTTTGAGGAAAATAACCCCTACAGATGCTGAAGAATTAATGGCTAAAATAAGCAAGAATTATGATGATTGGACTTCAACTGAGCTAAATACACCTGAGCCTATTATTCCTGAACCAGTTGTGTCTGAACCAGATCCAATACCAACACCAAAGAAGAGAAGAGTTACTATATTAAATGATGAAGTGATGAAGGAAGCTAAGAAGTGTCTAAAGGAGAAAGGTATTAGAGTTGAAGATGTGAAGAATCTACCTCCTATAGAAGAATTATGTAAGCCAATTCCTCACTCATCTACTATTGAGGTAAAATCTCTCCAACACTTTGATGAAGGTGATATTCCTTATGGTAAGCCCCCTGATCAATGTTTAGAGGAACTTGACATTTTTATTGTTAAACAAGGTAATTTTAGTAAACAAGTTCAGAATCATTTATTGGAAAAACCTAGAGCTATTAAAGAGTTGAAAGATATTGTGGAAAGAACTTCTAATGATATTAAAATGCTTTGTAAACACTTTCAAATGGTTCAAACTCAAATTGATCAACTTGGTAAGTACAAAAGGATATGCTAGCTAATGCCTCAGGAGATAAACATGATTATGGAATTAGAACTAGGAGTGGTATAGCTACTCAAGATCCTCTATATCCTGAAGGACACCCTAAAATAATTGAGCAAGACTCTCAACAAGGTGAAAGAAGTGGTAGTCCTCGTAAGAGAAACAAACACAAAATAGTTGACGAACCACTTGAACCTACTATAGATCCTAATAGTATATCTGTCTCTGATGCTGAAACTGAGAGTGGTAATGATAAAAATGATGCTCCTGATAAAGAGGAAGTTGAAGAAGAACCTGAGAGGAACACTAAGAACACTAGGTACACTAAGGAATATTTTATTGATAATAAACATGGTAAAGAGAGAGAACCTTGGATGCAGAAACCTATGCCTTTCCCAGGTAAGAAACACAAGTCAAAGGAGGGAGAATACTACAACAAGTTTTGTGAGTGGATGAAACCTTTATTTTTGCAAATTCCTTTTACTGATGCTATTAAGTTGCCTCCTTATTCAAAGTATATGAAGGATATTGTCTCTAACAAAAGGAAGATTCCTAATGAGGAGTACTTTGCTTGCTAACTATTCCTTCAATGGTAAGGTTCCAAAGAAACTTGGTGATCCAGGTATACCAACTATTCCTTGCTCTATTAAGAATAATTATGTTAGAACTGCTTTATGTGATTTGGGAGCTGGAGTTAGTGTTATGCCTTTTTCTCTCTACAAGAGACTCAAGCTAGAAAAGTTGATACCAACTGATATATCTTTGCAAATGGCTGATAAGTCAACTACTATTCATGTTGGTATATGTGAGGATGTTCCTGTTCAAGTGGCTCATGATTGCTTGCTTTTAACTGATTTTGTTGTGCTTGAAATGCCTAAGGATGATAATTTGTTTATTATTCTTGGGAGACCTTTTCTTAATACTACAGGTGCTGTCATCAATTGTAATCAAGGGAAAGTAACTTTTAATATTAATGACAAAGAGCATACTGTTTATTTCCCCAAGAAGGTTGCTACAAGCTATTGCCTGAACTCCATTGAAGTGTTGAGAGCATCAAGGTTGGAGAAATATATTGTCCATTCCACAAGAAAATTTTGAAATTATTATGATTGGGATCATTGCTATCAAGCTTGAGGTAACATAATCACTTTGTGGAATACAAAGTTTTTTCATATAATATTGTTTTGGTAACAAGACTTGATCAACCTTGTTAACAAAAGGATTTTAATGAACAAAATAATGTTTCCACTGTGGTTATACTTGCTCCCCTTTTACTTTTCTCCTTCCTAGTCTTTGCCTTTTCTCTTGCTAGTTGTTTGTTTGTTAGAGTGTCTTAGAACTTTTTTAGTTTGCTTTTTGTTTGCTTTTGCTTCTTCTGAAAAAAGTCTATTTCTGCGAGAAAATCAATTTTTGATACCCTAAAAATTGGCCAAAAATAAAGTTTCCCGAAAAATCCCAGAAAATTCAAAATAAAATTTTCCTCGAAAAAAGGGGCAGAGGGACACCTGGAGTGACCCAGGGGGCCACCTTAGGCCATCACACCCCTGGTGGGCGTGGCCAGCCCCCAGGTGGTGCCTGGCTAGGGTGTGGACCACCTGGGGCCCTCCAAGGTGCCTCCTCCCAGCCATCTTCTTTCTCTCTCCCGAAAAACACTGGAAAACTTCCTCAAGCTCGAGTTCTTGCTGTTCTTTCTCACGAATTTCGATCTCCTTGCTCAGCCCATCTTTTCTGCTGATTTTTGGAGGGATTGCTCCTTGGTATGTGCATCCTCCACTTGTCCAATTAGATTTGTGATTGGTAGATTGTATCTTGAGAATTTTGCTGCTATAGGTGTCAGGTTATGTGAGCTTGCATGCTTGTTCTATGCTTAGAAATTTCATTTTGATGCATGTGTAGCCTTCTAGAAAGTTCCTATAGTAGTTGCTCATCATTTATCAACTTGGAAATCACTTGGTTTGATGTTTGTCTAAAATTTCAGAAAAAAGAGGTCATAGACAACCACACATTTGGTGAAAAATTTGAGAGTGATGCACCTAGAAGGGCAAGGCCTTCAAGATCATCATCCCTGAGATCGGCCCTCATACAATGAGGATCTCATTACACCGCGATTTGGCGACGAGGGAGATGAGGGGGATGCCCACCCTTCCACCTTTCCTTGCCTAGCCTTTTTGCGGGCTGCTGGAATTCTTGAGGATTTTCTAACCTTGGTTCGGAGGGTTGGATTAACAAGTTATATGCAGGATGAGAGCGTGCAATATGCTACGCTCACTAAAAAATTTGTGGAGAGCTTCTCTTTTGCTAACAGCATGTTCAAACCAGATGTGTTTCTCAAAATTTATGGGAGGTCTTACACTATGACATTGAAGAAATTTTGTGAGGCCCTGGGACTTGGTACAGCTGGGTCGGCGAAGAAGATTCCAGCTCAACCTGCTAATTTGTTGGAGCTCTACCGCGGGATAACTAATGATGATGACCGTAGAGCTCAAAGGGGAAAGATAAGAAAAATTCAACTCCTAGCTATCAAGTACTTTGCTTACTATCTTGCCACTAGTGTTCTTGGTAGGGAGAACACTAGTAATATTTACAAGTATCATTTGGCCTTCATAGCTGCTGCGCTCAACAATGAAACTAAGTACAATCTTGGTTCTCTTATTGCTCGTCGCTTAGCTGCTAAGGGACCCATTTATGGGGGAATTATTGTTGCACGTGTTGTTGCTGCCTTGGACCTTGCTGTTGATCCAAATGATACAGTTTTGGCTCCTTAGAGGCTTGATCTTTCTGCTATGAAAGCGCATCACTTTGTAACTACTGGCTCTACCCTTAAGAGCTTGGTTTATAGAATGGTGTTTATTGACGGGGAAGAGAGAGAGATCCCTCTACCCCAAACCACTTTGTTTAGTATTTCTCAGGGACATTTTTCATGCTCCAAGGAGGAGATGGATGACCAGCTGCGCATTCTTGGCTTCCATGGACACTATAAGGGGGACGCGCCCTCATACGACCCCTCTGTGCACTACACAGGGGAGTCCTCGAGCTCGTACCAGGGTGAAGGGGCCTACTCGACGTACAACGGAGGTGCACCTTCTTGGGCGTCATGGGATTGAGCCCCACTTAGGCCAAAAGCCTAAGCTTGGGGGGAGGTATACCGACATCACACTCATCTATATATCATGTTCAGTCGGTTCTTTGTATATCCATGTTTCGCTTTTTTTTTGTTTTTGTTTCTGCTTTCTTAAAACACAAAATACCAAAAATATTTTTGTTGTTCCTCTTGGTTTGTTTCTTTGCTTTTTAGCTTTGGTTCGCCTTAAAGAAAAATCCAAAAAGATTTTGCTTTGTTTTGTTTGCTTGTTTTTAAAAATCGAAAACACCAAAAATATTTGTTGTTCTTCTTTGGTTTTGTGAGTTCTTTGCAGGGTTCAGTCGTCCTCGGTGGAGTTTGGTTTCATGTTATTACTTAAGGATGGCAATTTTACCCATGGGTACGTGTACCCACGGGTACCGTACCCACATGGGTAGGGTTGATGGTGCACGACGTGGCACTTTGTTGGTAACCCCAAGCGCAGGGTGTGAAGAGCATAGCAGCAAGTTTTCCCTTAGTTGAGACCGAGGTTATCGAACCAGTAGGAGGAAGGAAACATCACATAGGTGTTACAAACAACATGGAGACCTGCACAACACAAACTCAAGACTTTGTACCAATGAATCAGTGAGGTTGTCAAGCTCATCGGTTTGCTATAACAAAGGATTAAACGTATGGTGTGGAAGGTAATAGTTTGCAGCAAGTAAACAAGTAACAGTGGAAGATGTATTAATGGTAAGGATTGGACCGGGGGCCATAGTTCAATAGAGGTGCTCTCCTTGGATAAACAACATGGCATGAAGGGTAAACAAATTATAGCAGGGCAATTGACAGGAACTGAGCAAGTTATAACAATGCAATACTAGTCAGAAAGATCCTATGAGATTCGATTGGGCAATACAACAAGATACATAGACCGCCATCCAACTGCATCTATGGCTAGAAGTCCGCCTTCAGGTTATCATCCGACCCCCCTCCAGTATTAAGTTGCAAGCAACAGACAACTGCTTTAAGCAAAGTGTGTAAGGTAAACAGTCCACATGTTCTATGAACAAGACACCGTTGTTTTCTCCCTAGTGGCAACAACACATCTACAACCGAAGAGATTTCTGTCAATTCCCTTGGAAACTAGAGGCATGAACCCACTATCGAGCATAAATACCCCCTCTTGGAGTCACTAGCAACTACTTGGCCAAGATAGATACTAACAACGGAGAGCATGCAAGATCACAAATAACATAGACATGATAGAATCATAAAGACAAAACCATTAATCAAACCAACACAATAATCTCAATATCCATCGGATCCCACAAACACAACATGCATGATTACAAATAGATTAGATCTTGATCATGAACGGAGCTCACAAGATCTATACATGAAAGCACAAAGTAGGAGATACAACCATCTAGCCACTACATGGACCCATAGTCCAAGGTGTAACTACTCATGCATCATACCAGAGAGAAGGCCTTCGGGATGATCTCCCCTCCGGCAGGGTGCCGGGAAGAACTTCAGATCCCCCGATCTAGGGATCGATGGTGGCGGCGGCTACAGACCGTTTCGTGGAGTTTTGATCGGGTACTTAGGGTTTCTGCATCGGGGGCTTCTTATAGGCGAAGAGGCGAGGCAGGGGGCGCCCGGGGGGCCCACACCTTGCCCAGGCGCGGGCCAGGCTTCGCCGCGCCTAGGAGGGTGCGGCCACCCCGTGGATCCCCTCCGTCTCTCCTTCTGGATTCATGTCCCTCATGGAAATAAATTGACTTTGGCTTTTGTCCCGTCCAATTCCGAGAATATTGATTTTCTGCCTTTCTGGAACCAAAAACAGAAGAAAATAAGCAACTGGCACTGTGGCAACTTGTTAATAGGTTAGTTCTAGAAAAGATAAAAAAATACCTCAAATAAAGACAAAGCAAAGCAAATTAGTACAAGCATGGAACATCAAAAATTATAGATACGTTTCCGACGTATCAAGCATCCCCAAGCTTAACTCCTGCTCGTCCTCGAGTAGGTAAGTGATAAAAACAATAATTTTTTAGGTGACATGCACCCTCACAATAAAGATCTAACCACTTGCAATCATTGAAAGCTGGGATCAAAGAACTCTAAACATAAACATGAAAGATGGAGTTCCAATAGTAGGACAAAGCAACTATTGTTGCAACATGACAAGATACAAACAAAGATCATGAATACCATGCATTGAAAAACGTTTGTTTGTTTCACATACAGAAAACAAGGCATAATGGAAATCATCTTGTCCCTCATAGAGTATCAATATAGATGCATAGGACACCTTCAAAGTTCACAAGGGTGACTATAAACAAGTAGCACAAGAACAAGTAATATCACAATATGCATCAATCAATAAGCTTTGGGACGTTGCACATAAAACTAAGAATGGCAACTATGCTCTCTTAATGGTGCCTAAAGGTAGAAGGTGGAGAATCAATAGTGGTGGAAGAAAAGCCTTTTTGTAAAGGAAGTAGGGATTTCAAGTTTCAAAAAGAGCTTCCAAAAATTATGGTACTTGTTAGCTTTCAGCCCTCATTGCCCCTATCATAATCATCTTGAAGTGATTAAGGTTAAAGTGAACAAACTAAGGAGTATATGCTTGACAAAGTATAAGTTGACAATCTCAAGTCCCTTGAATACGAGGGCCACACCTCATACTACTCAACTTCAGTCACCTGTAAGTTCTTGTCATTGTAAGTATTTGCATATCATAGAGAACCGCCAACGGGGTACCACTTGCACATGGTACATGAGCTTTCCTAAAACCAAAATGACAATGCAAGTAGACAATGAGCATCGCAGCGATCTTTTTATTTACTATATGCATAGCTTTTTATTGAGGATGCTTCATAGATAGCTCACTATGGTGATGCAGCAAGTTTCCACCATGATTAGGCATGGCTTAGGCTAGCGACCCAGGCGTTTCTCTAACACAGAATACAAACTCCATGGACTTACAAGCTCCCTCTTTATTTCACACTAGTGACATTCATAGACAAAAGAGCATGATATCAACTGAGTACAGAGTACACGTGCAATGTTGAAAACGTTCCCCATGATAGCATGGTTCTGCTAATTCCAACATATAAGTGCAAACATATACAACATAGACATCACAATGGTTCAAGTTTATTAGGGGCAAAGAATATAAAGTGTGCCATCAAGTTTGTGAGGTCTTTAATCACTAAGTTTTCACATAACAAAATAGTTTTTAATTGGAAGATAGCTGAAAACAAGAATATACTTGGAATGGTGTAACACACCATGCATAGGAGTTTATAGTGTACACTTTGGAATAACTTGGTTTCTTTGGAGTTGGAAGCCTGAGTAGAGCTTACTCATACAAGTGGAGGATAGCAAAAGACTGGGAGCAACCAACTAAGAGAGCATAATGGCCATAATCACGCAGAGCAACAAAGCATTACTAATCAAAGCATAGAGTGGTACTACAAGTCAAGGAATAAATGATCATAGAGGCTATGGTGACTTGTTCATAGTCATAACATGGTGTGAGCATGTGCCAAGTCAACCCAAGCAAACCTCAAAGGAGAATACCACAATACTAAGCTTTTGCATGCTAAAACAACGCATAATTTCTTCAAGGCACACTAAGCTATCCCAATGACTTGGAGCAAGCCATGCTACAACAATAATTACTAGGCATAAAGTCAAAACAACACCTAGCATGGCATGATAAAGTCTAAGTCACAGTCAATGCAAGCTCCTCTTGCACTTCCAATCAAGAAATTTCTACTCCTTTACAATACCAAGCAAAGTTATTTGCAACAACATAGCGAAAGTGGGGGTACAAACTACTCAAGCAAACTGAACAACTAAGCAAAGAAAATTAAAACTAAGACGCTCCAAGAACAACACAACAGTGCATGAAACAATAAAAACGAAGTGTCTAGACAGACCTGAGCTTTTATTGATGAAGAAGGGGATGCCTTGGGCATCCCCAAGCTTTAACGCTTATACCTCTTGGATATTTCTTGGGGTGACACCATGGTAGCATCCCCAAGCTTGAGCTTTTGTCCATTCTTCATCTCATTACATCATTCTCTCTCTACACCTGAAAATTTTCCTTCATACAAAACTTCACACAATCTTCATTAATAACATTAGTTTATTTAAAAGATATTACACCTCTAGCAAAGCTTTCGAACAAAAATACTTTTCAATAAAAATACAAGCTATTGTAGTAACTCCTTCAAAAATCTCAATTCCCCAGAAGAGAACTCAAAAAGGAATCAATAAGAAGCAAATGCAAATAATGGCAGAAATCTGTCAAAACAGACTAGCAGGAAGAAACCGATTTTTTCGAAACTCTTCTGTTGCTCAAATCAAAAAGTGTTGAACTAACGAAAGTTATATAACATACCAGGGGATGTATTTGTAAATTTTGAGCTAAATCAGAGTTGCAGAGACTCCTTAAGAATTTTTATGGTGGAGGACAGAAATCTGTTTCGGGACAACAACTCCCCAAATCTTACTTCCCTCGCATTAGAGGTCATTCTTGGCACAAAAAAACAAACAAAAAGGATAAGGAGAGGTAATTACTGAAGTAATAACTTCCAAGACTCAAGGAAACTCTTGGGTTATCTCCCAACAAGTATTTTTCTTTAACGCCTTTAAGTTAGGCACAAGAAGCAAGAAGAATCAAGTATTTTCAAATGATGAAGCATTAATATCAATAATTGCAAAGTCTTCAACTATGAAAGGTATCTCATCCAAATGGGTTTTGTAGGATCCCTTCTCATCCCTCTTCGGTCTACTACTTTCATCAAAAATATTTTCAGGAGCAATCCAATCAAAATTCATTTCAAAGGCTTCATGCATTCCAATAAGCTTAAAGGGTATGGGTATCTTAAATTCTTCTCTAGGTTTAGTTTTATCAAAAATACCCACAACATATACACTTGATCCTAGCATATTGAAATGCTCAAAGACCTTTTTGGATTCCCTAGCAACATCATGGAATTCATTTAATAAAGTTTCAAGGATGAATTCCCTCTTTTCAGCATTCTTTTCTTCTTTTAGTTTGAGGAACAAGAATTGTATGAAGCGGTTAAGGCTAACAAAACTAGCCTCCAACATATGAACTAAAGAAGCTGCAACAATCTCATAATTAGGAGCAAGCTCTGCTATATATATATATCCTCAATATCTTCATACTTGCTAACATGATAAAGAATTCTTCAATATTATATTTCCCAATTATGGAGCCACTACCTATTGCAAGATCTTTCAGGGCGAACTTGGGGAGTAACATGGTGGGCTAGAGCAGGAACTAATTTTTGTGTGTTTTTTAATAAAGAAAGCAAACCAAACTATACTATTTTTTTTGGGTTTTTTTGAAAAGAGGCAAACAAAACCAAGCAAAGGAAACAAAGCAAACTAAAAATAAAGTAAAAAGAATGGAAGTGGAGGACACCCCTTGTGAAGACGTCCTTAGCCTCCCCGGCAACGGCGCCAGAAAGACTTGATGGTGCTCGACGTGGCACTTTGTTTGTAACCCCAAGCACAGGGTGTGAAGAGCACAACAACAAGTTTTCCCTCAGTTGAGATCGAGGTTATCGAACCATTAGCAGGAAGGAAACGTCACACAGGTGTTGCATACAACGTGTAGACCTGCACAACATAAACTCAAGACTTTGTCCCAACGAATTAGTGAGGTTGTCAAGCTCACCGGTTTGTTGTAACAAAGGATTAAACGTATGGTATCGAAGGTAATGGTTTGCAGCAAGTAAACAAGTAACAGTGGAAGATGTATCAATGGTAAGGATTGGATCAGGGGACATAGTTCATTAGAGGTGCTCTCCTTGGATAAACAACATGGCATGAAGGGTAAAAAAGTTACAGCAGAGCAATTAACAGGAACTGAGCAAGGCATAACAATGCAATACTAGTCAGAAAGATCCTATGAGATTCGATTGGGCAATACAACAAGATACATAGACCGCCATCCAACTGCATCTATGACTAGAAGTCCACCTTCAGGTTATCATTTGAACCCCCTCCAGTATTAAGTTGCAAGCAACAGAAAACTGCTTTAAGCAAAGTGTGTAAGGTAAACAGTCCACATGTTCGGTGAACA
Organism: Avena atlantica; assembly: GCA_910589765.1. Taxonomy (NCBI): domain Eukaryota; kingdom Viridiplantae; phylum Streptophyta; class Magnoliopsida; order Poales; family Poaceae; genus Avena; species Avena atlantica. The sequence goes on along the minus strand of OU342736.1, from coordinate 439,711,224 downwards.
AGAGACCGTTATTTTCTCCCTAGTGGCAACAACACATCTACAACCGAAGAGATTTCTGTCACTTCCCTTGATAAGTAGAGTCATGAACCAACTATCGAGCATAAATACCCCCTCTTGGAGTCACTAGCAACTACTTGGACAAAATAGCTACTAACAACAGAGAGCATGCAAGATCACAAACAACACAGACATGATAGAATCATAAAGACAAAACCATTAATCAAACCAACATAATAATCTCAATATCCATCGGATCCCCACAAACACAACATGCATGATTACAAATAGATTATATCTTGATCATGAACAGATCTCACAAGATCTATACATGAAAGCACAAAGGAGGAGATACAACCATATAGCTACTAATGGACCCATAGTCCAAGGTGGAACTACTCACGCATCATACCGGAGAGAAGGCCTCCGGGATGATCTCCCCTCTGGTAGGGTGCCGAGAAGAACTTCAGATCCCCTCGATCTAGGGATCGATGGTGGCGGCGGCTACAGACGGTTTCGTGGAGTTTTGATCGGGTACTTAGGGTTTCTACATCGGGGGCTTCTTATAGGCGAAGAGGCGAGGTAGGGGGGGGCGCCCGGGTGGCCCACACCCTGCCCAGGCACGGGCCAGGCTTGGCCGTGCCTGGGGGGTGCGTCCACCCCATGGCTCCCCTCCGTCTCTCCTTCTGGATTCGTGTCCCTCACGGAAAGAAATTGACTTTGGCTTTTGTCCCGTCCAATTCCTAGAATATTGATTTTCTGCCTTTCTGGAACCAAAAACAGAAGAAAATAGGCAACTGGCACTGTGGCAAATTGTTAATAGGTTAGTTCTAGAAAATATATAAAAACACCTCAAAGAAAGACAAAGCAAAACAAAGTAGATATTAAACAAGCATGGAACATAAAAAATTATAGATATGTTTCTGACGTATCAAGGGTATGGGCATACTTTTATACCCATGGATAATACCCATACCCTGTCCATTAATTCATGGGTGCGGGCACGGGTATAGGACTATACCCATGGGTATACCCATACCCTGCCTATTTAGACTGACTTGTAAAACTTACCTGTAGAGTTTCAATGTATGCGACCGAGTAGCCTAGGGGCAACTATGGGATTACGATTGCTAAACTTTGATAATTGTCATGTACTCGTCTATCTATTATTTAGTAGATATACCTATTTTTTTGTCAAATATGATATTGATTAATATAAAATTGTGAATAACTTGTGTACTATTGCATCTACCCATCGAGTACCCAACAGGTACGGGTACCCGTCGGGTATGGACATGGGTAAAGATTTATACACACGGGTACATGTATGGTTAAAGTTTTCTAACCATTGACTACATATGTATGGGTATGTTTCTCTACCATGCCCATGCCCTGCCCATTGCCATCCTTATTATTACTCAAGTCACACAAGTGAAGGGCAATAATGAATATTAAGACAACTTGAGGTGTGGTAAGAGGCTAGTAACGAACTCTATTTGTTTCATTTTTGTACATATACTCATCATTGTGAACATACTTAGCCTGTTCGTGTAAGGTGTATGTTATTATGAATGCTTAGTAGTTCTTGCTTACGATTAGCTCCAGCTTTCTAATAGTTTGTAGCATGTCATATGAATGTTTGCTTGCATTGTTCTATTCATATTTTGGTATGATATTATGGTATCCTCCTCTGAAGTTTCATGTGAATCAACTTGGCACATGCTCACGCATGCATATGACTAAACAATAGTCAGCAAGCCTCGATGATTTATTTTGGCTCAGAGTTCTTGTATCACTTTCTTGCCATAATTAGTCATGTTTTGTTGCAAGCATGATTATGATAGTTATTGCTCTCTCGTTTGTTGCTTCCTCTCTATTTCTAGCCTTCACTTGCACTGAGTATGAGCTCTACATGTGCATCCAACTCCCCAAAACCATTATTGCCAACAGTGTCCACCATACCTACCGATTAGCATCATTTGCTATTTCGGTGCATACTCATGATGTCTTGTTTTCTTCCAAATAAAATGTTTGACTGTTTTGAGAAAGTTAGTTAGTAAAAATCTCACGAACTTGATGTCACACTTTATTTCTTTAACTTAATAAGCCTGAACCATTGTGACTTGTCCATGAAAGTTATATGCTTTCAAATTATAGGTTGGGAGTTAGTAGAATCATGCTGTCACGGGAAAGACTTTCAACACTTATGGATACATATCCAGTTGATACCTTGCTCTTTTGTTTGCGGATGTCGTCGGTGTAAAATAAAAGGGGAGCTTGTGAGTTCATGGAGTATATATATATGTGTTAGAGAAACGCCTGGGCCGCTAGCCTAAGCCATGCCTAATCATGGTGGAAACTTGCAGTATCACCATAATGAGTATTTATGAAGCATCCTCAATAAAAAGCTATGCAAATAGTAAATAAAAAGATTGCTGAGATGCTCATTGTCTACTTGCCTTGTCATTTTGATCATGGTAGCTCCTATATCATTTGAAAGGGGTACCCCGTTGGCGGTTCTCTATGATATGCATGTATTTACAATGACAAGAACTTACAGGAAGTTGAGTAGCATGCGGAGCGGCCCTCGTATTCCAGGGACATTGGATTTCCAGTTTATGGTCTGTCAAGCATATAACTCAGATTGGACCTCACTTTCACCATTAACCACATAAAGATGCCTATGATCAGGGCAATGAGAGCTCAAAGCTAATGAGTACCTTACTTTCAGCATTTGGAAGCCTTTCAAACTTTTCAAAACCTTTTCACTTCCTTGTTGAGTCACCACTTATTCTATGAGCACCTTCTTGAGAGCATAATTGTCATTCTTGTTTGTTCCAAAACTTGGTTAATTATGTCATGACTTTGATGCTTGTATCTCTGATATCTTTACTTCTAGTATTCACTTGAACTTTAGAGGTGCCTTGGCATTTATATTGTGCTCTACAAACAAAGGCAAGCGAGATACCACTCTACTATACATTATTATGAGAATTTCAATGTTGTTTATGTTTATGTTTCATGCTACTTATTATTATTGAGTTGGCTTCTCTTCATAGCTTGCAATGACTATTGAGTAGACTTAGTTGCATACTCTTTATTATGAATAGTTTAAGCATCTACTCCTATGTTGAGAATATATACATCATATGAAGCAAATGTGTTCGTGAAAGTTCTTTTACCACACTCAGTTTTCAACTGAATTGCTTGAGGACAAGCAATAATCTAAGCTTGGGAGGAGTTGATACGTCCAAAATGTATCTACTTTCCTGAACACTTTTGCTATTGTTTCTCCTCTAAACTTGTGTGATTTGGATACAACTAACACATACTGACGCTGTTTTCAGCAGAATTATCTTGGTGTCTAGTTTTTGTGCAGAAAATCAACTATTAGGAAAAATCCCGGAAAATATGCCAAAAATCCTATTTCATCAGAAGATCCACGGAGCCAGAGTATGAGACAGAGTGGAGGTCTGGGGGGCCCACACCCCTGCTAGGCGCGAGCCAGGTGTGGCCGCGCCTAGGAGGGGGGTGCGGCCATCCCAGGCAGCCCCTCGGTCTCCCTCTTTGACTATAAGAAGCCTCTTGACCTAAAAACTCAGGGGGTTCGACGTTTTTCCAGAAAGAGTTCCTCTGCGCCGCCACCACCAGACACAAAGATTCGGATCCAGAAACTCTGTTCTAGCACCTTGCCGGGACGGACAATTTGGGGAGGATCATCGCCATCGCCATCACCAACGCCTCTCCATCAACCATCCATGTTTCCCTCATCCATGAGTGAGTAATCCCCCGCAATAGGCTATGGGGGTGGTAGAGATTGGATGAGTTCTATCATGTAATCAAATAAGATTGTTAGGGCATAGTGCCTAGTATCTCTATTAGTGCTATTTGACTTTGTTGCAACTTGTTATGCTTAATGCTTGTCACTAGGGCCCGAGTGCCATGATCTCAGATCTGAACTTACTATTGAATCATTATGATAGTATTGTTTGTGATATTATCTGCAAGTTGTGTACACATATCATTGTCTGGATCCAAAGGCCCCGAAGTGACAGAAATTGAGACAACCGAAGGGGATGGCTGTGGTGTGAGGATCACATGTGTTCATAGAGTGTTAATGCTATGCTCCGGTGCTCTATTAAAGGAGCACCTTAATTGCCAGTAGTTCCCTAGATGCCCCGCTGCAACGGGCTATCTGGACAGAAGATGTTGTGCAAGTTCTCATTGCGAGCACACATGACTATATATGGAGCACATGCCTAGTATTGTTTAGTACATGGATGCTTATTCTTATTTATCTGCAATGCCTTAGATCTTGAAGTTACATGTTTAGACTCATCCATGCAACGCCTGTCCATCCATCCCTATGCCTACCGCACTCGAATCCTACTGTTTACTGTTACTGTTACTATTGCTCATGTTCTACTATTGTTGTTGCTACTACCAAAATGTTGCTATTGATAAACTTCTGTGAGCAAGAACTATTTCCAGGTGCAGCTGAATTGACCACTCAGTTGTTAAGGCTTGCAAGTAATTTTTGGCTCCCCTTGTGTTGAATCAATAAATTGGGTTATACTACCCTCGATGACTGTTGCATCCTCTATACTTGTGGGTCATCATGGATCTTTGATACGTCGGAAACGTATCTATAATTTTTGATGCTCCGTGCTTGTTTAGTCTCTACTTTGCTTTGTTTTGTCTTCACTTTAAAGTATTTTTATACACTTTCTAGTACTAACCTATTAACAAGATGCCACAGTTCCAGTTGTCTGTTTTCTTCTGTTTTTGGTTCCAGAAAGGCAGAAAATCAATATTCTCGGAATTGGATGGGACAAAAGCCAAAGTCATCATTTTCCCAGACCAACACGGATCCACGAAGCATATACGGAGTAGGGCACCAGGGTGTTCGCACCCTCCCAGGCGCGGGCAAGCCCTGGTGGCGCCTACAGGGGGTGTGGGCCCCCTGTCCCCCCCACCGACCTTGCCTCTTCGCCTATAAGAAGCCCCCGATGCAGAAACCCTAAATAATCCATCATACTTCCAGAAAAAGTTCCACTGCGTCGCCGCCACCGAAGGGGAGATTCGGGGGTCAGAAAGTCTCTGTTCCGGCACCCTGCCAGGACGGGGAAGTGCCCCCGGAGCCATCTCCATCATCGTTGCTGATTCCCATGATAAGGAGGGAGTAGTTCTTCCTCGAGGCTAAGGGCTGTACCAGTAGCTATGTTTCATCTCTCTCTCTCTCTCTCTCTCTCTGCATGATCTTGTTTTGGTCATGAGCTTTATAATCAAGTAGATCTACCTTGCTACTCAAGAGTTTCAATAGATCTTTGCTCTCCCCATGTGTGTGAAAGTGACAGCGTGCACGCCATGGTGGCACTTAGGCTAGAGTCTACATAAATATTCATTGTGTTTTAATAGATCTATGCTTTTCCCCACGTGTGTGAAAGTGACATCGTGCATACCGTGTGTGCCACTTTAGCTAGATTGAATATTTGTTACGAGTTATATTTGGAGTTGGATGTATTTATGAAATTGTGATGTTTGTTGAAACCATCTAGCGCTCAAGGTGACAGTATGGGGTTATCTAGATTGAGAAAGGCGGACTTTGAGGAGTGTTGTTATAGCCCTACCATGGATTAGAGTGTCCAACCGGAGAGTAGTTAAGAGTAGTATCATGAAGAGAGGATATACATATGAGAGAGTGTTCACTAGTGAAAGTATAATCCCTAGGTCTTGTTTCTAAACATTGAAAAACTGTTTGCTACTAGATATGTTGCATGTTTGCTTGTTTTTAGTCTTTTCCTCCATGCCATCGGCTATTTTCTGGAACCATTATCGCTTGTATTTCACTATCTTTTCGTCGAACTAGTGCACCTATACACCTGAGAAGTGTATTGGGTGTGTTGGGGACACAAAAGACTTCTTGTATCTTGATTGCAGGGTTGCTTGAGAGAGGATACCTTTGACCACTTCCTCCCTGAGTTCGATAAACCTTGGGTAATCCACTTAAGGGAAACTTGCTGCTGTTCTACAAACCTTTGCACTTAGAGGCCCAACAACTGTCTACAAGAATAGAAGTGCGTAGACATCCATTCTTGATATTTTCTAAGCTTGTCACTTTAAGAAATAATCAGTTTAGCTGATTAACGGTATACTTGAATAACATTTATAGTTGGCCCCTTCTTCTTTTAAGTTAAACTTAACTAGATCTAGAGGGTAATATAGCTTGCCTAGTGTTGCTTAAGATTGGGTGGATCATAGCATGGAAAAATTGATTACCTTGTCCTACAGATACCTCTCTCTATTTTAAGTGTATAGAAGCAACTGATCCATGTCCTAAATGTTGCCTAGATTTGGTAATGCCCCCTAGTTCTAAGTTGTGGAATTTAGGAGTACTCCTTAAATTCCCTAACTAAGTTTAATAAATTAAATTGCCTCACCTATGGTGGGGAAAACATTTTAACATTAACAAAATGTTTCTTTACTTTTGTTGTTTACTTTGTAGGAATGGAGATAAGGAGAAGAAAAGAAGCTTAGTTAGGTTTTTATTTGATTATTCATGTTGTAATCTTTTCTTTTATTGCACTTGTAGTTTGTACTATTTAATATTTTTTGTAAATCTTTCTTTTTAGTGTAAATATTTGTAAAATTCCATTCTTATTATTATTGTATCACTCATATAATTTTAATATTAAATTCCATTTTTCTTGTTATATATCTCATTATCTGAGATTTGTTAAAACAATAAGACCATTACTTGTGATATATCTCATTAACCGTGTATATTTTGCTACCATTCTGGTATTTCTGTGCATATTACTGTGTATACTGTGTATATTCTGGTGTATATACGGTGTATACTCCTGTTAGTAATACCACCAGCGAACAGATACACTACCCCCGGCGAGTGGATGTTCGCCTGTGGAAGGGAGCACTACCCCCGATGAATAAGCCTACTCGTCGGCGATAACAAAGATTACCCTTGGCAAATTCGTGCACGCGTCGATGATGTGGTTTTCCCTACTAGTGGCCGGTGAGCCCGAACTCACCGGCGGTAGGCCTTTTTGGTGCACCGGTGATGAGGTTTTCCCTACTAGTGGCAGCCGCCACTCCATGCGCCAATGTTCGAGGGAAATCCACCGCCACTACAAGACCCGAGCGTCGGCCTAGCCACCGCACGGAGATGACCTCCACCATCGAATCTCATGCCCAGGGGACAGCCTCCGCCGCCACACGACCAGGGGCACCACCTTGGCCGCCGCGTGTAGCCGAACCACCAGCGTCGTCCCCAGCCGCCACCAGTGAGCTGCCGTCGCGATCTGCTCTCCCCGGCCCCTTCGGCGTAGGGCCTGCCGCCACCGCGGCCAGCGCCAACAGCGGAGGGGAAGGCTGTCGTGGATGGCTCTGGCGGCGCTAGGGTTAGCGCCCCTATGTTGCCCGTGGGGGACGACACGGGAGCGAGGGGGCCTACATCAGAGGGGCTCTTCTTTTTTTGACTAAACCCAAAACGTGATGCAATTGTGGATGGAGGGAGTACTGTTGGGTGACCAAGCTTGACTGACTAAAATGGCTAAATATGTTGTTCTCGCTAAAAACAAAATTTAAGCAAACATCCTTGTAGCTGAACTAAAAATCAATACACCAAGACTTTCACTGGCCACAACTCAACTCTAAAAAAAAAGTTCAACCAAACCCGGCTAACCCATTTGAGATGATAGGTCGTATACACCTTTTCATTTGCATTCGTATGTTACAAAATCTCTTTTTTCATCTGCATTATGATGACACGAGACGAGACTCGTTTAGTCGACGATCTAAATGGATGCGTACTAGTAAGTGATCTAAATGGAGTAGTAGTATTTTATGTTTCAGCTGATTGAGATCTTCTTTTTAAGTCCGAATCTCCGTTCAAAAAAAAAAAGTCTGAATCGTTTCAGGATACGCCTTTGAGACATGGCAAAACTACGGATGTCACCCGCGGCTGTTGGGTGCGGGTGGAGCTTAACCAAACCCGCACCCGCAATCTCAGATCTTTCCCGCAACCCGCACCCGCACCCGCATGTGGGTATAGATTTTATCCCATACCCGCACCCGTTGAGGGTAAAAAAACCGCGGGTAATACCCACCCATTAGTCCAAACAACTTAAGAAGGTATTGTAATAACACAACATATAAAAAATGATAGCATATATTTTCATTCATTCACGATTTCAGCAAGCAAGCAAATATATATTAAATAATGAAAAGACATAGTCAAACACATGATATATGTGAAGAAAACAAGTTATGTTCAAACATAAGTTGCATAGAAATTATATTTTTCAAATTTTTAAATCTCAAAATAATTGCAAAACAGTCACACGCCATGCCACAATAAGTCACATAACAACACTCGTCAACTCCGGAATTTCACAATTTTTAAGAAAAATGCTATAATACTAATTCCCCACGTATCATCTACTAAGATGTCGGGTGAGTGGGTATGCGGGTGCGGGTTTTCCATTACCATACCCGCACCCGCAATACCCAATGGGTAGAGATTTTTGCCAATTACTTACCCGTGGGTATAACTTTACTACCCTACCCTTACCCTAATAGGTAAAAACCCGCAGGGTAAGCGGGTTGCGGGTACCCATTGCCATCCGTAGGCAAAACTGAAGAGGGAAAGAGTCGTTTGCGTGTGCATATATGCGAAGGTAAGTTCGTGACATGATCATCAGGTGGCCAATTATGTCGTGGTAGTAGTTGTAGTGTTGCACCGGCACCAGCTTACCCGCCCAGCCCACCTGCTCGATCTTATCCCCTGTCGAATGTGGTCGCTCGGTGCACGACACAACGTGGTATGCGTGTCAGCTTGTAGCGGACGAGACATTTTTTACTTTTTCTTTCCCTTTTGCTGTGAGAGGAACTATTCCTTCCTTTTGTGGATTTGCACAAACTGTCTAATATCCCATCCTGAAGTTTGTGTGCCAGTACAATCAGACTCGGATTCAGAAGCGAAGCGTCACGCAGAAGTACAGCCACGGCACGAGAGAAGGGCAATTAATGGCTTCCGCGAGATCGTCAATTCCGACGAGGGCTGCACGAGCCACGAGCCCCGAGCCCCTGTCACACGGCTGGCGGCGATCGGCACGTGGACACCGTCGCTCTGTCCACGCCGTCGTCGAGAACTTTATCCACTTAATTGGGTTGATCTTGACAGTTAACCCCGGTAAATTTGGCATAAACAAAGACGTTGGAATATTATCCACCACCAACAAAGCATATCCCTAGCAATCGGCAAGAATCTTATGCAGGCTTATAATATCTGTCAAGCTACAGTATCCATCAATCCATGCCCAACTTGCGAGAGATGCAAAATGGTTGGAACGTCAGCAGGGTCAGAGTGGTCGGATGGTCGCGTCGCCACCGAACATGCTGCTTTGCGCCGTAATTCTCGGGGCTGTACAAAACAGTGCAGAGTCAACTTACCCTGTGGAACCTGGTGCCACCTAGTGCTTTTTTATTTCCTTTTCTTGTTTACCCTTTGGTAGTCTTCTGTTATTTTCACTCGTCACTCTCGCGCTACCATGACGCAAATCCATCTTTTTACCATAAAAAACGATACAACACCATTATGCCAATAATAGCTTTGAACCAGCAAAATATAATGTGGCTTTTTTTTGCGAGGAAAATATAATGTGGCTTTGGCCTGACAAAATTGCGCACAAATTAAACGTTTTTGTGTCATCCCGAAAAGTTTGGTCATATTTTCTTAGATTACGAAATTTTGGTTTTCTATTTTATATAGTTCTAATAAAAAACATAAATATATCAATGACCGTAAAAATGGGCACTAATTAATCTGGAAAAAAACGAGCCATTTTTTATCAGTGGTTTAAGAGCTTGGTCATAGTTTGTTGGATTCGAGCAAAACTTGGTTAAATTTTTAAACTTCTATTTTTTTCAAGCACTATCACTAATTGATCTTGGAAGAGTTGAGACCTTTTTCACTACTAGTTTAGCAATTCCACACTTCTTATTAAATTTGTCTAAGTGTTTAAACCTCTATAAAAATCTCTTTTTTTTTGTATTCACGACTTTTTGGAATGACATAGTGGGCATGCAACTAGACACGTACTCACTGGCTCGTATATCTTTGCTTTCCTATTAAGCAGGGCCTTTGCTCCCTTCCTCCTAAAACTTACTCTTTTATCCCAATCGTTATAATTTTTCCGAATCAAACTAATTTGTGATTCGGACTTTTTGCGCAGCATGTTGCAAGAAAAGTTGATGCTTTGTGAAAAAATTTCATAATGATGTTATATATTGATCTAAATTCTAAAAAATATAGATCAACTCCTGACGAGTGGAGCGAGACCCGTCGCCGAAGGCTTAGGCCTAGTGGAACGAGTTTGAAGTTGGCCCACTCTGTGCCCAACAGGGACGTCTGTGTGTGTGTGTGTGGGGGGGGGGGGGTGCGAAGTACGGATCGTTGAAGACCTAGGTTTCCGCCGCTATATAAACCTCTTCAAAGCTGCCGACTGGAAGAGTTGAGTTGCATATGTGAAATCTCCGGGGTTTGTAAACACTTCCCAATATAGTGAAGCTTCGCTGGATGGCGCTCATAGTTTTTGTTTCTCTCTTTGTTGGAGAGATTTTTTCATATTAAATCTATGCCTCCTTGCTGTGATTTTGTTTTCATTCTTCGTTATCTTCTTGTCGCAATTATAACAAATGAGTATAGTTTGTGCAACATGTTTAGCAGTAGTTTGTGGTTTTTATGAAACTTCCTCGGAGTAAAGAGTCGATGATGGTTGTAAACCAAGCAAGTTGTGAAATTTGTACGGAAGGTTGGGAGGAAAAACTGATATACATATCACCACACCGTGGGCTTCCTGAAAAGACAAGATTTCCGAAAGATTGAGGTCGAAAATGTTCCCATTACCCAGGTTGATCTCGCTCGTTTCTCAAGAACCTTTCGGAAAGTACTACTAGTAGCAAAGCTGCGCTGCCTTTTCAATTTTTACTCCTATATATGATGTCAACTCCACTCTTTAGTTCCTTTTGTAGACAAGCTGTCTTTCACGGAACACATCGACCTGTTGAGCTTTTCACCTGTCCCATGGCTCTGCTGGGCAAAAGAAGCACACGCTAATAATACCCGCAATACAATTGGACATCATCAGGAATAGGAAGCGTCAAAAAGAAAAAGGAGAAAAAGCCTCACCCGCTGGGGGGGGCTCGTCATGAGCATTGGGAGTGGCATCACGTCAGTGTCGGCTGCATCTGGAGAACGGGACGCACTGCCCTGCCCACGTCCGGATTTGTTTCCTGCGTGCTATCCCGTTTGGAAAATAAAGTTTGCTGCGAATGATGGTTCTTTACTCCCTTTCTCTTCTGCTCGGATCGCGCAAAGATTGCTCCACGAAAAGCAAATAACATTGCACATACAAGAACATGTCCATGAGTACCGTGACAGTGCAAACACATCCAACAACTTGCAAAGTGAAATCCCGCGTTCCAAAACCTCGTTAGAACATGTCTAGCTAGCAGATCCTCGACAATGTCATGGCCCCGATAATAAACGCATGCATGAAACATAGGCTCCAGGTCTTTACATGCAGCTTGTCTTTACATGCAGCTCGGTGCCTGAACCCTCGCTGATGGAGCGCGGCCTAAAGTCGGGTGCGTGTACGGTCAGACGGACTGAGGAGCTTGAGGCATGACTTGGTGTATGGATTTGATCTGCTGGAATTGGCTGATTGATGGATCAACGAGAGTGATTTTGGTGGCTAAAAAAATACATCTAATTGGGAAAACGAAATTTGCTAAAACTAGGAAACGAATCTATTGGGATTGAAAGAAAAGTATCTATGAGATGTGATGTCCCCGACAGAGATCATGGAGATCGATCTCGTCGGGGGCGGCGCAGTGGAAGCTATGGTGGCTAAACCCTAGCCAAGGAACGAGATGCTCTCATACCATAAATACTGCGAAAAATATAGATCGTATTGATATTGATTGATTACATTAAAAGCCCTTGGTTTGTTTACATAGTACTAAAAGAATTGGGGGCAAGAAAACTAATAAAGATAGAATTAGATTAAATATTTAAACTACTAAATATGCCTAACTGTGATATACTCTAACAGGGGGAGTGGAAATTCCGCGTTGGCACCTCGATGTAGCTGGGTTGGATTGTTGTTTTTCCTGGTCTCTTGATACCTAGTAGTCAGTTGGTGGGACAAACATTTCAGCTCGCCATTTGCCACCCAACTGCCATCGATCTCTCTCCCCATCTCCTATCTCGCCTCGTCGCGCCACCCAAGTTCCTGCATGGATGCAACAGGCCAGACGCAAGTTCAATATGGGGTCGCGCAGCCCCCTGATGACCCACAAGTATAGGGGATCATAACAGTCTTCAAGGATAGTATAATCCAATTTATTGATTTGACACAAGGGGAGCCAAAGAATACTTATAAGCCTTAACAACTGAATTGTCAATTCAGTTGCACCTAGAAATAATCTTGCTCACAGTAGTTTACCAGTGGCAACAGTTTTATAGTAGCAATAGCAGAGTGACAGGAGCAGTAAAACAAAGTCAATAGTAACAATAGTACCAAACAGTAGGATTTGAGTGTGGTAGACATAGGGATGGATGGACGGGCGTTGCATGGACAAGACTATTCATGTAATTTCAAGATCTAGGGCATTTGCAGATAAATAAGATAAAGCATCCAAGTACTAAACAATCATAGGCATGTGTTCTATATATAGAACTTGCACAACATCTTTTGTCATGTTAGCCCGTTGTAGCGGGGCCTCAAGGGAATCTACTGGAAATTAAGATAATCCTTTTAATAGAGTACCGGAGCAAAGCATTAACACTCCATGAATACATGTGATCCTCATATCACAGCCATTCGCTCCGGTTGTCCCAATTTCTGTCACTTCGGCGCCTTTGGTTCCGGACAATGATATGTGTACACAACTTGCAGATAAGATCACAAACAATACCATCATCATGAATCAATAACATGTTCAGATCTGAGATCATGGTACTCGGGCCCTAGTGACAAGCATTAAGCACAACAAGTTGCAACAAAGTCAAATAGCACTAATAAAGATACTAGGCACCATGCCCTAACAATCTTATTCGACTACATGATAGATCTCATCCAATCCCTATCATCCCCATAGCCTACAGCAGGGGATTACTCACTCATGGATGGGGGAAACATGGATGATTGATGGAGAGGCATCGATGATGATGATGGTGATGATTTCCTCCAAAACCCCGTCCCGGCAGTGTGCCAGAACGTAGTTTCTGATTTCGAATCACGGTTTCTGGTGATGGCGGCGCAATGAAACTCTCCTCTGAAAATTATCGAACCCCCCGCTATTTTTAGGTCAGGAGGCTTTATGTAGGCGAAGAGGGAGGCCGAGGGGGTGCCTGAGCTGGCCACACACCCTCTAGGCGCGGCCTGGCCTGGCCCGCGCGGCCAGGGGGTGTGGGCCCCTCGTGGCCCTCCTCCGTCTCATCTTCTGGCTTTGTGAGTCTTCTGGTAAAATATGGGTTTTGCGATATTTTCCGGGATTTTCCTGAAAGTTGATTTTCTGCACAAAAACGAGACACCAAAGCAATTATGCTAAAAAAAGTGTCAGTCTGTGTTAGTTGTATCCAAATCACACAAATTAGAAGAGAAACAATACCAAAAGTGTTTGGGAAAGTAGATACATTTCGGACGTATCACCCCTCCCTCCGCTCCTTGAGCTCATGCGGATTCCAAAACTCCTTGAGCTCCCGAGCCTGCTGCCGGTGCAGCCATGGCCAAACGGAAGTGGCTGGGCAACCACATCCTGCAAGTACGTGTTTCTTGGTCTGTACCGATGGCGTTGGTGCCAGGATGCTTGATAGGCAGAGCTTTTGGGTCCGACGAGAGGCAGTAATCCACACCGCAAGCATCCCTGAACAAGACCAAGAAGCCTTCTGGGCATGCCCGAAATGCACCTTCTTCGTCATTCGTCTCCTCCTTGGTCGAGGATATGTTCGAGAGGTATGAATTCTCCCCTTTCCCCCAAATCCCATCCGGATTGGTGAAATTTTTCTTAGTTCTTTTTATTTTTGATTATATAGCTCGCATTCTATTTAGTGCTCATAAGCGGATATGTTGGCATCAAATAAGGTTAACATTGGCATATTTCCACTTGATCACTTAGATGTTGGCTATGAGTATGAGGAGAACGAGAAATGGGAGGGTGATGATGAGGTGGGTGCATGGTAATGAGAATGGGGAGGCTGGTGATCAGGTGGAGGAGATTGTAGAGCAAGTTTTTGATGCTTTCAAACGGATTAAGTAAAAAAGCAATAATCAGTGCCAATTACACGAAGATAGAGGACTTTTCTTGGTGAAAGAACAGGAGCAAGTGTTACTCGATGCCTGGGTCGGCAATGGTCAAAACGGCAAGAAGTATTAATTGGAAAAGAATTTAGGAAAAGTTGTATAGGATCATTCCTACCCCATCCACCTGCACATTGAGATCATTTCAAGGCTGTTATGAGATCAAGGCTGCTTGTAGCCGTTGAGGTGCTTGCTTGGATCAATTGAGAAATTCACCTCCAAGTGGGAGCATGTAAGTTTGTTGTTCATGTTAATTCTATAGAATATGATATCTTGTGGTTGAGTCTGAATGGGTTGACAATTGAATTTTGTTACATGGAGGACTATGTTGATAAATGTTTAGGACATTATTGGACATTGCTTGAGCATAGTGAGAAGTAGAAGTTGAGAGATCAAGATGCTCCACCGGAGAAAGGTGTATTTGTTACTTTGGATGACGAGGAAGATAGTGACAAGCCACCGGAGAGTGGAAGAAACATCGGCAAGCCCGATGGAAGGAAGATGGAGAAGGAAAGGGCAAAGAGCAAGGCCGAGTCTATAAGATTGAGAGATATAATTGGTGAGTTAGTCAAGTCCAAGAAAACTTGGATGAAAAAACACATGGAAACCAAGTTGGTCGTGGCCTCAAAGAAATATGAGGTCAAGGAGACCAAATGGCAAGCCATCCTCGAAGATGAAAAAAGAAACTTGAGGTCAAGGAGATCAAGGCTAGGGCCGAGGCGATGAAGGCCGGGGCCACAAAGGGAAAAGATGCACAACTCGTCGAGGACAACCATATCGTGATGGCTAATCCAACTGGGATTGATCCCTTGGCAAGAGAGTTTTTGAAGATGCAAAGAATGGAAACCATGCAACGAAAAAGGTGGGTTCTTGCTACAATGGATGATGGTCATGGTGACACTACGATTGGGTGGTGGTGATGGTTCTATGGCAAATGGTGGTTGCACCACGACTCAAGTTGATCATGACATTATGAATAGTGGTGATGAAGATGGTGTCGGAGATGATCTTGACAACAATGGTGTTGTTTGATCATGGGCTACATGTTGAGTGCATATTCTTTTGGACATGTTTGATTGATACTTATCTTTATGATCATCTTTTATTAGATACGAGACGATTTTCATAAAAAAATTGTACCAATTTGAGTTGAGCATATGAAATATATATCAATTTCCGGTGTCGCGGGGTCCTCGGGCCAGGACAAATCTACCAAACACTCGTCCTACATAAATTCGGGCCGAGTTTTCGGGGACATGCTCCGCCCCAACTTGGGTGGCAATGGATATGCGTTTTTTTTCATATCCCCCGATCCCACTTATTCGGGTTCAGTTTTATTCGGAATCTGCTGAAGATGCTATTAGGATCTCATGGATAGGTCAATTTAGTCTGAATTGGCCAGAGGGAGCCACGTTGGACCATGTCAAGTACTCTCTATAATCCATATTACTTGTCGCTAAAATGGATATATATCCATTTTAGCGACAAGTAATATGGATCGAAGTTAGTAGGTATTTTTTGTAAAAAACCTTGGTACTCCACAGAATCACGTGGTGGGTCTTTAGTTCCCTACGTTCATGCAAAAAATGACAAACTTTTTGTGTTATTTTAGTTTATACTTAGTTGATATTTTTTTTGAAAATAAACATATATTAATATTGTAAAGATACCAATTACATCTAGTCTCTTCAACAATGTATTACCTATTGGCATTGCGGATGTACACGGCCGGAAAAAAATTACAAAAAAGAAAAGTCCCGCTAGAACGATCAAATCCTTAGCAACACAATACTAACACCACCAAAAACAACACAAGAAGTCCAACCCCTCTAAAAAGAGACGTCTCCAAGAAGAAAACAGTGCTAAAATGCTATCGTTGTTCGATCAAAGATCCTAGGTTTTTTAGCCTTAAGAAAGTCTTTCATCGTAAAATAATGCCTTTTACAAAAACATTGCCAGACACAACCAATGAAAGACATACGGTTTTCATCTTTTAAGATATGACTGTGAACTTATCGTGAGCTAACGCCATCTCTAACAGATACTGCTACGAGTAGAACGATGGTGGTACACGAACTTCCAGGAGGTGTGTGGCCGGCCACTGTATGCAGCGTCTAGGAGGTGTGGCCGGAGGCAGCGAGCAGGGAACGGTGGGGGTGGGATTCCTCGATATCTCGGGCAGGGCGTGGACACGTAGAAGGAGAGCAACGGATGTTACCTCGCCGGAGGAGGAGGAGTAGGCGGTTACCGGTGGCGGCGAAGACTTTGTAAACGAATCGTTCAGTTTTTTACTGCGATGGCAGGACAGGTAATTCGGTCAATCAGGTAGGGAAAACACCGGAAAAATAATATCGGACGGAAATGGTTGAAAACGTATTTTTTGCGGATGGAAACGTATTTAACTAACCTATCTTAATAAAAATTAGCAGATATATAAATAAATAAATAGATAGATAGATAAATGGATTAAACAAAAGAGCAGAAACCCCACTTATTTGTAGACCCAACTAACGAGCGGACCATGTATACTTGAAGATCACATGAAAGAAACTGTACGCAGTACACAGCACACACACATAGGTAGGGAGCAATACGAATCCTAGGCCACGCAATCCACCGGCAAAATAGTTAAATGCCATCAATGTTTCTACAAGAACCATATCAGCATAGCTCATAGCCTGATAGTGTACGAAAACGACTTGCACCGATGAGAAACTTGCCACGACGAAGTGTTGCATAGTTTAGCTGCTGGCGAGCTACACCTGCCCACCTACCCGGGAGCAGCTACCTACGGCCTGATTAGCCTTGCTGTTGCACTGTAGGACGCGCGCGCTACGTCGAAGGCAAAAAGCCGTTGGTGTAGGCTAAAATGCTCTCGGCGTATGGTACGCCGACGACTGTCCTTGGCGTAGCCTTCTCGGCAAAGGGCTCCCTCGGCGGAGCATATAGAGGCCGTCGGCGTATCAAAATGCCGTCGGCGTAGCGGCCGTCGGCGTAGCTTGTCGACAGGTTCCAAAAACATTTTTTTAAAAAAATAATTTTTTATATATATTTTTTTAAATTTTTGAATCTTTAATTGTTTAACTCGTTAATCTCTCAGTTTGAACATTTTTAACACTAATTACACTTAATATTTAATTAAATTGCAGTCTTGGTCGAACTTCTCGGCCGGTCACCTATCCTAATACTACTCCAGCTCCAGCACGCTTAACTTTCTCGTTCTTTTAGAATCTGTTTCCGTAAAGTAATTCATACATTATTGTCAATACTATAATATCAATTCTATTAATCCTTATATCAACATGTCACATGTTTGTATTTTTCGAAATTACAAACAATTATTTAAATAAACATTACTGAATAAGTAAAAATATTATTGAATTCAAATAAAAATATAATAATTTTACTTTTTTCTATTTTTCTATTTAATATAGAATAATTAATATCTATAAATCGGAATTTAATAAATAATATGTCTAAATTGATCAGAAAAATGAGAGGAATTCAAATATGATATCCATATCAACTAATCACAAACCCTCCGTTTTTGATCTATTTGATGGTAGCTTTAAAAAATTCCCTTTTTGCGCTCGGATAATGAAAAATGCCTTTTTGGTGCGATGAAAAGGAAAACTTGTATTGAATCTTTGATAAAATAGCATATTGTGAACCTAAAAATGTTTTTTGTAAAAAAAAATATGAGCATCGGATCATGTACATGTAATTCATATCTGACCCACTTTCTACCGATTCGGCAGAAATTTGTCTTTTTCACCAGAGGTGGACGAAAAGGTTTCGGATCCCCCTGTTGGGACATTGTCCATATAAGGTGGTATAGTATTTTTGTAAAATGTGGTGGTAGCATTTTGAATTAGCCATTTGGTGGTTGCTTTACAAAATCGTCCGCTTTTTGTGCTCGGAAAATGGGAAATGGCTTTTTGGTACGACGAAAAGGAAAAATTCCTCCCGCAACATTGTTTGCCATTCCATGATGCATGTGCATGCACAATATGGGCATATTATCACAAACTATGCCTTGATTCTAGCCATAACATTGGTCATTTGATCCGAAAGCCAAGAAACCTCGAATGAGATAGGTCATTTTGTAAAGGTTTTTTTGAGACATAATCAATATATCAAGTTTAATATTTTTACTTATAACTATGTCACATAATATGACACCACGCGAAGGTTTCACATTGTTTCGTTCGTTTTTGAATTTTTTATGCATGTTTTAAACTATCGTCAAACTTTGTCAAACGACGGGCATGAAGATTCTTAGCTCGGGGACGAGCCTCGCTAAACTTGCATTGGATCTTTGATAAAATAGCATATTGTGAACCTAAAAATGATTTAAAAAAAACATGAGCATCGGATCATGTACCTGTAGTTCATATCTGACCCACTTCCTGCCGATTCGGCAGGAATTTGTCTTTTTCACCAAAGTTGGACGGAAAGGTTTCGGATACCCCTGTTGGGACATTGTCCATATAAGGTGGTATAGTATTTTTTGTAAAATATGGTGGTAGCATTTTGAATTAGCCATTTGGTGGTTGCTTCACAAAATCGTCCGTTTTTTGTGCTTGGAAAATGGGAAATGGCTTTTTGGTGTGACGAAAAGAAAAACTTTCTCCTGCAACATTGTTCACCATCCCATGATTCATGTGTATGCACAATATGGGCATATTATCACAAACTATGCTTTAATTCTAGCCATAACATTGGTCATTTGACCCGAAAGCCAAGAAATCTCGAATGAGATATGTCATTTTGTGAAGGTTTTTTTGAGACATAATCAATATATCAAGTTTAATATTTCTACTTATAACTATGTCACATAATATGACACCACGCGAAGGTTTCGCATTGTTTCGATCGTTTTTGAATTTTTTATGCCCGTTTTAAACTATCGTCAAAATTTGTCAAACGGCGGGCATGAACATTCTTAGCTCGGGGCCGAGCCTCGCTAAACTTGCATTGGATCTTTGATAAAATAGCATATTGTGAACCTAAAAATGATTTTTTTAAAAAAAACATGAGCATCGGATCATGTACTTATAGTTCATATCTGATCCACTTCCTACCGATTCGGCAGAAATTTGTCTTTTTCACCAAAGGTGGCCGGAAAGGTTTCGGATACCCCTGTTGGGACATTGTTCATATAAGGTGGTATAGTATTTTTGTAAAATGTGGTGGTAACATTTTGAATTAGCCATTTGGTGGTTGCTTCACAAAATCGTCTGTTTTTTGTGCTCAGAAAATGGGAAATGGCTTTTTGGTGCGACGAAAAGGAAAACTTCCTCCTGTAACATTGTTAGCCATCCCATGAATATGCACAATATGGGCACATTATCACAAACTATGCCTTGATTCTAGCCATAACATTGGTCATTTGACCCGAAAGTCAAGAAACCTCGAATGAGATAGGTCATTTTGTGAAGGTTTTTTGAGACATAATCAATGTATCAAGTTTGATATTTTTACTTATAACTATGTCACATAATATGACACCACGCGAAGGTTTCGCATTGTTTCGATCGTTTTTGAATTTTTTATGCCCGTTTTAAACTATCGTTAAACTTTGTCGAACAGCGGGCATGAAGATTCTTAGCTCGGGTCCGAGCCTTGCTAAACTTGCATTGGATCTTTGATAAAATAGGATATTGTGAACCTAAAAATGATTTTTGTAAAAAACATGAGCATCGAATCATGTACTTGTAGTTCATATCTGACCGACTTCCTACCGATTCGGCAAAAAATTGTCTTTTTCACCAAAGGTGGACGAAAAGGTTTCGATCCCCCTGTTGGGACATTGTCCATATAAGGTGCTCTATTATTTTTGTAAAATGTGGTGGTAGTATTTTGAATTAGCCATTTGGTGGTTGCTTCATAAAACCGTCCGTTTTTTATGCTCGGAAAATGGAAAATGCCTTTTTGGTGCGACAAAAAGGAAAGCTTCCTCCTGCAACATTGTTCGCCATCCTATGATGCACATGTATGCACAATATGGGCACATTATCACAAACGATGCCTTGATTCTAGCCATAACATTGGTCATTTGACCAGAAAGCCAAGAAACCTCGAATGAGATAGGTCATTTTGTGAAGGTGTCTTTCAGACATAATCAATATAAGAAGTTTGATATTTTTCCTTCTAACTATGTCACATAATATAACACCACGCGAAGGTTTCACATTGTTTCGATCATTTTTGAATTTTTATGCCTGTTTTAAACTATATATAATGTTTTATGTTTTACTTAATTTTTATTTACAAATGTGTAATGTTTGAGTGTAGATAGATATGTATTATTTTTCTGCAAATTTTGATATATTATTTGTATTTTTCCAAATTAGAATGATTTAGTTATGATTTTTCAAAGTTTAATGAGATAAAATAAAAAATAGCTACGCGGAGCTGGCCTAGACGATGGCTACGCCGACGGCCCCGACGTTTGGCCGTCGGCGTAGTGACCGGTCGTCGGCGTAGCTTCCCGTTCCTGTAGTGTTAGCCTTGGCCACGACATCGCACTTCGCATCCACGATCATTGCTATCGTACATACGGCTCTGCGAATGGTGCCACTGTACGTCGCGGAGGTTCATCGATTGCCCTCCGTTGATGTGATGGTGAATATAGATTGTATATTACAAATGGACTAAAGTGCATAGAACACATCACTACCTGTGTGCAAGTATTTGAATTCGAACACAAATAAAACGGTAAAGGTTTCAAATACAAACCGTTGTGAGAAGGGATGGCACTAGCATTACGGTTGACAAACTTGTTTGCAATAAGTCTTAAGTAAGATTGGATTAATATTCTAGGTGGTTAATTTTCAGGTAAGCCTTTCTCTCCCGTGGTAGTAAATTGATGTAAGCAACAAAATTAGAGATATGGACCATAGGATCCTCGCAGGTTAAGGGATTATTTGGACCGTATGTTTTTCCATATGATTTGGACTCTATGAACCACGTGATCAAAAGATATGTGGACAAAACTTATAAGGTTTGCGGTTATAAGAATGAGAACGATAAAATATAAGAAACCGCAGGAATAGTCATTAGATGAAATACATAAATTGCCACCATCCTGGCCATTAAAATCCACTCAATATGATTTTAGCTAGAACCATTCCTCTAATTCAAAGACAACCCATAAAAACAAACCTAAGGGTTTCCAAAAAAATAATCCTGCCGTATAAATTTCTTACTACGGTCTAAAAAAACCCAAAATATGAGTATGCTAACGATTTTCTCCCCATGAAGACTCTTTGGATGACAAGACCATGCTCACCAAATTCGTAGAATATTTCTTCATCATATACCCTATACTTCATAGTAAGCTCACAAATTTGGAGTGTGGAGATTTGGTGCACATTGACACTAGTGATCTCGTTTTATTTAAAATGACAAAATCGCATTTCCGAGTTCACAGAATAAACATACGTACTTAGCCAAGGATGTATCCTATAAACATGCAAAATTTTAAATTTAAATACTTTGTATAATAAGCTAAAAATGACAAAAAAATGTGGATATGAGAATGCATATATATTTTCAAATCTCCAAGGTTTATCCGACTTTGTCATATTTGCGTAGCCCATAATATAAAGAATATCGGGTTGCGATTTTGCATTCTTGTAGGATACAACATTAAGTATGCCCACAATTTATTTTCGGTTTTTTAAAACTTGTATTATGATTTTTGAATTTATTTAAATAAAGGGAGCACTACATCTCGGGAGGCAAAGACACTTTCCCACAAATCCGGTCCTACTATTTTTGTATATGTTTTCTCATTGATTAACCCCCTTGAATTTTCAATTATATTCCTTTGCACCAACTCTAAAGGCATTCATGTTATTAAACTCCTAAGTTTTAGATCCGTGAAAATCTACGGTAGGTGTATCTAAATCCTGTGTTTATCACTATATTTTATAATTCTTGCAATTTATAAAATTCATAAAAAGTTCCAGAATAGGTTTAGAAAGCCTTCCAATGCGAGGACCCATTTGTTGTTTGGCAGACCTTAAGGAGGGAAATTAAGATGGGATGGTGGGGGTCAGCGTTTTGGCTCCCGACAGCATATGCCCTATTATGAAAAGTGAAATAGTTAAAAAATATTTGGAAACAATGATGTTCTTGACATTTTATATGTTCGTGTCTATTTGTACATGCTATCAAATTTTCAGTCTAAAAGGCGACTTTAGAGCCTAAAATTTTGGCTCCTTAAATTTATGTTTCGTAAATAGGCCCAAAAAAGTGAGGATCTTTTTTGCGTGAAAGATACTACAAGCGTGCACATAGTACATGAACATGCACAATAGTCCAAAATCTTTGAAAATACTTGACACTAGTACAATCGTGATTTGGTCAATAGGGAACAAGTGCTCTCGGGAGCGGTTTTGAGATACCGTGGTCTTTCTTGCCCTATACTGCACACTGCCAGTCCAGCAGGAGCATTCAACTGGTATGCATGCCTATGACACGATGCAGCAGCAGGAACGTTGCACGGAAAATGATGCGGCTGGGGGCATGGCAGGGTCAAGCTGGGCATGATGGCTGTGCCCCATAGCTCTCTGACAGGCACTAGTAGCAGCATCCCCTTCCGTGTATTTGTAGCCTGAGTGGACAGAAAGGTCGTGTCGATCGGCCGGTTCTTGACCGCTCCATGCGGCGCACGCGCGCGCACCCCGTCTTCCGCTCCAGGTTTCGCCTCACCCCTCTCTCTCCCCGCCGTGCGATTGACGCGCCTGGCATCGCTCCGATCCGCCGGTGCATGCAGGAGGAGCCGACGTACTCGCACGGGACGTGTGGCACGTCATGTCACGTCGGCGCGCCGGTGGGTGGCCAGCCGGTGGTGTGACCCTGCCGTGCCGTCCTTTCGCCTCGTAGACCGCGAAGAAGCCGTGACACGATCGTCGCGTCACCTCCTCTTTATTCCTCTCGCCAGACAGCTAGCAGGTAGCGACGTCATCGCTTCGCTCTACTTAATGGCTCGCGCAGTGCGCACCTCGTCGTAGTCATCCGCACATCACGCGGCTACAGCTGTGGAGTACGGGCTTGCGCGGGCGGCCGGTCTTCCGCGTTCACGTTTCAGTTTAATCTGCGTCCGGCCGGCCGGCTTGCCGTTAATCCAGTCGATGCAGCGCGAAGCAGGGGCATTTGCTCGGTGCAGCAGCGTCTCCCTCCTCCCTGTTTGCCCCCCCTGCGTGCGCTACGCTGGGTCGTACGTACTACGCTCGACGATCGCACGGGGGCTGCGCAGGTGGGCGGCGCGCAGCAGCAGCAGCCACTGCTGACCGTGACGCGACGCGCGCGGCCGTACGTGGAGTGGAGGCTCCTTAATTTAGCCAGCCGGCACAGCATCGCGTAAATACTACGATCCGTGGGCCGGACGCGGATACGGCTCCCTCCTGGAATAGTAGCTCCCCATCGCCCGTCCCCCGTCACCGACCGTGATAGATTTTCGGCGCCGTCCAGGATCTATCTAATCCATCTTATCTATCTATCTACAGAATCAGCCGCGCATTTGGACTGGATCGACCGACGCTAATTAATCCAGAGAGGAGAGAACTTGCACGCAAGCGGCAACACACACACGCGCGGCTAAACCCGTCCCGTGGAGCATTTAAATCTCATGACGAGGCAGGGCAGGGCAGACAGATTTTCCGGTGGAGATCGAGGGGAAGGCTACAATTGGAATGAATCTGGGCCGTGTCAGGGAAACTCATCATCGGCACCACGTAAAAGCAGCGAAACCCACCCGACAAACAAAGGGCTGAACCTGATGAACCCTTCTGGTGCCCACACCCCCTGACCCTGACCCTGAACACCACCTCCTTTCCTCGCTCGCTCGCTGCCACGGCAAAACGAGCGAGCAGCGTGGAGTAAATATAAATGGCCCTTGCCGGTGCCAGCATGCATTTACTCGGCACGGAAAACTAGGAGCGCCTGATGATCCGCCAAAGCCATGAAAGGAGCATTGCCAGAGACGGGGAGCAGGCGAGCAGCAGTAGTGCCTGGCTGCCGCTGTAGCGAGAGGCGCCGTGCCTGGCAGCCAGACCCCCTTTCGGACTCTGAAAAGCACCTTAACTTTTGGGTACGTTATGTTTGGCTCGAGTCCAGGATCAGGGTCAGGCAGGCGAGGACCCCCCTCCCCTCTCCATGGCCCTGTGTGCAAGAAGAGATCATCATCATCATAGCCCAGCGAGAGCGAGAGCGCGGCAACATGGGGTGAAAGAGAGAGGACGGAGAGGGGCGCATCATTGCATTTGCAGTGGAACAGGGTTATTCCCTGCTGCCACGGCCGAACATGATTCCAGCCAGCCAACCCGATCGAGGGCTCACATGTTGCTACAACTCCTCCTACTACTCCTAATCTACTACGGTGGGGAGCTGAACCAGGGATGTGCGGAAACAGATTGTCGTTAAGATCTCTGGGAGATACGCTTATTCAGTGATCGCTGCTCACTCCTGCGTCGTCAAATCGCCTTGACTCCCTAGCTAGTCCCTAGCTAGCTGGGAGAGGAGATGCCACAACATTCATGGTTGTGTGTTCTATACTAATAAAACTAGATTACTGGCACTTCGCATCTGACTTTCGGTTAGACCCTGTAATCATCCACCGGCCTGGGGCTATGATTAGATGGTAATCACTGTTGCCACAGTGACCAATGTATGGGCTAATCATCTCTAGGGTTATTGTTTCATCTCAAAAGCTACAATCCCCTAACCTCTAGTATGATAGATCTTCTTTCTGCAAGCAGCTTGTCATGTCATGATGAGATATTCTCTGTCTGCGTATTATATCAAAATCCGATTTGTATCTTCGTCATTTGGTTATCTTAAATATCGTTGGTCTAAACACTGCTCCCACTTCCAGGCAAAACCCAGTGACGCTCTCAGCTATGGATGGTAATGGGTACCCGTCACCCGCTAATCTGATGGTACCTGCATCAAATGGATGAGGATTTGGTTGAAAATAAAACCCATGGGTCTACTTAGTGGTAAATATCTAGACCCATTGGTCTAGCGGGTGCGGGTATGGAGGTGGTAACCCATACCCTTTAACTAGCAGACCCGACAACTACATGTAGGCCCCACATGTAAGTGTCTACAAGAAATTCTAAATGGCTAACCAACCCTAACTTCGAACTAGCAGAGCTCGAGCCTGACCCTGCCCCTCTCAGTTCTCCCACCCCGCATCGCAATCCCTCACCCCCATCCCCACGTACTCTCTCCTCGCCATGCCAGTCGCCCGCCGCCCCAATCCCCCCTCCCTGGTCCCTACCTTTCTGCCGCCGCTGCCAAAGATCAAAGCCATGGAGGCCGAGCCAGTCAACATCTATGAAGGCGGCGACTCCGGTGACGGATCGCTCCAGCAAGGCGCGCATCCCATAGTCCCCACGCCGACGCGTTAGCAAGAAGATGACGATGAGTTGCCGGAGATCTCGCTCGTCTTGGCTTCTTCCTCGGTATGCAAACCTCAACGTCGAACAACAAGGGAGCCCAAGAAGGCGGCCATAAGCGGGGATGTACGCCATCTAATTCGCCCTTCGATGGCGGCGGTCAAATACAAAAGAAGGGGAAGCACGTCTTCTATGCTTGTGCACTGTCGCGGGTACCCGTCGGGTCATGGGTACCCACCGGGTGGCGGGTCTGGTGGAGAACTAGACCTGACGACGGGTATGGAGGAGGGTATGGAGGTGCCATACCCGCCTCCGTACCCGGCGGGTGCCATCCGTACTCTCAGCACATGTGCTCTCACACATGTGTAGATAGTCATCTTGTGTATCCGGAGGAGCTCCATACGAGACAGGCGTGCACAACTGAACCGGTGAGAAAACCCAGAGTCCGGTGTAGTCTTTCTTGACATGAAGTAGTCATCGTACTCTCGAACGATGAACACAATCTTCATGAAGAATTCCTTGTTCACCCTAAGTCGCCGACTGAAGTCTTTTGGCGCATTGTCAGCAAAGTAGTCCGTGTCAAGCAACAAAAGCGCCCACCAGCTGATGTAGGTCCTTTTTCCTCGCCTCTCCCATCCTCAAACCACCACGGCGAGGGGTGTCAAGGAGGTGCTGTTAGATACGAAGAAGAGAGACCAAGATAATCATTTGTTGTTCTCGGTCAGCAGCGACATCGGTCTTCTCTTTCATCAAGATCTCCATCAGCATCTCGTCTTCGATGTCCATTAACACAAAACGCTAAACACCTTGATGGCGAGGCGAGCAAACGGCATTGACGATCGCATTGTTGTCGAGAAGGAGGACGCATCAGAGGCCTGGCATGGCGACGTTAGTCCGTGCGGTGGAATGAGCGGTGGTGGTTGCGGTGGAATGAGAGGTGTGGTAGAAGGTGTTGTCGGGACTATAGCGAATATGGGAAGTAGGCGGGTGGGAGGCAAGCACAAAGAGACGTCAATGTCGGCGGTGATGGCGATGCAAGGGGAGGGGAGGGGGATACAAAATGGGTAGAGCTGGAAGGGGAGGGGAATGGATGTGTGTGCTAGTAGATTGGCCCCGCGGTGAAAACCGACGTGCCATGAAGGGAAGACGCTCCAAATGTGGCCCTTGCGGGTACAACCCAGTATGGATGTGCCGGCTATTCTACTGGGATCCATAATGTGTCGACAGGGTTTAGGACGCGCCCCGTGTGGGCCTGTTTTTATCCAGGACTCAATAGGTCTATTGGGGGCGCTATGGGACCGCCGTCGTGAGATCCCTGCGAGATGGCTTATGAATGATCGTTGCTCAGTCCTCCGCGTCAAATCAGCTTAATAACCTAGCTAGGAGGGGGGAAAAGGTTTCACCGATATGGGTTATGCAATAAAACTAGATTATTGGCACTTTGCATCTGACTTTCGGTTAGACCCTTGTAATTATCCACCGGCCTAGGGCTATGATTAGATGGTAATCACTGTGATCACAGTAACCAATGTGTAAGCTAATCATCACTAGGGGTTATTATTTCATCTCAAAAGTTGCATCCTCTAACCTCTATGAGAGATCATGTTTCTGCAACGCTTGTCATGTCATGATAAGATAATTCTAGAGTAATAATTCTAGATTATACTTTTGGCGTTTTCGTCAGGCAATAATTTACACATGTACTTAGGAACATGAAAACTTGATGCACTCCGATCCTACCCTATTATAGCATCGAGCAACTCTAACACATACCGAACTTTGGAGTCCTTAAAAATGAAGTGAACCTCATATTTTCAGTTCACAAATGCGTCGGCCAAAACAGAGGGCCGAACTTTTTAAAATTCAGACAATGCTGTCTTAGCGACAAAATTCAGAGAGGAACACGAACAAGAAATGCTGCCTTAGAGACAAATGCTGCCTTAGCGTCGTGAGACAATGCTGCCCTATTATAGTAGTATCAGTTAACAAGCTCAGGTAAACGTACACGCAGCTAAAGTGCGCTGGCCAGATCAAAGCTTACAATGGACCCTACCTCCTTCTTAATTGCCGTCACTAATGACAAACCTCGCCCGCACACACGGATCGCCGCCGGCCCGCCGTACCGTACGTATCTCCCAAAACCAAACCGAAATCCGCCTCCTCCATCAAGTGCCGAAATCAAATCCCAGTCCCCACTGGGACGACGCATGAGATTTAAATACAAGGGAGTGCCTAGATCTCAGGCGCCTGAGAATTAGTTATGTCTAAGTCGCTGATGTCATCCTAATATTTGTGCTAATTCTCAGTTGCAACCTACTTGCAACTCATAAGATTTGTACTAGTTCTCAGTTACAACCTAGTTGCAACTCATTAAATTCTCAGTTACACCCAAGTTGCAACTCATGTGTAGCACGAATCACGAGGTAAATCAAACGGTAAAAGAGGCGACTGAGACTTAAAAAGTTCTCAGGCGCCTGAGAACTAGCAAATCCGTAAATACAAAGCCACGGACAGAAGCAAGCGGAAGCAGTACTACTAGTGCTGGGTGCTGGGCCTTCTACTCTACGGGCGCAATCAAGTGTAGGCAAGGAGGGGACACATGCAACAACTTGTCACTCCCAGCCCCAGCGCCAACCCCTCTCCCTATCTATCCACCCCGTCTCCACATCGTCCCTCGTCGCCGTCGATCGGCCGACCGACGGATGGGCCCCGACGGCCGGTAGCTGGTACATGATTTCGCATACGATCGACAGACACCCTCGCTAACCTGCCTCTCTCTTCACCGGTTACGAAGAAGATCTCGGCGGATTAAGACGACGGCCGTAGCCCGTAATACACACACGGCGGGCGGAGGATCACGTCACGCTCGCCGTGATCTTTCTTTATTAATGCCTAGCCTACGACGGTCAGCTCCGGGGAGGTACGGTTGTTGGTCTCCCCTCCCTCCCCCGATTAATCAAATCGTTTTTTTTTGTTCTTTGCTTTCTCCCTGCCTCCGCCTTCGCATTGCATCATGTGGAGTGGTTAGCGTAGGAGAGGTAGCTGGCTAGAAAATCCAACGCGATGCTATATTGCTGCTTAGCCTGCTACTACTAGAAAGAGAGGGCCTTTCTCGCTCTAGGATATGAGCTTTCTCATCTTGTCTCCCTCTTTTTGGAGCCTTTCCGGTGGTTTTTGTACGAGAAAATGACTCCTTTGGCGGTTTGATGAGTTACGGTTGAGGCCGGTGGAACTACACACCATTCCGAGGAGGGTTCTTTATGCCACAGCGCCGGAAAACCTGGCCGCCGGCCAGTCGCCGCCGGTGGCATTTCACACCAGTAAGTAGTAATGGGTAACAACGAATGCTTAATTTCCGACCGGCAAGATCGACCAAAAGATGAACGGGTAAAGCGAACTCCTAGTACAGCTACTCGATCGCACGCGATCAACATAGAGAAACCAATGTACAGTACTGAATTGCACCATCATCACTCTTGCGCATGTGACATTTTGTAGTATCTAGTAGTAAAAAGAGCAGCGAATCAAGGGTAGGGTTTAAATGTATGTACAAGGACGACGGCGACGGCAACGGCAAGAAACAAGCGATTGATGATGATAAGTAACAAAAGGTACTAGTATACTGCTAATTAAAAGGTTATTAATCAGACCTTTGCTGTTTGGGATGCATGGTGGCCGGCGGGGACGCAAATTAGACAGCAGCTAACATGCACCTTTCTCTCTTTCTACTCGGATGTACAAAGCCATGGGTCTAGCCCCTCGCCTCGGCCGGGCCGGGATGCGCCGTCTGGTGGTGCGTCGGTGCTGGCTGCGGCGGACGACGATGACGCGCCGCCGGCGTGGGAGGTGTAGTTCGGCTTGCAGCTGCTGATCCCGGACGCGCCGGCCCGCACCACGCCCGACAGCTCGTCGCCGCCGCCCTGGTGGACGTCGTTTCTTTGCTGGTGTTGGTGCTGGTGCTGGTGCATGTGCATCCCCTCGGAGACCATCATCCCGCCGTGGCCGTGCGTGAGCCCGATGCCGCCGCCGCCAGAGAGCAGCTGCGAGGACGACTGCTCGTGCAGCCGTGGCGCGCCGTGCGACAGGCCACCGAACATGTGCTGCTGCTGCTGCTGCGACGTGGAGCCCAGGAGGTTCTGGAAGGAGAGGTAGCTGCTGCTCTGGTCCTGCTGCATCCGCAGGAGCGCGGACGACGGCAGCTGGAAGTCGTCGCCGCCGCCGGCGCGCTGGTTGGCTGTGGTGGCGCTGGCAGTGGTGGCATTGACATTGGCATTGGGGCCGCCGACGTTGGACGAGGGATGCGTCGTGGACG
Source organism: Avena atlantica (assembly GCA_910589765.1). Lineage (NCBI taxonomy): Eukaryota > Viridiplantae > Streptophyta > Magnoliopsida > Poales > Poaceae > Avena > Avena atlantica. The sequence continues at coordinate 439,681,120 of OU342736.1, read as the reverse complement.
GGGACGGCGACGTAAAGGGCGCGAAGGGGGAAGGCGCCGGCGCCGTCTGGAGCTTCTGCGCGAACGGGCGCAGGAGGTACGGCGGCAGCGAGGAGCCCGGATCGGCGGCGGAGCGGAGGGCCGAGGAGGGGGAGAAGATGTGGTCGAAGCGGGAGCCGAAGGACGCGCCCGCGCCCGCGGCGAAGGGCGGGTTAGGGATGCCGGTGAACTCCTGCACCATGGCGCGGAAGTTGGAGGTGTCGGTGGTCAGCACCGTCGTGGGCGCCCGCCGCGACGCGCGCGCCCGCTTCCGCGAGCCCCTCGGCGGCGCTGGCGCGGCCGCGGCCGCCGCAGACGACGGATCGGGCGCCTGGTGCGCGCTGGGGCCCATGCCCGCGTCGGCCTGCGCGACGCGCTGCGACGAAGAGGCCGCCCCCGCCATGAACTGCGCCGAGGACCAGGCCGCCTGCTGCTGCTGATGCTGTGGCGGCGGCGCGGAGGTGAAATCCTGGAGGCCGTAGAGGGAGCCGTGGAGCGAGAACGGGCCGGCGGCGGAGTGCGACGGCGTGGGCCGGAGAAGCGCGGAGAGCGGCGAGGAGTCGACGCCGCCCCCTCCCCCCCGCGAGTCGAAGTCGTCGTCGCCGCCGCTGGAGGACTGGAGGCTGCCGCTGTTGCCGGAGTCCATGGCGCCGCCACAGAGCAGCAGCTGGATGGATCCCTCTCTTGCGCACGCGCAGCGCTGGTGCAACCGTCCCTCCAAGGAAGGAAGGAAGGAAGGAAGGAAGGGAGCCAACTACCACCACCAAACCACTCACTGACCACAAGTGGCTAAAAAGACCGGATCTTCCATTCCACAAGAGGAGCCCTGACTGCCCGATCCAGGTGGAAGACGGAGCGGAAGGAAGGAAGGGAGAGAAGCTTTGGTATGAACCCGCGGCGTGGTATAAAAGGGGGGAAGAGGAGAGAGGGGCTGCTGCAGCTGCTTCGGCGCACGTTCCACCCACCCCTCACGCCACGCGAGACTGCGAGAGAGAGACGAAGGGGGAGGACGGAGGGGTTTGTTGTTGCGGTGCGGGAGCGGGAGTGCGACTTGGCTGGCTCTGCGCGTCTGTGCGGTGCTGGTTTGGTGAACTACATGGTTCCGCGTCCATAATTAGTCACCGGCGAAAAGGAAAAGCTGCGTGCGTCGCAGCTGACGCTGGGACCGCCCGCAGCGATCTAGAGGTTTTGTCTCCAAACAACCAAATGCTCTCTCTCTCTCTCTCTCTTTACTATTCCCCTGATCCAAATCATTTGTCACATGTATATTAAAATAATTTGGACCGAGAGAAACTAGTAAAATTAACATGGTATAAACATCGTCGTTAAAAATGTGTGGTCGCCTTTATAACCCGTAAAAAGAAACGAAAAAAAATCTCGTACTTCCACAATATTGGTAGCAGTTCAACATTGCACATGTCTGTGCATCCTCCGGTTGTACTTGTACTCGGGAGAGTAATGCTGAAAAATATCACCTCCCATGGTACTCGAAAGTGCGCAATTGTGAGCATATCATTTGGTGTCTTATTTGCATGTGGTATCTACACCAGCTTCACAATGTTGAGTTTTTTGGTTAAAGCGAACAACCACGGTCCAACTTTGCAAACCATATTTGTTTTATCACTTTGTAGAAAAATAATTCACACTTAATCTTCCACCATCAATAAATAGTGTTTTGACAAAAGATATCTATTAAAGAGAGGCTGGAAGATTGCAGAAAAGACAATGGAAATTCTGTGGAGAAGATGGAACTATTGATCACTTGATCATATATTGTTCTTTGGCTTGAACCGACGCAAGGGCCATTCCACTTGAGACCAATAGGGCACATTGCTACATTAGCGATGCTTAGTTAAAGTAGGTGTTGATGTATTTTTTGTTGTTTCATAAATCAAGCTTGCCTTGAACATAGAATAGAGTTTGGCACCTTTGAGCATATGCCAGGTTATTGTCTACAATTTATTCTTATGCGGATAGGGGCAGAAAAAAGTGTTGAAGACGTCTAGAGGGTAGTGAATTGCTCATCGCATAGAGGACAATCGACATCAAGGTAAGGATAGGACATGCCTTCTTCGTTGTTCCAGCATGCAGGAGTCTTACCTAAAATCCTAAAGAACACTCAAACTTTGATCTGATTGGCCATCCACAAACATGTACAATAATTTATTGATCAAGTTTTTTTAAGAGCATATTTGATTGTAATGTATATGCATAGGAAGCATGGAAAAGAACCATACATTACACATATTGACCAAATCAAATTTATCCTAAAAAACAAAAATGACAAGCAAAATCACAAAAAACCTCCTTAGTCTCAGATCGGCCGTTGCTCCCATCGTTGTCATCGATTCAACGGAGAATATGCTCTAGTTAGGTGAAAACAAGAAGGTAGGGCATTGAATCATTTGCATGGACCTCTAGAGGACGAGTGGGTGAGGCCTCTTTGATTCATCGCGGCAACAACCTGTTTTTACACGACATGATCATGGAGATAACCTGGACACAATCTCAAGCCAATCGAATTTTAGTGAAGCCAAATATTTTTTTGGCATGGATAAATCAATATAGCGAGAGAAAAGTAATATCAGGCAAACAATTGGTTTAATTAGAAAGAATCCCGCGGCTGACAATTCTAATAGGTACATAAATCAATCCTCTATACCGAACTTAGTGGAGTGCTTGGTACGCTTGTAGCCGGGGTTTAAGGCCGCTCGGAGTTTCAGACCCCGCTAGCAGCTGTTGCCACGAATTTAATGAGTTTTCCATCATGCGATGCACGCTTGCGTGATGATGATCATGTTTTTTTTTTTTTTTTTTTTGCGTATGCGAGAGCCGCGTGCGTGCATGATGCTCGCGTTCACGGCCGAGATCCGTGTTCAACTCGGCTGCTCATCATGCGCGCGGATTATGATATACTCATGGCACCGTCGACCCGCATGATGCGTACGCCCTCCCGGCCGGAATCGCTATATCGATCAAAACGTGCGCGACGTACGGTGTGGCCGCAGCCGCACGACACGACCAACGGCAAACCACGTGGTGGGTCGTCAACGTTGCAGATCACTGGTCCCAAAACTGATCTGATGAGTATAAAAAAAACCAGGTTTTGGATGGTGGAGATCACCTACTCACCATCTCCTATAACTAATTCCTGTCGTTTTATATACGAGGCCAGTTCCCATTTATATATCCTGCAAAAATGGCTACGTTTTGCCACGACGAATTCAAATGTCAAGTATAGGTGAAGGGCCAAAGGACGGTCAATTTCAGGTCCATGTTATGTAACCATCGCTATTAGAAGTATACATAAATAATTACTACTCCGTACATGCTTTTGTCACATGTTACTACAGATTATTAACCTAGCTAAGGTCGTATCTAGGTTAATTAGCCTTGTCGCAACCATTAACCGAACTACACGGGAGAGCTTTTTCTCACGGGCTATAGTAGAAGAAGTCTCGCATTAACGTCGGCGAGATATAGACTTGTCAAACCACTGTTACTTTAGGTGGCTGTTAGCTACGCTTAGTCGCCGGTCAGTCATCCCCAGCCCGCTTCGTGCGCGCAAAATCCTTCTAGAAATTCTTGACTCGTGGTGGTAGCGCTGCGCGGCCGCTGCTGTTCGATGATGCCATTTTCATCTCGCCTTCAGACCGAACATGCATGCAGGAGCGCATTCCTTGTCTTGTCTTGTCCAGGGCCTAGAGACTCAGTGGTTTCAACGTCAGCCAGTAATGTTTTCTTTCTTCTTACGGGAAGCGAAACTGACAGTGTTTTTTTCGAAGGTTTAGCGAGAGCAACGTACGAAATGACGGCAAGTACGTCAGTCCGCGGCCTGGTCTAACCGAGAGAACGTACGCCACTCGCTCGTCCCTTTCTGCTCCATTTTTCCTGCCCGCGTCTTCCACGGAAGCTTCTCGCCATCAGAGGTTCTCACACTGTCGCCGTATATCCTCCATTTTCCTTCTCTTCTTTGCATTTCTTTTCCTTCTTTAGCATTGTTACAAGGAAACGATAACGTTCCTACGGGGGATGGAACGGTTCCATCCATGGGTCGCTCGCTCGCTACGCTAGGTCCACATACAGTTAGATCGAGATCAATTCCCCACTTCCATCCCCAGCGTCCTCCCATTCCCAGCGTCCGTGCGAGGCTCGTCTCCTCCGCCTCCCCGAGCTCCCCTTCCCCACCGCCTCGCTCTTCCCAGCGCCGCTGCCACCGGTCGTGCTCTCCGCCGTGCCTCGCTTCCTTGTGCAGGGGTGCTCCAACGGGGCGACACCATGGCTCTCCTCCGAGTAGTGGCAGACCTAGAAACTTACGGAAGCCTGGGCGAACCAGCTTAAGTTGTGATTTTTTTGACATAATCGCTATAGAAACCTATAAAACGCAAGCTTTGTGCCGTCGGCAAGCCTGGAGGGTTGCCCGGGCTAGAGGGATGGTAGGTCCGCCCATGCCTCCGAGTCACCACGCTACCTCTCCTCCTTATGCTGCCATGGCGTCGCCGTCTCTCCGCCCCTTCTGCAACCGGTCGTCGGAGATGGAGGCCGCCACCGCTACGGGTATCGGTCCCTTCTCACCCTCTGCTCGGTCCTCCCTTCTAGACGGCCGTAGGAACGATGCAAGCGCGCCACCGAAGGCTGTGAGCAAGTGGTGTTGTTGTCGACGACAGTCGCGCTAGGCCTCGTTTTCTCCCAACGGTAGTTGCATTTTTTTTGCTACACCAATACTTTGTTTTTGCTATAGTAGTGTACGTTTTCTGCTATGAGGCCTCTGACGAAGTCTTCAGCAAAATTGAGTTTTTGCTATATCAATATTTTTTTTGCTACATTGTTGTTCTCAAAATGCTACATTAGAACACATGTTTTGTTACGATGTCTCAGAAGATGTCTCCGGCCAAGTAGAGTTTGCTATAGTGTCTCTGGCGAAGTCGATTTTGCTACATTAGCACAACTTTTATGCTACAACCTTTTTGTGATTTTGCTACAATAGCGTAAATATTTTGCTACGAGGTCTCCGACGATATTTTTTCTGGCGAAAGTCTTCGGCGATGTTTTTTCCGGCGAAAGTCTCCGACGATGTTGGTTTTGCTACATTAGCACATTTTTTTTGTACAAGGTCCCCGGTGAACTCTCCGGCGAACTCTCCAACGAAGTCTAGTCTGTCATTTTTTTTGGACCGAACCGTATTATGCTATATGTAGCAAAAGTGGGACTATTTGTAGCAAAAACACGTATATTTATAGCAAAAACGGGATGAACGAACGGGGATGAGATTTGACCATCCATTTAAACAGATCGGATGGCTGGAGACCCGGGAAATGGAAAGTCGCCTAGCACTGCCCTTGTTACTATAGCATTTGTAATCCGCCTCCTTATCTCTACGAGAGGTATCTTTCACTCCAAATCATGTGTCTCATTATATGCTTGTCCAAGCAATTCAATATAGCAACAAATATATTACGTCAATCTCATACTCCTCGTTCATGATATCGGCCACAAAATCCTAAAACTTACCTCTGGGCACATTTCCGCATGACGCTTCCCTCGGGAGGTCAATCTCCGTGATCTTCGTCTGGGGACCTCACAACCCGTAGCTAGTGTTCGTCCGGCGATAGGTTGATCAACTGCCTCAAGTATTTTTCCCGATCTCTATATCAGTTTGTCTCTCCACCGGGTTTTGTTTCAACCATTTCATCTCATTTGATGTCTACACTGTTTAGCAGCTCAAATGGCAAACACTCACGGACTATGTTTTTTCATAAATTTTCTAGAGCTCCTTCCATTATATTATGATATTTTTAAGGAGTCCACTTTAATATTTAGATCGGTCTTGGTTGCTCATATGCGTACATAATCCGTAAAAAAACAGGTAATCCCAAGTGAAAATCTAAGATAGGGATCACTCAACCAGGCGATCCATGTATCTGTAAATATGTTAACTAGCCTTTGTAGACTTTTACTATGAACCAATTTTAGATGCTCGGGCCTCACTAAGATCTTAAAAAAACTTGGTTGTTTTCCCACCAAGGATGTCCTCACGCCTGGTTTCCCTCTCCATCGGTGGCGGAGCTTTGATGAATTGCCCCACAAGTTGTTAATTCGCTGCTGGGTGTGGGGGGGGGGGGGGGGGGGGGGGGGGAGATCAATTATGAAGGTGGAAGAAAATTGCAGCTATCATAACCCTTTGTGTCATTTGTTACACAAAGCATAAAAACAAGACGATTTTTGCAGCTAGCATAAATTGTAGCTTATTTTTGCACCTATCCCAAATAAACACATTTTTTATGTTTGACATAACCCCGGATAGGTAGAGCCCAATTTTTTGATGATTTGACATCTAACGTGGAGGGCAAGTAAAATTTGTAATTGGGCAGCATAACATCGTATAACACAAACTCGAGGACATCATATAACAAAACTATTAGTGATAGGTGGATCCTAGTGTTTTTGATGACTTGGCGTCTAAATTAAAGCATAACATCGTATAACACACAAAAAATTGGGCAGCATAAAACTTGAAAATGTAAATATTTGACCAACACAATTATATCACAATATATCACTAACAATTTGTTTATATTCTTTTTTCCATCCGTTCGCTTAACTGTATCACTAACAACTAAGAATTAAATCACAAATTTGTGCTAGCTATAAAAATAAGGTTACGGGTTTCAGGCCAATGCCGTTTGGTTCGTCACCAAAATATTGGATGGTATGTCATATCCCACTACCGTCTGGTTCGCCACCAAAATATTGGCTAGCCTAGCCTAGATCACGTGCTTGCAGTGTGATTTCTCACCAATCGTGGGCCAATTGCGGGGGAAGGAAACGCTCGCCAAAATTTTGGTTGTGGCCGCGATTTGGGCTGACCGTGGCATAAACCAAAAATGCCCTAAATTTGTTTTTTGTGTTTTGTGCAATAGATAACACAAAGGGCGGTTTTGGCTGCACTTTTCAGCCCGGGGGAGGGGGGGGCAGTGGCCCCTAGCTTCGCCCCACTCCCATTTCGTCATCTTAACATCCTTCTTCATCACGGTATGTTATTCCATATGTTAATCCAATCTCTAATTCAAGTCCATAACTTCCTTTAATATAGCTCCCGCCGGGCCAGATTAGTGTCTCTTTATATAAACAAAAGTTCTCACAAACACGCTAGAGGATGAAGAGTGGTTATCAATGTTGGTGATAAATTCCTTTAATGATGCAAACTTAAGAGGTTTGATGATAAATTCTCTAACTGGGTCATGAAACTATTAAGAAGAGGAAGAGTGTCTATCAAAATAAATGATCAAATTGGATATTACTATAATGATAAATGTTTATTTTACATGCTATAATGTATTAATACGGAAACGTTAATACATGTATGTTTAATAAATAAATAGAAAGTTCCTAGTTATGCCTCTCTTATAAACTAGCTTGTTGATTAACAAGATGATCAAGGACATGGATGTTGTTAATAATAAGGTCACAACATTGTTGGAATGGTGTGATGAAAATTCATCTGAAGTATAGCATTACGATCAAAGTCATTATGTTTATATTGCTATAACATTATATGAAGTAATCATAATCCTTAGACCATGAGATCATGTCAATCACTAATACTGGAAGAGTATCTTGATAACATCAAACATCACACCGTAACAGGGTGACTATAAAGGTGTTATGTAGAGGCTCATGGATCAAGAGTGACATTTGTCCATCCCAATAACGGAGAGATATACTCTGGACCCTCTCGGTGATATCACATTAGTTAGCTTGCAAGCAAGTGATGAGATCAATAGAATGAGTCTCCCACGTAATATCATAGTGGAAGTGACGAGGATGATCATCAATGGACCTACAGTTGCTTCTCTCCAGCTCCAGCAGGATCGGACAATGGTCGGATTTTGCCGTCGTGAGGTGACGCACAACAGCATCAGGAAATCTTGCCCACCATTGCGTGGTGGCCAAAGCTGTATCTAAACGGACACGAGTATACGTTTCTTCCCTGACTTTTTTCTCAAACGTCTAGTCGAGACCAACGTAGCCATGATCGCAGAAGCCGCATACATTTACTGCCTTCCGAAAGCCCCCCATTTGAACTGCATCACGCTCTCCCGCTCCAAAATGTCCCTCCTGATGCAGTACCTCATTAGAACCACCTCCGCATACCCATGGTAAATCAGATTCCGACCTCAGAAACTTCAACTGATCCCATGTTCTCTTCCTCAACCTAACATTAGCCTCGCCATAGATGCACGTCAATATCTAGTCCTCCTTATTCTGCTCATGCACAATCATATCAATGTGATACTGTGAAAAATGAATAAGCTCCATTGATAGATTATTGTTCCAATACATTGCAATTCCACCCTTCCTTCCATCACTACTAACCGCAAAAAAGTTATCATAACCAAAAGACTGAGCTAGATTTTTTACTCGGGTATCCCCTACTTGGGTTTCTAGAATTCATAACACCGAGGGGCGGTTCTGCGCCGCAAGATTGCGCGGTTCTATAATTGTCGCGTCACCGCCAAAGCCGCGAGAATTCCAAAACAAAACACTCAATGGGCTTGGCGGCGCTCCTCATGGGAGCCCGCCAACGCGCCAGTATTGGTCTCATCTCCAGGTGCTTGTTCCTCCTCCATATGAATCCACTTCGGGTCCCTCTTTGGGTTAGGGCTCAGTGGGGATTTTGGGTTAAATTGGTTAACCATCGCACTAACTCTGTTTGCATTTAACGTTTTTCTCACACCCTTCTCGCCAGAATCAGCATGAGCAAGCACTATCTGGTTATCCGCACTCCAGTTAGACACTCTCTTCCTTGTAGTGCCAGTTTCATCTTCAGACATGTCATCATCTCCTTGCTCATAATCATCTTCCATAGATTTTCTAGGCCAACTTGTTGGAGATATGCCCTAGAGGCAATAATAAATGTAGTTATTATTATATCTTTGTATTTATGATAAATGTTTACATTCATGCTATAATAGTATTAACAAGGAAACATTGATACTTGTGTGATTTGTAAACTTAATTTGAAGTCCCTAGTATAGCCTCTATACTTCACTAGCTTGTTGGTTGATTAATGATTATGGTTTCCCTATCATGAACATTGAGATGTTATCAACAACAAGATCATATCGTTAGGAGAATGATATGGTGGACATACTCCTATAGATAAGCGTAGCATAAAGATCAAGTCATTTCAATAGTTCAATTGCTATATGCTTTCTGATACATAGTAACCTAATTCCTTCGACCATGAGATCATGCATATCACCTTTACCGGATGGATGCTTTGATGACATCAAACACCACACCGTAAATGGGTGGCTATAAAGGTGGCATTGAGTGTTCGGAAAGTTTTGGTTGAGACACATGGATCAAGAGTGGGATTTGTCCATCCATATGACGGATAGATATACTCTGGGCCCTCTCGGTGGAATGTCATCCAATTAGCTTGCAAGCATGTGACCGGCTCACAAGGGATCACATATCACGGGAACGAGAAAAGAGTACTTATCGGTAACGAGGTTGAACTAGGTATGCAGAGATACCGACGATCATAACCTCGGATAAGTAAACTATCGTGAGACAAAGGGAAATTGGTATCGTATGTAAGTGGTTCATTCGATCACAAAGTAATCGTAGAAATATGTGGGAGCCATATGAATTACCAGATTCCTCTATTGGTTATTATTCGGAGAAGTGTCTCGATCATGTCAGCATAATTCACGAACCGTAGGGAGACACACTTAAGGATTCGACGTTGTTTGAGTAGTTATGGTATTATGAGAAAGAGACCGAATGTTGTTCGGAGTCTCGGATGGGATCCGGGATATCACGAGGTTATCCGGAATGGTCCGGAGAATAAGATTCATATAAGGAAAGTCCCGTTTCGGAGTTCGGAAATGATTCCGGTGTTTTCATCGGGAATGTTCTAGAAGGTTCCGGAATGTCCGGCACTCGGGGGGGGGGGGGGGAAGGGGTACATGAATGTGTCATTGCATATTGGAATGATTGCATCATGTACTAAGTGTTCTTGCTGTTCCAAATAAAGGATTAAATTGAATCCTAAAACTGAAAAGTCAAATGGCCAGTTTGAAAGTCAAACGGCTAAAACAGAAAACTGTGGGAAACAAGCAAGAGGAGGGCAAAACCGAGTTGGGGAGGGAATCCCTCCTCCAACCGGCGGCGCCTCCACCAGGCCGAGTTGGGGAGGGACTCCCCTCCCTCCCCTGGCGCGCCGGCCCCCTCCACCTATAAAAGGAGGGGCAGGGCCTCCTCCTCTAGACACATAAGTTCCTAGCCTCTAATCTAAATCCTAGCCCTAGACTCCGGTTTAGAGCTGTTTTGGTTTAGAGCTTCTAATTGCCCTAGCCTTCGGATTAGAGCCTTCTAATTGGTGTGTCTAAACCCTAGACCGCTAATAGTTCTCTCTCATACTCCCATACTCGCTCCGGCTTAAGGCGAAGCCCTGCGGGATCTCCCCTCTACTTTCGGTACCACGCCGTTGTGCTGCCGGGAAACCCTAGACCGCTAAAAGTACATCCTACGTGTAGGAAAACACTACAAGCATATGAACATGCTGTATTTATTTTCAAAATTTTACATCCTACGATTATACAGTAAATCCCCACATTATAATATGGTGATAAAAAAACGTCACATGTGAAAACATGCATCCTGTGAGTAGAATATTGCATACAATACAGATAAAGTAATGGTATATTACATACAATATGGAACAAGTACTCAATTCTACCGTACTTGGTACCTCCCTCCAAAAAAGTACATACCCATCTCCATCGTTGATTTGAGTCTAGTAACTTCAGTAACATCAGTCTTGAATCCTGTCAATTGTCACCACGATCGCTGTTGGTCAAACCACCAAGTTCCATCGTGTGGGTAGATAAAAAATGTTCCATGGCATGGAAGACAAAATTAGAAAGGAACGGTTCAATGCATAGACGCGACAGCCTATGCGAGGATACATACGGACAGTCAAGCGATTAATCAACCATGATGGTGTGGTCACGAACGAGCAGCGAAGATGGCAGACAAAGCCGTGGCGGCGGCATGAGGAACCAGACCATCGAGTCTTCGATCTCGCATGCTTGCAAAACCCAAAAACTGCCATGCGACAATGCCTGCAAAAGTATTTTGTTGCTGAGTTGTTGCGCATGTAAAGATCGATCCGAATCGATCGAACATTCAGACGTATGAGCTTCTGAAACCAACATCAACAAGTTGGTTTGCAGCTTGTGTGGACCTCTGGCCCTCGGGTGACACAAACCTACAACGTGATGGCCATGTCCCTTTCGTTGGCATCGCGGCCATGCCGGTGGGAGTGAAGGCGGCAGTTCGATGCAGAGTTTTAGCGAAACTAGCTACCTTGTATCTCGATCTGTCGGAGCGATTGACATGCAAGTAGGTACCTACGACTCTGAGCCGTCGGATGTGCCTACAATAGAAGGCTGACAAACTTTCCAAGCACACAAGAATTCCTCGTTAAACTACCTCTAGAGTAGTGCAAGAAATTCAGATCGAACCGATGGAAAATTAAACTACATTCAGATTGAACTGATGGTGAACTATGCATCAATACAGCTACATCTAAGTTGACCAAACAACATTAGCATCTTGCCATGTGACTCACTATTGTGGGTATTTGTAGTACGAGCTGTAGAATACGAATTGAAAAGCAATACCAGGTATAGAGAAATAACAGGCACGAATCAGAGCACAATAATAAATTCAAAAATAATCTGGTTTAGTTTAGGTTTTAGCTAAAAATGGATTGGCCAGGATTGGACTGGGCTGAGAATTCCGTTACGAACTATAATCTGAAAACAAATCGAGCAATTGGTTTGGGACCATAGTCTCTGACTCCCATTCGAATGCAGAATGCCAGACGACCAGACGGGTGCGCATTGGGGTCGCCGCCTCGTTACTTATGTGTCCATGTACGACTGAGAATCCTGCTCTACAAAAATCTAGACCTAGGCATCATCTGGAACACTCACAAAATCGAATCACACATCCGAAAAGCACCTCGGTGGTGCTACATCAACACTAAGAGCGGCGCAGCTCGGATCTCAAATCGCTGGAGCAACTACGGCGGTGGAAAATTAATTGGAGAGTACTCACCTCACAAGGGTGGACGTAGAACCTCGCCGACGATGATCTTCGCCTGTCACTGCTCTCAGTCTGGCCCAGTTGAGCGCATCGCGATTCTGACCCCTAGGGGATTGCCGTCGTCGATGATCTCAGTGTCGTTGATGCAGTACCAACCCGCTGCTCCATACAACGGGCGCGGAGCACCCACCAGCCGCTCGATGCGTCTTCTGCCTGACCGGTTGCCGCCGACGAGGGAGATTGGAAGGAGGTGAGGCGGAGGAAAGAGCTCTTTTGGTAGAGGAGAGGATGAATGGGGAATTTTTGTCGAGGTTTTGTCTAGAAGCGTTGCTCGTGTGCGTGCCCTTCGTGTGGGTGTGCAGGATCCTTTTTTTTGTGTAAGTGTGTGCAGGATCTGATCGGACGATCGAGCCAAGTGAGCACTTTCTAAGACCAAACAGTGTCCATGCAATAATTAGAAATTGGGTTATCTAATTAGCACATTAGCACATTTTAGTTAAGATACTCTTAGAGAGGGATCCGCCGGACTGAATTACGGGCTCGAGTGACAAATGCCCATGCTGGATCTTGCGAGGTGGGCTCTATAACCTATACTACCTTCAACAACTCGCGGTAGGCCTAAAGCTATGTGGGCCGTGTGAACGACACCGCACACAATGAGACAGTCCATGGAGGTCGGCTCAAACCGCTCTTGGCTCCACCCTCGGCCTCTCGAGCAACACGTGTCGCCGCGCCGGCACACGTGCCGCGGCGAGCTCCAGCTTCTTAAGCCCGCCGCTGGAACGAACCTCCACACGTGCCGCGTACAGCCTGCCAAGCTACGAGCGAGTCCTGCAGCGATTCGGGTCACTCGACAGGATGCTGCGGAGGACGCTGCCGAGGCTGGCGTCGGTGAAGGACCGCGTGGTCGACGCGGCCAAGCAGGCCGTGAAGGGCGACGAGCACTTCCCCGCCCTCAAGGGCCACCCGGCCGCGCGCGTCCACGCCCGAGAGTCCGCCGAGAACCAGGCCGGCCTCGCCGCGGCGGAGGAGGAGAAGGAGCGCGGCGGCGGAAAGGGCAAGGCCTCGAGGACGGTGAAGGAGTTCCAGATTTACCGGTGGAACCCGGACTCTCCGGGCCGGCCGTTCCTGCAGTCCTACTTCGTCGACCTCGGCAAGTGCGGCCCAATGGTACGGTCTTGCTGCTCGTTGCAACTTTGCTAGTGCAGGTATGTACGTATGGTCAGATTCGGTTCTGAATGCCAATGGCCAGGTGCTGGACGTGCTCCAGAAGATCAAGTACGAGCAGGACTCGACGCTGGTGTACAGGCGGTCGTGCCGGGAGGGCATCTGCGGGTCCTGCTCCATGAACATCGACGGGGTGAACACGGTGGCGTGCCTGAAGCCCGTGGACACGGACACGTCGAGGGCGACGATGATCACGCCGCTGCCGCACATGTACGTGGTCAAGGACCTCGTCGTCGACATGACCAACTTCTACCAGCAGTACAAGTACGTGCCGCCGCGTGGATGCATAATACTGATCTCGTTAAACTTGCCTATATATATGCTATCGTGTTTGCTCCACTATCGTTAATGGTTGGAAGGTCGGTGGAGCCGTGGCTGAAGACGAAGCGTCCGGCGGCGGAGGGGCGGGAGCACGCGCAGTTGCCGGCGGAGCGGAAGAAGCTGGACGGGCTGTACGAGTGCATCCTGTGCGCGTGCTGCAGCACGGCGTGCCCGTCCTACTGGTGGAACTCGGAGGATTTCCTCGGCCCCGCCGCGCTGCTCCACGCATACCGCTGGGTCTCCGACAGGTACGCCGCTCTACTTTCTGGAGCCTGCACAGCATGAGACGCTGTAATCTGATCAGAAACGATGTGTGATTTTCTCTGATAATGGATCCCTAACTTGAAGCCGGGACGAGTACGGGGAGGAGCGGATCCAGGCCCTGTCGGAGGGGTGGGACAAGCTGTACAGGTGCAGGATGATCAAGAGCTGCACGGCGACGTGCCCCAAGAGCCTCGACCCAGCCACGGCCATCTCCGCCCTGAAGACCATGCACCAGCTCCGCAAGGCGTGAAGAAGAGCTGCACTGCACCACCGCGATGCCAATCTGCGGCTCTGAACGATGTAATCGCCTGTGTATGGCGTGTCCATCATCTGGAAACTAATAATGCCTCATGTAAATCGTGTTCCGAAGAAAGAAAAAAATACGGTTGAAATCCTGGCATGGTTGAGATCCAGGCCTCGGTCGACTCTCCGCTTAGCTGGGGGCATGCGAGCTAATTTGCCCGGTTGCTATTTGCAAACACGGAGACAGGGGTGCGCGTTGTCATCAAGTCCGCGTCTTTTTTAGTCCCACATCGCTAACCGAGGAACTCCCGCACCAGCTTAAATAGCTGCCTCTCAACCCCCGCAGCAGCCGAGCCTGGTCGTGCGCGCTTGTAACTCCAGCTGAGGAGGGCTAAAGAGTTGGTGTGTTTGGTTGTGGGTTCGAAGCCCGTGTCAGTAGTCAGAGGGAAAGGGCCGCCTCTGCCGTTTCCGTCAGCAGCGCAGCGACCAGAGCGCACAGTAGTGTGGGGCTTGGAACGCGTGCGTGCCATGGGATTTTTCTTACTGTTCAACCTTAAAAAAAATGAGGCAGGACTCTTGTGGGCTGCTGGGCTTGGCCAGGTTGAGATCCGCTGGGGGGTGCTCGACTAGGACCACAGAAAAGATCGACAGGCCGCCGTCCTCCAGAGTGGGAAGACGCGTGTTGGACGAAGAAATGGGCTGAAGAAGGTGGTCGTCTGACTTCTGGTCCCAGGCTGCTTGGCTTAGGCCGGCGGGCTCAGAGATGGGGTCTTTCCTCAGTTCGAAGCCCTGATCCCGCATGCCTGTGGGCTTACACGAAAAGGTCGCCTGTACAGGCCAGTTCGTGAAGCATGGGCTCGCTTACTTAACCAAACATACCAACTCTTTTTTTATTTGTTTTTTTAATACTATTCTCTCTTGCTGCATTATCCTCTTGGTGATTTGGAAAACACCATGCTCATGCGCATGCGCCGCACCATTATCCTTTTTGTGATTTAGAAATCGCCACGATGGAGATGACCTACGCTAGCTATGATCCATGCTTCACAACAACTATAGACCAGTGGGGGATTTTTCTTACTGTTCAACCTTAAAAAAAATGAGGCAGGACTCTTGTGGGCTGCTGGGCTTGGCCAGGTTGAGATCCGCTGGGGGGTGCTCGACTAGGACCACAGAAAAGATCGACAGGCCGCCGTCCTCCAGAGTGGGAAGACGCGTGTTGGACGAAGAAATGGGCTGAAGAAGGTGGTCGTCTGACTTCTGGTCCCATGCTGCTTGGCTTAGGCCGGCGGGCTCAGAGATGGGGTCTTTCCTCAGTTCGAAGCCCTGATCCCGCATGCCTGTGGGCTTACACGAAAAGGTCGGCCTGTACAGGCCAGTTCGTGTAGCATGGGCTCGCTTACTTAACCAAACATACCAACTCTTTTTTTATTTGTTTTTTTAATACTATTCTCTCTTGCTGCATTATCCTCTTGGTGATTTGGAAAACACCATGCTCATGCGCATGCGCCGCACCATTATCCTTTTTGTGATTTAGAAATCGCCACGATGGAGATGACCTATGCTAGCTATGATCCATGCTTCACAACAACTATAGACCAGTGGGGGATTTTCCTTACTGTTCAACCTTAAAAAAAATGAGGCAGGACTCTTGTGGGCTGCTGGGCTTGGCCAGGTTGAGATCCGCTGGGGGGTGCTCGACTAGGACCACAGAAAAGATCGACAGGCCGCCGTCCTCCAGAGTGGGAAGACGCGTGTTGGACGAAGAAATGGGCTGAAGAAGGTGGTCGTCTGACTTCTGGTCCCAGGCTGCTTGGCTTAGGCCGGCGGGCTCAGAGATGGGGTCTTTCCTCAGTTCGAAGCCCTGATCCCGCATGCCTGTGGGCTTACACGAAAAGGTCGGCCTGTACAGGCCAGTTCGTGTAGCATGGGCTCGCTTACTTAACCAAACATACCAACTCTTTTTTTATTTGTTTTTTAATACTATTCTCTCTTGCTGCATTATCCTCTCGGTGATTTGGAAAACACCATGCTCATGCGCATGCGCCGCACCATTATCCTTTTTGTGATTTAGAAATCGCCACGATGGAGATGACCTACGCTAGCTATGATCCATGCTTCACAACAACTATAGACCAGTGGGGGATTTTCCTTACTGTTCAACCTTAAAAAAAATGAGGCAGGACTCTTGTGGGCTGCTGGGCTTGGCCAGGTTGAGATCCGCTGGGGGGTGCTCGACTAGGACCACAGAAAAGATCGACAGGCCGCCGTCCTCCAGAGTGGGAAGACGCGTGTTGGACGAAGAAATGGGCTGAAGAAGGTGGTCGTCTGACTTCTGGTCCCAGGCTGCTTGGCTTAGGCCGGCGGGCTCAGAGATGGGGTCTTTCCTCAGTTCGAAGCCCTGATCCCGCATGCCTGTGGGCTTACACGAAAAGGTCGGCCTGTACAGGCCAGTTCGTGTAGCATGGGCTCGCTTACTTAACCAAACATACCAACTCTTTTTTTATTTGTTTTTTAATACTATTCTCTCTTGCTGCATTATCCTCTTGGTGATTTGGAAAACACCATGCTCATGCGCATGCGCCGCACCATTATCCTTTTTGTGATTTAGAAATCGCCACGATGGAGATGACCTACGCTAGCTATGATCCATGCTTCACAACAACTATAGACCAGTGGGGGATTTTCCTTACTGTTCAACCTTAAAAAAAATGAGGCTTGTAAGAAGGATTTAAAACGGGTATTTGGTAGACCAAGGAACCCACAGAAGGCCACCGCCTTCGGATGTAGTCCGGATGTACTCCGAGAGCTATATTTTATTATATTTTACCTAAAACCGTCTATATTTTTGGTCGTATATCCACCGCCATCACCAACCTCTCTGTTCTCTCCATGATAAACATGGATTGGTCCATCCATATTATTCGTTTGTGGTAGTAGCTTGAACATATCTCTATTTGCTATCATTTTTTTAGACCGTATAAGAAACCATGCACGCTTAGTTGGTGTCATATTTATGTATCTTTGATGGTGGATTATCGTTGTGAGACGGTTTATTTAGGGCTACTCATTTCTTAACATTCTCTTTAATATATTTGTAGATGCACATTGTTACTCTGCCCTAGATTATAGACTAGCTTCATCGTAGAAATAGTAAAATCACTAGTGCTCGTTGGTAGTTTCTCAAGAAACCTCACTAGGCATATGTGTTGTTCGAGCTAGGCACCAATGCTAACCTCATGCCATCTTACCTAATACATAGCTTCAAAGTTACTTAATTTATCGGTGTAGCATGGATACATGCATGGGGTGGGATGTGGGTTAGGGTGTGTTTATTGGAGCCTCGACAAGCCCTGCCAATATTTTTGTATGATCAAAATCTTAGTAAATCATTGTTCTTTGGATTGTAGCCATTGTACCTACCAATTTTGTTTGGAAAAAATAGGCCTTCTTTTGGTTAAAGAAATTACATTTGATAATGTATGTGCATAAAGAATATGCAGATTCTGGTAACTAAATTCAGAAAATGTATAACAGTATAACTCAAAACTAATATGCCATCAATAGAAAAAAGTATCAAGCCAAACTAACCACACACGAGTGATGCGGATGGAAGTTGCTAACATGATATCCAAGCATTCTATTTAGTAACAACAAGAAAATAAGTGTTACATCATCGTGCAAATGATCCATCTATAGAATGTCATGCTTGTCCAATCTTTAACTATAATATACTTTTCATTATGCAACAATGTACATTCTATTACAATAATGGTTTACCCGCTCAAGTTGCTGTAACAGTATTTATGAGATAAAATTTCAAAATAGACTTCAAAAGGTATATAGAGGGAAAGCGATATGTTGTGTACTTTTCAAACATAAAATCCAGCATTGATATATGATCATGGGTCAGCTTTGGCATAGGAGTTATCCCATATTATTATGAGTATCTTGAACAATCTTCAAAAAGGGTGGGCACATTTCTAGATTAACAATGTTATTAATAACAACGTCTTTGTAACTACTTATCTTCGATCAAAATGAATATGAAGCAAACATGGTCATGTTATTCTTGTTGATGATTCCCATTTTATTTGGTGTTTTTCATAAAGGAATATGGATTTTCAAGAATTTTGCAAAAAAAATCTCAAGTTCAACTAAAAATGAATTTTTTTTGGTAATAAGAAGGGACAATGGCACGAAGGTCAAGAACATGAAGTTATAGAATTCCTTGATGAGGATGAGATCAAGCATGGGTTTTCAACTCCACATACCCTTCAACAAAATGGAGTGGCGGAGAGTGAAAGGATAGAGATGGTTAACCTAGAGGGGGTGAATAAGTTCTACAAATTTTCTTTAAATTTCTTTTGCAAGTTTAGGCTTTTTAGAATATAAATTGTGCCCGATGCTAACTAGGTGAGGCAACCTAAATGATGATAAAAGATATTTCAAGCATGAAGGCTATCACAAAAGTAAATACACACAGGTAAAGAGATCCGTTAGAATTAGTCGAAGCACGTGAAGACAAAGATATATTCTAGCGTTTCCTTCCTTATGGGAATTGTACGTCACATTGGATAGGTGTGGGATCCCACGAAAGATTTCAAAATGCAATGAAGGCTCACCTTTTTCTCTGAGCCTATCCCATGAGGAACAACTCACTTACTCGTGGTAGACTTTATAGTAGTCTTCAAACACTCATAAATTTTTCACAGGGTAAAACACAAAATGAATGCGTACAGGTGACCTAGCATGCCTAGGGTTCCCAAAAAAGAAGAGTAACAAGTAACTTGATGAACCCAAAGGGAATCATGAATCGGCTTAGTGGAAATTCATATTTAGATCTCCTCTTTAGATTCCTCAAAGGAATTTGTGTTTGGGTGAAGGAATGGGGAGATCCAAGCTTTTTGGTGGTGCTCAACAATGGTGGATCTTCTTCTTTTTCGCTTAGAAAGGTAGGTGACACAGGTGAAAGAAGCAGTGGCTTATAAAGGTCCACTAGAAAACTAGCTCTTTGGATGTTTTGTGACCATCCGGAATCAGTTCAGAATTTCAGATGCAATTTCGATTATCTCAGAATATTTTGAAATGATTCCAAATCCATCCCGAGTTAATAAACGGCATTATGTATACCTCTCGGAATATACCGGAACTCAGATTCGGGATTTCCGAGCTTGTCGAAAATGACTTGAAATTCCGGATTGATTCCGACCTTCACAAGAAAAGCAAACTACATGTTTTTCAATGGACTTTTTCGAGCACTCTTTTAGAGGATAGGAAGGGAATTTAGTAGGATGGATTCTTAGGTAGGATCATCCCCTCTTGAACATCAAGTGACCCCTCTTAATAGTGTGGCATACCTATCACTCCAACAAGTAAAAAGATTACGAAGCAAAGCATGCCGACACTCTTTTCCCTTTCGAAATTGGGGTGGGGGCACCTTGCACACACAGTTTGCACCTGGAGGGACTAGAACCTAGGTACATACTTGAAGGTAAAATTAGCCCCCTAATTCCAGTGTCATCTTCACCAAAATACAATTAAGGGCAGCATGCCCTTACAGATAGGAAAACCTATCTATTTTTTGCAAGAACAATGTTGGATAAGTGCAACAAACTCGAGTTGAGAACCAATGAGTTATTCCAATAAGGAATGGATGAGATGGCTCCATAACAAAAATGTAAAGTAAGATGATGGGCATAGGGGCAAAGACAAAGAGGTTCTACAACAATTAAGCAAGCCCAAGAGATATTGCAACAATTGTGGCGATGCCCAACACTTTGTCACTGAGTCCTCATCTTGAGAAGAATAAGAGGAACAACAAGGAGAAGAAAGAAAGGCTTACAAGAAGAAGCCCTTCTACAACTAGTTACAATTTAGTGAATCTTATACCCCTATTTTCCTATAATCAACGAACTGTTTAAACTTGTAGTCGTCTCCATCTAGTCATCATCTTTGATCTTTCTCAGGTGTTGGGACTAAATCTGGTGATGGAATTTGTCCATCCATTAATCTTGTTATCATTAATCGTCAAACCTACTTTGGGGGCCTACTTGGGATCACAAGATGACACCACAAAGATGTGAGGCTTTGGCGGCCGAGCATTCAAAACCATGTTTTGGCCTAAAATTCGGCCATGTTTCAAAATCACAAAGGAGCTATCAACTATGCAAGTAGAGCGGAAGTGACACACACAAGCGAAGGAGAAGGAGTGTCCGATTTATCCAAGGCAATCCCCGATGCGACTAAGTTCCCATACTAGGGTGCCTCCAAGTTAACTGCTTAGTCATTAGTTGACAAAAATGATCATAGAGGAAACACTCACATGTTCAGAAAAAATTACATGAATATGCCTGATTGAAAAATGTCTATGATTGACTTAGAACGAGTAAATCCACTCGTTAATTTCACAAAATTCTTAGTGAGCACATCCACAAATGTATAACAACAAAGGATTATGAATCTCAAATAGACCTCAACTAATAAGAACATGAAAAGACAAGTACTATTTACTTCGAGGGAATTACAAGTTTCTTCTAAAAGTAAAGTATCTATGAAAATAAAGAAATGACAAACATCTATAATTGTCTTGGACCAAAAATAAAATCTGACCATGAATTTCACAAAATTCTTAATGAAGCACATATGTATATGAAAGAAGAACCATGATCTCAAATTTTAACTTGAATTAATAACACTATGAAGTACTCGGAGGGAATGACTCCAAAATGGATAGTGTTTATTTAGTTTTCATTTTTAGATGGTTGATATATGTTTCAACCCTCTTTGAGCCTTGATTGTAATACTTTGAATTTTGTTTGGACCACTGCAATAAATAAGCCTGTGTGCATCAATTGATGCAAAGGCCTGGTCTTCGCTACCAATTTTTTTTTTTAAAAAAGATACTCAAAGGGAATTTCCGTGAAAATAAAGCGACGAAATATTTATGCTTAGGAACAGCAGACCAGAGCAGATCAGCCCAGAGAGCAAAACGATCTCTTGGGCTGCACGAAGATCAAACTTGCTTTCTTGGACTAGAAGTTGAACACGCCCAACCGAGCCGAGACCCCCCCCAAACCTCACCAAAACTTTCCAGTTCCTGTTTCTCCCCTTCCCCACTCCATCCCCTTGTCCCTCTGCAAACGGTCCACCGCCCCCGCCTCGCTGCGGTGCCTCCTCTCGGGCCCCGATCATGCTGCCCGTGCGCTTCCTCAAGCTCTCACTGCTCCGCCGCCTCGGTGCCGCCCGTGCGGCCGAGGTACCCCCGCCGCTGAAGACCTGGTACGGCTACCTCGTGTTTCGGTCATCTTTTCCGCGTGATGCTCCTGTCCTTCGCGCGCTACCTGTTTGCGCTAATGCCGCAGCCGACGCTTCCGCGATGGCGTCCTTGGGTGGTCCGATTCTCGTTGGGTTTGTTGATTTAGGCCTGCCTGGGGGAACGTGAGCCGTGTCTCCTGACAGCATGTCGAGGGAATGGGAAGGATTCGGGGCTGGTAGAACGCAATCTAGTCTCGTTGGAGTTTCTAGAGACACAATTATTCCGAAGTATGGCCAGCGAGTTACCACAATTATGTGTGCCCTGCACTTTATGTTTCACCATGTAGTCTATGTTCTTCATTCTGGTTCCGCAATTTGTAAGTACATGTGATTAATGACTGCATAAACTAGCATTTGCTGTGCCAATTTGATTGTGACTTAGTGCCAATTTGCTGTGCTGCTGTTTAGCATTTCTAGTTGCAAATGTGTGCATGTTCTGTTGCTGGTGACTCAGACTAGCATAAGTTGCTACATCATTTTATGATGGTGAAAGTATTGAAGTTATACTATGCACTCCCACAGATAGCGCAGATGCAGTTTGGTCCGACAATTATTTTGCTGCCCCTTATGGATAATAGTTCGATTTATCTTCCCATTTCGAATGTTCTGAATGCTACCACTACCTATATGTGGTTATTCTTCCAAGCCTATTTGCATGTATGTTACTTGTTCTACATAGGCATATCTTGGTTTGTTCAATTGTGCGGTTTTTGTAATTCTTAGCATTTGGTTCTGCAGGCTATTTCCAGTGAGAGCTTACCAGTCTCGAGGTTATTCTACAGGAGGAAGCTCCAAGTATAATAGACCAATGAGACAGTCTACAGAGGAGAATGTGTCAACTTCACAGCCACTGATTTATTACATTGTCGTATGTTGCTTTTGTGGCCAGCCTGATCTTGTTCTTTTATCATTTTTCACTTAACTATGATTTATGATAATTTTTGCTGTATGGTTAAATGCCAAATTGTTATTAATGGCTTAATGGTGAAGTTTGACAGTTTTTTGGACATCTGCCCTGTACTTTGACCTAACAGGATCTTTAGGAGCATTTTGCATCTGTGATATTCTTATGTTAATGTGAATGTTGGTTTTGCAGCCATCTGCCATTCTAGCCTTTGCTGGACTAGCCACTTTTGTTCACTATAATGATGAGAAGCGTATGATTCCCTTAGGTACTTACAATCTTTATAAGATGTGATGCTTCATATTGTTCCTGAAGTAATACATTTGATGTATCCATTTTCTCAACCGGTTCAACTCTGGTAGTCAGTGTTAGTCTAATCAAAATTCTTGATACTGGACTAGGTGATACCATGATCAGCGTAATAATTATCTAGGCAACGAAGGATTCAAGGATCCTTGAAATGCCCTCTTGTGCGTCATCCAGATCTGAGAAATTAAACAGAAATGCTGAAACCCTATTAATTTAAAGAAAGATAAAATCTGTGCCTGGTCTGACTTCCCATGACACTTTTGTTTTATTTTTGCTCGTATCTCACTCTCAATTGTTTAGTTCTTTCTGGGTACTGTTACTTCTTGGAATTATCATTTTTCCAATAATGCCAATAGCTTATGAGGTTTAGTTTTGTTTCAAAAGGATGGGAAGTGCATGGTTGTAAGTTTTAGTTTTGGTTTTCAGTTGTACATGGCAGCTTAGCTTGAATGATATAAGGTTTTTATTGTTACTTTTCATCTGTACATGGTTGCTGAGATAGAATGGGAAACATTTTTCATTTAGCTTTTGTCTTATTCAGTTTAATTGCTCTTACATCTGACATCATGTTGTTTCCATGTAAAGATGCAGAACAGACCACTGTTCCCAAAAGGTGCAATAGCAACAGACCTGCAATAGGAGGACCATTTAAGCTCTATGATACAGAAAACAACGTGGTGACTGAATCAAAGCTTCGAGGAAATTGGACGCTGTTGTATTTTGGCTACACATCATCCCCAGATGCGGGGCCAGCAGAAGTTCAGAAGATCGCTGATGTTGTTAAGCTACTAGGTGCATTGCTATTTACCACATCCTGCTTTGTGGTTATGAATACATGATTGGAATCATCCCATCTTTTGACTGTTTTTATTATTTTATTTATCATATCACCATCTAATGTTTTCTTTTACAGATTAGGATAGTACCCTCGTATACATAATGCATATGGTTTTCTTGGTCTGTGAGTACACAGATGCATGTTTTGTTTATATCGCTTGGGCTAAAACATTCCGTTTTCCTAACACTTGACAATAATTCCCAATGATATATATGGTTCTTTCCTTGAAATTAGTATTAAGTCATTATTAGTAATTATGCCGCTAAAGCTATTTAAATAATTCTCTTCTGTTAGTTCAGTCATGCCCAAGTCTGAAGCCTGAACTCTGAACTACTCTGTGTCTGGTGGGCTTAAAATTGATGGCAGTCCAAAGTCTGAAAGAATTGATTTTCTGTGTGCTATGTTCTGCTTGCAATGAGTAGATTTTGTTGAACTCCGCTGTTTATACCACTTGTTTTTATCTTCATGATCTTTTGTGAACCTTTATTATTTGTTTCAGAGTCAAAGCATGATATCAAGATTAAACCACTCTTTATCACAATTGATCCTCAACGTGATTCACCTGCTCAGCTTAAGGCATATCTCAGTGGTAAGTTACTCTCTGTTTGTTATATGCTATTGGAACCTTCAAAGTTCTGTGCTATGTTTGGAAGTGATGATTTGTCTCATTTGAACTGCAGAATTTGACCCAAGAATAGTAGGATTAACAGGACCCGTCGATGCAATTAGACAGATAGCACAGGAATACCGCATTTTCTTTAAAAAAGTTGGTGAAGTTGGTCGGGATTATATTGTTGAAAGTTCTCATAACATGTAAGAGCACATGGGATTCATCATATACCTTTCTTTGTTGATAAGGTTTCAAGAACTTGACTGTCTGAAGTTACAGGTACTTGCTAGATCCATGCTTGGAGACAGTAAGATGCTTTGGAGCTGAATATAAGGCATCAGACCTTGCTGAGGCGATAACAATGGAGGTCCAGAAAGCCTCTAATTCAGCAACAAATTAGTCTAATATATGTTTCCCGTGGTATACCTCTTGATTTTTTTTTTGTTTCAATTAATTGTTAATTGAGATATCTAAGCATACTTGTTTTTGTTTGTATTTGTGTTTTGACCTTTTCCTTTCTGGAAATAAAAGTTGCTGCGTACTAATAGACTTAACCTTTGTCTTCTTAGGTACCTTTCTAGAGGTGATGGTGAAAGAATTTTCTTCTGATGATTAATTGGTAATATTTATCACTCCGTAACATGCTTGTTATTGTTTTTTACTACGTATTACTTGCATATGTCCTACTGTTAAACCTGTTAACGCCAGCTAAAAAACAATACAATATGTCAGTCTATCTAGTTTTTTTTTTCATTGGTAGCACCTTTTAGCTGTGTTTTCACATTGTTCTCGTTTATTCTTGTTATTTTGACCAAATATCTACATTGTTCCAGTAAAGACTTGCTTTTGATTGTACATGGTAGATGTCCATATGTTCCTTTTCATTTACATCTAAAACTTATATTGTGCTGTACATAAGCAATGGTGCTAATACGGCTCTGCTGCAACAATTTTCCAGGGTCCATTCAACTGTTTAGTAGTTTCCAATATCTGCTCTGAAGCACTTACCCTACCCTGTACAGCCTTGCCAGCGGAAGGGTGACATGGCGAACCTTTTCATCTAGCCCTTCCTTCAACTGATCCGGGCTCCTATTCCTATCCCCACTCTTTGCTGTGTAAGAATTGAGCAAAACTGTACAGTGCCTCATGGGACGAATGTTTCTTCGTAGTTACAAATCACCTGCAGTTTCGCCATGCCTGAATGATTTTCGAACTGGATGTGCCAAACCTACAATGTAATCAGCTTCCTTAGCATAGATTCAGACGTTCAGTTAATGCGGTTATGCCTTTTGGGTTAACAGGTAAACGGAAAACATTACAGCACTGCCCATGTTCTGTCACATGTATGTCTTCACAAAGACAAATGCTAGCACAAGCTTTCTTTGCCGATCTGTGAACAATTTACCAGCTTTCCAAGTGTGTAGTTTCGTCCAGTGCAGTGACCAGGGTAGAGTAGAGTTTTCTTTGCCCTTTTTCCCTTTTGCAGGTTGCATTTTAAACTGTGTCGTGTCTGGCCTCAGCTGGACATACTCTACCTGCTGCCATTATGGTTGCCTCGGAGCAGTTCGGCACACTCGTTTCCTGTGGCTACTTTTTCTTTTGAAATTTTCTTTAGGCTACTTTTGTTATGCTAGGCGTTGACATATATGCGGAGACTATAAAGTTTAATTAGATCCTGCGTGCGTTTGCTGTGAACTGATGACTGCAGTCTGGGTTGAGAGATCATCGGGGTAATCATCTACGTATTGATTGTTTGGCGATCTTCGACGGTGATGTAGTAGGCTGCCATGTGGCGAGTAATTCTGATGCCGGACAGTCATGTTCTCCCAAAGCAGCATCGGTCCATCTTTCCTTCAGAATCTGCACCTCTGCAGTCTGCTGGCTGATAAGAACATAATCGTTAAATAAACAGGATCCTTCGTTGTGATGCGTGCAGATTACTACGAGGTATCTAGATTAGCATTCCAATCCGTGGGCCTATAGCGAGAAGCCATGTCCCTTTCATCGCTGTGTTCTGACGATCGTCCCCGCAACTGAACCACGGAGGAGCAACCGCGGCAACTAAAACAGAACATTTTCTATGGCTTGGATATATATTTTGCGACCGAAAAAAAAATAGCAAACCACGGCACTATAAGAAAAATTCTTTCAGAATTTTTTAACATTTTGAAATACATTTTTATGCAACTTTTGATAATAGGTGCATAAACACCTACGAGACAACATATCCTGTGCATCCTGATACTTGGTGTATCCGCACACTCTCGGCCCTCTGATCTAAATTGCACAACCTGCATCAGATTGTGACTAATTGCACTTACATGCCCGCCGTGGACACATAATCATGAAGTCCCTAATCTCACTGTGGTGAGGAAGAACGATGATGAACAAAGCAAAAAAAAAAAAAAAAGAGCAAGACGGAGAGTTTGTGCCATGCACAACTTGTGATTTTTCTGGTTTCTATTCCACTCCTTTTATTCTGCTTACAACGAAAAACGATCCATCATGATTCATGCCATCCCACGGACAGATCGATGTCCCACGAGAACCGCTCCAAGTTTATTACAGAAAACTTGGAACCTAAAATGACTTCTTGTAAACGATGTATCAAATGACTTCTTGTAATTGGGTTGATGAACCTCTTAGCTTTATCCTGCAATCTCTTATAAACGATATATCAAATGTTTGATGGGCTGCAAGTTTCAGACGCATTTTTTTTCCTTACCAGGGTACTAAGGAGACTAGAAGATTTTAATGAGACGGTTTGCATGCTTAATATATGATGTTTAAAAAAAACTTGGAACCGAAAACTCTGACTAAATCAACTAACAGCTAACTAAAACTCTGACTAAATCAACTAACAGCTAAATGAACCAACTGTTAAAACTGAACCTGCAGCTAGTCTGCTTATCTGACGAACTGAAACTATCCTAGACACTGTACTGCATTATTACAACAAATCACAGTATTTTTTCTGATAAACCGCCGAGTGTTTCTCTCTCCCTAGATGGAACAGATCAGGACGCTGCATACAACGCAGCCGGCGGTGAGATGTGAAGCCCGCAGATCCTGCAGAAAACACCACCACCCTGCTGCTACTGTCAATTGTTTTCCTAGACGCGTCCTTTCTTTGCTATTGGAACTAGCCCCTGGTGAAGGCAAGCCAGTAGATTTTTCAAAGTCTTGAGGTATTTTATACTCAGCGTGAGTATCACATGAGTTTTAGAAATGTGTTGTCTTTGCATCATTACTAGCTAAGCAAACGACTAAGGGAACTCAGTGCTTAAGTCTATGTATGTATGTACATAATGGGACATCTATCATTTCTGCATTCAAAACACCAGTTTTTGTTATGGCTTTTTATGGTTCTGCAATTCTATGTTCTACCCCTATACCTACCACATTCATATGGTCAAATACTTGCTCTACCATATTATTGGGCAGAATGTTTAAGTCCCAGCAGCAGCAAAATGCTCAGTTCATTATGGTGCAGCGATGACCCCTGTTTGGCAAAGTACCTACAAAATCATGCACAAGCGTGCACTCTGGAATTGGCCATGGGAAAATTTCCGCTAAGAAACTCGCATATGGATGAAATAACAAAATGCCAGACAAATGTAACTTGGAAAACAGAAGGTGGATTATGTAATTTTAGCCAGCATCCGTACATTTTTCTGGGACAAATACTAAAAG
This sequence comes from Avena atlantica, assembly GCA_910589765.1. Lineage (NCBI taxonomy): Eukaryota > Viridiplantae > Streptophyta > Magnoliopsida > Poales > Poaceae > Avena > Avena atlantica. Next base: position 439,653,253 of record OU342736.1, on the reverse strand, counting down.
AGAGAGCAGAAAGTAGTACCAGAGAACAGAAAATACAACACATAACTCATTTCCTCAACTGCATCATCCACGGCGTTGAACCTCACGCGACATGGATGGCCAAGTTCAACGCCCCGTTGATCAAAAGACTCGGATCCGGCTAAACTTTGGAAGGTGGATTATCTTTGGTTGAACATTCTTTGAGGGATTAAATTCAGCTTGTTTGCAAACAACTGAAATCCACATGGCCATTCAGGCATCCTCTGAATCGTCTTGAGGCTCTGTGACATACCAGGATAGATAGTCATCGATGCCCCAGGGTCCAAACCGGGGCTTCCTGCCGCTAAATTCCTCATCGATGCTGCCAGGTTCAAAGATGCCACAAGGCTCAGTAGTTCCATCTGTAAGACAGCATAGCCTATTGCTATCGGAAGTTGCGGGCAACACATCTTCATCTAGTCCTATATATATGGAGTCACTCTTGACGGAAGGGAACACCGAAGTGGACACTGAAAGTGTAGTCCTGAAGCCTATGAATATAGCACGCCCACCAAGTCCAAGGACAGGTCTTGTGTTCATTGCCTTCAAGTCCACCCTGTATGTATTATTCTGTATGAAGTGTTTGTTCTTAGGATCACCATCACGTAGCTGTGTGCTACGGTACACCAATACCAGCTCCCCGCCATTGTCCACCAAGTGCATAGTGGACAACATAAGGGGGAACGCCTTGGTGAGCCTGGCAGCCAGCACCAGCCGTGGCGGTTGGCTCTCACTAGTCTCCACTACCATGACACCCCGGTTGGTAGGACAGTAGAAGCGGCCTTCAAAAGATATACCTGACAACATTGAGCTTCCTTGGCTGTCGTCTACCAGCGTCCAACACTTATCCCCAGGCTTGGCCACGGCTAACATCTGGATCCGGAGGAAATGGATGGCAAATGTGGAGTTATCAGCAAGGCCAGCGTCTGAAACCTCGAATGCCTTCCTCAGATCAGCGGGTTGGTACTTCATCAGGCGAAGCAGTGTGGTTGCCGGGGGGAGATCAGTTACCTGGCCTGTCAGCGGATTCAGTAGGCGAAGGATGTAGGAGGTCCTGTCAAGCAGGACGAGGAGGCCCTCGGTGGTGGGTCCGAAAACATCTTGGCCACGGAGTAGCTCCGGGAGGCGCGGCATCTGGATGCACTGGCCAGTGGAGACGTTGAGGAAGATGCGGGGATGGCCGGAGATTTCCCGGAGCATGATCCAGTTGCGCGGGTGGAAACGGCGGTCCAGGATGCCATGAGCGCGCGGATCCGTGGACCACTGTCGCCAGGAGGAGCACACTGCGCGGAAGCGGATGTAGTCGGCCACGTCGTTGGCGAGCAGGCGCTCGGCGATCAGCCCCGTCGGCCCATCCCCAAGATCCGACCAATCCATCCTAAAGACGCCACTAATCAGTCCAGATTCAAATAAGAGAGGAAACTTTGGAGAGATTTTTTGATGGAAATCAAACAAATGCTCGTACCACTTAGGATGGGTGGAGGAGGAAACGGGACGCTTCGCGCTGGCTTCGCACCGAAAAGGAGGTGTTCGGGGAGGAGCTGCTGCGCAGATGGTAGCCGGGCAGATCGCTTCACACTCCGAAAGGGGATCTGGCCGGAGGAAAGCTGGCGCCGGGTCACCGACGAGACTTGCCGCTTCGAGGATGAGCGTTCGGGATCCTTATTGGAGTTAGTTGTAATATTTTAAGTTATAGGGACTAAATTAGAAAACGTAACTGAACAATGTAGAGCCTGGAAGAAGACTCGACTACGGATGGCACCCGCGGCTGTTGGGTGCGTGTGGAGCTTAACCAAACCCGCACCCGCAATCTCAGATCTTTTCCGCAACCCGCACCCGTATGTGGATATAGATTTTATCCCATACCCGCACCCGTTGAGGGTAAAAAAAACACGGGTAATACCCACCCATTAGTCCAAACAACTTAACAAGGTATTGTAATAACACAACATATAAAAACTGATAGCATATATTTTCATTCATTCATGATTTCAGCAAGCAAGCAAATATATATTAAATAATGAAAAGACATAGTCAAACACATGATATATGTGAAGAAAACAAGTTATGTTCAAACATAAGTTGCATAGAAATTATATTTTTAAAATTTTTAAATCTCAAATAATTGCAAAACAGTCACACGCCATGCCACAATCAGTCACATAACAACACTCGTCAACTTCGGAATTTCACAATTTTTAAGAAAAATGCTATAATACTAATTCCCCACGTATCATCTACTAAGATGTCGGGTGGGTGGGTATGCGGGTGCGGGTTTTCCATTACCATACCCGCACCCGCAATACCCAATGGGTAGAGATTTTTGCCCAATTACTTACCTGTGGGTATAACTTTACTACCATACCCTTACCCTAATGGGTAAAAACCCGCAGGGTAAGCGGGTTGCGGGTACCCATTGCCATCCGTAGACTCGACATAGGTGTGTGGTGTAGATATTAGACATCCCCACTCGTTTTGCCATTCCCATGCCAACAATTTGGTCCGGATAATTTTTGTGCCTGAAATTAGGCTTTTTCCAGCCAATTTCCTAGTTCGACGCCACCTGATGTCGTCCGACGCCACGCCCGATGTCGCCAGACGCCGCGCCTAATGCTGCGCCTAATGCTGCCTGATGCCGCGCTGACCCCAAGACCGGAAAAGCGGTGGAGGAGGACGCCATGGCGCCAGAGTGCGCCATCTGCCCCGCGGAGACGGCCTCCTCCACAGAACGCGCGCTGCCGGTGCCTTGCCGTGCGATGACCAGGTGGAGAGAGCGGCGTGAACGCGGGCGAGGAGGTCACGACAGCATGACTCGCTCGGGCCAGTCCCTGGTGCTGCGTTGCCAACCGCGCCCCATGCCGCGCCGGCCGCCCCTCCCCTACTTCGGCTCGCCGCTCTGCTTCGGCTGCTGCCACCCCTATCCAAAACGCCGCCGTGATCTCCTCGTCCGCGTTCACCAGGGACCGGTCGCGGCGCCCCAGCTCGGCCGCCAGATGCGGCACCCTCTTTCTCAACACCAAATCTGATGCCGGCGAGTGCGGGGAGCTTGAAGCCGAGGCGAGCGTCGTCCTTCGTCAAGCATGAAGTCAAGGCGAGCGCGGAGAGGTTGACGCGGACATGGCGGCGTGGCTGCCTCAACGGACGGGAAGGGAAGAAAGATGGGGGAGAGACAGGGGAGAGAGAGAGGGGGACACTCGTTGGCGAGTGATAGGTGACTTGTTTGATTCGGCGTTCTCAGGGCGTTCCCAGGAACCCAGGATTGGCCTGGGAACACCAGACGTATTTGGGGCAAAAATTGGCCTGGGAATGCCTCCTGAGAACGCTACTGGGCTGTTTTTTGTAAATCCGGACCAAAAAATGTCCTAAGGATGGCCACTTGGGAATGCTAGTGGAGATGCTCTTAGGCTCCCTCTCCCCCTGACTCGTGTACTCTGGTGGTATGAAAAATATTCATGAGAATTAGTTTAATTCTTTCACGAATTTCTTCAATCCTTGATGCTCATTATTTTCTTCCCCCGACTAAGGATCATCTCTTCCGTCACCATCCCAGTGCTTCGCCGATGACGGGGGCACCCGTGTCGTCGCAATTTAACATTTTTTCTGTTTTTATTCTCGGAATAAGGGGACAACAACATCTGCACTCGCGTCCTAAATATTGGCTAAAGGAACGCTCGAATTATCAAATTTTATTTGACGCCAAGGTGGCCTATTTTGTTATCCAGCGCCTCTAGGCTAAACCTAACCTAGATTAGCGGCACCTAATGACGCGTTTCTAGCAGGAAGGAGCAGGGAAGATGCGTGTGAAATGGCTGGTAGTTGCGGGCCGCCCATGTCAGCGCGTCAGCGATCGACATGTTCCGTTCATCTTCATCCTCGCATGTCGCGCCCCAGTAATGGCACGGTTGCTCGCCAGTCAACCTTTTGCAGGTGAGCAGCCGATGTGTAACATCCCAAAAATGTTGAACAATGATTATCAAATTCCAATCATCAAAATTAGGGTTAACAAAAACTTTTGTTAATCAAATCAATATGAATGCATGTGTGTATGTGATAATTGTGTGAAAGCATGAATGGACTTGTGAGATTGATCTAAATAGCAAGGAATGGTTTAAAGATGAAAACAACATCATCTAAAACATTTCCAAGCAGAAACAAATCAATATAAAATAAAAAACAAAACAAATAAATCAAATGGTCATTTTTGCCAATCTTGCTCACTAGGCCACTTTGAGTGTTTCTAATCCAAGATTTCAAACAGAAACATGTCCATTTATTTTCACCCCTTGCTAGATCAAGTAAAAGTGAATCAAATCCCACCTCTCAAACTTGCAGAAACTTTTGGCAACTTGAATCAAATGACATTTCAAAATTGAATCTAGTTCATATGTGAAGATCACCCCATTTTCAAAATCCAACCAAACCAGTGCACCTTGACCAACCCAATCAACCAGAGACTCCCTAGTATGCAACCAACACACCCACAAAGTTTGAATCAAAAATTCAAATTTAAATCTCTTTCGGCCATTTCATCAAACACCTTGCAAACACCAAACCAACAAACATTCAACACTATAGTGAGCAGTAATTTTGGCCTAACTTGTCCCCTATCTAGCTCACACTACACTCTCAGTAGATCATCTAACTTGTTTAACCCCTCTAGCTCACTATAAAGCAGACCATGCCATCAATGGCAAGCATGCCGAGAGCACCCTTACCACCCCAATGTCGCCAGCCATCTAGAAGCTTCTATAGCCTCGCCAACCTTGTCTGGGGCACTCTCCATCGTCCACCACCACCCCCTGTCCAAGCCTCGAGCACTGCCAGCCCCTGGACCACATAGCCCGAGCGCGCCCGGCTTCCCTATGAGCATGCTAAGGGCGCGCCAGAGCGCCACCCGCGACACACGCACACAGACCGCGCGCCGTCCTCGCCGCGTGCAAGCAGGATCACCACCACCCTAGGAACACCCCAGACACACCCGTTCGCCGCCGTGCAAACCATATCACCTGTGCGCCATTAAAACAACCGTCGGACCCGCTCAGAGCACCGCGACGTTCCAACCATTTCGTACCGCCCCACGCCACGTGACCATGCCGTTGAGCTTCGCCAGGGAACACAACACCGTCCCCTACCTTTGTCCATGCCATTAGCTCGCTGTGACGACGACCACGACGAGCTCCACCCGCGCCCGTCGGTCCCCTTCTGGCACTATTAATAGAGGCCACCCCCGCTCGATTTCTTCACGCCACCTCACTCCCCTCTCTCTAAGAAGCACCCCACCTCACTCCCGGAGCAAGGCGGTCGCGGAGGAGGAAGAAAGGAGCAGCTAATTGGAGCCGCCCGAGGAGTTGCCGGTACCAGGAGGATCGCCGTCGTCGACTTCGTCGTTCGCCCCCATCGCCGACCCTCACATGAGCCCCGGTGAGCCTCCCACGACCCCCACTGGCCGCGCTAGGGTTCTGTCTCGCCGGCGTTGCCCGACATGGACGATGAACCATAGCCGTAGGATTAGAGTTTGATCGCACGACCCAGAACGCCCCATACCGCTTCGCACCCCCTGTCTCGCTGACTGGTGGGGTCGTTCACTTAAACCCACCCGTGCGTGCGCTGTGCACCGTGGGCCGGCCCAGTTAACATTCCGCGCGACCCAATAATTCAAATTTAGGTTTATTCTTTTAGTTTCAAACTCAGTTTTATACCCAGATTCAAAATTCAACCCAACTCGATTCACTGAACCAAAATGCATGAAACCAATTTTGTTAGAAAGGTACTGGAATGCTTAATCCAAGCACATTGGATTTAAACCAATTGGATTTGTAGATCGGCTATAGTAAAAAGAACAAGGCATAAGCTTTTCTGCATTCAAACATTTTTAAAAATTTAACCATAAAAGATTTTGAGTTGATTCCAACTCTCAAAAATCACATTTAACCATACCTTTCAGAATATATAAAAATATCTAGTTTTAATTGCAGAAATAATGGTCAAGTAATAAAAGAATGCCTCATAGGCCATTCTAGTCACTTTAATTAATTAAAATAAAAAGATTAAACCTTATTAAATTATGACACCACTTTAAATCACATTCCCATGTACTGAAATATGTGGTGATGACATATGTCAACATGATCCCATGTTTTAGTTGGAGAATATTAAATCTTAAGTAGTTTTTCAATGAGTAGAAATTACTTTTCTAAAATAAAGGGAATTAAAAATATTGCTTTAATCTTTGTAATGTTTTGTGATGATTCTAGATCATCTAGTGAAAACCTTGGTGTGATAAATAGAAGTAGTTAAGTATTGTTTGGTGATTGTATACCTCGTATTTATTTATAGACGCTAGTACCGACCAAGGATATGAGGAGGAAGGAGGATACTACGAGGAAGAAGCCAAGGAGAATTTCAACCACTGATCTGCGCAAGGCAAGCCTATACTTGCAACCTTGCAAGCCTCACTATACAATTTGACTTAGCCGGCTAATCCTTGCAAGCTTACACTACTTGATACCCAATCCTAGTTTTACTTGCAAGCTTAGTATTTTATTTCTTTATCAAAGCTTTTATTTGAGTTTACTTAGTGACTTGTAGATATTAGAAAGATATATGAAGGTAGCATAAAGAGCATAAACTTGGCCTAAGTTAGATAATCTTGATGTCATCCTGAGGCATGAGATTGAACTTAGATCATTTACACTTGTTTACCACCCATCATTAGTGTTTACCCCCACCTGTAGTTGCTAGTGCTAAGCATAAAACTTGATCACTTTAGATGGGAATACTTGGTGAAAATGGTTATGAAAACCTTAGAATGATGAGTCATTGTACTGAAATGTTTTGACATGTGTTCTTCTACACCAGATGATTTTGCCCTTTATAAAACTGATGGTTGTCTGGATGCGATACCATTCCAATTTTATCGTACAACCATAATACCCGAAATTTGGGTAGGCCTTGATTGGAAATTTATATACCTTAGTATGGGTTCCCTTGCGGCCAAGGTTTCATCTGAGGCTACCTTGTGAAGATTGTCCACCTGTGCAGTTCCCAAGATGACAGTTGGTCATGGTTGGGAGGCCAAACTCATAGGATAGATGCCTATACTAGGGCGTGTAATTGAAAGGTTAGGATTGATTATCCGCATACTAAGTATGGTGAATTCAGGATTGTTCCTGACGGACGTATCGAATATTGTGGTGAAAGTGTACCATCTCTGCAGAGTGTTAAACTATTCGAATAGCCGCGTCCGAGATTATGGACAGTTGGAGTGGTCATACTGTTCTGTCGTCAGCTGTTTTCAAAATGACTTGTGAAATGATTCATGACTTTGACTTGACCACAACAGGGTTGTGCTATGAAATTCAAGTTCCCACTTAGGTGTTATAAAACTTTCAACTAGCTTTCTTTGCTTCTGAACTCAGTAGAGATAAATCTGGCTTTTTGCAAAACAACCTAGAGCCCAGTGCTTCCTATTCAAAAACCACTTCACTTGTTAGTATTAGTTTGCGAGTACTTAAAGAGTACTCATGGCTTTGTCCCTGGCTATTCCCATGGCCAGAATATGAAGAGGACTATCAAGAGGATGGACCGCAGGAAGGTTACGACAACTAGGATCATCTCCCATCGTCAGCATTGCCTGTGACCATGAAGATGGAGCTTCGCCTACGCTATCGTTATTATTACATTATTCCGCTGCTTGAATTGTATTGAGACTAGATCATGAGATCCTTTATTTGTTGTAAGACCTTATGTATGGTTTGTAATGGATGATGTATGATACGTCGGAAACGTATCTGTAAATTTTTATGCTCCATGCTTGTTTTGTATCATTTGTCTTATGTTTTGTATACACTTTGAGGTATTTTTGTACACTTTATGGAACTAACCTATTGACAAGATGCCACAGTGCTAGTTGAATGTTTTCTCCTGTTTTTGGTTCCAGAAAGGCAGAAAATAAACATTCTCGGAATTGGACGGGACAAAATCCAAAGTTATTATTTTCCCGGAGCAACACGGAACCATGAAGGAGAGCCGGAGGGGGGCCACAGGGTGGACGCACCCCCCTAGGCGCGGGCAAGCCCTGGGAGCGCCCATAGGGGGTGTGGCCCCCCTGGACCCCCACCGACCTTGATTCCTTCGCCTATAAGAAGCCTCCGACCCAAAAACCCTAGGGAATCCTGAAGAAATCCACGAAAACCTCTGTAGCGCTGCCGCCACCGAAGGGGAGATTCGGGGGACAGAAAGTCTCTGTTCCGGCACCCTGCCGGGACAGGAGAGTGCCCCCGGAGCCATCTCCATCACCATTGCTGATTCCCATGATGAGGAGGGAGTAATTCTTCCTTAGGGCTAAGGGCTCTACCGGTAGCTATGTGTTCATCTCTCTCTCTATGCATGATCTTGTGGTCATGAGCATTGTAATCAAGTAGATCTACCTTGCTACTCAAGTGCTTCATTAGATCTCTGCTCTCCCCATGTGTGTGAAAGTGACAACGTGCACGCCATGGTGGCACTTAGGTTTGAGTCTACATAAATACTCTTTGTGTTTTAATAGATCTATGCTTTTCCCCACGTGTGTGAAAGTGACATCGTGCATACCTTGTGTGGCACTTTGGCTAGATTGAATACTTATTATGAGTTATATTTGGAGTTGGATGTCTCTATGAAATTGTGGTGTTTGTTGGAACCATCTAGTGCTCAAGGTGATAGTGTGGGGTTATCTAGATTGGGGAAGTTGGACTTTGAGGTGTGTTGTTATAGCCCTACCTTGGATTAGAGTGTCCAACTGGAGAGTAGTTAAGAGTAGTATCATGAAGAGAGGATACTTATATGAGAGAGTGTTCACTAGTGAAAGTATGATCCCTAGGCCTTGTTTCTGAACATTGAAACACCGTTTGCATCTAGATCTGTTGCATGTTTGCTTGCTTCCTTATTGTTGCCTTTAGTCTTTACCTCACCGTCAAGCTATTTTATGGCATCTTTACCACTTGTATTTTACTATATCTTCGCCGAACTAGTGCACCTATACACCTGACAAGTGTATTGGGTGTGTTGGGGACACAAGATACTTCTTGTATCTTGATTGCAGGGTTGCTTGAGAGGGAATACCTTTGACCACTTCCTCCCTGAGTTCGTTAAACCTTGGGTGATCCACTTAAGGGAAACTTGCTACTGTTCCACAAACCTCTGCACTTGGAGGCCCAACAACTGTCTACAAGAATAGAAGTGCATAGACATCAAGCTCTTTTCTAGCGCCGTTGTCGGGGAGGTTTTGGGCTTTTACCTTCCCTCCACGCCATCGGCTCTTTTCTGGCGCCGTTGCCGGGGAGGTAAGGTAAAAGGTACTCACATCCTCCGGTGTGAGTGCTCAAAGTTATTTCCTTTACATTCTGCAGTTTTGTCTTTTTGTTTCTTGTTTTCACTAGTTAGGTTTAATGGAAAACAATAAAAAAATTAGAGAGCTCTATAGCATTTATCTTGAGTTAGGACATGAAGTGTTTGAAGAGAAAATTAAAAAACCCATGGAACTTTATTTGCATGCTAATAGCCATGTTATTAGTATAAATTCTTTGGACACCATTGTTGCTAATGCTATGGAAACGTCTAAGCTTGGGGAAGCTAGTTTTTATGAAAATGATCTTTTTAGTCCCCCAAGCACAGAGGAGAAAGTTTACTTTGATGATACCAGACCTCCAATTTATGATGATTACAATAATGAGTATGATATTTTCAGTCCACCTACTATTGAAAAATCAATTATGATTACAATATGCCTCCTATATTTGATGATTATGGTGATGAGAATATTAATGATATCTATTTTATTGAATTTGCTCCCACTATGATTAATAAGCATGACTATGCTTATGTGGAGAGTAATAATCATTTTATGCATGTGGCTCATGATAAGAATGTTTTATGTGATAGTTATATTGTTAATTTCATTCATGATGCTACTGAAAGTTATTATGAGAGAGGGAAACATGGTATTATGCATCTCAACAATATTAAGTTTCCCCTCTTTATGTTGAAAGTCTTGAAGTTGCACTTGTTTTGCTTTCCTATGCTTGTTGCTTTGTGCTTTCATGACTTGTTTCTTTACAAGATTCCTATGCATAGGAAGTGGGTTAGACTTAAATGTGTTTTGAATTTGCTTCTTGATGCTCTTTTTTACTTCAATTCATATTTCTTATGTGAGCATCTTCTCAAACTATCAAGCCTAACTTAAAGGTGTTAAATAAAAGTACTTGTTGGGAGATAACCCAAGAGTTTCCTTGAGTCTTGGAAGTTATTACTTTAGTAATGACCTATCCTTATCCTTTTTGTTTGCTTTTTGTGCCAAGAATGACCTCTAATGAGAGGGAAGTAAGATTTGGGGAGTTGTTGTCCGGAAACAGATTTCTGTCCTCCACCATAAAAATTCGTGAGGAGTCTCTGTAAGTCGGATTGAGCTGAAAATTTACGAATAAATCCCCAGTATGTTAGCTAACTTTTGTTAGTTCAACACTTTTTTATTTGAGCAACAGAAGGTCTTCGAAAAAATCGGTTTCTACCTGTTGGTTTGTTTTGACAGATTTCTGCCATTATTTGCATTTGCTTCTTATTGATTCCTTTTTGAGTTCTCTTTTGGGGAATTGAGCTTTTTGAAGGAGTTACTACAGTAGCTTGTGTTTTTAGTGAAAATCCTTGCTGTTCCAAAGCTTTTCCTAAGGGTCTAATATCTTTTGAATACACTAATGTTGCTAATGAAGATTGTGTGAAGTTTTGTATGAAGGAAAAATTTCAGGTGTAGAGAGAGAATGATGTAATGAGATGAAGAATGGACAAAAACTCAAGCTTGGGGATGCCACCCCGGTGTCACCCCAAGAAATATCCAAGAGGTACAAGCGTCAAAGCTTGGGGATGCCCAAGGCATCCCCTTCTTCATCAATAAAAATCTCAGGTCTTTCTAGACACTTCATTTTTATTGTTTCATGCATTGTTGTGTTGTTCTTGGCGCGTCTTAGTTTTCGTTTTTGGTTTTCGTTTGCTTAGTTTTCTTGAGTAAGTTGGTTGGTTACACCACACTTCTTTTGGAGAGAGACACACTCTGTTTCCATTGCCTAGAACACTCTAGTTTTCACTCTTATTGTTTTGTGAGTGTTCACTTTTGCTAGCACTGCGTTAAGCCTTAGTTTTCTTCTGCTTTAAGCTTAGAACTTTTTAGTTCTTCTTTGTGGATTTGTGAGACAAGCTCACTGATCTTTATTGATTATTATCTTTGTGAGTTGTTTCAAATAAGTTGTTTGGTGTTGGAAAAGACTAGAACGTTTCATGCTTATAGTGGTACAAAAGGGAGCTTGTTCTGACTGTGGCTTAGACTTTATCATGACATGCTAGGTGTTGTTTTGACCTTATGCTTAGTGATTATTGTTGTAGCATGTATTGTTCCAAATAATTGGGATTGCTTAGTGTGCCTTGAAGAAATTATGCGTTGTTTTAGCATGCAAAAGCATAGTATTGTGGTATTCTCCTTTGATGCTTTGCTTGGGTTGACTTGGCACATGCTTACACCATGTTATGACTATGACAAGTCACCATTAGCCTCTATGATCATTTAGTCCTTGACTTGTAGTACCACTCTTTGCTTTGATTAGTATGCTTTGTTACTCTACATGATTATGGCCATTATGCTCTCTTAGTTGGTTGCTCCCAGTCTTTTGCTAGCCTCCACTTGTATGAGTAAGTTCTACTCATGCCTCCAACTCCCAAGAAACCAAGTTATTCCAAAGTGTACACTATAAATTCCTATGCATGATGTGTTACACCATTCCAAGTATATTCTTGTTTTCAGCTACCTTCCAATTAAAAACTATTTTGTTATGTGAAAACTTAGTGATTAAAGCCCTCACGAACTTGATGGAACACTTTATATTCTTTGCCCCTAATAAACTTGAACCATTGTGACAACTTTGTTGTATATGCTTACACTTATAAGTTGGAATTAGTAGAACCGTGCTGTCACGGGGAACGTTTTAAACATTGCACTTGTACTTTGTACTCAGTTGATATCATGCTTTTTTGTCTATGGATGTCACCGGCGTGAAATAAAGAGGGAACTTGTAAGTCCATGGAGTTTGTATTCTGTGTTAGAGAAAAGCCTGGGCCGCTAGCCTAAGCCATGCCTAATCATGGTGGAAACTTGCAACATCACCATAGTGAGCTATCTATGAAGCATCCTCAATAAAAATCTATGCATATAGTAAAAAAAAATATTGCTGAGATGCTCATTGTCTGCTTGCCTTGTCATTTTGGCTATGGGAAAGCTCATGTACCATGTGCAAGGGGTACCCCATTGGCGGTTCTCAATGATATGCAAATACTTACAATTAGAAGAACTTACCTGGGCCCGAAGTTGAGTATGCATGAGGTGTGGCCCTCGTATTCAAGGGACTTGAGATTGCCAACTTATACTTCGTTAAGCATATACTCCATCTTTGTCACTTTAACCTTACACTGTGTTTGGTTGCATAGAATTGAGGCATGGAATTGGAATTCGGATCAAATATGCCAATTCAGCTATTTGGACTGCCTTAGAATTGAGGTATGGAAATCGGAGTCCAATTCCGAGCCACCCCGCGTGCGCATACCGTTTCACTCGAAAAGATTCCGAGGGTGGGAGCTCGGAAAGGCTCAGAAACTCGAGAGCCCGCGCGTACCGCTTCGTCCTCGCTCGCTCGCTCCCCTTCCCCGCCCGCCTTCCGCCCGAGACCTCCCCGGCCTAGCTCCGCCCGCGACCTCCCCGCTCGAGCTCCGCCCTCCGCCCACGACCTCCCCGGCCAAGCTCCGCCCTTCGCCCGCTACATTCCCGCCCGCTACCTCCTCGGCCCAGCTCCGCCCGTGACCTCCCCGCCCGCCCTCCGCCCTCTACCTCCCTATCCTTCCTCTCCCCGCGATCTCCCCGCCAAAGCTCCGCCCTCCGCCCGCGACTTCCCCGCTCGCCCACCGCCCTCCGCCCGCGACCTCCCCGCCTAGATCGAACAGGGGTTGGGGAACGGGGCTATCAGAATTTTGGAATTTCCAACCGCAATTTCCAAACACATCCAAACAACAGAATTGAATTAGAAGCCAATTCATTTCCATCTTGGATTTGGAATTTTGGTCCAATTCGATTCCACGCCTCAATTCTATGCAACCAAACACAGCGTTAATCACTTCAAGATGCTTATGATAGGGGCAATGAGGGCACAAAGCTAACAAGTACCATAATTTTTAGAATCTCTTTTGGAAACTTGAAATCCTTGCTTCCTTTATAAAGGGACTTTCTTCCACTATTATATTGAGTCTCCACCTTCTACCTTTAGGCACCAATAAGAGAGCATAGTTGTCATTATGCGTCCAGTGTTCCAAAGCTTATTGATTGATGCATATTGTGATATTACTTGTTCTTGTGCTATTTGTTTCTAGTCACCCTTAGGAACTTTGAAGGTGTCCTATGCATCTATATTGCTACTCTATGAGGGACAAGCTGATTGCCACTATGCTATGTTTTATGTATATGAAACAAACAAATGTTTTTCATTGCATGTTATTCATGATCCTTGTTTGTAGCCTTTCATGTTGCATGCATAGTTACTATGTCATATTGTTAGAACTCCATATTTCATGCTCATGTTTAGAGTTCTTTGATCCCAGCTTTCAATGCTTGCAAATGGTTTGATCTTGGTTTTGATGGTGCATGTCACCTCAAAAATTATTCTTCTTATCACTTACCTACTCGAGGACGAGCAGGAGTTAAGCTTGGGGATGCTTGATACGTTGGAAACTTATCTATAATTTTTGATGCTCCATCCTTGTTTTGTATCATTTGTTTTATGTTTTGTCTACACTTTGAGGTATTTTTATACACTTTCTGGAACTAACCTATTGACAAGATGCCAGAGTGCCAATTGCATGTTTTCTCCTGTTTTTGGTTCTATAAAGGCAGAAATCAATATTCTCGGAATTGGACGGGACAAAAGCCAAAGTCATTATTTTTCCTAGAGCAACACAGAACCACAAAGCAGAGACGTAGGGGGTCCATAGGGTGGCCGCACCCCCTAGGCGCGGGCAAGCCCTAGGGGTGCCCACAGGGGGTGTGGTCCCCCTAGACCCCCACCGACCTTGATTCCTTCGCCTATAAGAAGCCTCCGACCCAAAAAACCCTAGGGAATCCAGAAGAAATCCACGAAAACCTCTGTAGCGCCGCCACCACCGAAGGGGAGATTCAGGGGACAGAAAGTCACTGTTATGGCACCCTGTCGGGGCGGGGAAGTGCCCCCCGGAGCCATATCCATCGCCATCTTCATCACCATTGCTGATTCCCATGATAAGGAGGGAGTAGTTCTTCCTCAGGGCTAAGGGCTCTACCGGTAGCTATGTGTTCATCTCTCTCTCTCTCTATGCATGATCTTGTGGTCATGAGCTTTGTAATCAAGTAGATCTACCTTGCTACTCAAGTGCTTCATTAGATCTCTGCTCTCCCCATGTGTGTGAAAGTGACAGCGTGCATGCCATGGTGGCACTTAGGTTTGAGTATACATAAATACTCTTTGTGCTTTAATAGATCTATGCTTTTCCCACGTATGTGAAAGTGATAGCGTGCATACCGTGTGTGGCACTTTGGCTAGATTGAATATTTGTTATGAGTTATATTTGGAGTTGGATGTCTCTATGAAATTGTGGTGTTTGTTGGAACCATCTAGTGCTCAACGTGATAGTGTGGAGTTATCTAGATTGGGGAAGTTGGACTTTGAGGTGTGTTGTTATAGCCCTACCTTGGATTAGAGTGTCCAACCGGAGAGTAGTTAAGAGTAGTATCATGAAGAGAGGATATTTATATGAGAGAGTGTTCACTAGTGAAAGTATGATCCCTAGGCCTTGTTTCTAAAAATTGAAACACCGTTTGCATCTAGATCTGTTGCATGTTTGCTTGCTTCCTTCTTGTTGCCTTTAGTATTTACCTCACCGTCAAGCTATTTTCTGGCATCATTACAACTTGTATTTCACTATCTCTTCGCCGAACTAGTGCACCTATACACCTGACAAATGTATTGGGTGTGTTGGGGACACAAGAGACTTCTTGTATCTTGATTGCAGGGTTGCTTGAGAGGGAATACCTTTGACCACTTCCTCCCTGAGTTCGATAAACCTTGGGTGATCCACTTAAGGAAAACTTGATGTTGTTCTACAAACCTCTACGCTTGGAGGCCCAACAACTGTCTACAAGAATAAAAGTGCGTAGACATCAATGTACCGTGATATCCAATCTGTTATGTCTCACAAAAATGGTAATCCTGGGATTGCAATGTATGGCATAACAGACATCTGGGATTGAAAATCTAGGTGTTGACAAGTTGGTATCAGAGCCATCCTGACCATAGGAGACCCTAGTTTAGAATGGACGTTTAAATAAAAAAACTTAGTTTCAAAACCAAGGAAGTGAGTATTTATGAAAACTTATTCTCATTCTTATCACTTAGACTCTTTCATGAAAATTCATGTCCCTAAAAAATTCTTGCAAACTCACATAAAATTTGACACACTTTATCACTCTACTAACTTACTCATCCCACATTCTTATAGATGGACGTGAAGTATGGCAAGTTTTATCAGTTGGGGAATGGAGGGGACCTCATCTTTGAGCGTGACTTGGACCAGCTGTCGGAGATGCTGGAGCGTCTGCACCCCGAGTTCTTTGGAGCTCTACTGAACAATCAGGAAGGAGAGGAATTGCAATGGCTGGTTGTTGCAAGTCTCCGAGGAAATATTGAAGCCCCCACCTCAGAGGGAATTCAGTTCACCTTGAGAGAGAACAACAGGCTAGATGGACTTGCCAGGGCCATGCAGGAAGCTCTTGCACGTCTGTGTGGGCAGAGTATCAATCAGATCAAGGGTACCCACTTTGAGTTCTATCCAAGGCATGGTGTTATGGGACAGCCACTGGAGGCCCCGTATAACCACGAGATGAAGAGTCAATTGGAACACCTCAGTTTCATGATGTATGACCGTCAGAAGGAGTTGGACAATGCCTGCTCCTACGCCAACCACAAGTACGCCATCACCGCCAAGAAGGTTCAGACCATTACCATGCTAGTGAAGGATTGCCAGTCTCGTCGCCGTCAGCTTGACAAGAAGGAGCGCATCATTGCCCGTCTTCGCCACAGGATCACGGATTTGGAGGAGACCATCCAAGAGAGAGACATGCAGCTGGAAGCGAGGGAGAATGCAGGGGAAGACCTTCATGGAGACCCCTACTCCTATCTCAGTGACGATGATGACTTTCTAGAGGATCAGGCCATGGACTTATTCACCGATGAGGATGACTTCGCCTTCATTGATGATGATGATGACGATGATGAGGACACTGACTCCGAGGAGTAGTATCACTTGAGCACTAGCGTTAGTGAGTTGTATTCGGTCCCACTATATCTTAGTTTCCCAGAATGGTTCTTAAAACCACCTGTTTTCCTTTGTTGTGGTGTGTGTTTGTATCGTGTGTATGTATGAATGAATGAAAAGCAAGTTGCTAGAAAAACTTGAGTCAAACTTTGAAAACTTTTCAAACACCAAAACCCTGAACCTTAGAAATTTCCCTCTTTTCTCATGACCTATCTCAATCTTCAGATGCCTCGCGGAGGAAGCACTTCATTCCCGGACCCGATGCTGCAAATCTTGCAAATGTTGGTTTCTGACCGCGAAGTTGAAGAGCCGAACATCAAGCCAACTTAGCCACCCTTCAACAGATAGCTCAGATGGCCAACAACAATCAAGGCCATGGAAATCAGGACAACCATGGATCCAAGCTCAAGAATTTCCAGAACACCAACCCACCCATATTCACTAAGTCGGAAGATCCCCTCGATGCAGATGATTGGCTGCAAACCATGGAGAACAACCTAGAAGTTGCCGGAGTGGAAGCTAACGAGAAAGTACTGTTTGCCACCCACTATCTGGCCGGAGATGCAAGAACATGGTGGAACAACGTTTGTGCCATGACAGGAGGTCAAATGATGACTTGGGAAGAATTCAAAATCAAGTTCAGCAGAACCCATGTGCCACCGGGTTTTATCAAGAGGATGAGAGATGAATTCAGGGAACTGAAGCAAGGAAGGATGACCGTAGTTGAGTACCGTGACAATTTTTTGTCATTGGCTAGGTATGCACCAGATGAGATAGATACCAAAGCCAAGAAGAAGAAGAGAATCTTGAATGGTCTGCATGATGAGATGCAGACGGTGTTAGTCAATATCCCATTTGCTGATATTGAAGCCTTAGTGGATTCAACCATTCAGATGGAAGGCAAGATCAACCAAGCCAATGAGAACCGTAAGCGTCGCATGATGCATCAACCAGGAACCCACCATACACCAAAGTATCGCTCCAACCCATCTCCAGGATTTTCCCCAAGAACCAACAGACTCCCGATGAACCGTCCAACTTATCCCAACCGTGGAAACCCAAGGCCCGGAGGAAATCATAACAACCCCGGAAACCCTAGCAATTTCAACCGTGCACCGCCTAAGTTCAACAACAACATTGTCGCCACCAACACCAACACTGCCCCAAGGACTGGAAGCAATGTTGTACCTGTTGTAGCAAAGGACAAGTCTCAGGTGACTTGTTATGAATGTGGAACCAAGGGTCACTATTCTAATGAGTGGCCCAAGAAGATTGCCGCAGCCCCCAATGCAAATGCCCCAGCTCAACAACAGCGTCGTGTTCAGCCTGGAAGAAGGTTTGCCCTAGGGAATTCGCTCAACCGCAACGACCGTCTCTTTCTCATGCATGCTGAAGAAGCCCAAGAAGCGCCCGATGTCATGATGGGTATGTTTTCTATTAACTCAGTACTTGCCAGAGTGTTGTTTGATTCTGTAGCATCGCACTCGTTTGTTACTGAAGAATTTGCATGCACTAGTAAGATTCAACCCACCAAATTGAAGCATGTTATGATAGTTCAAATACCTGGTTCAACCACCAAAGCTAGACAAATTTGCAAGGTCGTGCCTATCCGAATCCATGCCATGGATTTTTATGCTAATCTAATAGTACTCAGAACTAAAGGTTTGGAAGTAGTACTAGGGATGGATAGGATGTCCAAACATAAAGGATTAATCGACCGTGCCAAGAAAGCCATAACCATGACCAGTACAGCTAGAATATACGTCGAGCATGTATATGAAACCTTGCCCCATCAATTCAAGTGAAACAAGAGTATAGCCCATCCAACCATTGACCAAGTCAGAGTAGTCTGTGAATACCCTGACGTATTTCCATATGTTTTGCCCGGTATGCCCCCAGATCGGGATATCGAGTTTATCATTGAACTAATCCCTGGAACCGGACCCATAGCCCAGAGACCATATAGTATGAACCCGTCTGAATTAGTGGAGCTGAAGAAGCAACTGGATGCTATGCTGGAGATAAGATTGATCCAACCAAGTGCATCGCCATGGAGATCACCTGTATTGTTTGTGGACAATAAAGATGGAGGTAACCGTTTGTGTACGGATTATCGGAAGTTAAATGATGTCACCATCAAGAACAAGTACCCGCTGCCAAAGATAGAAGACCTGTTTGACCAGTTAACTGGTGCCAAAGTGTTTTCTAAGATTGATCTTAGAACTAGTTATCATCAACTCAAGATTCACGCAGAGGATATTCCAAAGACCGCCTTTACCACCAGATATGGATTATACGAGTACACTGCCATGTATTTTGGATTAACCAATGCCCTCGCTTATTTCATGAACCTCATGAATACTATTTTTATGGACTTCCTGGATAAGTTTGTCGTTGTTTTCATCGATGACATTCTGATCTATTCCAAATCAGAAGAAGAACATGATCTACACCTAAGGACCATCCTTGGAACCCTTAGGGAGCATCAGTTTTATGCCAAGTTTAGCAAATGTGAATTCTGGTTACAGGAGGTAGGATTCCTCGGACATATAGTATCAGCCGGAGGAATAGCCGTTGACCCTGCAAATGTGAAGGATATTGAAGATTGGCAAGCCCCAACCACTCAAACCCAAGTTCGTTCATTCCTTGTATTAGCGGGATATTACCGCAAGTTCGTAGAAGGATTCTCGAGTATCGCCAGACCCATGACCCAATTGCTGAAGAAGGACAAGAAGTTTGAATGGACGGACAAATGTGAAGCGAGTTTTCAAGAACTCAAGAGGAGATTGATTTCAACCCCAATATTGATCATGCCAGATATTACGAAGCCTTTTGATGTGTATTGTGACGCATCCAAGATCGGTCTCGGACGTGTGTTGATGCAAGAAGGCAAAGTTATATCGTATCTGTCCTGACAACTGAAGCAACATGAACAGAACTATCCTACCCATGATCTTGAACTAGCAGCCATAGTTCTAGCCCTGAATACATGGAGGCATTATCTTATGGGAAACCGTTGTGAGATTTATTCGGATCACAAGAGCCTAAAGTATATATTCACTCAGAAGGAGTTGAATATGAGGCAGAGAAGATGGATTGAGCTAATCAAGGACTATGATCTGGACATTCACTATTGATGGCTTGCACAGCTTATGTGGAGCCTGTTGGGAACCCCAAGAGCAAGGTGTGAAGCAGTACAACAACAAGTTTTCCCTTAGTAAGAAACCGAGGTTATCGAACCAGTAGGAGGAAGGAAACATCACACAGGTGTTGCAAGCAATGCGGAGACCTGCACAACACAAACTCAAGACTTTTCCCCAACTAAAAGTGAGGTTGTCAATCTCACCGGTTGCTGTAACAAAGGATTAAACGTATGGTGTGGAAGGTAATGGTTTGAAGCAAGTAAACAAGTAACAGTGGAAGATGTATCAATGGTAAATATTGGAACGGGGTCCATAGTTCACTAGAGGTGCTCTCCTTAGATAAACAACATGGCATGAAGGGTAAACAAATTATAGCAGGGCAATTGACAGGAATTGAGCAAGGCATAACAATGCAATTACTAGTCAGAAATATCCTATGAGATTCGATTGGGAAATACAACAAGATACATAGACCGCCATCCAACTGCATCTATGACTAGAAGTCCACCTTCAGGTTATCATCCGAACCCCCTCCAGTATTAAGTTGCAAGCAACAAACAACTGCTTTAAGCAAAGTGTGTAAGGTAAACAGTCCACATGTTCCATGAACAAGAGACCGTTGTTTTCTCCCTAGTGGCAACATCACATCTACAACCGAAGAGATTTATGTCACTTCCCTTGGAAACTAGAGGCATGAACCCACTATCGAGCATAAATACCCCCTCTTGGAGTCACTAGCAACTACTTGGCCAAGATAGCTACTAACAACGGAGATCATGCAAGATCACAAACAACACAGACATGATAGAATCATAAAGACAAAACCATTAATCAAACCAACATAATAATCTCAATATCCATCGGATCCCTGCAAACACAACATGCAAGATTACAAATATATTAGATCTTGATCATGAACGGAGCTCACAATATCTATACATGAAAGCACAAAGGAGGAGATACAACCATCTAGCTACTACATGGACCCATAATCCAAGGTGGAACTACTCACGCATCATACCGGAGAGAAGGCCTCCGGGATGATCTCCCCTCCGGCAGGGTGCCGGGAAGAACTTCAGATCCCCCCGATCTAGGGACGATGGTGGCGGCGGCTATAGACGGTTTCGTGGAGATTTGATCGGGTGCTGAGGGTTTCTGCATCGAGGGCTTCTTATAGGCGAAGGGGAAGGCCGAGGTGGCGGCCAGAGGGGGCAAACCCTACCCAGGCACGGGGTAGGGCCCACCCGTGCCTAGGGGGGTTTAGCCGCCCTGGCACGCCTCCTCGTCTCCCCTCTGGACTTCTTGTTCCCCACGGAAAGTAATTGACTTTGACGTTTGTCCCATCCAATTCCAAGACTATTTCTTTACTAACTTTTCTGAAACCAAAAACAGCAAAAAACAGGCATCTCGCACTATTGCAACTTGTTAATAGGTTAGTACCAGAAAACATGTAAAAAGCACCTCAAAGTATGGACAAGTAAAGCAAAATAGATACTAAACAAGCATGGAGCATAAAAAATTATAGATACATTTCCAACGTATCAACTATCACCCCGGTAAAGCCAATGTGGTAGCAGATGCCTTTAGCAGATTGTTGTACCGCTTGAACTCCATGATTCTGAAGGAGCAACCAAGTTTGCACAAGGAGATGGAAGATTTCAGAATGGAATTAGTAAGTGAAGGATTTTTGGCTAGCATAGAACTTCACCCACTTTGATCAGTCAGATCAAGGAGGCGCGGAAAGGAAATGCTAGTATCGATGGAATCAAACGTCGTATCGGTATAGGCAAGGTACCCAGATTCACCGAAGATGAAGGAGTGTTGTGGTACAAAGGACGTCTCTGTGTACCAGCAGATTCAGAGTTGAAAGAAGTTATTTTGAAGGAAGCCCATGATACTCTTTATTCTATCCACCCCGGAGGAACGAAGATGTATCAGGATCTGAAGGAGCAATTTTGGTGGCATAAGATGAAGAGAGAAATCAGAAGCTATATCGCCAAGTGTGATATTTGTCAGAGAGTTAAGGCGGGACATCAAAGACCCGTCGGACTGTTGCAACCACTGCAGATTCCAGAATGGAAATGGGATTCAGTTGGAATGGACTTATCACCGGATTGCCTACTTCTAGTAGGGGAAATGAGTCTATTTGGGTCATAGTTGACAGATTGTCCAAGGTCTCCCATTTCTTACCAGTTAAGACCACTTACCAGAGTTCGAAGCTAGCTGGGTTGTACATCGCTAGAATCGTCAGTTTGCACGGAGTCCCCAAGAACATCGTATCAAATTGAGGAACTCAGTTTACCTCGAGATTCTAGAAGAAAGTCCAAGAAGTACTAGGAACAAGACTAGATTTTAGCACATCGTATCACCCTCAAACCGATGGACAAGCGAAGCGAGTAAATCAAATACTCGAAGATATGTTGAGAGCCTGTGTGCTAGAGTATGGATCTAAATGGGAATACTGTCTGCCTTTCACAGAATTTTCTTACACCAATAGTTATCAAGCTAGTTTGCAAATGGCCCCATTTGAATTCATGTATGGAAGGAAGTGTCGCACCCCTTTGAGTTGGTCGGAAGTAGGAGAGAGTCAGATTTTTGGACCCGTCATCCTATGAGAAGCAGAAGAGAAAGTTCACAAGATCCGGGAGCACCTCAAGACCGCCCAGTCAAGACAGAAGAGTTATGCCGACAAGATACGTCGAGACCTTGCTTTCAATATTGGAGATTTTGTGTATCTCAAAGTGTCGCCTTTGAAGGGAATGTAGCGTTTCCAACTCAAAGGAAAGTTAGCCCCTAGATATATCGGACCTTTCAAGATTTTGAATTGTCGAGGAGAAGTATCGTATCAACTGGAACTGCCAGAGGAGATGTCAGCAGTGCATAATGTGTTCCATATATCGTTGCTTCACAAATGCCTTGAAGTCCCAGAGAAGACCGAAGTTTTCAAGAACATTGATCACCGCACCATAGAGATCAACGATGACCTGACATATTCCGAAGTACCCATCCGTATTTTGGAAGAAGCTTTCAGAACCACCAAGACCAGAAGCATCAAGTTTCTCAAGATTCAGTGGAGTAACCACACTGAAGAAGAAACTACCTGGGAGCGAGAAGATCACATCAAGACGGAGTTTCCCAATCTTTTTAAATCCTAGTTTCCTTCTTTCTTCTTTCTCAAATCTTGGGATGAGATTTTGTTTAAGGAGGGAAGGTTTGTAACATCCCAAAAATGTTGAACAATTATTATTAAATTCCAATCACCAAAATTAGGGTTAACAAAAACTTTTGTTAATCAAATCAATATTAATGCATGTGTGTATGTGATAATTGTGTGAAAGCATGAATGGACTTGTGAGATTGATCTAAATAGAAAGGAATGGTTTAAAGATGAAAACAACATCATCTAAAACATGTCCAAGCAGAACAAACTAAGAGAAAATCAAAAACAAAACAAATAAAGCAAATGGTCATTTTTGCCAATCTTGCTCGCTAGGCCACTTTGAGTGTTTCTAGTCCAAGATTTCAAACAGAAACATGTCCATTTATTTTCACCCCTTGCTAGACCAAGTAAAAGTGAATCAAAGCCCACCTCTCAAACTTGTAGAAACTTTTGGCAACTTGAATCAAATGACATTTCAAAATTGAATCTAGTTCATATGTGAAGATCACCCCATTTTCAAAACCCAACCAAACCAGTGCACCTTGACCAACCCAATCAACCAGAGACTCCCTAGTATGTAACCAACACACCCACAAAGTTTGAATCAAAATTCAAATTTGAATCACTTTTGTCCATTTCATTAAACACCTTGCAAACACCAAACCAACAAACATTCAACACTATAGTGAGCATTAATTTTGGCCTAACTCGTCCCCTATCTAGCTCACACTATACTCTTAGTAGATCATCTAACTTGTTTAACCCCTTTAGCTCACTATAAAGCAGACCATGCCATCAATGGCAAGCATTCCGAGAGCACCCTTGCCACCCTAATTTTGCTAGCCAGCTAGAAGCTTCTCTAGCCTCGCCAACCTTGTCTGGGATACTCTCCACCGTCCACCGCCACCCCCTGTCCAAGCCTCGAGCACTGCCAGCCCCTGGACCACACATCCCGAGTGTGCCCAGCTTCTCTGCGAGCATGCCGAGAGAGCGCCACCCGCGACACACGCCCAAAGACCGCACATCGCCCTCGCCGCGTGCAAGCAGGATCGCCACCACCCCAGGAACACCCTATACATCCTATTGTTGGAGATATGCCCTAGAGGCAATAATAAATGTAGTTATTATTATATCTTTGTGTTTATGATAAATGCTTACATTCATGCTATAATAGTATTAACAAGGAAACATTAATACTTGTGTGATTTGTAAACTTAATTTGAAGTCCCTAGTAAAGCCTCTATACATCACTAGCTTGTTGGTTAATGAATGATTGTGGTTTCCCTATCATGAACATTGAGATGTTATTAACAACAAGATCATATTGTTAGGAGAATGATATGATGGACATACTCCTATAGACAAGCGTAGCATAAAGATCAAGTCATTTTAATAGTTCAATTGCTATATGCTTTCTGATACATAGTAATCTAATTCCTTCGACCATGAGATCATGCATATCACCTTTACCAGATGGATGCTTTGATGACATCAAACACCACACCATAACTGGGTGGCTATAAAGGTGGCATTGAGTGTTCGAAAAGTATTGGTTGAAACACATGGATCAAGAGTGGGATTTGTCCATCCACATGACGGATAGATATACTCTAGGCCCTCTCGGTGAAATGTCATCCAATTAGCTTGCAAGCATGTGACTGGCACACAAGGGATCACATATCACGGGAACGAGAAAAGAGTACTTATCGGTAACGAGGTTGAACTAGGTATGCAGAGATACCAACGATCATAACCTCGGATAAGTAAATTATCGTGAGACAAAGGGAAATTGATATCGTATGTAAGTGGTTCATTCGATCGCAAAGTAATCGTAGAAATATGTGGGAGCCATATGAATTTCCAGATTCCTCTATTGGTTATTGTTCGGAGAAGTGTCTCGATCATGTCTCCTCGGCGCCGCCGCCTAGCTAAACCCTAGCCGCCGGCTTGCCCCCTCCTCGGCGTGTCTAAACCCTAGATCATCGAGGGACTCTCTCATACACCACCATACTCGCTCCGGCTTAAGGCGAAGCCCTGCGAGATCTCCCCTCTACTTCCGGTACCACGCCGTTGTGCTGCCGGAATCGCGAGGAGAGTGCTACAACCTCCGCTGCCTGCTGGAACAAGGGAGAGGAAGGTCTTCGTCGAGTACCGAACGTGTGACCGACTGCGGTAGCGCTGCCGGAACGCAGCGCCGGAAGGATCGTCTACGCGATCTTGAGATCGTAAAGAGTACGACTACATTACCCCACGAGAATCCGCTCTTGTTAAACACTTTGGAATCTTCGAGGGTGAGTTATTCCATCGACTCGTTGCTACAATCTAGTAGATAGATCTTGGCTTTTTTGTTTGTATGCGATAGAATTTTTTTGTTTTCCATGCTACGAAACCCTACAGTGGTATCAGAGCCTTGTCTATATGTAGATCTGTTGCACGAGTAGAACACAATGGTCATTGTGGGCGTTGATGCTTTTATTGTCGATTGCTTCTTGTGTACTTTGCATCTTGCGGGATGTTGGGATGAAGCGTCCCAAGCTAACCTTACATGACATCGTTCGTGAGACTTGCTCCACGCTTGACATGCAACTTGTATTGCATAAGTGGCTTTGCGGGTGCCTGTTTCTCCTAGCATAGTTAAGATCCAATTTACAACGGGTGATTAACAATACTAGTATCAATGTTGTGGTTCATGTTCGTAAGTTAGAACGACACTTATTGAAAGCCCCAAACCACGTAAAACATGCAAAAAAAGTAGAGGCGTCTAACTTTGTTTTGCAGGGGCGTGTTGTGATGTGATATGGCCATGATTGTGATTATATTTGATGTATGCAATGTTCCTTATTGTAAGTTGGCAACCGGCAGGAGCCATATGGTTGTCTTTAATTTATGTCAAGACCCGCGTGTCTATTCAAAGTAGTTGTAATAGTTGAAGCCGGTGGACGACAACCATGGAGAAGCGTCATTGACCTTGATGCAATGCCGGTGATGATGGAGATCATGTTCGTGCTAGAAGATGGAGATCAGAAGCACAAAGAAGAAAGGCCATATCATATCACATATTATGAATTGCATGTGATGTTAATCCTTTATGCATCTTGTATTTCTTAGTAGACGACGGTAGCATTATAAGATGATCCCTCATGCACATGAATTTCAAGTCATAAAGTGTTCACCCTTAGTTAGCATCGTTGCTAAAGCTTGTTGTTTCGAAGCACCACGTGATGATCGGGTGTGTTAGATTCCGCAAGTGTATACAAAGTGAGCAAGCCAGATTTGCTCATGCGGAAACTAAGGTTTGATCTTGAAGAGCCTAGCATGTACAGACATGGTCTCGGAACACGGATCACCGAAAGGTAAAGCATGAATCATATAGTAGATATGATGAACATGTCGATTGTTCGCCACCGAAACTATATCAGCTCTCATGATGATCGGTGTTGATATGGTGGATTTGGTTCGTGTGATCACTAAAACAATGTGAGGGATCTTGTTTTGAGTGGGAGTTCACCTAGATTAATTTTATTATTAATTTGAACTCAATTTGTCATAAACTTAGTCTAAACTATTGCAAATATGTTGTAGATCAATGGCAGCCCCTACCATCAATTTTAATGCGTTCCTAGAGAAAGAAAAGTTGAAAAAAAATGGAAGAAACTTCGCGGATTGGTTCCGCAATTTGAGGATTGTCCTCACAGCTGGTAATTTGACCCACCTGCAGCTGATGCTGCCGATGAAGTAAAGAACGTTTACATCACTCGGAAGACTCAGTACTCCACAGTTCAGTGTGCTATCTTGTATGGTTTAGAATCGGAGCTTCAGAAAAGGTTTGAGAATTCAGACCCACATGATATTGTCCGTGATCTCAAATTGATCTTTGAGACTCACGCGGCAATTGAGAGCTATGAGGCTTCTGAAAAATTCTTTAACTGCAAGATGGAAGAGGGCAGTTCCGTCAGTGAGCATGTGCTTAAGATGTCTGGGCACGCAAACAAACTTCAAAGCTTGGGTATAGTGATTCCTAATGCTTTGGGGATTTACCGCGTCCTCCAATCACTACCACTAAGTTACAAGAACTTTGTGATGAACTACAACATGCAAAACATGAACAAGACGTTGCCAGAACTCTTTGCCATGTTGAAATCTGCAGAAGTGGAGATCAAGAAAGAGCACCAAGTGTTGTTGGTCAATAAGACCACCAAATTCAAGAAAGGCAAGTCTAAGAAGAAGGGACACTTCAAGAAGGGTGGTAAGAAAGTTACCACGCCAACGAAGAAGACCAAGGCTGGACCTAAGCCTGATACTGAGTGCTTTTACTGCAAGGGAGAAGGTCACTGGAAGCGGAATTTCCCAAAGTACTTGGCGGATTTGAAGAACGGCAACATCAAGAAGAAAGGTATATCTGATATACATGTTATTGATGTGTATCTCACTAGTACTTGTAGTAGTGCCTGGGTATTTTATACTGGTTCGGTTGCTCATATTTGTAACTCGAAACAGGTACTGCAGAATAAACGGAAGCTAGCGAAGAACGAGGTGACGATGCGCGTGGGAAACGGATCAAAGGTTGATGTGATCGCGGTCGGCACGCTACCCCTTCATCTACCATCGGGATTAGTTTTATACTTAAATAATTGTTATTTGGTGCCTGCGTTAAGCATGAACATTATATCGGGATCTTGTTTATTGCGAGACGGTTACTTGTTTAAGTCCGAGAATAATGGTTGTTCGATTTATATGAGTAATATGTTTTATGCACATGCACCTTTGATAGATGGTCTATTCTTATTGAATCTCGATAGTGGAAATACACATATTAATAACATTGAGGCTAAACGTTTGAAATCGAGCGATAACTCGACCTATATGTGGCACTGTCGTCTTGGTCACATTGGAGTGAAGCGTATGAAGAAACTCCATTCCGATGGACTTCTTGAATCACTTGAAAGATGCGAAGCATGTCTGATGGGTAAAATGACTAAGACTCCATTTTCTGGTATGATGGAGCGAGCTACGGACTTGTTGGAAATCATACATACCGATGTGTGTGGTCCAATGAGTATAGCATCACGCGGTGGTTATCGTTATGTTCTTACCTTCACGGATGACTTGAGTAGATATGGGTATATCTATTTCATGAAACATAAGTCCGAAACTTTCGAGAAGTTTAAGGAATTTCAAAGTGAGGTAGAGAATCAACGTAACAAGAAGATTAAATTTCTACGTTCTGATCGTGGAGGTGAATATCTAAGTTACGAGTTTGGCGAGCATTTGAAGAAATGCGGAATACTTTCACAATTGACACCGCCGGGAACACCACAGCGTAATGGTGTGTCCGAACGTCGTAATCGAACTCTCTTAGATATGGTTCGTTCTATGATGTCACTTACAGATTTACCGCTCTCATTTTGGGGTTATGCATTAGAATCAGCCGCATTCACTTTAAATAGGGCACCATCTAAATCCGTTGAAACGACACCGTATGAATTATGGTTTGGGAAGAAACCTAGATTGTCGTTCCTTAAAGTTTGGGGTTGCGAAGCCTATGTAAAGAAGTTACAGCCGGACAAGCTTGAACCCAAAGCGGAAAAATGCGTCTTCATAGGATACCCGAAGGAAACTATTGGGTATACCTTCTATCATAGATCCGAAGGCAAAATCTTCGTTGCCAAGAATGGATCCTTTCTAGAGAAGGAATTTCTCTCGAAAGAAGTGACTGGAAGGAAAGTAGAACTCGACGAGGTTGTCGAACCTTCTCTCGAAATTGCGAGTAGCGCAACACCGGAAGAAGTTCCTGTGGTGCCTGCACCAATTAGAGAGGAAGCTAATGATGATGATCATGAAACTTCGGTTAAAGTTGATAAAGAGCCTCGCAGGTCAACGAGAACTCGTACCACTCCAGATTGGTATGATCCCGTTATGAGTGTCATGTTGGTGGACAACACCGATGACCCTGAGACATATGAGGAAGCGATGATTGTTATAATATGTATACGGGTATCAACTAGAGATAGACTAGGACCCTACAACTTGTACTCCAAGTCTCCACCTACCCTGTGTACGTCTATATATACTCCCCATGAGGGTCAAATCAATACACACACAAATATTAGGGATTCAATATTTTCCACATGGTATCAAAGCGGTTAGCCTCACGGCGCCGATCCTAGGTTTCTCCACTTCCGCAACGCGCGCTGCCCCCGGGGAGATCAATCTCCTCGGGGGCGCAGCACCTGATCAAATTCAAAGATTAGATCGGTTCTTTAGATTAAATTAGATCCAAATTTCGTTTTCCCAATTCCATAGATTAGATCCAATTAGCTAGACAAATAAATCTCTAGATATTTAGATCCTTGTTCGGCGAAAACTAGTGCAAGATCAATGTCGCCGGCAGCGCACTGTTCAGCAGAATAGGTCGGCCAAGATCGATCTCGCCTCGAACATGCCGCGTCCTTCCAGGAGTTCATCACGCTGCCGCCCCGCGGAAGTACCGTACATGCGTCTACATCAACAACAATCTTCGGCCGACGACAACTCCAAGGGCGCGTTCCACAATGCAAGTTGGGCACGCGTCACCGCTGCTCCAACATGAGACAAGACTTGTTTCCCTGTAGGAATCGTAAACTCCAAGCTGGCACATGTGTATGTGGAAGGGCACTTCTATGCCTGCACCGGACGCCTGGACAACCAAGAGACGCACGCCACTACACGTGCGATCGCGCTTGCTACGACCACTACTGCCGCGACCTCAAGCACCCGACAGCAACTACGGGAGGGTGACCTCCCACACCTGGTCGACGCGACCGACACCGCGTGTAACTCCGGGAGAACTCTGGACACTCCGGGTTATCGAGCCGAACGACTACACCAACAAATCTTACACTGCATCGAGCCGGACTACATCGACCCGAACATCTACGTCAAGCTGTACGACTACGCCATGCTACAAGGCAAAATATTCCTCAAGCACAACTACGGAGAAGCTACATCGACATCATCCACACGCCAGGCCGGTGTGGAATACTATTGCTGACTTCTCCAACATCAAGGCTTCGACATCATCGCCGCCACAAGGGACGCCTTCAAGCGACGATCATCGCCGACACGCCTACTCCATCATCGCCGACACATCATCGCCAAGGTCTACATCTACGTGGTCTTCATCAACATCTTCGTCGACACATCGCCGCCGCTGCTATACCCGTCCACATGATGGACATACAACTACGACGCCCTCTGACAGTATAACTGCAAGGCACGACGACGACATCGCCGCGTCCACGACCCCGATGACTGCAACAACAAACCAGCATCACAATTGTGACGCCCCTATGACCGCGCGTATGGTTCTGGCAAAACCTTGTGTGCTTGGTGGGTTCCTCCGGTCCTGGAAAAACCGGTGGTCTCATGACTGCGTCCAAGAGACGCCCCCTACGGTACCTCTACAAGGTGCAAAACGTCCACAACTGCAGCTTCGTCAACAACAACAAAAACTGCGCAATTTTTTGCGCCTCCGACAATGGCGGCCACACCACTACGACGACTACGACATCGACCACACCTACATCGACCATGACTACATCACGATCGGCTACCTCGACATCAACATCAAGAACAACGTCTACAGCAACTTAAGAACTCCGGTCAATAGCGTCCGCGTCGTCACTTGCGTCCACGCCACTCCCGCTGTGACTGCGGGAGGGAAGAGAGACACTAGAAGGGGACGCAGTCACCGCCCCTAGGTGCCACTCATGATCATGTCCACGCAGGTGATGATGACAAGGAGGTGAAGACGACGGAAGCGCAAGACTTCAAATCCAGTCACAAGTGTCCGCTTCACTCCCGCTTCGACTGAGGGGGGATGTTATAATATGTATACGGGTATCAACTAGAGATAGACTAGGACCCTACAACTTGTACTCCAAGTCTCCACCTACCCTGTGTACGTCTATATATACTCCCCATGAGGGTCAAATCAATACACACACAAATATTAGGGATTCAATATTTTCCACAATGATGAGCCCAGATTCCAATAAATGGCAAGAAGCCATGAAATCCGAGATTGGATCCATGTACGAAAACCAAGTATGGACTTTGGTGGACTTACCAGATGGCCGGAAGGCTGTCGAGAACAAATGGATTTTCAATAAGAAAACATATGCTGATGGTAATGTTACTGTCTATAAAGCTCGACTTGTCGCAAAGGGGTTTCGAAAAATTCAAGGAGTTGACTACGATGAGACTTTCTCACCAGTAGCGAAGCTAAAATCTGTGAGGATTATGTTAGCAATCGCTGCATATTATGATTATGGAAGATGGATGTCAAAACAGCATTACTCAATGGAGACATTGATGAAGAGTTGTATATGATGCAACCCAAAGGTTTTGTCGATCCTAAAGATGCTAACAAGGTATGAAAACTTCAACGGTCCATCTATGGATTGAAGCAAGCATCCCGAAGTTGGAATCAACGTTTTGATAAGGTAATCAAAAGTTTTGGTTTTGTACAAACTTATGGAGAAGCTTGTATTTACAAGAAAGTGAGTGGGAGCTCTGTAGCATTCTTAATACTATATGTAGATGACATATTGTTGATTGGGAATGATGTAGACCTTCTTAATAGTGTCAAGGAATATTTGAATAATAGTTTTTCAATGAAAGATCTTGGCGAAGCAGCTTACATATTGGGCATAAAGATTTATAGAGATAGATCAAGACGCCAAATATCATTGTCACAAAGTACATATTTGGACAAAGTTCTAAAGAGGTTTGGAATGGAATATAGCAAGAAAGGGTTCTTGCCCATGTTGCCCAATACGACCTTGAGTAAAACTCAAAGTCCGACATCAGCAGAAGATAGAGAAAGGATGAGTAAGACTCCCTATGCCTCAGCCATAGGATCTCTAATGTATGCCATGCTATGTACTAGACCCGACATTGCATATGCTGTTAGTTTAACTAGCAGATATCAAAGTGAACCAGGAGTGGATCATTGCACAGTGGTCAAAAACATCCTTAAGTACTTAAGAAGAACTAAGGATATGGTTCTTTCTTATGGAGGTGATGAACAGCTCGTTGTTAATGGTTACACCGATGCTAGTTGGAACACCGATCCGGATGATTCTAAATCACAATCTGGATACGTATTTATTTTGAATGGTGTAGCAGTTAGTTGGAGGAGTGCAAAGCAAAGCGTTGTGGCGAGATCTTCAACTGAATCGGAATACATGGCTGCTTCAGAGGCTTCACAAGAAGCGATATGGATGAAAGAGTTCATTACAGAGCTGGGTGTGGTTCCAAGTGTGCTGGACCCAATGTCTATCTACTGTGATAACATGGGTGCCATAGCCAATGCGCAAGAACCAAGGTCACACAAGAAGCTGAAGCACATCAAGCTACGTTTTCACGCTATTCGAGAACATGTCCAAGATGGGGACATAAAGATTTGCAAAGTACGCACAGATCTGAATGTGGCGGATCCGTTGACTAAACCTCTCCCGAGGGCAAAACATGACCAGCACCAAACTGCCATGGGTGTTCGGTATATTACCATGTAATCTAGATTAGATGACTCTAGTGCAAGTGGGAGACTGTTGGAGATATGCCCTAGAGGCAATAATAAATGTAGTTATTATTATATCTTTGTGTTTATGATAAATACTTACATTCATTCTATAATAGTATTAACAAGGAAACATTAATACTTGTGTGATTTGTAAACTTAATTTGAAGTCCCTAGTAAAGCCTCTATACATCACTAGCTTGTTGGTTAATGAATGATTGTGGTTTCCCTATCATGAACATTGAGATGTTATTAACAACAAGATCATATTGTTAGGAGAATGATATGATGGACATACTCCTATAGATAAGCGTAGCATAAAGATCAAGTCATTTTAATAGTTCAATTGCTATATGCTTTCTGATACATAGTAATCTAATTCCTTCGACCATGAGATCATGCATATCATCTTTACCGGATGGATGCTTTGATGACATCAAACACCACACCGTAACTGGGTGGCTATAAAGGTGGCATTGAGTGTTCGGAAAGTATTGGTTGAAACACATGGATCAAGAGTGGGATTTGTCCATCCACATGACGGATAGATATACTTGTTGGAGATATGCCCAAGAGGCAATAATAAAGTGGGTTATTATCATATCTTCATACTTATGATAAATGTTTACATACCATGCTATAATTGTATTAACCGGAAACATTAATACTTGTGTGATTTGTAAACTAAAATAAGAGTCCCTAGTAAAGCCTCTTGTTAAACTAGCTTGTTGGTTAATATATGATCATGGTTTCCTGATCATGAACATAGAGATGTTATTAACAACAGGATCATATCATTAGGAGAATGATGTGATGGACATACTCCTATAGATAAGCGTAGCATAAAGATCAAGTCATTTCAATAGTTCAATTGCTATATGCTTTCTGATACATAGTAACCTAATTCCTTCGACCATGAGATCATGCATATCACCTTTACCGGATGGATGCTTTGATGACATCAAACACCACACCGTAACTGGGTGGCTATAAAGGTGGCATTGAGTGTTCGGAAAGTATTGGTTGAAACACATGGATCAAGAGTGGGATTTGTCCATCCATATGACGGATAGATATACTCTGGGCCCTCTCGATGTAATGTCATCCAATTAGCTTGCAAGCATGTGACTGGCTCACAAGGGATCACATATCACGGGAACGAGAAAAGAGTACTTATCGGTAACGAGGTTGAACTAGGTATGCAGAGATACCGACGATCATAAACCTCAGATAAGTAAACTATCGTGAGACAAAGGGAAATTGGTATCGTATGTAAGTGGTTCATTCGATCGCAAAGTAATCGTAGAAATATGTGGGAGCCATATGAATTTCCAGATTCCTCTATTGGTTATTGTTCGAAGAAGTGTCTCGATCATGTACGCATAATTCACGAACCGTAGGGAGACACACTTAAGGATTCGACGTTGTTTGAGTAGTTATGGTATTATGAGAAAGAGACCGAATGTTGTTCGGAGTCTCGGATGAGATCCGGGATATCATGAGGTGATCCGGAATGGTCCGGAGAATAAGATTCATATAAGGAAAGTCCCGTTTCGGAGTTCGGAAATGATTCCGGTGTTTTCATCGGGAATGTTCTAGAAGGTTACGGAATGTCCGGCACTCCGGGAGGGGGAGGGGTACATGAATGTGTCATTACATATTGGAATGATTGCATCATGTACTAAGTGTTATTGCTGTTCCAAATAAAGGATTAAATTGAATCCTAAAACAGAAAAGTCAAATGTCCAGTTTGAAAGTCAAACGGCTAAAACAAGAAACTGTGGGAAACAAGCAAGAGGTGGTTGGAACCGACTTGGGGGAGGAGTCCCTCCAAGCCGGCGCGCCAACCAAGGCCGACTTGGGGAGGGACTCCCCTCCCCTTGGGCGCCTCTCCCACCTATAAAAGGAGGGGCAGGGCCTCCTCCTCTAGACACACAAGTTCCTATCCTCTAATCTCCGGTTTAGAGCCGTTTTGGTTTAGAGCTTCTAATTGCTCTAGCCTGCGGTTTAGAGCCTTCTAATTGGTGTGTCTAAACCCTATACCACTAAAGCTCTCTCATAGTCCACCATACTCGCTCCGGCTTAAGGCGAAGCCCTGCGGGATCTCCCCTCTACTTCCGGTACCACGCCATTGTGCTGCCGGAATCGCGAGGAGAGTGCTACAACCTCCGCTGCCTGCTGAAACAAGGGAGAGGAAGGTCTTCGTCGAGTACCGAACGTGTGACCGACTGCGGGAGCGCTGCCGGAACGCAGCGCCGGAAGGATCGTCTACGCGATCTTGAGATCGGAAAGAGTACGACTACATCATCCACGAGAATCTGCTCTCGTTAACCGCTTTGGAATCTTCGAGGGTAAGTTATTCCATAGACTCGTTGCTACGATCTAGTAGATAGATCTTGGCTTGTTTGTTTGTATGCGATAGAAATTTTTTGTTTTCCATGCTACGAACTCCTATAGTGGTATCAGAGCCGTGTCTATATGTAGATCTGTTGCACGAGTAGAACACAATGGTCATTGTGGGCGTTGATGCTTTTATTGTCGATTGCTTCTTGTGTACTTTGCATCTTGCGGTATGTTGGGATGAAGCGGCCCGGGCTAACCTTACATGACATCGTTCATGAGACTTGCTCCACGCTTGACATGCAACTTGTATTGCATAAGTGGCTTTGCGGGTGCCTGTTTCTCCTAGCATAGTTAAGATTCAATTTACAACGGGTGATTGACAATACTAGTATCAATGTTGTGGTTCTTGTTCGTAAGTTAGAGCGACACTTATTGAAAGCCCCAAACCACGTAAAATATGCAAAGAAAGTAGAGGCGTCTAACTTTGTTTTGCAGGGGTGTGCAGTGATGTGATATGGCCATGATTGTGATTATATATGATGTATGCAATGTTCCTTATTGTAAGTCGGCAACCGGCAGGAGCCATATGGTTGTCTTTAATTTATGTTAAGACCCGCGTGTCTATTCAAAGTAGTTGTAATAGTTGAAGCCGGTGGACGACAACCATGGAGAAGCGTCATTAACCTTGATGCAATGCCGGTGATGATGGAGATCATGTTCGTGCTAGAAGATGGAGATCGGAAGCACAAAGAAGAAAGGCCATATCATATCACATATTATGAATTGCATGTGATGTTAATCCTTTATGCATCTTGTATTGCTTAGTAGACGACGGTAGCATTATAAGATGATCCCTCATGCACATGAATTTCAAGTCATAAAGTGTTCACCCTTAGTTGGCACCGTTGCTAAAGCTTGTTGTTTCGAAGCACCACGTGATGATCGGGTGTGTTAGATTCCGCAAGTGCATACAACGTGGGCAAGCCAGATTTTCTCATGCGGAAGCTAAGGTTTGATCTTGACGAGCCTAGCATGTACAGACATGGCCTCAGGAACACGGATTACCGAAAGGTAGAGCATGAGTCATATAGTAGATATGATGAACATGTTGATTGTTCGCCATTGAAGCTACATCAACTCTCGTGATGATCGGTTTTGATGTGGTGGATTTGGTTCGTGTGATCACTAAAACAATGTGAGGGATATTGTTTTGAGTGGGAGTTCACCTAGATTAATTTAATTATTAATTAGAACTCAATTTATCATAAACTAAATCAAAGTGAATTTGCATAGTTGTTGTAGTCATTGGCATCCGTTTACCACCTTGCGCTTAGTTATAATTGAGATGATAGAACTATAAAATTCTGGTTAGTTACTTTACGAACTGGTATCGTATTGTTTTGAAGTGTTAATCTAAAGTTTAAAAGTCCTATTGCAAACTTTCAGTAAGTTCCGGTTACTCCATGAAGTTTAATGATTAGTATTAAATCAAGAGTAACAATTCCAAGTGTTAGTATATAAGTATCATGTTTGTCTCCATGATTCTTGATATTCAAGGGATTCTCTTAATACCAAGGTTATCTAGGATCTGAAAGAGTTGTTTCAGAAACCATGATGTGTGGAAGATATTGTGATATCTGAAACTAAGTTTTGGTTACAACATGATAGAGTATAATATGGCAAAGTTCATGTTCTCATATTTGATGAGAATTTGCAAAGGGTTGGAGACACTAGTTGTCCTAATCCACCAAAAGGTTTTGGATAGCAACATTATACTCGTAATTCATCATTATAAGCTAAAATTAGCTTGATCATGGACGATTCCATGATAAAGGTGAATATTTGATGTAGTTAAAATATTTACTACACCAAGAGATTACTAAAAGAAAGGAATTTGGAAGAACACCAAACATTTGATGATGGTGATCTACTTCAAAGTGCAAATCCAAAGACATTGGTATTTAATTATACACGCCTTGGACTATGTGTCATATGTATGACTCCACTATTGATGTTGATAGATTCTTTCAAACAGAAAAAGGAAATACTGAAAGAGAATCTCATAAATATATGGCAGAAAAGAAAAGACTAGAATTGTTCAGTTTAAGTATATAGATGATATACATGTTATGGCTATATTCTTTGCTTATTAAACTATGTGGTTCTTAAGTATTTGATACTGAATTTGTTGGTGTGAATCGTCATACGAAACAACACAATTCATGAACTACAATGGCCCAAGTAACTAGCAAAAGAATATGTGATGATGTTCATCGAGAACAAATAAAAGGTTATTGTGTTGCTCGTTAAACGTTAAAGCTTGCCTTCAAGATTTGTTTTATCAGGTATTATGAGAACAAAAGGGTTGTTCAAATAATTGTCGTAATCCATAAAATATGGATGATTCACAAATCTCGTTGGAGAAATCACATCCATAAAACTAGTGCTAAAAATGTCGAAAGAAAAATTGATTGAAAGATCACTTATGAAGTGACATCGCCGTTTAAATTATATTGGAAAGAAAACATGAAGAAACTCCATGTGTATGGAATTTTGGAGTCTTTTCATTTTGATCAAATGACGCTTGTGAAACTTTCCTAGAGATAATTGAAACTTCGTTCATAGGCCAAAAGGGAACGAATGACTAGCTTATTGGAACTTGAACATATTGTTGTACGAAGTCCATTATGTGTAGGCAAGAGCGATGGATTTCAACTTCATATGCTTTCTCCGAAAATTTGAGTGAATATATGAATATTTACTTAATAAGGATGAAGTGTGAAATATTTGAAAAGTTCAAAGTCTTTCAACATGAAGTGCAAAATCATTGTAACAAGAATATAAATAGTTTATGATAAGATCATAAAGGAAGATATTTGAGTTACAAAGTTTAGCATAATACCTAAGATTTATGGAATCGTTCCGTGGATTTGCGTTTCCCGAAACACCATAAGAGTATGGAGCGTTCGAGATATGTAATTAAACCTTGTTTGACATGGTAAGATCAAAGGTATAATTCATAAAAATGCCATTGTATTTTAAAGATTAAAAGCTTTAGAGATTACCGTTTTTCCACTAAAAAGAGATCCATCATAATCCGTTGAAATGACACCATATAAATTTATGGTTTGGGATAAAACCCAAGTTGTCCTTTCTTAAACATTGGTATGCTATGCATAAGAGAGATGTTTGCAACCAAAGTCGGATGAATCTGTCTTTGTATGTTATTTTAAATAACTGTTAAGTAATCCTCCATAACACCGGATACAAAAGTGTTTGTCGCTTAGAACGTCAAGTTTCTTTGAGAAGGAATTTTTCGTGAAAAGTTAAGTGGGAGGACAATAGAACTTTGATAAGGTTAAAGGAACCTTAGCTATATGTGCAAAGTTGCGCAGCGCCGAAAAGTGTTCCGGAGGCAGCAACAATGCTCATGGCTCACGTGCCTCAAAGGTTGTGGTTACAATAGTCAAAGTTTCTATTGAGACAAGTAGGCCGGGTAAACAATCAAATACCAAGATTTGAGGGTTGAATCATTATTTGAGAATAATGAACCGACTACATGCAAAGAAGCGATGATGGGCCCTGACTCCGTCAAATGGCTTGAAGCCATAAAATCCGTGATAGTTCCATACATGAGAAATCAAGTTTTGAACTTGAAGGACCCTCGAGAAAGGTGTAAGACCTTACAGTCGTGTTTGGATCTATAAAGAAATAGACATGGATGTTTTACATCTATGAAATAGTCGACATGTTGGGAAAGAGTTCACAACAATGTTCAAAGGTTGACTATGAAAAGATCTGATCTTTCATAGTGATATTTAGTCTAGACGGATTAATGTAGCAACCACTACATATAATTTTGTTATATGGTAGTTGAATAAACAAAACAAGTTCTTCTAATAGAATTGTTACCTAGGACATGTGCGCAAACACGGTCCATAGGGTTTTGTTAATTCAAAGGATGCTAAAAGCATATGCAAACTTCAATGGTTGAAGTAAGCATAGCGGAGTTGGAATCTTCACTATGATGAAACTGTTAAAAGAGTTTAATTTCATCAGAGACAATGAAGATGCTTGCATTTGCAAGAAATTAAGTGGGAGCGCTAAGACATATTTCTAATACATTATGTGGAGGACATATTGTTGATTGGAAATGATGTATATTTTATTAACACATATTAAGAATTTCATCCTGATGAAAGACTTAGGCAAAACCCAAATATTTGGCATCAATAGACGCTAATATGGTTGTGCCGAAAGTACATAGATGATGTATTGAATGAGTTCAATATAGAAACTACAAGAAAGGTTCTTGTCGCACAGAAAGGATTGAATGAGTTCAATATTAATGATATATTCAAGTGTACTGACACTTGGAAAGTGAAACAAAGATTCAAGTATAGATTGATACTTGATGTATGAAATCACAAAGAGTATTTATATCAATCATACTGTGATATGTACAAATCCAGATATGTCCTGTACTCTAAATGTTATGAGCATATACCAGAATGATTCATAAGATGATCATTGGACAATAGTAAGGATATTCTTATGATCTTTTGGAAGAACTAAGAGTATATTATTTGTAGAAGTGACAAATAGATGGTTAGTTCATTGTAAAAGTACTACATTGATACTAGTTTTGTCACAAAGTACAAATGAAGTTTATCTCAATCTAAACTAAGGGTGGCACAATATAATGGAAAGTAAGTTCCATAATGGATTTGGATGAGTTCCAAAGTTAAGACATTGTGACAGATACTACAACAAAAGGGCTAAGTATATGACTGCTATTATAGCAGCTAAAGAGGGCATTTGGGTCAAGTAGTTTGTTATCAAACTAGGTGTAGTTCATAGCGGGATAATACTATGAAGATATATTGTACGACAATATAATCAACATGTTTTAACCCCAAAGAACTAAAGGTCTCACCAAAGGACCAAATTTATACAAAGCCATCTCATTAGAGAATGAGTGATGCGTAGAGACGCAAATACATGCAATTACACACGGACCTGGAAGTGTCAGATCCGGAGATCAGTTGACCACTAGCGAACGTGTACTTACAACACCGGAAAGCCATAGGTGTTGAATACACAAAGGTTTAAAACTAGATTATTGATTGTTGCCTACCAAAACCCACCGGCGAGCAGCGACGGGCAACACGGAGAGCCGGGAGGCTCCCAGGACTGCTAGTGGGCCCTGGTCCCTCGGGCAGCGGCCCGCAAAACTCCGGCACACGTCCTGGCTTGGTTCGAGGGCGTGCCACCTGACCTATACCTGATCAGGAAGGTGAAAGATTGCTTCGATTGGTTTCCTGCATGGCAAACAAACATACGTAAAATTCAAGCCGTAACCGGCTCCCAGGTTTCCCTGTGAATCGGCTCCTGGAGCCGATTATCCCATGGTTCTGCATTAGATCTATGATTACCTGGGGTTTTGCTTCATCAATACAAGTTAAATCGATCTACGACAGTTTAACGTTTTCACTACATAATTGGAACGTCCTACACGTAATTGAGCCTGGTAGATACAAAAGATAATAGAAAACTAATCCTAGAGAAGGCCTAAAAACCAACGTAAAGTCAATTCCCGGAACAACTCCTCTCGGATTGGTGAACCATATCTTATATACTACTGGATCGTTCAACCCGTTTGCAAGGCCTGATCATGTAGATATCAAACTAAACCTTGGAGAACAAGGCACAACTATAACAGATCAAATCGACTTAAATAAAGATCAAGCAAGGCGCCACCCTTACACCCGGGAAAAGGTGCAAAGGCGGCGAGATAACTAGAGGCAGCATAACTAAACGGTCATAGCAAAAAGTACCGATGCTATCCTAAACAAATCTATGATAATAGTGTTACTCGCCATCAACAAGGCTTCAGTACGAGTAACACCAAATAATCGCATAAGTAGATACTGCCTAGATCGCAAGATGCGATCTAGGCAGCATGGCACTTACCCGAGAAAAACCCTAGAAACAAGGGGTGGCGATGCGCCGAGATTGTGTTTGTTGTGAACGTGATTGTCCTCTTTTTCTCAATAACCTTAGGTACATATTTATAGTCCGGAGACTTTCTATCTTTGGAATAACTCTACAACTCTATCTCTTACCTAAATCGAAACGGAACCTATTACAATATAAGATACACGGGCAATTTAGCCCAAATCAACGCACGAGGCCGATTCAACAACACGTTGCATATACGTATCTTCTAAGCCCATCTTGATCGCGGCCCAACTCCTCCTTTGGCCAAAATATGGCGATAACACATGCCCCCCTGGTTTTGGCAATAATAATTCCAAAACCACTCTGTTTTTTCCTTCTCCTCTTTTTTTTTCTGTATCGGGTTACGTGTTGCCAGGATGCGTTGCAGAACAGAATCGTCACGCCACCCCCTCATCATGATGCCCTGTCTTCTCCACTTCTCCGCAGTGCATGATTTGACAATTTCGGCAGCACATTCTGGGAAACCGCTATAGCATTGAACCACTTCATACTATTCACCTTATTTATATTCATCTGAGCAGTTTGCATCCCCATCTTCCTCCAGCAGCCAAGAAACCCTTCTTCCTCCGCCGAAAAAACCCTCTTTCTCCGCCATGGCCTCCTCTACTTCATCTGGCCTGTCCTCCCAAGCCTCCAACACAATGAGTGACCGGGAGCCGACGCCAGAGCACCCGCCAACGGCGGCGTACAACACTCTCGCCCCACAATGGTGGGACGAGAGGGATTGGGATTTCGCCACCTGGTCCGAGGACGACGAGTCCTTGACCGATGGCGAGGAGGACCTGCAGTTCCTTGCCGATGGGGAACTGGAGGCGGACAGCACCGACGATGCCATGTCCTGGGACGGCGTCGACTCCTCCGACGAGGAGGAGGAAGCGGAGGAGGACACCTCCTCCGACGAGTACCAGCCGGTGAAGTACTTCCGCGCCAGGTCCAGCGAGGACACCGAAGACGACGACGAGGACGAGGAGGCCCCTGCTGGCATCTGGATCAGCAGCAGCGAAGACGACGCCGGCAGCAGCGCTGATGACAGTGAACAAGACGACGACGAAGACAGCGGCGACGACCTCGGCCTCTAGATTAGGAATTGGTAGTAGTAGTAGATTTCCTTTTGTAAGCAATCAGCTCCTTTTGTAAGCAATCAGCCCCACTGTAAATAATCGTCTTTTGAATGAACGAAGATTGCTTTTCCAACTCGAAGATTGCTTTTCCGACCCAATTTCGCCGATAGTCACATAGGTCGATGTTCCAGAAGCCGATAGCAACGCATCGGCTTTTACCCTGCTGCGCTCATACAGTCAACCAAGTCACAGCCCAAAGAGCCGATGGTAAAACATCGGCTTTCCCAAAAACGTTGACAAGGTCAAGTTCGGTCGCATACTTAGACAAATCTGAGCGGCCACTTTCCAGTTTCAAACGGTAAACTGCGACCTTCTTCAAAAAGGGGCGACCCAGATCTCCAATTGCCCACCGACCAGATCGAGCTCACAGCCGACAAGAACCCTCGATCCCCAACTGCACAGATCCATCTCCGCCGGCAAACTAGATGGCGGAATCATCCAACACCAACCCAGAGGTCTCCGGTCTGAAGGTACGCCTACTCCTTGCAGTCTGAACACGATGCTAGAATTAATGGCGAACACCTGAATTAATGCCTTATTCCCCCATTAAATTTTCTAGGTTTCAGACATTCTGCTGCCGCATCCTTCTCTCCCAAATTCTCTCTGTCTTGGCCCTCGTACAGAATCTAGTCCTGCCCATATGATTTCTTGCGAAGCAAACCGAATCCCCTTCGTAAGCCAAGACCTAGATTTAAACTCTTGGGCCGACTGCTTGCGAGCCTGGCCTAATCCTCCTGAGCATTGGGTCTCTTGGTTCAGCAGGGTAGCTAGAGCTTACCAATCCCAATGGGAAACCACGGGAATAGCCGATGCTTTGCATTTGTCACTGTCTCCTCTTGAGAAACATGAGAACCTTCTAAAAACCATCGGCTACTTCTGGTCTGACGCTCTGAACTGCTTCATGTTCGGTCATGGCCCTATGTCACCAACTCTGTTAGACGTGGTGATGATTACTGGGCTGGATGTTACATCACCCAGCCCCTCTGCTTTTAAACTGACCAAAGTCCCCTACAAACTGTCTTCTAAAACAGACTGCACGAACTGGGGTGCCTACCTCCAACGCCATATGAAAACAAAGGGTCCTGTCACAGAGAAAGAACACACAGCCTTTCTCAACTTCTGGCTAGAACATTTCATATTCTGTGGCCCTTCCCTTGCCCTAACCAAGAATTACCTCTCCTTACCCCACGAACTGGCCAAAGGCACTCAACTTGGCATCGGCAAACTGTTCCTTGGAGAGGTCTATCGATATCTCCAGTTGATGTTTGTCAAGCTGTTCTCTGGCATAGCAGTCAAAACAGGTGGTCCTTGGTGGTTCATTC
This sequence comes from Avena atlantica, assembly GCA_910589765.1. Taxonomy (NCBI): domain Eukaryota; kingdom Viridiplantae; phylum Streptophyta; class Magnoliopsida; order Poales; family Poaceae; genus Avena; species Avena atlantica. Next base: position 439,610,150 of record OU342736.1, on the reverse strand, counting down.
AGCTATGGGCTCAGCTGTATTTTCAAAACCACGTCCCAAACTTCCCCCTTTTGGCGAGTTGCACCTTTCCAGATGTCAAAGGGAAGCAGATCCGATGCACCAGCTATGGCCAAGCTTTGTATAGACTGCCAGGTAGTAAACTATCCCCTCAGGAAGCATCTAAATGGTTCAGCATTTTCTTTCAAGGCCTGGATAATCCTATCTTCTTTCCTTATACGGAAGAATCGGAACATTTTGAAAATCCACTCTCCTTCAGGCTAGACAATTTTGCCGATGACACTAGCACTCGGCAGTTCTTTTCCATCGCGATCCGCCCCTGTTTCCTTCCAGTTGGCATGAGTACATCCAACAGAATAATCAAGCCTGGGTATGAATTCTACCAGCCGGTCATAGTGGCACGGCAATTTGGCCTTGGACAAGTACCTCCCCATCTCTTTCTCCACCATCTTACGGAGAGCAGAGCCGACCTGCCTGATCCTCTCACCAGTCAAAGGTGTTACTCCTTCTTTGATGCTCTGACCATCCCTATTCCAAATGACCTCACCTTCGCCTCATCAACTGATGGCTTTGAAGACTGGTGGTCGATGTGGAAGACTCATGCCTTCAGGAGAGCTCTGGGACCGTTGCTGAAGCAGCTCGATGCTGACTATGACATCCCCGTGGAACAGGTACCACTACTTGTAAATTTTCTTGATGCAGCTCACAAATGATTCTTCTACTAACCCACTCTTTCTCTTTGCAGCAACAAGATGGCCCTGAACCTACGCACAGTGATGGCTCCCCCTTCGAGTTCTTTCCGCCGGCTCCTGTGGTTCTTTTCTGCAAAAACTCGCCACCTCTGAAAAAGGTCATAATGCAGAGCCAGCCGATCACACCACAATCGGCTTCCAAGAACCAAGCAACTCCTAAATTAGCTGCCCCTCGAGTTCCAACTAAGACAAGAACGATGGTGAGGAAGGTAGCTGCCAGGAAGACCTCGAGGCGCCGGAGCCCTTCTCCAGAAAGCTCGCATGTAGGCTGATCCATGTCTTGGTCGATCCTTCTCATTCTTCCATTCTTGCAGACGTGCTCGTGTCTAACAGCTTTCCTTCTCTTGCAGGCTTCCGTCGAAGACACCTCCCACGAGGACACACGACCCGATCAAGGAGAATCAAGCCCAACAGACTCTGAGAGGACTGCCACACCAAACCAGCCAGATGTGCCACCATCGGCTCCCGGAAAAGGCCAGTTCCTGAACCTGCTGCCCCCCGAGCATCAGTCGAGGCGGGGCCAGCTGTGGGTCCCAAGAGAGCTCGTAAAGGACTGCAAGCTTCTTCGTCGAGCCAGGAGGTTTCGAAAATCATCACCCTTCATGCTCTTACCACTTAATTCCTTCTTATCTGCCGATTCATCATCATTTACATCGGTTAAACACCTTCAATGCAGACGACTGACGTTTCTAGTGGGAAGGCTGGGGCAGTGCCGATGCCTTTAGCCAAGCCGGATTCAGCAATCCCCGAAGGTGCAGATGAAACGGCCACCACTTTGGGCAAGCCCCCAGCAACCACACATAAGCCGATTGTCTCGCCATCTGCTGTCCCCTCGACCTTAGGAGAGGTATGTTAGCCTCTTTCGGCTCATCCTTCCATGTTGGACACATACTGACGTACTTTTGGGCTGTCAGTGTTGTGATATTTCAGGCTTGCTGACGTTTGACCCTGAATCCATCGAACCAACTCCCCCTGTCGCCACCGATGAACCACAAGCCAGGGCTGTTCTACCTCAATTCCAGCGTCTTAGAGCCTTGTTGTCCTCCCCGATCGAAGAGCTGATCGAGGGTTCTGAGGAGGTGAAGAGCGTTCTTGCTGAAATAAAAGACCAACTCCCAGTAGCATTGCAGGTGAAGCTTTGGCCCGTTGTAACTCTGTCTTTCTACGGGTCAAGGGTGAAGCTAGCTCGTGAAAGGATCAACCTGCGTCGTGCCCAACTTCCGCTGAAGGCCAATATTGCAGACAAATGTCAGCAGCTCAACGAGAAAAAGGCGTCTCTGGATGCCAAAACTGACACCTCTGTCAGTACCGCCGATCTCGCATCCTTGAAAAGGGAGCTGGAAGATCTTGAAGAGAAAGTCCGGGCGACAAAACAGCTCATTTGCGACAAGGAAGAATCCATCGCCCGATCCCAAGACGAAGCAGAAAGCCTCAAGGCTCAACTGAAGACCGATCTAACGGAAATACGTGCCCTGAACAAGCAGCTAGTGACGGGCAAGGACGAAGATGACGAAGCCGAGATCGCCGAGGTGGACCGTGTCCGTGCTGACGCCCTCCACGCCTTCGAGGCATTTCTTCAGTAGCTCGTTTATGTAAACTGGCATCTGCTTGTAACAGTTTGAACTTCTAGAGTCGATGACTGTGCATCGGCTGTATATTTTGTTCATTGGCCGATTTCATGTATCGGCCCCCATATCTCACTGTCCATCATTCCACATGCTTGGGAAATATATATATATATTTTTTTTTATTGGCCAGTTTCGTGTATCTCGTGTAGGAGCCGATTGGCCTCGGCTGTCCCCAGACATTTGAGCAATAACCCTTCCAGAGTCCTGTAAAACATGTCGTCCCCAATGAGCACATACTTCATGGCCTTGTACCTTATCCGTTTAGGTGCCCCCCGAGCCGAATCCTTCAAGTAATTGAAGATATCGGCTCTCCAGTCGTCTGCGTCCAGGAACTGTACCTGAACATCGGCTCCCTCTGCTACGTCCTTGTAGCCTGAAGCCATTTGTGCAAGATCATTCGCCTCGGTATTCTGCGATCGCGGGATCCAGGTGAAGTTTATGTACCGGAACTGTGCCATCATCTCACGACATTGCATCCATAATGGGAAGAGCGACTCGCTCTCACACTTGTATTCTTCCGTGAGCTGAGAAATCACCAACTTGGAGTCTCCAAAAATTTCCACTGCTTCTGCTCCAGCTTCGATGAGCAACTCCATTCCCTTGCGTATCGCCTCATACTCAGCGACGTTGTTGGTGCGAGGGGCAGATAACCTGATGGAGAAGGAAAATGTTGCCCCCCGGGGCGACACGAGTAGCACGCCGATGCCGCACCCATCGTCACAAACCGATCCATCGAAAAACATAGCCCACGCTCGTATAGATAGTGCTGCTATATTAGTGTTGATCCTTTCAGCGATAAGGTCGGCCAATGCCTGTCCCTTAACTGCTTTCGCGGGTTGATACCGGATGTCAAACTCTGATAATGCAAACATCCATTTGCCCAGTCGGCCTTTCAACATAGGAGCCGACAGCATGTGCTTTATGACATCTGATTTGCATATGATGACAATCTATGCTGATAGCAAAATGTGGCGCAGCTTGGTGCAGGTGAAAAACAGGCAGAGGCACAACTTGTCGATCTCAGGATACCTTGTCTCTGCATCCAGCATCCTTCTGCTGATGTAAAATACGACTCGCTCCAGCCCATCATAAACTTGCACCACCACTGAGGCGATGGACGTGTCAGCTACTGATAAGTAAATGTAGAATGGCCTATCCGGCTGGGGCGGAACCAATACTGGCGGCTTCGTCAGATATTTTTTGATCTCGTCGAAGGCTCGTTGTTGTTCTGCCCCCCAGCTGAACTCCTCGTCAGATTTAATTTTTACCAGTCCCATGAACGGCTCTATCCTTCCTGACAGATTGGAGATGAATCTTCTGACGAAGTTGATCTTGCCGACGAGAGACTGCAGTTCTTTCTTCGTGGTAGGTGGCATCATTGTTCACACTGCCTCCTGACTTTTCAGGCCGATCTCAATTCCGCGTTCATGGACCAAGAAACCCAAGAACTGACCGGCCGTCACACCGAAAGCACACTTCTTTGGATTCATCCGTAGCCCGAATTTCCTTGTTCGGTCCAGGACACGTCGCAGGTCGTCCAGATGTCCTCGTACTGAAGCTGACTTGACCACCACGTCATCGATATAAATTTCCACCAGCTTGCCGATCAGATCGTGGAAAATGTAATTCATAGCTCTTTGGTACGTGGCGCCGGCATTCTTCAGTCCAAACGTCATGACTACGTATTCAAACAACCCCACCGAGCCTGGTACTCTGAATGCAGTCTTGTGTATATCTTCTGGAGCCATAAAAATTTGGTTGTAACCGGCATTGCCATCCATGAAGCTCAAGATCTTATGACCAGCCGCTGCGTTGATTAACGTTTCTGCCACCGGCATCGGATACTCATCCTTTGGAGTAGCCCTATTGAGATCCTGAAAATCTATGGCAACACGCCAGCGGCCATCCTTTTTCTCTACAGGTACGATACTAGAAATCCACTCAGCATACCTGCATGGCCTGATTAACTTGGCTGTCAACATTTTCTCGACCTCTTTCTTGACTTCTGCCAAAATTTCGGCCTTCATCTGTCGTGCTCGCTGCTGGAATGGCCGAAATCCTTTTTTAAGCGGGAGTCGATGCTCAATGATGCTCCTGTCTAATCCAGGCATCTCTGTATAGTCCCAGGCGAAGCAGTCTGGATATTCTTTCAACAGAGCTATCATCGGACCCCGCAAACTCGGATCTAACTTCTTGCTGATAAATGTTGGTCGTGGCTTATCCCCAGGACCGATGTCGATTTCCTCTAGTTCATCAGCGGATGTAAACCCATACCGTAGCTTTCTGTCACCTGTTAAATCGATGCTAAACACAGGGTAAACAGTAGGTGAGGATAACAAAAATAATTTGGGCCGATTGCCTGAATCGGCCCCCATTTTGATTGCATTAGTCAAGGGCGGTTTACACCTTATTTGTGTTTCACAATGGCAGGGAATCTCCCTGCTACGACTACATGATCTGCTTGTCGTAAGATTGCTGCTTTTCGTTTTTTGTGGCCGACCGCAGGGATCGGCCGTACCACGTATGATCGTGGACTTTGCTACTCTGTCAGGCCAGTGGATAAGACCAGCCTCACCCCGTTTTTTGTAGCTTCAATGCGCTCACAGCCGTCTAGACTGATTCCAGAGATCGGCTCTTGGTCTTCTGCTTCCCAGATGTTCATGCCAGCTATGGAGATCTCGATAGAATCATCTGCATGAATGACCTCCACCTCATCTCCATCCCACTGTATTAGGCACTGGTGCATCATGGATGGAATGCAGCAGTTAGCATGAATCCAATCTCTCCCTATCAAGACAGCGTAGGTGCTTTTGCTGTCCACGACGAAGAATGACGTAGGGATGGTTTTTCTGCCCACGGTCAGATCCACGTTCAGTACGCCTTGCGTTTCTGAAGTTTGGCCGTTGAAGTCGCTTAACGTGACATTGGTTTTGATCAGATCTGCGGTGGAGCGTCCCAAACGCCGTAGCATGGAGTATGGCATTACATTGACTGCCGCTCCGGTGTCCACCAACATCTTGCTGACAGGCTGCCCATTGATGTAACCTCGTAGGTACAGGGCTTTCAGATGTTTGTAGCCCTTCTCACGTGGCTTCTCAAAGATAACCGGCCGTGGGCCGCAGTCAAACTGTGCCACTGGTAGCTCGTTGGTTCTTGGCGCGCAGAACTCTGACGGAAGTATGAATACCATGTTTGTGCCAGCCGATGTCTTTGCATCGGCTTTTACCGGTTTGGGGCGCCACTCTTTCCTTTTCGGGCGATCTTCCGTTTCCAAGGTCTGCCGAATCTTAACGGCCAGATCGGGCCGTGCTTTCTTTAAAGCGTGGAGATATTGTGCTTCGGCTTCCTCCAAGTTACGCAGCCGCTGCACTCTACGCTTTTGGGTGTGTCTGAGTCCGTCGGGACACCATCTTGGACGGTGATATCTGTCTTTTTCTTTGTCATCCATTGGCTTCTCGAGATCTTTTGCTCGAGCGGACTCCCTGTATCGGCTCTGAGGTGGGAGAGGCCATAGACGCTTGAACACTAACACTGGCCTCGTGCCCTCCTTCTGCTGTCCACATTCCGGGCAGTTATCGATTGTAGGCAATCGGCTCATTCCCGCATCCCAGTAATACTTGAAGAAAGGACAATCCCAATGTTTGTCTGCGCCTTCCTTTTCTTTTGACGGTCCCCTAGCGAGGTGCTCATATCCTTCATCGTCTCCATCGCGCCGGCGACGTCGGTCATACTGACTCTCATACTTGTTAAGGAGATGCGTGGAATGTGGCTTCTGATATCGCACGCTCCTCACCTGTTCCTCAGTTAAATACCGCCTGTCATTGTAGCTGGCCCGGTCGCGTGGACCAGCCTCCTCTCTTTCTTTGCCCCGAGAGCGACCGTCTTCCTCCTTATATGTGCCACGGTGGTACACAGGTCCTGCCATATTAACATCGAACGAGAAATCCAACTGACGCCTTGTGGACTGGCTGTGTTCTACCATGTTGACGCCGGGAAATGGGTTTGTGTCTACTTTCATGGCGAACTGCCCAAGGATCAGACGGCCCTGCTCTATCGCCGTTTGGATCTGGCGACGTAGCTCTTTGCAGTCATTGGTGGTGTGGGTGAACGAGTGATGCCACTTGCAGTATGGTCTTCCGTTCATCTCTTGAGCCGTAGGGATTTTGTGGCCTTCGGGTAACTTCAGCTGCTTTTCTTTCAGCAGTAAATCAAATATCTGCTCAGCTTTGCTCACATCAAAGTCAAACCCTTTTGCAGGCCCTTGCTGTTTCACCCATTTGCAGGATACAGGATCTTCCCCCCGAGCCCATTCAGCCACGGCCACCTCCTGGTCTTGCGTAGGATCTTCTTCTTCTGTATCGACCAGGCCTATCGGACGTTTGAACTTGTCTTGGTACAACTCAGGGTGGCGCTGTTCATACATCGTCAGCTTCTGGGCCATGTGCGCCAACGAGTTGTACTCTACTTGGAAAGCCAGATCCTTGATAGGTGCTGAGAGACCCAACGCTGCCAGCTCGACTGCTTCCTTTTCAGTTAACCGAGCTGAGTAACATCGGTTCTTGACAGTCCTGAAGCGCTGGATGTACTCGGCTACAGTTTCTCCCCGCTTTTGCCACACCTGTGCCAGGTCTGCAATGCCAGCCTCGGTAGCCTCTGAATGATACTGAATGTGGAACTGCTCTTCCAGTTGCTTCCAGGTCTGGATCGAATCAGGTGGCAGCGAGGTGTACCACCCAAAAGCTGGTCCTGTCAGAGATTGCGCAAAGAACCTTACGCGCAACTGATCCGATGCTGAAATCATGCCTAACTGTGCCAGGTATCGGCTCACGTGCTCGATTGAGCTCGACCCTTCTGACCCGCTGAACCTTGAGAACTCAGGGAGCCGATACTTGGGTGGCAGCGGAATCAGGTCAAACTCGTTGGGGTACGGCTTTGAATAGCCGATTGTCCTTCTCTTCGGTACGAAGCCGAACTGGTCTCTCAAGATGGTACGGATTTGCTCCACTGTTTGGGCTGCAGGGGCTAGATTCTCATGACTCGTTCCAGTGGCATACTTGGCTAGCCACGCCTGTTTGTCGGCGTCCATCCCAGAGATTCCTGCTCCAGAAACACCTGTTCCCGAAGCCCCTGCTCCAGAAACTCCTGCCCCAGCAATCCCTGCGATTGCAATCTGGTTCGTGCGCGTCAAGTTGTTGCAGTCCGGCACGTAGGTGCACACATATCCATGTGGGATTTCTTTAGGTGGTTCGCACAGGAATTGGCAATCGCCAGGGTCACCTCCGACCTTGTAGACGACGTACGCCGGTGCCCCTGGTGGCTCCGGAGCTGCAAGTGTGAATGGCAGTTGTGGCCTGGTCTAGAGCGGTCTCTCTCCCTGGTGAGTCCCCAACATAGGCCCCGACGGAGAGTACTGATGTTTCATGATCTCCTGAACTACGCGAACTGCAATCCGCTCGAAAGCGTTCACCAGGCTCTCAGAATGGCGGTGAAGAGAATGAGCCACCATGTAGTTGACTTCCTGTCGCAGAGCTCTGGTGCGCTCCTCTGAAGGAACAGACAGATCCACCTCATCAAGAGCACCCTCGGGTGAGAACCCTTTCCACCTGATGCCATGCTTACGAGTCCTCTCAAAAGAGCCGATGAGATCGGCTTCGAAGAGAGCTTTGACGTCATCATACTTCGCCTTGTGCTCCTTAGGAAGCTCGTCGTACGTGACTGGTCTGTTCTCCATCGCAGCGTCGGATGTTGATGTAGACGTTGTTGAAGGTCCCACCGGGCGTGCCAGAATGTGTTGCCTACCAAAACCCACCGGCGAGCAGCGACGGGCAACACGGAGAGACGAGAGGCTCCCAGGACTGCTGGTGGGCCCTGGTCCCTCGAGCAACGGCCCGCAAAACTCTGGCACACGTCCTAGCTTGGTTCGAGGGCGTGCCACCTGACCTATACCTGATCAGGAAGGTGAAAGATTGCTTCGATTGGTTTCCTGCATGGCAAACAAACATACGTAAAATTCAAGCCGTAACCGGCTCCCAGGTTTCCCTGTGAATCGGCTCCTAGAGCCGATTATCCCATGGTTCTGCATTAGATCTATGATAACCTGGGGTTTTGCTTCATCAATACAAGTTAAATCGATCTACGACAATTTAACGTTTTCACTACATAATTGGAACGTCCTACACGTAATTGAGCCTGGTAGATACAAAAGATAATAGAAAACTAATCCTAGAGAAGGCCTAAAAACCAACGTAAAGTCAATTCCCGGAACAACTCCTCTCGGATTGGTGAACCATATCTTATATACTACTGGATCGTTCAACCCGTTTGCAAGGCCTGATCATGTAGATATCAAACTAAACCTTGGAGAACAAGGCACAACTATAACAGATCAAATCGACTTAAATAAAGATCAAGCAAGGCGCCACCCTTACACCCGGGAAAAGGTGCAAAGGCGGCGAGATAACTAGAGGCAGCATAACTAAACGATCATAGCAAAAAGTACCGATGCTAGCCTAAACAAATCTATGATAATAGTGTTACTCGCCATCAACAAGGCTTCAGTACGAGTAACACCAAATAATCGCATAAGTAGATACTGCCTAGATCGCAAGATGCGATCTAGGCAGCATGGCACTTACCCGAGAAAAACCCTAGAAACAAGGGGTGGCGATGCGCCGAGATTGTGTTTGTTGTGAACGTGATTGTCCTCTTTTTCTCAATAACCTTAGGTACATATTTATAGTCCGGAGACTTTCTATCTTTGGAATAACTCTACAAATCTATCTCTTACCTAAATCGAAACGGAACCTATTACAATATAAGATACACGGGCAATTTAGCCCAAATCAACGCACGAGGCCGATTCAACAACACGTTGCATATACGTATCTTCTAAGCCCATCTTGATCGCGGCCCAACTCCTCCTTTGGCCAAAATATGGCGATAACATTGACTCTAGTGCAAGTGGGAGACTGTTGGAGATATGCCCAAGAGGCAATAATAAAGTGGGTTATTATCATATCTTCATACTTATGATAAATGTTTACATACCATGCTATAATTGTATTAACCGGAAACATTAATACTTGTGTGATTTGTAAACTAAAATAAGAGTCCCTAGTAAAGCCTCTTGTTAAACTAGCTTGTTGGTTAATATATGATCATGGTTTCCTGATCATGAACATAGAGATGTTATTAACAACAGGATCATATCATTAGGAGAATGATGTGATGGACATACTCCTATAGATAAGCATAGGATAAAGATCAAGTCATTTCAATAGTTCAATTGCTATATGCTTTCTGATACATAGTAACCTAATTCCTTCGACCATGAGATCATGCATATCACCTTTACCGGATGGATGCTTTGATGACATCAAACACCACACCGTAACTGGGTGGCTATAAAGGTGGCATTGAGTGTTCGGAAAGTATTGGTTGAAACACATGGATCAAGAGTGGGATTTGTCCATCCATATGACGGATAGATATACTCTGGGCCCTCTCGGTGTAATGTCATCCAATTAGCTTGCAAGCATGTGACTGGCTCACAAGGGATCACATATCACAGGAAAGAGAAAAGAGTACTTATCGGTAACGAGGTTGAACTAGGTATGCAGAGATACCGACGATCATAAACCTCGGATAAGTAAACTATCGTGAGACAAAGGGAAATTGGTATCGTATGTAAGTGGTTCATTCGATCGCAAAGTAATCGTAGAAATATGTGGGAGCCATATGAATTTCCAGATTCCTCTATTGGTTATTGTTCGAAGAAGTGTCTCGATCATGTCCGCATAATTCACGAACCGTAGGGAGACACACTTAAGGATTCGACGTTGTTTGAGTAGTTATGGTATTATGAGAAAGAGACCGAATGTTGTTCGGAGTCTCGGATGAGATCCGGGATATCACGAGGTGATCCGGAATGGTCCGGAGAATAAGATTCATATAAGGAAAGTCCCGTTTCGGAGTTCGGAAATGATTCCGGTGTTTTCATCGGGAATGTTCTAGAAGGTTACGGAATGTCCGGCACTCCGGGAGGGGGAGGGGTACATGAATGTGTCATTACATATTGGAATGATTGCATCATGTACTAAGTGTTCTTGCTGTTCCAAATAAAGGATTAAATTGAATCCTAAAACAGAAAAGTCAAATGTCCAGTTTGAAAGTCAAACGGCTAAAACAAGAAACTGTGGGAAACAAGCAAGAGGTGGTTGGAACCGACTTGGGGGAGGAGTCCCTCCAAGCCGGCGCGCCAACCAAGGCCGACTTGGGGAGGGACTCCCCTCCCCTTGGGCGCCCCTCCCACCTATAAAAGGAGGGGTAGGGCCTCCTCCTCTAGACACACAAGTTCCTATCCTCTAATCTCCGGTTTAGAGCCGTTTTGGTTTAGAGCTTCTAATTGCTCTAGCCTACGGTTTAGAGCCTTCTAATTGGTGTGTCTAAACCCTAGACCACTAAAGCTCTCTCATAGTCCACCATACTCGCTCCGGCTTAAGGCGAAGCCCTGCGGGATCTCCCCTCTACTTCCGGTACCACGCCATTGTGCTGCCGGAATCGCGAGGAGAGTGCTACAACCTCCGCTGCCTGCTGGAACAAGGGAGAGGAAGGTCTTCGTCGAGTACCGAACGTGTGACCTACTGCGGGAGCGCTGCCGGAACGCAGCGCCGGAAGGATCGTCTACGCGATCTTGAGATCGGAAAGAGTACGACTACATCATCCACGAGAATCTGCTCTCGTTAACCGCTTTGGAATCTTCGAGGGTAAGTTATTCCATAGACTCGTTGCTACAATCTAGTAGATAGATCTTGGCTTGTTTGTTTGTATGCGATAGAATTTTTTTGTTTTCCATGCTACGAACTCCTACAATACTCTGGGCCCTCTCGGTGAAATGTCATCCAATTAGCTTGCAAGCATGTGACTGGCTCACAAGGGATCATATATCACGGGAACGAGAAAAGAGTACTTATCGGTAACGAGGTTGAACTAGGTATGCAGAGATACCGACGATCATAACCTCGGATAAGTAAATTATCGTGAGACAAAGGGAAATTGATATCGTATGTAAGTGGTTCATTCGATCGCAAAGTAATCGTAGAAATATGTGGGAGCCATATGAATTTCCAGATTCCTCTATTGGTTATTGTTCGGAGAAGTGTCTCGATCATGTACGCATAATTCACGAACCGTAGGGAGACACACTTAAGGATTCGACGTTGTTTGAGTAGTTATGGAATGATGAGAAAGAGTCTGAATGTTGTTCGGAGTCTCGAATGGGATTCGGGATATCACGAGGAGATCCGGAATGGTCCGGAGAATAAGATTCATATAAGGAAAGTCTCGTTTCGGAGTTGGAGAATGGTTCCGGTGTTTTCATCGGGAATGTTCTAGAAGGTTCCGGAATGTCCGGCACTCCGGAAGGGAAGGGTACATGAATGTGTTATATCAAGTTGGTATGATTGCATCATGTACTCGGTGTCATCGCTGAACAAAATAGAGGGTTTATTCAAATCCTAGTTTGAAAAGTCAAACGCCAAGTTTGAAAGTCAAACGGCTATTTTTGGGAAGTGGAGAGGGAGGTGGAAACCGACTTGGGGGAGGAGTTCCTCCTCCCACCGCCGGTGCACCACCAAGCCGAGTTGGGGAGGTACTCCCCTCCCCTTGGCCGGCCCCCTCCACCTATAAAAGCAGGGGCAGGGCTCCCCTCCTAGACACACAAGTTCCTACCTCTAAACCCTAGCACCAAGCCACCGCCGCCGGCCCTAGGGCAAACCGCCGCCGCCGCCTAGCTAAACCCTAGCCGCCGTCTTGCCCCCTCCTCGGCGTGTCTAAAACCTAGATCGTCGAGGGACTCTCTCATAAACCACCATACTCGCTTCGGCTTAAGGCGAAGCCCTGCGAGATCTCCCCTCTACTTCCGGTACCACGCCGTTGTGCTACCAGAATCGCGAGGAGAGTGCTACAACCTCCGCTGCCTGCTGGAACAAGGGAGAGGAAGGTCTTCATCGAGTACCGAACGTGTGACCGACTGCGGGAGCGCTGCCAGAACGCAACGCCGGAAGGATCGTCTACGCGATCTTGAGATCGGGAAGAGTACGACTACATCACCCACGAGAATCCGCTCTCGTTAAACACTTTGGAATCTTCGAGGGTGAGTGTAGGGGTCCCAATCTTAGATAAGATAGAGCCTCCTGTGTTTACAATGCTAGTCCCTGGATCAATAGCTAGCATCCACAGTTAAGATGTAATATCAAGAAACAAAGGTCATAATATAACTTTATAACCAGGAATAACATAAGTTTATTACATCAAACCTAGCTCATTTGGCTAATACATTACATTGCAGCGGAATAACTATAAGCATGTGGTCCATCATCTTCAAAGTGCCACAGGCAGATGTTGGTTGTAGACTTTGTAATCCTAAACAATCAATCTTCACTAAAATCAAACAAACCTGCAACATACAAGTTACAGCCACAAGGGTCAATACATTTGAATTGTATTGGCAAGTGATACTATGGTAGTATAGTGGAATCTATCATCTATATGCATTTGGATAAGTGGAGTTGAGGCTTGCATTGCTCAAAATAGATTTTTCTTATCATTTTGAAAATACTAAGTTTTTGCTTGACAAAATCATTTTTCTCAATCAAAGATTTCAAGATCCTTGTACCAAGCCATCTCTCCATCAATGATTGAAGAATTCAAACAACCCTTGTTCAATCCACAAGTTTTAACTTTAGAAATTTGAATGATGAGATTCTTGATTGCTTCCATGTATTGATGCTCAAATTGTCCTTTACCAGGGACATGGCTAAGTACTTAGATTTTACACTCTGCAGAGGTGGTGCACTTTCCCCACAAGACTTGGTTTCCCAAGACAAGATCTTTCAGAAGCTTTCCCTTAGACCAAAATGGACGCGTTCCAACCTATCAAACACTACCACCCACTGTCCATATGGCTAAGTTCTTGCAACCTATATGATCATGGCAGAGCCCATATTGCCAAGTGGTTGCACTTGAAGCTTCTCAACATTTGACATCTCAAATCCCTTTGTTTCCTGGGTGGCATTCCACAAGTGAGATACACAACCCAAGTCCATGGCCTTGTGTAACCACTCAACATATCCCAATCCTTCCATTCCACCCAGGTGATTCATTAACTTAGTTGTTTTATTAAACAAAACATAAGTCCTCAGACTTAGAATATTTTTCCATAGTGTGAACATATTTTCCACCCATGTTTTCTATTAGCTAGGCTAAGCTTGGTATTAATAGGAAACTTAACTTAGGAAAATCCTACTAAGGATTCATCTACTAGGTTTTCTTATAGCAAGGTCTATACTTAGCAAAATCCATGCAAGTTTTACTTAACAAAATTCACTAATGCATAGAGAAAGTAATAGGACAAGAAGTATGAAGCATCACTTGCCTTTTTGGTAGGGAATGGTGGTTCACTCCTTGATATTTCTAGTCTCACACTTCACTACAAGTCAAACAAGCAAACACTAATTCAATTTACATTCCAAACCAATAATCACTCAAACAACTTCACACACTCAAGACAATGGAAACCAATTCATGCATGAGAGCATGCACAAGATAGTTTTATTTTGCAAAGGGTCTCTATGGGGTTTCTAAACTTTGTAAGATCCAATTTGGTCATTTACCAAAGTGGCAAAGTCATTAGCAAGAGGGTTTTGTCCAAAAACTATTTTTAATTCCATTCATCATTTTATGTGGTGAAAAATGTTTTTATTAAGGCAAAAACTCTTAAGTTGTTCACCAAATGAGTTGCTATTGCAAAACTTGGTGTTTTGGGTCAGTAGGGTTGGTCTAAACCATTTTTCTCCAAAGTTCTTTACTCAAAATTATTTCCATAAACAATCCATTATTTTTATTTGGCTAGAAATTGATTAAGTCAAATAATTCAACCTAAATTTCACCAAAATCATTTTTAACACCAAAGGTTGGTTCCTAAGGTCAGTAAGGTCACAACAATCCATTTTGCAAAAGTTTTAATCCAAAAATCATTTTTAAACAATTTTTATACTCTAAACAAGCATACATAAGTTTCTGCAAATTCAAACAGGATAACAGATACTATTTGCTAAACTAAGGGCATGGTTGGCTAGGGTTTGTTCTCCTGAATTCATTGATATAAAATTTGCAAAATTTGGACGTGTGGTTTGAAAGTTACAAAGGTTTGAAGTTTGCAAATAATTCTGTTTTAAAATCTGTTTTTAAACTGAATAAGTGACACGCGACACACTCTGGTTGGACGGTACCGGTTTGGCCGGATCGGGCGACGCTGGCCGTTGGATTTAATTGACATCGCGTGGCTCAGATCGTTCGATACCCCTTCACTTACTTTCTTTCTTAGCCACTGGATCAAAATCGGACGGTTGTCTTTGCACGGACCAGACTTGGGCGGCGCAGCGACGGTTGCTGGCGGCGGCGAGGTCAGTCGGCAGTGAAGTCGATGCTACAGGAAGCGAGGAAGGAGGAGAGGGGGCTCACGGTGATCGTCGTGGCACGGGGATGCTCAACCTGCCACTGGTTGATGAAGGGGCGCACTATGCTGGCTTGAATCTCTCGCCGGAGTTCGTGTCCGCGTCGGGCTTCTCTGTTCTTCGTCGGAGGCAACGACACAAGCCACGGAAAAGCAAGATAACAGTTGCGTTAGATGCGTACAGGTTCGGTGATCGTGTGTGCATCAACGAAACGGAAGGGTGTGGTCAGATATTACCTGGAGGACTCGCCGGAAAAGTAGCAGACGACGGCAGCGTATAGGTGGAGTTGTTGCCGACGTTTTGGAGCGCCCGCAGGTGAATGGTTGGTATGGACGGATGCGTCTGGACGCGTGGAGTATGTGTGCTAGGTTGACGAGGCAAGGGGCGGCGTGTGGCAGCCAGAATCGGCCGGGAAAGTTGTCGGGGACAGGGGTGTTGTCGCAAGCAATTTGCGCAGCCTGGGGGCTCCGATGAGGTGTGGTCTGCGGAAGAAGGAAGAGGAGACTAGGGGGATTAATACAACAGGGTCCAGGGGGAGGATTAACCATGCATTTAAACGAATTCATTCGAATTAATTTGGCCAGAAACGGCGAGGTGAGTAAAAGGGGAGGAACAGGTCCGCGGCGGGTGAGGAAGAAGAGCAGTAGGGTGTGGGGTCCGCTGGCAGTGAAAGAAAGGAAGAAGGGGAGGGGTCCACTTGTCGGTTGCTCCGAGGGTTCTTTCTACGGTGGAAAACGCTTCGCTGCGGTGGGGTGGAAATTGGGCTAGGTGGGCTGTTTGGGCTGGCTCAGTTGGGTCAGTCCATTCCCATATTTTTTTTTGTGTGATTCTTTTTCTATTTTCTATTTCTATTTCCTGATTTGTTATTTCAAACAATTCTCAAGCATTCATAACAATTCAAATTTTCACCAAACAATGTAACTAAGAATTTGGTTCTGTTTAGTAACCTGAACCAAAATCCTAAATAAATTAATTACTACTTTAATCTTTTTAGGTTCCATCCTTAATTAAATAAGTAGCCATGGTTTATTAATAAAATAGAGTTTTTGTTGTTTATTAATTAAATCTTTATTTGAAATCCAAATGTTTTCAAAATCAAATCAGTAGGTATCATTTGGAAGTAAATAATACTTGGATACTTGTTTCAAACAAAACATTATTTTACTTTAGGGTCCAATATTAGTTAAATAAAATGGGCCAAGGTTTATTAATCAAGTAGGATTTGATTTTATTAATAAAATCTTTATTTGAAACCTAAATATTTTTCATAACCAAATCAGTAGGTTTTATTTGGGAAAAATATAATACTTGGAAATTTGTTTAACACAAAATAGCATTTTATTTTAGATTCCATTATTAATTAAATATAATAGACTTTCTTTATTAAAACAAATAGTATTTGTTTTATTGAGATATTTATTTTGAAATCTAATATAAAGCCAAAACATTTTAGTAGGTATTATTTGTGAATATCAAATAATTGATAAAACTTATTTTAAATAATTTAATAAGTTTTGATGTTTCAATTTAAATTGGTAAAACCTCTTATCTTCAAATAAGGTTGGATGTTAAATCCTTATTACTTTATTTAATATAAACTTTTATTATTTTAATCAAAGAAAACTCTTTTGTTTCAAAATCTTGGCCAAGTTTAATTTGGCTTTATAAAATAATCCTTATTTATAAATCCATCTTTTCTTTTGAATACCAAATCCTTTTATTAAAAGATCTAAAATAGTATTTCCAAAATATTTTATTTTCCTTTGTTATTTGTTTTATCTTTTTAAATCCTTTTGAGATTTAATTGTTCAAAATAGGTTTGAAGATTCCTTTTGGAATTCAAAAAGTTTCTTCTGGCCCTAAAAATCAAACAAGGTTTTATTTTATTCATTTATTTTTCACATTACAAGATTTGGAAAATCTTGGGATGTGACAGTGAGTTATTCCATCGACTCGTTGCTACAATCTAGTAGATAGATCTTGGCTTGTTTGTTTGTATGCGATAGAATCTTTTTGTTTTCCATGCTACGAAACCCTACACCTATTCGCCGCCATGCGACCCGTATCACCTGTGCGCAATTAAAAAAAACGTCAGACCCGCTTAGAGCACCACGACGTTCCAACCATTTCGCACCGCCCCATGCCGCGTGACCATGCCGTTGAGGTTCGCCAGGGAACACATCACCGTCCCCTACCTTTGCCCATGCCAGTAGCTCGCTGTGACGACGACCATGACGAGCTCCACCCGTGCATGTTGGTCCCCTTCTGGCACTATAAATAGAGGCCACCCCCGCTCGATTTCTTCACACCACCTCATTCCCCTCTCTCTCATAAGCACCCCACCTCATTCCCGGAGCAAGGCGAGCAGAACACCGCTGGAATTTGGCCGGAGTCTTCCACGGAGGAGGAAGAAAGGAGCAGTTGATTGGAGCCGCCCTAGGAGGAGCTACCGGTACCAGGAGGATCGTCGTCATCTACTTCATCGTTCTCCCCCATCACCGACTCTCGCCTGAGCCCCGGTGAGCATCCTACGACCCCCACTGGCCACACTAGGGTTCTGTATCGCCGGCGTTGCCCGACATGGACGATGAACCACAGCCGTAGGATTAGAGTTTGATCGCATGGCCTAGATCGCCCCATACCGCTTCGCACCCCCTGTCTCGCTGACTGATGGGGTCATTCACTTAAACCCACCCGCGTGTGCGCTGTGCACCGTGGTCTGGCCCAGTTAACATCCCGCGCGACCCAGTAATTCAAATTTAGGTTTATTCTTTTAGTTTCAAACTCAGTTCTGTACCCAAATTCAAAATTCAACCTAGCTCGATTCACTGAACCAAAATGCATGAAACCAATTTTGTTAGAAAGGTAATAGAATGCTTAATCCAAGCTCGTTGGATTTAAACCAATTGGATTTGTAGACCAGCTATAGTAAAAATAACAAGGCAGAAGCTTTTCTGCATTCAAACATTTTTGACTTAGCCGGCATTCTAGTCACTTTAATTAATTAAAATAAAAAGATTAGACCTTATTAAATTGTGACACCACTTTAAATCATATTTCCATGTACTGAAATATGTGGTGATGACATGTGTCAACATGATCCCATGTTTTACTTGGAGAATATTAAATCTTAAGTAGTTTTTCAATGAGTAGAAATTACTTTTCTAAAATAAAGGGAATTAAAAATATTGCTTTAATCTTTGTAATGTTTTGTGATGATTCTAGATCATCTAGTGAAAACCTTGGTGTGATAAATAGAAGTAGTTAAGTATTGTTTTGTGATTGTATACCTCGTATTTATTTATAGACGCTAGTACCGACCAAGGATATGAGGAGGAAGGAGGATACTACGAGGAAGAAGCCAAGGAGAATTTCAACCACTGATCTGCGCAAGGCAAGCCTATACTTGCAACCTTGCAAGCCTCACTATATAATTTGACTTAGCCGGCTAATCCTTGCAAGCTTACACTACTTGATACCCAATCCTAGTTTTACTTGCAAGCTTAGTATTTTATTTCTTTATCAAAGCTTTTATTTGAGTTTACTTAGTGACTTGTAGATATTAGAAAGATATATGAAGGTAGCATAAAGAGCATAAACTTGGCCTAAGTTAGATAATCTTGATGTCATCCTGAGGCATGAGATTGAACTTAGATCATTTACACTTGTTTACCACCCATCATTAGTGTTTACCCCCACCTGTAGTTGCTAGTGTTAAGCATAAAACTTGATCACTTTAGATGGGAATACTTGGTGAAAATGGTTATGAAAACCTTAGAATGATGAGTCATTCTACTGAAATGTTTTGACATGTGTTCTTGAACACCAGATGATTTTGATGATGAAAATGTTAAGGCATGAGCCTTAGCCCTTTATAAAACTGATGGTTGTCTGGATGCGATACCATTCCAATTTTACCGTACAACCACAATACCTGAAATTGGGTAGAGCTTGACTAGAAATTTATATACCTTAGTATGGGTTCCCTTGCGGCCAAGGTTTGAGCTGAGGGTACCTTGTGAAGATTGTCCACCTTTGCAGTTCCCAAGATGACAGTTGGTCATGGTTGGGAGGCAAAACTCACAGGAGAGGTGCCTATACTAGGGCGTGTAATTGAAATGTTAGGATTGATTATCCGCATGCTAAGTATGGTGAATTCAGGATTGTTCCTGACGGATGTATCGAATATTGTTGTGAAAGTGTACCATCTCTGCAGAGTGTCAAACTATTCGAATAGCCGTGTCCGCGGTTATGGACAGTTGGAGTGGCCATACTGTTCCGTCATCAGATGTTTTCAAAATGACTTGTGAAATGATTCATGACTTTGACTTGACCACAACAGGGTTGTGATATGAAATTCAAGTTTCCACTTAGGTGTTATAAAAATTTCAACTAGCTTTCTTTGCTTCTGAACTCAGTAGAGATAAATCTGGCTTTTTGCAAAACAACCTAGAGCCCATTGCTTCCTATTCAAAAACCACTTCACTTGTTAGTATTAGTTTGCGAGTACTTAAAGAGTACTCATGGCTTTGTCCCTGGCTATTCCCGTGGCCAGACTATGAAGATGACTATCAAGAGGATGGACCACAGGAAGGTTATGACAACTAGGATCATCTCCCATCGTCAGCATTGCCTGTGACCATGAAGATGGAGCTTCGCCTATGCTATCATTATTATTACGTTATTCCGTTGCTTGAATTGTATTAAGACTGGATCATAAGATCCTTTATTTGTTGTAAGACCTTATGTATGGTTTGTAATGGATGATGTACTGTGATATCCAATCTGTTATGTCTTGCAAAAATGGTAATCCTGGGATTGTAATGGTAATCCGGGTGTTGACATGATACGTCCCGTCCGCCACGCCTCCTTCCTTATCTGCCGTGCTCCCGCGCATTTAATGGCCGTCTCCCTCGGCTGGTGTTAAAAAACCCTCTCTCCCGCTCCTTCGATGCATTCCCTCCTCTCTACCTCCTCTCATGTCCTTCCTAACCACCACCCGCCGGCCATGGAGAGGTTACCCAGAGATGGCGCCACCGCGAACGGTTTCGGGCGGCGCTTGCTGTGCGTCTACGAGGCACGAGCGTTGTGGGAGGCGGGATTGACATGGTTATACCCTACGGGTACGTGATCTCAGCATACCTAGTCCATCCCAAGGAAGGCCCACGGCAAAAGTACGTTGGGCCATGAAGACTTTCGGGTGGCCTAGGCCCATGGTGCCTTCGGATCCTTGGAGAGCAAGACTAGAGTAGATAGGAAATTCAAAGGGGTAAAACCCTAGAACCTGTAACCGACTAGGACTATGCCCGGGACCTGCCTAAGTCTATATAAAGGCCAGGAGGGCACGACCTAGATCTCTCGACTCATACTTCCTCATACACACCTCCACGCCAGATTGCATCTGCGCACCCCTGTAACCTTCGGTTCCGCCGTAATCAAGAGCAGACAAGCAGGAGTAGGGTTTTCCCTCCGGGGGCCTGAACCTGGGTAAACCTTGTGTCCCCGTGTTGCTTGTTTGCTAACCGTTCCACGATCTCCAGCATCCCCATATTCTCCAAAACCCAAGTCCATAACAATGGGCATTGATGAGATCAAACCTCGTCAATTGGCGCCGTCTGTGGGAATAGGGGGCGCTGATTGGGCGATCGTGACGGTCCCAACCCGATCGATCTACAACTTTGCAGCAACGGAGAGTCATCTCCTCTTCGGCGCTTTCGACTTCACCGCCCACTCGCCGGCCACCATGAAGGACTTCGAGCCCGTAGGCGACGGACTCGAAATCCTATTCGGGAGCTTCTGCTTCTAGGTGGGGCAAACTGGCACCCTCCGCCTCCCTGAGCGGGTGCCCCTACCATCAATCAGACCCGCTTCATGGGCCCCACATCCCGTGCTACGCACAACATCATCAGCAGATGACTCCTACGACAGCAGCAGCTGCAACTCCGATCTGTGCGATCCGCCATCGGATGCAGGGACCTACGGTTCCGGATCTGAAAGCTGCGGCAGCAGCGGGCCAATTTACGAGCGCTACCAATGCGCCGCAGTCATCCAAAGCGACGTGGATCAACAAACACCCAACCCGCCGCCTAACCCGCCAGAACGAAACGGTGGGAACAGAAGAAGCCAATCTCCCCCACCCGAAGGGGAAAACAACGGCGGCCACGTCATCCGCCTTAGCAAAGAAGGATGGACCCAAGTCCACGAAGCTGTGGCAGGCAACATAGTACTGGCCGCAGACGCCTCGCGAGATATGCTGGTGGCCTACCACCTGCTCCTAATCAAGGAGCACAAGAAACAGGTCAAGATGTAGGAGGTGCTAGACAAACGCAAGCAAGCAGCCTCAGAGTCCAGCGCGCGACGAGCCGCGCTCTCTGCCATGGGCATCGGCTCCAGCTCGAACGCCAAACCAGGCAACAAGCACCGCTCTCGGATGGAGAACATGGATCCCAAGGAGCGCCGCGAGTTGACGCGAACTCTCCATACATCCTTCATGGAGATGGACGCCGACGGCAACGTCATCCCGAAAACGCCGCAGGCTGCGATCATGGCAGCCACTGCGTACCTCGCGGCCCACCCACCTCCCGAGGGGGACCCGAAGAGGGCCATGCACAAGTCCGCACTTACCGGACTCGGACTCGTCAGAGCCGCGCTCCACCAGGAAGCTCCCAAGGAGCCGAAGAAGAAAGCTCCGGTCAGGTTCGACCGCAGCCCCACCCCTTCATCCGAAGAGGAGGAACATGACCTTCCCCGAAGGAAGAAGAGTTCGCAACGCCGCGACCGCGACTACGACGCCAGAGATGCGCTCACACAGCACAAAATCAACAAAGCGCGAGCTAAGCGCGCATGCTCGTCTGAATCCGAGATGGACGAAGACGAAGGAGAACTCTGCGGAGCTCGATGCTTCAGCAGATCCGTCTGGCGGACACGGATGCCGCGAAATTTCAAGCTTCCTTCGGATACTCCGAAGTTCGACGGCACTCAAGACCCAAAAGCTTGGCTCAGTGATCACTTATCATCCATCAAACTGCATGGTGGAAACAAGGAGACCGCCATGCAAAGCCTTCAGCTGCAGCTGACAGGCGCAGCCCGGATCTGGCTCGGCAGCCTATCCTCAGGGTCCATCCGAAGTTGGGATGAGCTAGCTTACAGCTTCATCCGAAACTTCAAGGGTACCAGCAAAAGGCCCGCCTCAATCGAAGAATTGCGAGCCTGCACTCAGCGAACGGGCGAATCCATTAGCTCGTACATACTACGCTGGTCCAACACAAAGAACTCCGCAGCCCACATCTCCGAAGAGAGGGCCATCGACGCCTTCAGGGACGGCGTCAAGCGCCAAGACTTCAAGGAGGAGCTTGGGCGCGTCAAACCCAAAACGCTCGATCACCTCATGGACATCGCCAACAGGTGGGCTGACGGAGAAGACTCCATTCACCGAGCACAATCGGAAGAAGAGGACGACTATGGTCGACGGCGAGAGCGCCGTACCAAGAGAATATCGCGCGTCTACGAGGATCGCGATGGACCCGACATGGTCGCGGCTGGCTACTCCGATCGCCGCAATGACGCCAACCGCAATAGCGGAGGATACCGCGGAGGTAACTTCTGCGATGGAGGACGCCCAGCGCAGTCGTGGCAACGCCGTGACAGACCATCGGCATACGAAAAGCTTTCGGGTCCATGCACCATCCACTTCTACATCGACAAGCAGGATGGCAAAAAGAAAGCGAGCCACATGCTCAAGGACTGCCGCGAGTTCCAGAAGCTCAGCGAAAGCATGGTGCAGATGAGGCAGCAAGCTCCAATCCCTGCATTCGAAAATGCACCCGCGCCAGGTGAGATAGCGCATGGAGCTCCTCCACCGCCACCTGTAGGAGGCCCGAACCAACCGGTCGCACCAGCACAGAACAACACTGGAAACGGGTATCCCCAGCCGAAAGGAGCACTGATGATCCAGAAGGGGCGCCCTACGAATAGGGTGCAGAAGAAAATCACCCGACAGATCAACCTGGTCGTGGCAACTCCACCCGCCATCCCTGAGTACCTCAGCGGATCGGAGTCCTGCATCACGTTCACTCGTTCGGATCACCCTTGCCAGATCCCTCGCCCAGGTCATGCTGCCCTGGTGCTGGAGGCGCAGATCAGAGGTTTCGAGATGAGTCGCGTCTTCATGGACGGCGGCAGCGGCATCAACCTGATGTTCGCAAGCACTCTAGCAGCAATGCGGATCCCGCAGTGCAGCCTAGAACAATCAGACACAACGTTCCACGACATCGTTCTAGGGAAGGGCATATTTCCCCTGGGCAAGATATGGCTCGACGTCATCTTCGGCAAGCCGAACAACTTCCGACTGGAACGGCTCGAATTCGAAGTGGTGGACTGGCCATCACAGTACCACGCCATCCTCGGGCGTGTAGCATTCGCAAGGTTCCTGGCTGTCCCACATTATGCATACCTGCTACTCAAGATGCCAGGACCGAAGGGCATCATCACAATCCACGGGAGCTTCACCCGATCGGACCAATGCGACAGATATTTCAACAGAATCTCCCAATCATTCGGTATGCAGGAGGAGCTCCTTAGACTCCGCGAGGTGACGGACAATGGGGCACCCCCAGTCGCACAACAAAACGCACCTGACATGTCTTTCGACTCCACGGTCAACACAAAGAAGGTGCAGGTCCACCCGACGGATGCCTCCAAAACGGCGCTGATCGCCAATGACCTCAGCCCCGCATAGGAAGGCGCGCTCGTCGAATTCCTCCGTGAGCGCTGGGAAATCTTCGCCTGGTGTCCTGCGGACATGCCAGGAGTTCCCAGGGAATTCGCCGAGCACGCACTCAACGTCTTTCCAGACACCAAGCCCGTCAAACAGTCCATCCGAAGACTGTCTGAGCCACGAGCCGAAGCTATCGGCAAGGAAATCAACAGACTACTCGCTGCAGACTTCATCAGGGAAATCAAAGAAAGCGAGTGGCTTGCAAACACAGTCATGGTCCCAAAGAAGGACACGGACATCCTGCGGATGTGCGTGGATTTCACGTCGCTAAACAAGCACTGCCCAAAGGACCACTTTCCCCTTCCTCGGATCGACCAGATCATCGATTTGACTGCAGGTTGCGAGAAACTCTCCTTCCTCGACGCCTACTCAGGCTACAACCAGATTCGACTCAAGGTTGCAGATCAGGAGAAAACGGCGTTTATCACACCGTTCGGAGTATTCTGCTACAACACAATGCCTTTCGGGCTAAAGAACGCAGGTGCCACGTACCAGCGATGCATGCAGGCCTGCCTCAAGGACCAGATCGGTCGCAATGTTCAAGTCTATGTTGACGACATAGTCATAAAATCCAGGGAGGCAAGGACACTTATCGACGATCTCCGCGAGACATTCGACAACCTTGATCACTACAGGATCAAGCTCAACCCCGAAAAGTGCGCCTTTGGCGTCCCATCGGGTCAGCTGCTTGGGTACTTCATCTCTCAGCGAGGGATCGAGGCGAACCCGAAGAAAATAAGAGCCATCATGGCGATGGAGAAGTCGAAAAACATCAAGGGTGTCCAGCAGCTCGCAGGACGAATAGCGGCATTGAGCACATTCATCAGCCGCATGGGCGAGAAGGCCTTGCCATTCTACCAGCTGCTACGCAAGGCAGATAAATTCGAGTGGACACCAGAAGCCAACGATGCATTCGAAAGCCTCAAGCGGATCCTCTCCACCTCGCCCGTCTTGGTCACGCCAAAGGAGCGCGAGCCTCTACTGTTGTACATAGCAGCCACACACCAGGTGGTCAGCACCGTACTAGTGGTCGAACGACCCGAAGAAGGCAAGACCCACGGGGTCCAGCGCCCAATCTACTACCTCAGCGAGGTACTGACACCAACAAAGCAGATGTACCCTCACTACCAGAAGCTCGCCTATGGCGTGTTCATGACGGCTCGACGGCTAAGCCATTACTTCCAGGAGCACCAGGTGATGGTCGTCAACGAGGCACCCCTGAACAGCATCCTGAATAACCCAGAAGCCACAGGAAGCGTGGCCCTATGGGGCATCGAGCTGTCACCCCTGGACATCATCTACGAGAAGCGACTCGCAATCAAGTCTCAAGTCCTCCCGGACTTCCTCGTACATTGGATGGAGCTGCAGCTGCCAGACACCCCAGACATGTCGCAGTCATGGACCATGCACTTCGACGGCTCCAAGCGCGAAGCTGGAGCAGGAGCCGGGGTCATACTGACCTCCCCGCAGGGCGACCAGATGAAGTACGTCCTTAGGATGAAACTCCGAGCCTCCAACAATGAGGCCGAATACGAAGCCCTCATCCACGGCATGAGAATGGCAAAGATCTGCGGCGCAACGCGCCTGGTCATCTACGGTGACTCCAACCTCGTCGTCCAGCAGACTATGAACGAGTGCGACGCACATGCGGAAAACATGATCGCGTACCGCGCACTCTACAACGCACTCGAAGGAGAATTCGACGGCTGCGAGCTTCGGCACGTTGGAAGAGAAAGCAACGAGGAGGCCGACAGACTCGCCAACATCGGCTCCACCTGCGCAAAGGTGCCACCGGGTGTGTTCCTCGAACAGATCTGCGTGCCATCCATCAAGTGGAAATTCCCCAAGGGATCACCCGAAGAAGCAGAACACTCGGGAGCTACGCTGCCCGAAGGACATGAAGGACCCGAGAAACTGGACACAGAGGTCGCCATGGTCAACCTAATGCAGGTCATGGCAGTCGAAGAAACTTGGACGCGACCATACCTCCAGTTCTTGATAAACAGAGAAATGCCTGACAGCCCGACAGATGCCCGGCGCATATCTCGTCGGTCAAAAGCCTTCACCATCATCAATGGCGAGCTGTACAAGCGCAGTATTACGGGTGTACTACAAAGTTGCGTCACCATCGGTGACGGGAAAGCCATCCTCCAAGACATCCACGAGGGCATCTGCGGCCATCACGCAGGCAGCCGCTCCCTTGTCGCCAAAGCTCTACGAGCCGGATTCTACTGGCCAACGACCATGAGCGACGCAAAGGACATCGTCCGAAGATGCAACGGGTGCCAACGGTTCGCCGACAAACCGCACGCACCCGGGTCGGAGCTCAGACCCATACCTATAGCCTGGCACTTTGCTCAATGGGGCCTCGACATGATTGGCAAACTGCCAAAATCCTCGAAAGGGGGACACGTTTACCTCCTGGTCGCAGTCGACAAATTCACCAAGTGGGTCGAGGCCATGCCCGTCACCAACCAAAAGGGAAAAACTGCCGTCAAGTTCTTCGAGTCCATTGTCTACAGGTTCGGCGTACCGCACAGCATCATCACCGACAATGGATCGAACTTTATCTCCAAGGAGTTCCAGGACTTCTGCGAAGACCTCGGGATCAACATCACGTACGCCTCGGTAGCACACCCGCAAACAAACGGGCAAGTGGAAAAGGCCAACGGCCTAATCGGCGTCGGTATCAAGAAGCGCCTCATGAGTCCACTCGAACGGAAAGCTGGAGCCTGGACGAAAGAGCTACCATCCGTACTGTGGAGCATACGGACTACGCCAAACAGCTCCACCGGCTACACGCCGTTCTTCATGGTACACGGATCCGAGGCCGTGCTACCAGCCGAAGTATGCCACCAGGCTCCCCGGGTCGTCGCCTATAGCGAAGACGAATCCACGGCTACACTCGAAGATGCCGTCGACACACTCGACGAAGCAAGAGACATAGCAGCAGCTCGATCGGCGGTGTACCAGTAGAGTCTCCGCAACTACCACAGCCGCCGGCTACGCCCAAGGTCCTTCGTCGAAGGAGACCTCGTCTTGCGACTCAAGCAAGAGCGACCGAAGAAATTCGAGTCGCCATGGGAGGGACCCTACATCATCACCGAAGTCATCCCAGGTGGCGCCTATCGCCTCAAGCACGTGGAGTCTGGAGTCGCATACTCCAACCCATGGAACATCGCACACTTACGGCGATTCTACCCATAGTTACCTCCACTTTACTTTCAATAAGGCTTTTCAGCCAAGGCTATTCAGCCGAACAATGTACTTCCTCCATTACGATATAAATAAAGCTAAGTGTATTGCCCCAAAATTTCGTTTCGTTATTTGCAACATTACTTTATGCTACAAACGCACTCGGGGGCTCCCCCCACCTCACAATTTTCATCAGCTGAGAATCACACGTGTACACCCTGAGTAGCTGACAACGTCAGGCAAACGAAAAGGACACGTACTCAAACAAAGCACTGCGTGCTCACAATAAACATAAACCTTTATAACACAGGGCATAACACGCCCAGTCAAAATATACAAATTTTACATCTATCTCTTTTACAGGTACTACCTATTCTGAAGAATAACCTGAGCACGCTGCTCAAACAAATCTACTACCTATTCGGCGTACTGCCTTACAGCCGCATAATGCGGACGCATATCCCACTCGCCACCATCCGGCCGAAGAGGTGGCCCAGCTACTACAACAGACAAATCCACATCAGGACGGTGCAGCCTCACAAGGGACAAAGCAGCCTTCACGCCCGCAACAAGCTGTTGCCGCACCAACTCCTTGACATTGCTCACACTTCGAAACTTCGACAGAAGACCCGCAAGGCTTGTTGGTACAACATCCAATGGAAACATGACGTGCAAAACTGAGGCAAGCGACGTCTGCACCTGACGAAGCACCCGCGAAACCTGGTGCACACGATCTTGCACTGTCGCCAACGCCATGGCGCGGTCACGATCCATCCAGAAGAAGCCGCCAGCCTCCATGTCCTGTTGAGTCAAGCAATTGACCCGAACAGCGACACACTCCTTCTCTTCCCTCGGAGCAAGGTTAGCACCTGCGACAATTGCACAAAATAAGAGGCAAGGCCAGCAGGCTCATTCGAAGAACTGAGCTGCAGCTCGAAACAAAGAACAACTTACATTGAAGCTGCTCAGACAGCCGAAGCAGTTCCGCCATCAATTACTCCTCTCTGGCTGCACCACGATCCGCCTTGGACTTCCAAACATCGGCGTGACCTCGCAACCCAAGCAACTCCCTCTCAAGACTACGAACACGATCCTGAAGAAAAGCGAGTTGCAAGGAATCATCCAAAGATGGACGCAGTTGCGCTGCAGGCGAGGTGTCAACGGGGTCAGCACCCGAAGGAACCTAGCACAACAGAAAAGCAAAGGACATAAACATTCAGACAATGGTAGTGCACAACCCAGAAGAATTCATTAAGCATATAAGGCCACTACGTGGCACGAGGACTGTGTTCTTCAAAATATTTACAGCAAAAGTAGACTACAAACTATCCTACATCTACAACGCCTAAGACGCGGCACCCTGAGTCGCCTCGGAGCCGGATTGCCTAGCCTTGGCCTCCCCTTGCTGCCGCAGCGCATACTTAGACAACAAATCAATGAGCTTCGGCCCATATCGCTTGCAACGAGCAGAGTAGGCAGCAAAGGCTACCTCGGATCTGTCTGTGGTCGTCGGCATCCGGGAGGTGATCTGGGGTAGGTCCAGCTCCGCTCCAGCCGCCAAAGCCATCGCCAGCCCGACGGACGCGCCGATGCCCTTCTGCTTGCGCTTGTACGCCGCAGGCGCTTCGGCTGACAAAGCCTCCGCCAGGGCATCCACATCATCAAGGGCCGCGCCCTTAGGGACAAGCTCCTTGTAGAAGCGGCCAAGGACCTCCTTCGCCTTGGCAAGGGAGCTGACGACGGTGCTGCAACGATCTTCGACCGCTACAGTAGCATCATCTAGAGCACTCCCGTGCTCCAGAGCGCCGCGGTCAAACTCGAGGCCTGCGGCATCTGAGACAAAAAAAAGACATGACGAAAGCAACGCAGAAGAAGACAAGAAACAAGAAGAAAGAAGCATAAATACAACACTCACCCGAAACAGCCTTGGCAGCAGCCATGAGCTTGCCTGCCACCTCTCTCTCGTGCGCAGCCGCAACAGTTGCCAGCTGCTCCTCACGGTCCGCGGCCTCCTGCTGCAGATGCTCCTTAGCTTCGGCTGCCTTGGTCAGCTCAAGCTCAAGGCGCTCTTTCGCACCAGCGACGTCTGTAGCCTTCTTCTCCGCCTGACCAAGGATCTTTTTGAGAGCATCAATCTCACGGAGGGAAGTGTTATGCTCCTCTGCACTCAAAACATACAAGCGTCAGAAAGCAAGACAACAGTGCAAAAAGAAAGAGGTACCAAAGCGTACAGGTACCTTGAAGCTGTTAGAGGTTGGCCTCCAGCACCAGGTGCTCCTGCACCAGTCGCTTGGCATCCTGCACAAAAGGCTGCAAGAAGAAGAACTACCAGTAAGGACAAGGACTCGGGGGCTGCGCCCACCACGAAGGAACAAAAAGCAAAATTTGCACACGAAAACGTCCGATGACGACCCCAAAGACTCGAAGAAAGAATAAGACAGAAAAATATTTTTCAGACGCTCGGGGGATCCCCCCGTAGCTGGAAACAGAATACTTACATGCTCCGACGACGACCCCGAAGGCCCGCTAGTAGCCTTCTAAGGCGCAACCACCTGATCACCCTGCGGAGAAGGGACCGGCGCAGCACCCTCAGAAGTGACCACCATCTGAGGAGGAGGAGACGCAACCTTCGACTCTCCCATCATCTCCCGAGCGCCATCGCTGGAGGAGTCATGAGAGGAGTGCCTGCACACGAAATATTTAGCACAAGCACAAAAGTCAACAGGAACAGGACAGCAGTACAAAAGAAAAACTTACGAGTCCAGGGAACTCAGGTCGAAGACAGGAGGAGTCCTTCGGGCTCTCTTCTCCCCCTTCTTCTCCTCTTTCTTCTCTTCCTTCTTTTCTTCCTTCTTCTGCTTTGCTGGCGGGTGCGGCGCTACAGCCCGCACAGGAATGGCAGGAAAAGGGGAAGAAGAGCCTCCATGCCCGTCACTATGACGTTCAAGGCACAAAGGGTTCCTAGGAGTCGGAGGCGTCGAGGCATCTGAAGACTCGCTGGAGCTTCGCGATCGTTTGCGCGTGTGGTACTCGCTCGACTCGTTGGCATCTTCCGCCGGAGATCGCACCGACGGCAGTTCGGACACGGAATCCACCACGTCATTATTCGGAGCATTCGGAAATAACTCAGGCAATGGTGGCACCATGCCCGGCACCTTGAAGCTCTGCAAAAAGAAGGTACTTTGTTAGCAAACCAAGGAAAACAAATATGCAGTCGACAAAAAGCGCTACGCGCACGAATCTACACCTGCGGAACGGCCAGCGTCGAAGAAAACGGAGGAGTCAGCGACTTCCCCGGGATTTTTTCTCCGGCCTTGAACTTCAGCATCAAGCGAAGGGCCCTGTCAAGATCTCCCTCAGAGATTTTCTCAGCCGAAACCCTTGTCGGATCACGGCGGCCAGAATAAAGAAACATCGGGTGTGCCCTCGCCTGGAGAGGCTGCACCCGACGCTCGAGAAACATGCGGATAATATCCACGCCGTTCACTTCCTTCTCCGGAATCAAATGGAGATCCTCCACCCGACGGTAAAGGGCCTCTATCTCCTCTGTCTCTCCATCCAAGATCTGGTTTTTCCAGGATCTTTTCGGCTCGATTATCTGGGAGGGGTCGAAAGGAGCAAGAACAAAATGCTGCCCAGCAACTGTAGAGTCGCGAATGTAAAACCACCGCCTCCTCCAGTACTGGACAGATTCGGACATAGAGAAAGAAAAGAAGAGAATATTGGCTTTGAGGGAGATGATGCAACCACCAATGGGATACACACCATCCGAACCGGATTGCCTCTTCACGGAATAGAGTTTCCGTAAGAGGCCAAAATGCGGATCGATGCCGATCTAGCACTCGCAAAAAGTGATGAAACAAGCAATGTGAAGAAGAGAATTGGGCGAAAGATGATGCGGCTGGATGCCATAGAGAAAGAGCAGCCCACGAAGGAAGTCATGGACTGGGAAGGAAAACCCACGCATAACGAAGGCGAGAAACATAACCCGATACCCAGCGGGGGGACGGGGGATTACCTCGTTGCCGGGGAGTCTGACGGCCTCCCTATCTTGTGGGATCAAACCCCGCTCGCGAAGCTTGCGGAGATCAATCTCTCGCGTCTCTGATCGCCGCCAACCACCGTCGGTGACACGGGTAGCGGTGGCGCCTTTCTTTCCTTCGACGGCGCTGGTACCAACTGCAGATGATGATTTCTTCGGTTTCCCCATCGCGCTACGGCGCCGGCGGTGAAAGCGCAGAAGGAAAGATGGAAATGTGGAAGGAAATCCCAGCGCGCAGCAAGAATCGCTAGAGCACAAGGAGGCAGTGAAAACAAGAACTGGTGCGGTGAAAACAAACTGCAGCTTTCCCCAATGATTATAACGGCGAAGACGATGCACGACAACCGTCCATCAGGAAGACCTAACGCCAACGGCATATCTGGCCATACACGTGTCAGCATCACAACGAACCGTCTTTACCACGCCGTCCACTACGCGTGGAAATCGAGGAGACGCCGTAATTATCTCCACGCTGCGCGTGACAGGTCAATTCAAGGTCAGCAAGTGGGACCCACGTTCGTCCAGTCAAATCATCTCTGGCGCAGCAGACGCTTGAGGTCATTGATCATCAGCACTGATGTCATCAAAAGTTATACTAGCAACAACTACAATTTCTTCGGCTACAAAGCTAAGAGTACTCACTCGAATATACGATTCGACTAAATACTCGGGGGCTACTCCTATTAGGAGCGCTGGTCGCGCACCCGAAAGATGAATAAAAACAAACTGTTTCTTCGAGTCCTACGTCGAGTCTACGACTCCACTACGGACTCGGGGGCTACTCCCATAGGGAGGATGGATTTAAGCATCCGAATTTTTTTGTGTCCTACGGACTTAACAACTGAACAATGTTTGAACTAAAGTCTCCGCTCGAGTCTACGACTCGAACAGACACTCAGGGGCTACTCCCATAGGGAGCGCTGGTCGCGCACCCTATGAAATCTTCGACTGCGATCTTTCGGATCAGCATGCAAAAACTTTTCGGCAACTCTGCCCCACAAAACGCTGAGTGACCAACGATCTCCTTGGCCACCCGAAACACCTCCGCAGTGACAAACATTTAGATGCTGTGTCTGCGACACAAAGATAAGACCTACAGATATCATCTGATGGCCTGGCAACGCACACGACTGCACTCTGCTAGTAAAAACCCGTGCTAACAGATCCCGACGGACGCGTTGGGTACATCAATTAAATTCACTGGAATTCCACTCCTATAAGTCCTCCGCGGCCTGAGTCGAATTACGCCAGCATATGTTCCAGTTTTGAGTTGAGGGACTCGAACCTGAGGAAGATCGTGTTATTTCGTCCTAAGACAGTTAACTGACCCTGATCCATCGGGTGAGTCAGGCACACGCATCAACAATCCCTACACACATACTGTTAATACATAGTTGCACCCGAAGGATTGAAGAGTCCTCAGCTGAATCTATGATTCGACTGATCACTCGGGGGCTACTAACATGGTTATACCCTACGGGTACATGATCTCAGCATACCTAGTCCAGCCCAAGAAAGGCCCACGGCAAAAGTACGTTGTCCCATGAAGACTTTCGGGTGGCCCAGGCCCATGGTGCCTTCGGATCCTTGGAGAGCAAGACTAGAGTAGATAGGAAATTCAAAGGGGTAAAACCCTAGAACCTGTAACCGACTAGGACTATGCCCGGGACCTGCCTAAGTCTATATAAAGGCCAGGAGGGCACGACCTAGATCTCTCGACTCATAATTCCTCATTCACACCTCCACGCCAGATTGCATCTGCGCACCCCTGTAACCTTCGGTTCCGCCGTAATCAAGAGCAGACAAGCAGGAGTAGGGTTTTCCCTCCGGGGGCCTGAACCTGGGTAAACCTTGTGTCCCCGTGTTGCTTGTTTGCTGACCGTTCCACGATCTCCAGCATCCCCATCTTCTCCAAAACCCAAGTCCATAACAATGGGCATTGATGAGATCAAACCTCGTCAGGGATACTCAGTGCCACCAGACATGTGGTGCCCTCACCACTGGGTCATCAGCGCCGGCGGCCTACCCATCCCGCCGGTCCCCTGTGGCTAGACACGCGCGTGCTAGAGATCTACCAGCACTACTGGGAAGCCATCGGGCCAAAGGAGAGGAACGATTTGGCCTGGGATCCGGACGATGTCGAGGCGTGGGATGGGTTCTTCGTGGACCAGTGGCAGTCCCGCCTCAAGGCCTATGACGGCGATGGCCCCCAATGGAGGACAACAACCACAAAGGGCGGATTCAGGGCTGGAGCACCCCAGACATGATGCTCTCCTGGGTCCTAGACTACATCGCTGTCGGCGAAAACCCACCGCTG
The DNA here is from genome assembly GCA_910589765.1 of Avena atlantica. Taxonomy (NCBI): domain Eukaryota; kingdom Viridiplantae; phylum Streptophyta; class Magnoliopsida; order Poales; family Poaceae; genus Avena; species Avena atlantica. The sequence goes on along the minus strand of OU342736.1, from coordinate 439,576,928 downwards.
ACGATGCCTCCGCGGCAAAGGCCGCGCTACCCGGACCAGCGGTGAGCGTTGTGCCAACACGCCGCCCGCTCTTCTACGATGTCATCCTCGCCGAGGTCTTCGTCGTTGTCAGCGCGTTACTCCCCTACTCCACGTCATTGCCACGCTTCTCTGCGCTCCTCGCCTCGATGGAATAAAAGTACGAGGATACCACATCGTAGCCGCAGTCGCACAGGCGCTCCGGCGGCATCACCATCAGGGGCCGCCGCGCGCCATCCCCTCCTCGTGGCCGCCTGCGCCTCGCCAGTCCCCAACACCAGGTGAAGGAGTGGCCCCGTAGCCGGAGTATAAGGAGGCCGCTGAAAGGGCATTTATGCCCTTTATATTGTTTTGATGTTTGTTGACAACACTTGGATAGGTTTAATCTGTTGTTATATCAGCTACATTATTGTAAATTGTACCTAAAGAAAAAGAGCTCCCTAGGATCAAATCTGTGCAGAGTCAGAAGTCCTGTCGGACTGTCCGACAGATGTATGTCGGAGTGTCCGGCATCACCGGACTATCCGGCCGGTTTCTGCTAGTAGAATCCCTATGTGTAATATATTATGTGTGTGAAGAACATCAAGAGAGAGAGAGAGTTGTGAGTGCAAATCTCATATCTTTAGAAGAGAGAGGGTTTCCTCGGTAAAAGCTAGCAGCATAGATCCAACAATCGTAACCGTGGCCGCCGTCGATGGCACAAACTCTAGCTAGGATTTAGTTCTATTTATTTTTATTTTTGTTTTATCCTTTTGTAGGCTCTCTATGTATCATTATTTTTAATGCAATGTTGACCAAAAAACCGCGATGGTCTGTTGGGTGCTCATGTTGACAGGGGAGGGAAGCTTGTCCAAATCGGTCCTCTGGGTATGGCCTAAGGCCCGAAAGACTAGAGAGTGTTGGTTCTATTAGGTACAAGTGTCTTTTATGTCATTATGACTAGATTGGCTATGCAATTTTCATAATAATTTGTAGCTCTAGATCGAGCGTCCATGATGCTATATGCTAGATTTTGTCTCCGGTCTTTGGTTACCATCAATCTATTCTTAAGAATACAAATTTTGATACAAACTAAGATAGTTTAAATTACTCGTCATATAAACAATGGGGAAAATCTTTGCCATAGTGGTTGTTATATCGTGTGAACAATTCAGTCTATCTGTACGTTTTAGCTGTGTTTGCTCATTGCTCTCATGTTTTTTTGTTATTTTGATCAAATATATGCATTATTCCAATGAGGACTTGTTCTGGATCATACACGAGGCATATTTAGGCATATTTACGAGTGTCTATTATCATTTACATATAGTACTATGTTGTAGATACATCACATTGATTGTTCTAACATTTCTGTAGGAAATAGTTTGATGAACAACGTTAAGTAATGCTGCTAACGCAGCTTTGCTGCTACAGTTTTCTAGGATTAGTTGGATGTTCTTTGGTAGTTTCAATGTCTGCTCTAAAGAACTTACCATACCCTCTGTATAGCGTTGCCAACCGAATGGTGACATGGTGAAGCTTTTCATAGCCCTTCCTTCAACCGATTCAGGCTCCTACTCATATTCCTACTCTTTGTTGTGTAATAGCGTCTTCATCGGCATCCCCAATAGTGGCTTCAATAGCCCTATTTGGATGTCGGTAGGGCTTTGGACTCACACCGGCCCGTCCAATACGGTGTCGGTCATTTCCCATGCCAATAAAACATGCAACAATCCCTGGCCGGCCCCGACTCACATGGGACAACTCGGGGGCGCCAACGCCTCGTGCCATGTCAGACTTTGCCCATGGGCCAGGCTTGGCAGCCACACAAGGCGAGTGTTTCCCTCAAGCATAGTTCATATCTCCTGAGCTCGCCTCCTTCTCCCACGTCATGAAATCGCTCGCCAATAGGCGCTGTTGTCGCCCTTTGTTTTAATGCGCCAGAAATAGATCGACGTGGCCATCCCCATTTGGCTACCTATCGCTTTGTCTCCCCGCCCTCGTCTCGAAGTGGACCATTACGAGCGGCACAAATCTTCCCCATTCGCCCCATGTCACCATCGTCTCTACGCCCCTTCGCTGGACATGTCAAGCTAGAACAACAATGAGACATCCAGCTGAGTCCTGGCTAAGCAAGCTGAGTTCCTCTTCCCCATAAAATAGCCGATTCATCACATAGGGTTTTGCTTTGGTTTCAAATTAGGATAATTTTAGATGGTGCCTATACTCAATTTAGAAAACTTGTCTGATTTCTAGAACCCCCTGGTGGACTATGCACATGATAGGATCAACAACCCAACATTCTCCGGGCTTGCCACCGACCCTAAGGTCGAGCTATGCCGCATGCACCAGCGCTTGTCTCTTTCGCAGGCGGTTCTATGCATGCTCACAACACAACGTAAGTAGTGTGCTATACGATGATCGATTCTTCATACAATGTATGAAATGTATGTATTGAGAGTGCGGATTTTGTTCAATTTGTTTACATTTTATACGTGTAAGTTGCTATAAATTGTGGATTTGTATGCTAGGCTGATCCGAAGTGGCCTATACCCCTGCAAAATGCACTCTCTATTTTGTGGGGCATGTATGAGAAGAGCGACGATGCTATAATAGAAGAAAAGGATTCAAAATGTTGAGTTGACGAAGAATTTCTATGAAGAGAAGACTAAGTTGTACAACAAATAAACTACTTTGTTAGCATATTTGAAGAAGTTGGATACCAGCGAGAGTTGTGTGTTGGAGCCAAACATGGCAACATCGAAGAAAAAAATGTGAGAAACAAATGGGATTGAGTTGGCCAAGATGGAGAAGGAGAAGAACTTGCTATTTGAGAGGGAAAAAAATGGGATGAGAAAAAAATAACTCAAGGAGAAGAAGAAGAAGAAGAAGAAGCACAATATGTGTTTGATCTTATGAAAGCAATTGAGAGGAACAAGAAAAGGATAAGGAGGATCAAGCATATTTGTGATGAGCAAGAGCGAGAGGTGGCACTTGTTAAGCATGTGTGGCTAAAAAAAATACCCTTTTATAAATATAGATATAATTTATTTGCAACGTTGTATTCCATGTTTTATATTTGGTAAACTGTGTTGCTGAAGTTTTAGGCGAAATTTTGTGTGCATTTGAAAAATACAAATTAAAACCTATCAGGATGTGCTACCGGGGCTTGTAGGTGTGTGGAGCCGGTTCGAGTAGCACGGGCGGCCCCAACGGCATCCTGCCGGCGCGGTTGCCGGCCACGCTTTGAGATATGCCGGTGGAGAGGCTTTAAAATTAAGAAAAATTGAATGATGCCTCACACAATGGCAAATGTTATCTTTAGTGTTACAAATCGCCCGCAATTTCATCGTGTCTGAATGTTTTTCTGAATGGATTTGCCAAAACTACAAATAATCAGCTTCCGTAGCATAGTTCAAGAGCTCGCTTATGCGGTTATGTATTTTGGATGAGCAAGTAAACGGGAAACTTTACAGCACTGCCCATGTTCTGTAACGTGTATGACTTCTTTCCGGGGAAACAACAAGTTCTTACTCTCTCTGTTTCACAATATAATCTCTTTTAGCAAGCTGTTTTATTTTACAGTACTAAAAAAATCTTATATCATGGAACGGATGTAATGCATCTTTGAACAATTTAGCTTTTGAAGGGTGTGTAGGTAGGTGTATCTTCTTCTAGTGCAGTGACCAGGGGTAGAGCAGAGCTTTCTTTGCCGTCTCCCTTGCAGGGACTCTGGAGAGAGCTCGCATACAGTATTTAACTATGAGTCGTGTCTGGGCACAGCTGGACATCCGCCACCCGCTGCCATTATGCTTGCCGCAGAGCAGTTCGGCACACTCATTTCTTGAGGCTGCTTTCCTTTGGGAACTTTTTTAGGCTACTATACTTTTGCTATGCTAGGTGTTGACATCAATGCGGAGAGTAGTGTTAATTTTGGTTCAAACTGATGGCTGCAGTTTGGGTTGCTGATTGAGAGATCATAGAGGTAATCATGTACTTATTGATTATTTGGTGATGCTGCGATGGTGATGCGGCAGGCTGCCATGCGTCGAGTAGTTCTGACGCAGGACAGTCAGGTTCTTCCAAAGCGGCATCGCCTTCAGAATCTGCATTCTGCTGGCTGACAGGAACATGTTCGTTAAATAAACAGGTCCCTGCGTTGTGATGCGTGCAGATTGGGGGATACTATCTAGGTTAGCATCCCAATGCTGGGCCTAGATCAAGAAGCCGTTGTCCCTCTCATCGTCGTATCATTTGTGTGGAGTATGAATGACAGGTTCTCTGACGATCGTCCCAAAACTGAACCACCGAGGAGCAGTATTACTATCAGGGCACTAGTAAAACAGAACATTTTTCTGTAGCCCGGATTTATATTATATTTTGCAAACGAAAAATAACATAGCAGATAGAGAGAGAGAGAGCTCTGTACAATGGATACCACTGCCTCCTCGATCGGCAGGAAATGACACGGACGGGCTGGCTGTCACCTCTTCCAGCTCCGGCTCCGCGCGAGGGGGTCCATGCCGCCGACGACCCACGTCTCCTTCGCGATGTCAATGGACAGCTTCAGGAAATCCGGCGCCGTCCGCATGAACACCAGATCGTCGTCCCTGCCATCCTCCGCGCCCCCCTTCTCCTCGCCGGCAGGTGGATCCTCCGCTCCTTTCGTCGCCATGCCCTTCGCCGGCGCCGACCGGCACCGCATTAGGAGAAGCGCGTTCGCCGGCGGGACGGACGAAGGTTTGTGACAGTCGTCGTCGTCCGCTTCCCTGCCCGTACGCTCGCCTTCCTCGTCGTCGTCGTCGTTGTCGTGGACTCTGGAGTCCTGCGACTGGGGTTCTTGGCTCCCTTCCAGCACCATGAGCCACTTGGAGAAGACGCTCGCGGCGGCGGCCGACTCGCGTCCGTGCTCTCCCGCGCCGCCCTCGTCGTCGTCGTCGTCAGTCGAGGACTCCACCGTGGCGCGGAGCGAGGTCCCGAAGCAGCGCGCCTTGTGCCGGAGGCTCCGGAGCGCGCCGCCGAGGAAGGGCAGCGGGACCCCGAAGGCCTCCAGCCAGCTCGCCTTCTTCCTCTGCTCCTGCAGCCTCTCCATCTCCTCCGCCACGGCGATCCACCTACTCCCGCCGCACCTACCGTTCTTCTCCGCCGCCACCGGCCTCTGCTTCCTCGGCCGGACGACCTTGATCTGCCCTGCGCACGTCACCTTGGGCGACTGCGGCTCGTCGTCGTCGCCCTCCACGCTCTGCTTCGCCTTAGAAGAGCCACGGAACAGCGGGCTACTGCCACGCCCACGCCCTCCCGGTCCGCCGCCTCCGCCAGAAGAAGAAGAAGAAGGTCCAGAGCGCTGCGCGGGCGGGAGCTGGAGCTGCCTCCGGCGCGCGGCCACCGCCCTGTCCAGCGTCGCCCGGGACGGGCTGCACATGGACTTGGGCATCAGCGCCAGGTGCTGCCGCGCAGGGAAGCAGACGAGCAGGTCGGTCGGCGCCGTCGCCGCCTTGGCCTGCTTCTTCATTGCTCCGGCCGGCTCTCTCCGCAGGTAGCTTTAGGGGAACGGGAGGAGGAGAAGGATGCGCGCTTTAAAAGAAAAGAAAGCGCGCGGACTGGGGAGGCAGCTTTTGCTGGTGCTACTAGGCTAGGCCTCCAGATTTGTTTAGCCACTCTGTCACTTTCTCTCTTTCTGCATCGATGATTCGATGTCTCGTTTTCAGTCTTCTCCTTTCCGCTCCCCGATCCGTCTCTGTTGTTCCTTAATCTGGGACTGAATCTGGCACGCAGGCAGGCAGGCAGGCAGGCAGCATGGCAGAGAATATTACTGCCATGCAGTTTGTGTCTCGGTCTCATGGGAATTCCATTTCTGTTCTTGCCCTGCCCGTCACTCAAGTCAAGACTCGTGAATGTTTGCAAAAAATTCTCATTACGCAGTTTGGGGATCAGTGCACTCTGCAAGAACTTGAGAGACAATCTCTGTAAAAAGACGGACGCAGACACTCAAATTATCACTGAAGCTATGTTTTACTAGTACTTATATCATATACTCCACGGTTTCGCAGTATGGTTAGTTTCGTCGCGCCTTACCTAATCCGCCGACAGGTTGATGAAACGAAATGTGTTTCTGGCGGGCACAAGTCCTGCCTGCGCTTTACTTTCTCCGTTATATTATCACTTTTATTAGACAAGTGTTCGTCTCTTCACCGTACGCCTTTCTGCACCATGACATGTCCCTTTCTGTTTTAAACTGAACACCTAATCCTACAGAACCCCAGTGCGTGGAGATTGAGAGGAGGATACCCTCTTTAATTTATTTATTTTGAAATGTAGTAAGAGGTTACAGAGTTCCACTCCATAGAAATTGTGAAAGTTTTGTTGCTTCTTTCCCCCACATTGTCGTTTGTTTTGGTGGACAATCCCATGACCAGGTGGAAGTTCGGAAAAACCAGAATTCAGTGGTGTTTCCATGTCAGCCTGATATTAAATCACAGAGGCAGGCCAGTCGAATATATGCAGTTGTTTTTTCGTCGCCGGCACTGACCTAATCCGGCCGTACGCAGCTCTGTCAAGATGCAACACCACATCTAACTGTGCAGGTTGAATCACCTCCCTTCCAATTTTATAAACAGCATCAGGACTCACTCAGGAGGTTGATGAACTGGAAACTTGGTGTGCCTCTGTTTAATAAGTTTTCTTACACACTTTATTACTAGTACTGTCCACGTGGTGGGGGTGCAGCTAAGCACTGCTAGATGAGGAGTAAAAGAAGCATGAACTGCCCAGCCTTTTGCATGCCCCGTTTAACCACAACCGATCTGTCAAAATGAAAACCTTACCAAATCAACCTTCAATGCGGAATCCAATCGACCTTTTGTATCGCCATTATTATGAAAATAATGCTACTCGCAGGGATCATCGAAAAGGACTGGTAGGCGATCTAAATATAAAACGGCAGACGTGCAAACGGCCGTGCGGTTCGCTGATGCAACCTGCTGGCCGGTCCGTGATCAGTGGTTTAGGTAAAGCCTTTTTGTTGCTAGTACTCTGCACAGTTGTTAAACATCAAGTGGAGTGGTGTACCATTGCAGTTGTAGTATAGTGCAACGTAAAGGCAGCGCACCCCCAAATTTTAATGCAGGCACCAGCTAGCTGGGTGATGGATGGAGAGTTGCTTGGATTGATCAATTAGCTCGATCGACCGCCTCGGTTTATTAAACAGGCGCACCTTGACTTGACAATGCTACTACTGCAAGTCTACTCCTCAACTGCTGCCGCCAGCAACCTCCTTGATAAACCTTCAAGTGGCGGCTAAACCCGCCCGACCCGACCTTGTGAATGGTCTCGTTGCTCCCAAGTCTCAACCATACTATTTTCAACAGACTTGCTTCGCCACAGAATTATCATAGATCTATAAGCATACTGAAACTTTGACAGTGAAAAGTACAGTAAATATGATGTTCAAACATTAATTAAACTGAGTTTAAATAGTAGAACAGAGCAACTGAACTTAACAGTTCATGCAGGTCCACCAGAGGCCAGGCTGGGAGACGCCTAACGTTTACTGGACTAAACCATCGGTGAACAGTTTACCGCAGTAATGCAGTACAAAGAAAAGCACACAGGATGTAAACATGTGATGACAATATGATTTACGTATTATTATCCCTGGGAGGCCGCCGTCTTCTTGGCGACTGACTCAAGCCCTCTTCTCCTTCCGAGTCCTGCAGTTGGTCTTTGTTCTCTGGCCACGTACAGGGAGCGCAAGCTCGTGCCGGATGCCCTTGTAGCATTTGATCCCCTCCAGTCTCTCGATTGCCGCACGGTTAAACCGTTTCTGTAAAGCATGCCAAACAGCATTGGGCAGTATTAAGTTTTTTTTTTTTTGTTTCTACATGCGTGGGGCAATCACAATACTAGGAAAAAGGATCAGGGAATTACCAGGTCTCCTTCAATCATGTACTTGGCAACCTCCTCGCGGAGGGTGATGATCTCCACCTTGGAGAGGTCCTTGGTGACTTTGTTCTCCAGGTTGAGTTCCGAAATGATCTGACGGGCGCGTGCATGTCCAATGCCATGGATGGACTGTAGCGAGTATTCCAACTTCTTGTGGTTGGGTATCACAACACCGCCAATACGAATGGAATCGATAAATCTACCATCACCAAAATCTCCAGTCTGTCACGTGTCCCAAGATAAACACAAGAATCAAGATCACAACCAGTTATCAACATATATGTCTAACATATAAAGGGACATCTTTATCTGCAGGAACATAGGAAATAACAAAGAACCATTCTTATTGCATCCAAAATAATATTAACATTGATGTGCCCAGAAAACATGCTAGGGACGGAAAATTCATGATCCAGAAACATGAACACCAATCATGCCAAGCATACCCATCCCACAGGAAGCCCCCTCTTGTAGTATCCTGAGTTAAGAAATTGTGTCATGCGCACAACAGAAGCAGCAAACACACCTAGACCCAGTGAGACAGTACATAGCACTAGCCCTTCTTTCAAAGATGGTAGAAATTCAAGAACGGTATTTATAGATCGCTAGGATGTACAAGTGGCATGGATTCACTAGGATGTTCAAGTGGCATGGATTTTCCGGAAGCTTTTGAAGATGGAAGTATTTGGAACCTAACATTGTATGAGAAGATCATATTAGGAGGAGATGTACTTTATATTTATTCACCACACCTATCCAAGTGCCTAATGCGTCCTGACAGCAACTTTAAAAGAATCATCATATTTTGTTCACTACACAAATCCAATTTGCTCCTCCTGAACAAGATTAATTTTGGTACTCTACAAACACAAAGTGCTACTGCATTACTCGATTCCAAAGAAAACTCAAACAGTCAAGTTCAGTTAGGAATAAACACAAGCACCTGGCGGGCAAGCAGGCAGGCTGAGCCGGTGGATATTCCAGCGGAATGAGGAGAAGGAACGAGACCACCGAATTGAGCTGAGCCGACCCCAGAACCAGACGGCGCTCCGGCGACGGCACCGGCGCGGTGGCGCGCAAAGCCGCGCACAAGGGACCATGTACGTGACTGCATGCTCTCGACTGCAGTGCCGCCTGCCGTATAGGAGAAGGTATATGTCCGCGGTCGAGCTTACGAGAAGGTAGGAGCGCGCGCGGGCGACAGCGCACGTCGTTTTCCAGTCGCCGGCCGCCGGCAGTCGGGATCTAGGGGCAAGGGCGTGGGCGTTCGGCTAGAGATGCGGTGGCGGGCAGGCGGCGCACGGCCAGGAGATGCACGGAGTTCTACATCCAATGGCTGCTGCTTCCCTCCCCTTTCTCAAAGCCGAAACAGCCAGGCCCAGCCCATGTAGCACGCCAAGTTCGGAACAGAGGTACGAAAGCGATCCGCAAAAGCTATACGCTGCTCAGCGCGGCACGGGAAGCTCGCGCTGCCTCAAGCAAATGCTTGCCGGACCGGGCCCATTTAATCTCGCAGACAGCCTGCGACTTCGATCGTGTGCCTCGCGCGTTGTACAATCGTGTGTCTCGCGCGTTCTCGTTCTTTTCTCTATCTTTTTTTTTTGTTTTTTTTCTGTTTGTTTTTTCTTTTTCTTCTTTGTTGTTTCTTATTTTCTTTCTCATTTCCCTTTTTCTTTTTCCTTTTTAAAATATTTTTGTGTGTATGTATTTTAAAATTGTTCATGATTTTTTAAAAAGTTGTTGACCAATTTTGAATTTGTTCATTTATTTTGAAATTCCGTACATGACATGATAATCTTGTTCATCATTTTTTACAATCCAGTCCAAGATTTCTAAAAATTGGTCATGCATTTGTAAAAATGTTCATAGTTTTTTTATTTTGATTCATGATTTTCAAATTTTGTTCACGACATTGAAAAAATTGTTCGTGGTGTTTTTAATTTTGGTTCATGATTTTGAAAATTGTTCGTGTTTTTTTGAAAATTTGTTCATGGTGTGGGAAAAAATGTTCATGATTTGAAAAAATTCATGATATAAAAAGTGACATGTTTTTTAAAAATTCATGATTCTATAACATTATGTTTTTAAAATAAAAATAGAACATAAAAGGGAGAAGAAACCACCTACATAGCAGAAAACCATGGCACGGAGAAACGTAGTAGAAATAATATAAAACAGTAGGACAAAGTTGAAGCAGATCAATAACCAGTGGTACTAATATATTGGCCATAAGAAAAAGGGGCACACGGTAACACCAAGAACTGCATGGTGGGGGAATTCGTGCGCTCGATCCTTCTGTAGAGTTGGCAATAGAGGGGCAGCCAATCGAGAGGGCACATCTTTTTCAGCATTCCTCCGCTTGGGATGCTTCCAGTCTGTGGGCAGCACACGCAATCTCCCCTCTTTCACTTCTATTCCTTCACAAGATAGAAATTTCCTAATATTTTCTATGATTTGGAAAGTATTTATTGATTCCTTGCCATACAATGAAGATGATGGCACAATCCAACAAATAAGTTAGGCTTAGATTGGAAACTCCTTTGATTTTTTTTGCATCTCTAGGAATAAGTATATATGTATTTTGCTGTAAAGTTTCGTGAGACAAAGGAAAATTGGTATCGTATGTAAACGGTTCATTCGATCACGAAGTAATCGTAGAAATATGTGGGAGCCATATGAATTTCCAGATTCCTCTATTGGTTATTGATCGGAGAAGAGTCTCGATCATGTCTTCATAATTCATGAACCGTAGGGAGACACACTTAAGGATTCGATGTTATTTAGTAGATATGGAATGTGAGTAAAGAGACCGAATGTTGTTCAGACTCTCGGATGGGATCCGGGATATCACGAGGAGATCTAGAATGATCCAGAGAATAAGATTCATATAAGGAAAGTCCAATTTCGGAGTTCGGGAATGATTCCGGTGTTTTCACCGGAATGTTATAGAAGGGTCTAGAAGGTTCACCGATCCGGAAGGGGAAGGGTACCTGGATGTGTCATGACAAAGTGTAATGGTTGCATCATGTCCTAGGTCACTTAGCTGGACACTTGGATGAGAGAAATCAAGCTCTAATTTGAAAGTCAAAAAGGCAGTTTGAAAAAGTCAAATCCCAACATGGTTTCCGAGTTAGGGGGGGTTTCTGAGTTAGGGAGGGTTTCCACGTGGGTTGGGAACACCCTTGGACGCCCCCACCTATATAAGGAGGGGTAGGGCGCACCCCAAGGTATCCCCTTGCCCTAGGTGCCCAAGAAACCCTAGGTTGGCCGCCGCCCCCCTCTCTAGTTGCGACCAATCTAGATCTCCTCTAAACCGCTACCGACTAGCTAAACTCTAGTTGCTAGCTACCTCTAAACCTCGGCCTCTAAACCCTAGATCGCCGAGGCTCCCTCTACTCCACCATACTCGCTTTGGCTTAGGCGAAGCCCTGCGGGATCTCCCCTCTACTTCCGACACCACGCCGTCGTGTTGCCGGAATCGCGAGGAGAGAGCTACAACCTTCGCTACCTGCTGGAACAAGGGAGAGGAAGGTCTTCATAGAGTACTGTACGTGTGACCGACTGCGGGAGCGCTGACGGAACGCGGCGCCGGAAGGATCGTCTACGCGATCTTGAGATCGGCAAGTGAACGACTACATCACCCATGAGAATCTGCTCTCGTTAACCGCTTTGGATCTTCGAGGGTTAGTACTCTATCAACTTGTTGCACCGATCTAGTAGATAGATCTTGGCTTGATCATAGATTAGATCTTGATTATGTGTTCATGCGGTAGAATTTTTTTTCCATGCTACGAACCCCTACAGTGGTATCATAGCCGTGTCTATATGTAGATTCGTTGCGCGAGTAGAACACAATGGTCATTGTGGGTGGTGGTGCTTTTATTATCAATTGCTTCTTGTGTACTTTGCATCTTGCGGTATGGTGGGATGAAGCGGCCCGGGCTAACCTTATATGACATCGTTCATGATACTTGCTCCACGCTCGACATGCAACTTGTATTGCATAAGTGGCTTTGCGGGTGTCTGTCTCTCCCATCATAGTAAAGACTCAATTTACAATGGGAAATTGATAGTTCAAGCATCAGCGTTGTGGTTCTTGTTCGTAAGTTAGAACGACACTTATTGAAAGCCCCAAACCACGTAAAACATGCAAAGAAAATTAGGGGCGTCTAAATTTGTTTTTCAGGGGTCTGATGTGATGTGATATGGTCGTGATTGTGATTATATATGATGTATGCAATGTTCCTTATTGTAAGTCGACAACCGGCAGGAGCCATATGATTGTCTTTTAATTTCGTCTAGACCTGTGTGTCTATTATTCAAAGTAGTTGTAATAGTTGATGCTGGTGGACGACAACCATGGAGCGGCGCCATTGACCTTGACGCCATGCTGGTGATGATGGAGATCATGTTCGTGCTTGAAGATGGAGATCGGAAGCACAAGAAGAAAGGCCATATCATATCACATATTTTGAATTGCATGTGATGTTAATCCTTTTATACATCTTGTATTGTTTAGTTCGCGACGGTAGCATTATAAGATGATCCCTCTAAAAAATATCAAGTTATAGAGTGTTCGTCCTTAGTAGGCATCGTTGCCAAAGCTCGTTGTTTCGAAGCACCACGTGATGATCGGGTGTGTTAGATTCTGCGAGTGTATACAATGGGAGCAAGCCATATTTGCTCATGCGGAAGCTAAGGTTTGATCTTGACGAGCCTAACATGTACATACATGGTCTCGGAACACGGAATACCGAAAGGTAAAGCATGAGTCATATAGATGATATGATGAACATGATGATCGTTCGCCTTTGAAACTATATCATGTCACGTGATGATCGGACTTGGTGTAGTGAATTTGGTTCGTGTGATCACTAAAACAATGTGAGGGATATTATTTTGAGTGGGAGTTCAATAGCAATATGATTAAAAGTTGAACACTATTTATCATAAATTAAATCAAAGTAAATTTGCATAGTTGTTGTAGTAATTGGCATCTGTTTACCACCTTGCGCTTAGTTATAATTGAGATAATAGAACTATAGAATTCTGGTTAGTTACTTTACGAACTGGTATCGTATTGTTTTGAAGTGTTAATCTAAAGTTTAAAAGTCCTATTGCAAACTTTCAGTAAGTTCCGGTTACTCCGTGAAGTTTAATAATTGGTATTAAATCAATAGTGACAATTCCAGTGTTAGTATATAAGTATCATGTTTGTCTTCATGATTCTTGATATTCAAAAGATTGTTTTAATATCAAGGTTATCTAGGATATGAAAGAGTTGTTTCAGAAACCATGATGTGTGGAAGATATTGCGATATCTGAAATGATGTTTTGGTTGCAACATGAGAGAGTATTATATGGCAAAGTTTATGTTTTCATATTTGATGAGAATTTTAAAAAGGTTGGAGACGCTTGTCGTCCTAATCCTCCAAATTGTTTTGGAGAGAAACATTATACTCACGATTCACCGTTATAAGCTAAAAGTAGCTTGATCATGAATAGTTCCATGATAAGGGTGAATATTTGATAAAATGTTTACTACACTAAAAGATTACTAAGGAATGGAATTTAAAAGAACACCAAGTATTTGATGATGGTGATCTACTTCAAAGTGCAAGTCCAAAGACATTGGTATTTAACTATACATGCTTTGGACTATGTGTCATGTGTATGGATCCACTATTGATGTTGATAGATTCTTTTGAACAGAAAAGGAAATACTAAAAGAAAATCTCAGAAATATATGGCAGAAAAGAAAAGACTAGAATTGTTCAGCTTAGGTATATAGGGGATATACATGTTATGGCTATATTCTTTGCTTATTAAACAATGTGGTTCCTAAGTATTGGATACTGGATTTGTTAGTGTGAATTGTCATACGAAACAACACAATTCATGAACTACAATGGCCTAAGTAACTAGCAAAATAATATGTGATGATGTTCATCGAGAACAAATAAAGGGTTGTTGTGTTGCTCGTTAACATCAAAGCTTGCCTTCAAGATTTGTTTTATCAGGTATTATGGGAACAAAAGGGTTATTCAAATAATTGCCGTAATCCATAAAAGATGGATGATTTACAAATCTCGTTGGATAAATCACATCCATAAAAACATTGCTAAAAATGTCGAAAGACGATTGATAAGAAATATCACTTAGGAAGTGACATCGCCGTTTAAATTATATTAGAAAGAAAACATGAAGAAACTCCATGTGGATGGAATTTTGGAGTCTTTTGATTTTTGATCAAATGACGCTTGTGAAATTTTCCTAGAGATAATTAAAACTCCGCTCATAGGCCAAAGGGAACGGATGACTAGCTTATTGGAACTTGTACATATTGTTGTATGAAGTCCATTATGTGTAGTCAAGAGGGATAGGTTTCAACTTCATATGCTTTCTCCGAAAATTTGAGCGAATATATGAATATTTACTTAATAAGGATGAAGTGTGAAACATTTGAAAAGTTTAAAGACTTTCAAGATGAAGTGCAAAATCAATGTAACAAGAAAATAAAGAATTTATTATAGGATCATAAAGGAAGATATTTGAGTTATAAAGTTTAGCATAACACCTAAGATTTGAGAAATCGTTCCATGGATTTGCGTTTCCCAAAACACCATATGAGTATGGAATAATCGAGATATGCAATGAAACCTTGTTTGACATGGTAAGATCAATGGTGTAATTGATAAAACTGCCATTATATTTTAAAGACTAAAGCTTTAGAGACTACCTTTTTCCACTGAAAAGAGCTCCATCATAATCCATTGAAATGACACCATATAAAGTTATGGTTTGGGATAAAACCCAAGTTGTCCTTTCTTAAACATTGGTATGCTATGCATAAGAAAGATGTTTGCAACCAAAATCGGATGAACATATCTTTGTATGTTATTTTGAATAATAATTGAGTATTCCTCCATAACGCCAAAGACAAAAATGTTTGTCGCTTAGAACATCAAGTTTCTTTGAGAAAGGAATTTTCCGTGAAAAGTTAAGTGGGAGGACAATAGAACTTTGATAAGGTTAAAAGAACCATAGCTATATGTGCAAAGTTGTGCAGCGCTGAAAAGTGTTACGGAGGCAGCAACAATGCTCATGGCTCACGTGCCTCAAAGGTTATGGTCACAGAGGTCTAAGTTCCTATTGAAACAAGTAGGTTGGGTAACCAATCAAATACCAAGATTTGAGAGTTAAATCATTATTTGACAATAATGATCCGACTACATGGAAAGAAGCGATGATGGGCCCTGACTCCGTCAAATGGTTTGAAGCCATAAAATCCATGATAGTTCCATATACGAGAGATCAAGATTTGAACTTGAAAGACCCTCTGAAAAGATGCAAGACCTTATAGTCGTATTTGGATCTATAAACAAATAGACATGGATATTTCACATCTATGAAATTATCGACATGTCGGAAAAGAGTTCGCGACAATGTTCAAAGAGTTGACTATGACAAGATCTGATCTTTCATTAAGCGATATTTAGTCTAGACGGATTAATGTAGAAACCACTATATATAGTTTTGTTATGTGGTAGTTGAATAAACAAAACAAGTTCTTTTAATAGAATGGTTACCTAGGACGTGTGCATGACACTGTCCAAAGGGTTTTGTTAATTCAAAGGATGCTAAAAGCATATGCAAACTTCAATGGTTGAAGTAAGCATCACGGAGTTGGAATCTTCACTATGATAAAACTATTAAAAGAGTTTAATTTCATCGGAGACGATGAAGATGCTCGCATTTGCAAGAAATTAAGTGGGAGCGCTAAGACATGTTTCTAATACATTATGTGGAAGACATATTGTTGATTAGAAATGATTTATCTTTTTATTGACACAGGTTAAGAATTTCATCTCGATGAAAGGCTTAGGCAGAACCCGAATATTTGGCATCAATGTCTATATGGATAAATTGAGACACTAATATGGTTGTGCCAGAAGTATATAGATGAGATATTGAATGTGTTCAATATAGAAACTACAAGAAAGGTTCATGTTGCACAGGAAGGATTGAATAAAGATTCAAGTATTTTTAATACTTGATATATAAAATCACAAAGAGTACTTTATCAATCATGATGTGATGTGTACAAATCCAGATATGTCCTATGCTCTAAATGTTATGAGCGTATACCAGAATGATTCATAAGATTATTGGACGATAGTAAAGATATTCTTATGATCTTTTAGAAGAACTAAGAATATATTATTTTGTAGAAGTGACAAATAGATGGTTAGTTCATTGTAAAAGTATTACATTAATACTAGTTTTGTCACAAAGTACAAATTAAGTTTATCTCTATCTAAACTAAGGGTGGCACAATATGATGGAAAGTAAGTTCCATAATAGATTTGGATGAGTTCCAAAGTTAAGACATTATGACAGATACTACAACAAAAGGCTAAGTATATGATGTTATAATAGCAGCAAAAGAGGGCATTTGTGCCAAGTAGTTTGTTATCAAACTAGGTGTGGTTCACAGCGGGATAGTACTATGAAGATATATTGTACGACAATATTATCAACATGTTTTAACCCCAAGGAACTAAAGGTCTCACCAAAGGACCAAATTTATACAAAGCCATCTCATTAGAGAATGAGTGATGCGTAGAGACACAAAGACATGCAATTACACACAGACCTGAAAGTGTCGGATCCGGAGATCAGTTGACCACTGGCAATCGTGTAAATACAACACCGGAAAGCCATAGGTGTTGAATGCACAAAGGTTTGAAACTAGATTATTGACTCTAGTGCAAGTGGGAGACTGTTGGAGATATGCCCAAGAGGCAATAATAAAGTGGTTATTATCATATCTCCATGATTATGATAAATGTTTACATACCATGCTATAATTGTATTAACCGGAAACATTAATACTTGTGTGATTTGTAAACATAAAAGAGTCCCTAGTAAAGCCTCTTGTTAAACTAGCTTGTTGGTTATTATATGATCATGGTTTCCTGATCATGAACATAGAGATGTTATTAACAACATGGTCATATCATTAGGAGAATGATGTGATGGACATACTCCTATAGTTAAGCATAGCATAAAGATCAAGTCATTTAATATAGTTCACTTGCTATAAGCTTTCTGATACATAGTAACCTAATTCCTTCGACCATGAGATCATGCTAATTACCATCACCAGAAGGATGCTTTGATGACATCAAACACCACACCGTAAATGGGTGGCTATAAAGGTGGCATTAAGTGTTTGGAAAGTATGTGTTGAGGCACATGGATCAAGTTTGGGATTTGTCCATCCATATGACAGATAGATATACTCTGGGCCCTCTCGGTGGAATGTCATCCAATTATCTTGCAGGCATGTGACTGGCTCACAAGGGATCACATATCACGAGAACGAGAAAAGAGTACTTATTGGTAACGAGGTTGAACTAGGTATGCAGAGATACCGACGATCAAACCTCGGATAAGTAAAGTATCGTGAGCAAAGGGAAATTGGTATCGTATGTAAATGGTTCATTCGATCACGAAGTAATCATAGAAATATGTGGGAGCCATATGAATTTCCAGATTCCTCTATTGGTTATTGATCGGAGAAGAGTCTCGATCATGTCTTCATAATTCATGAACCGTAGGGAGACACACTTAAGGATTCGATGTTGTTTAGTAGATATGGAATGTGAGTAAAGATACCGAATGGTGTTCAGACTCTCGGATGGGATCCAGGATATCACGAGGAGATCCGGAATGGTCCGGAGAATAAGATTCATATAAGGAAAGTCCAATTTCGGAGTTCGGGAATGATTCCGGTGTTTTCACCGGAATGTTCTAGAAGGGTCTAGAAGGTTCACCGATCCGGAAGGGGAAGGGTACATGGATGTGTCATGACAAAGTGTAATGGTTGCATCATGTCCTAGGTCACTTGGCTGGACACTTGGATGAGAGAAATCAAACTCTAATTTGAAAGTCAGAAGGCAATTTGAAAAAGTCAAATCCCAACATGGTTTCCGAGTTAGGGAGGGTTTCTGAGTTAGGGAGGGTTTCCACCTGGGTTGGGAACACCCTTGGACGCCCCCCACCTATATAATTAGGGGTAGAGGCGCACCCCAAGGTATCCCCTTGCCCTAGGCGCCCAAAAAAACCTAGGTTGGCCACCCCGCTCTCTAGTTGCGACCAATCTAGATCTCCTCTAAACCGCTACCGACTAGCTAAACTCTAGTTGCTAGCTACCTCTAAACCTCGGACCTCTAAACCCTAGATCGCCGAGGCTCCCTCTACTCCACCATACTCGCTCCAGCTTAGGTGAAGCCCTGCGGGATCTCCCCTCTACTTCCGACACCACGCCGTCATGCCGCCGGAATCGCGAGGAGAGAGCTACAACCTCTGCTGCCTGCTGGAACAAGGGAGAGGAACACACAATCGAGTACCGTACGTGTGACCGACTACGGGAGCGCTGCCGGAACGCGGCGCCGGAAGGATCGTCTACGCGATCTTGAGATCGGCAATTGAACGACTACATCACCCACGAGAATCTGCTCTCTTTAACCGCTTTGGATCTTCGAGGGTTAGTACTCTATCAACTTGTTGCACCGATCTAGTAGATAGATCTTGGCTTGATCATAGATTAGATCTTGATTGTGTGTTCATGCGGTAGAATTTTTTGTTTTCCAAGCTACGAACCCCTACACGAAGAAGGGTCATCGAGCACAAGACAAGAGGGACCATATCACGAAAAACCTTCGAGCTGAAATAAGAACATGTTGTGATGTTCATATGTGTTTTTCATTAGATCGAGCGACAAGACATTATGAACTCATGCAGGTAATGATTGATCATAGTCACGTTGTTTACTTGCTACAAATGCTCCATTTGATGTTATCATAAAGAAGGATTTCAGAACTAAAATCTTTTGAAATTGAGTTTGTGTGGATCCTACATTTTAACCAAGCAAATAGTTCCTTTGAATTTGTATTTTAGGTCAAGATAGTCAAGAAGGTCAAGAAGAGCAAGAAAAGGGATAATAAGTTTAGATAGGCTTTTTAGCTAGGTTTTTATTTTCCTTTTTTGTTTAGTTTGTAATAGGATTAGATCCATTTTCATTTGTGACTTACTTTGTAAGAAACCTTGCACTAATTTTATAACGAATAAAGATTTCATTCTTTGCATTGTCATATTTTCCTTATATTTTGCTAAAGTTTATTTATTTTACTATCCATGTGTGAATATTAACTCAAGTTGAACAATTCAAACCTCAATTTTGAATTCAAAGACTATCCTATACAATTTATTGTGTATTGTTGTATTATGAGTCTTTGACTCACTTAATTGTGTTACTCACTCCGGCCCATATTAATTGACTCAAATTTGTCTAGATTTAAATGAATCTAGACAATATTTAGTATATAGGTTCATCCAAATTTTGATAAATCAAAGTCAATTAATATGGATCAGAGGTAGTAAGTCAATTTTAAACCCAAATAGAAATATACCAGAGGTTATTTTTGAGTTTGAATTCAAGTCCTAATGTTGACATAAGTCAATCTCAACACTAGTGTTCATTTTCACTCCTTTTGCAATTTCAAAACAAAAAAATTGAAATTTACCCACATTTTTAGAGGCACGCAAATCCATATGCACATTTCTACATATACCCTTTCCCGTGACCTATTCTTCGGGTTGTTACATGCATCACATCCTATAATGAAGATGTTGCAATACACCTCCCGCATACTCCTCAAGTAAGGGAAAAATCCCCAGTACTAGATTCAAAATAAAACTTAGTATAGCTAGCCTTAAGTAATTTGACATGATGTTGCATAAAAAATATACTATCTCAAGCAAGCGAGACCATTTTTTCGTCGCTAGATGATGATAACATATGTATTCCATTCTCCCTAATGAGACAACAAATAAAATGTAAAACTCATAATAGAACCCTAATTTTCTGTCACTAGCTAGTTACTACTACTTGTTGCTCCATCAAATGCACACTTTCCCTCTTAGATCTAGCATATTAGTTTGATCAGGACATGTACACAAGATGTGATAAGCATATGCATCTATCAATACACCAAACACATATATACCGAAATTGTACATATAATCATCTCATAGAACCAATATCCAACATAAAGGAATAATATATATGTGACCATAATCATGTAAAGCGGTTCATATGGTTCTAAAACAATTATATCACAAGTGAGAGAGAGAGAGATCAAGATACTTCCACAAACACATATTCCAGGGATGGACTACTCCAGCCTAGCAGTGATATTGAAGAGGTTGGAGATACAACAGGGCGATTCCGACAATGTTTTCCCCTCTAATATTCGAAGTTTCCTGCTTATGTATCTAGTCATGTATATTTTCATCTTCGTGTTGCGCCTCCTTGTGAGATCGCAAAAGGGGCATATATATATTTAGTTCTAGGTCAAGACGAATAGATCGACGTGAAGATGGACGACACCGGAGGCTCGAGGCCCCAGAACCACCCCATAGTGTGGCCATCTAGGCCTCCTGCCTCCCTTGGTCTAGTCTAAGTGCTCATGACCGCCGTCTTAGTGAAAGACTGTCGTAGGAAAAAACCTAGCTCCTTTCAAGTTTCGTGAAGGACCCTAAAAATATAAAAAAATATGCAAACTAAGATTTTCTATCATGCAAAGTTATAACCAAAATAAAAGGGATACTTTTGGAAAGTCCATAAAATAAATATAAAACATGACTATAACAATAGATATAATGCAAATATTATGAAATATGTCACAATAAGCTACAAATGACATGTATGTATTTTACATGCATCATCATGCTTCCGGGGAGGGAGACGAACGGGACTGCTTCAACGTGGGATCCTTCAATAAGCGCGACCATCTCTAGGACAATATCCTCTATGCTCCGCTCGCTCTCTTAGTCGGCCATGGCAACGAGAGGGAGGGGAAGGAGACTGTGTTGGATGTTAGCGTTGGAGGGTTGTGGGGGGGGGGGAGGGGGGGTTGCTGGTGTTCCTAGGAGTTAGCTGGAGACTCGTGATGGCGTACTCTGCCTTGCCCCTGCTTGTTCTGGTTGAAGGGCGGCCCTCCCTCTGCATGCCACTGATCTTTTGTGCCAAAGGGAGGCATTTCGAACGCCATGGAAGCGACTGGTCAACCTCCAACGATGGAGCAAGCCCTACTTCAATGGTGCGGCGACTACGCATGCCACCATCTTCATCCCAAGTGGTAACGTCCCCGGTGATAAACTCTGTGGCTGTCAATGGATTCCATCTCTGCAAATCGTTGGTGAGACAGATGAACTTGATCGCGTCCCCCCACAAAATTTTTGAGGTCCTCTGTGTATGTTTTGAGGACCAGCTGGTAATTTGCAGTTTCTTGAGGTCCCCTATGTAATGCGGCATCTTCCGGACCGTTCCTTGTTAAAAAAAAGGTTTCGCCGAGCTGCATAGGGAGATGGACGTGTGCATGTTGGGTCATAGTGCTACAGGTTAGTCATGCATTCGTGTTTACGTTCGTCACGTGGTTGCATGTAGCCAGACATGCGAGTGTATCACGTCGAGGCATATTTTTCTTGTTCTGTTGTTTTGGTCATCCGGTAAACTTGGATCATCATAGGATGGCGACGATCGGATCGAGCTTAGAGACGATCAGATTCAGAAGGCCTTTGATTAGACGCGTTCGTCGTGTGCATCATGAGTGCATGTCTAACACGAGACGACTTGGCTCCCCGCATGCATGACCGAGACTTTCTGAGGGGTCGATCGGGATGGGACGTAAGCCGTGTCCCGGCACGATGGAGTATATAGGATGAAGTAGAAAATTAAGTTGAAGAATTCGAGAGTAAGAACAGTCGTCCGTCGTAGGCAAAGGAAGAATAGAGCCATAGGACGAAAAGCGTAGAATAGTCAGAGCATCGCGCCGCATGCCACCAAGGCGGTGAGGTGGCAAAAGACCACCGAAGGGAGAGGGCCCGCGACGGCAACGTCGCCGTTTTGACAAGCTGTTGACCCCATAGATCGGGGCGCCCAGGCGGTTGCCGGTTGGAGCAAGGCGTGCGCGCAGCCGGTGACGTGTTCCGGTCGCGCTGGTTCCCGAGGCATGCAGATGCAGGCTGCCCGACCAGAGAGCCGAAAAGCCGTCGCGCGAGACGAAACGGCAAAACCCATCTCTTCACCACCGCGACGAAGAAGGAAACGAGACGTGGCGCGCGGTGAGCACGCGTGTCGAGCCCGCGACGGACACACGTACGCGCGCGCGGGAGCGGTCGCATGCAGATGCAGAGCGACGGCGTCCGGCGCCGGCAGCGAGAGGCGGCCCTTCCCTTCTCGGTGCGTGCGTACTACGTGCGTCGATGGGTGCGCCGTCTGAGTTCTGACGTCGTCGTTCGCCAGGGCATGGGCGATCCGATGAGCGCGGGTCTACCGTCCTAGCGCAAGTTGGTGCAAGTTGCACGACCGGTGCGCGTGCGTGCGTGCGGTGCAGCTACAGTGCTACGTACCGGCACGCCAACTGCTGATCGATATTTGTGGTCGAGATCTGGATCCTGGAGTATTGGGTCATTTTTATTTAGTGATTGAATGTATGGTGCCATATGCACGCACCGAGATTCAGGGAAGTATCTGTACGTACCCTGCCGAAAAGCAGGACCCGTCTTTGCCTTGCACATAAGCAAGTTTCGTACAACTGCTAAGCTTAGTCCGTCAAGTTACATTATAAGCATAGATTTTTCATGTCTGTTTTTTTTATTTTATAAAGGTAGGCCAAATCTCATGGACCGGCGAAAATGCACCTAATCTTGCTAAAAAAGTATATTATATTATAGAATAGAGGGATTATTTATCAAATTTGATGCACGTAATATGCCCGATTATCAATGAGAAAAGCAAATTAACAATGAAAGTATACAGCTAAGTGTGAATGTACAAACCCGACTGAGCTAAATTTGTATCAGGAGTGAGCCTAGCTCAACTGGTTGAGGGAGTGGATGTACAAATCCGACACCTGAGTTCAAATCCTCATGAAAGCGTCCTTAATAGGTGGAGAGGCCGGGGAAGTGAAATCCTCCCTCTGTTTAGAAATTTTGGATGGAGGTTTATCTATCCTACAATATGTAGATGATACAATTCTATTTATGGAACATGACCTGAAAAAGGCTAGAAATTTGAAACTGATACTTTCAGCTTTCGAACAGCTTTCTGGTTTAAAAATAAATTTCCATAAAAGCGAACTATTTTGTTTTGGAGAGGCTCAGGATCAGTCGGACCTTTATGCTGAACTCTTCGGTTGTAATCAAGGCGTCTTCCCTATTCGGTATTTGGACATTCCGGTTCACTATCGGGGGCTTATAAATGCTGAATGGAAAATCGTTGAGCAAAGGTTACAACTGAGGTTGAGTAGCTAGAAAGGCAAATTGCTCTCCGTAGGAGGAAGATTTGTACTCATTAATTCAGTACTAAGTAATATGGTACTGTATATGATATCATTCTTTCAACTACCAAAAGGAGTCTTGCAGAGATTGGATTACTTCCGATCAAGATTCTTTTGGCAAGGAGATTCTGAGAAGAAGAAATATAGACTGGCTAAATGGAGTGTGCTTTGCCAACCCAAAGAACAAGGGGGCTAGGTATTCATGATCTGGAGATCAAGAATATATCCCTACTTAGTAAATGACTCTTCAGATTATTAACTGAAGATGGTATATGGCAGACTCTATTAAAAAGGAAATATGTTGGCTCAAAAACACTGTCCCAAATGGTTTGGAAACCTAGGGACTCTCACTTTTGGGCCGGCCTGATGGCGTCGAAGAAACATTTCTTCCGCTTCGGGACTTTTTCTATTAAGGACGGTTCTCAGATAAGCTTTTGGGAGGATAAGTGGCTAGGTTCCACTACACTTCGCGAACAATATCCTGCACTGTATTCCATTGTCCGTTATAAGGAGGAATCGATTGCCACAATAATGGAATCATTCCCCCCCAATGTGACTTTTAGGAGAGATTTAATCGGTACAAGACTAGACACTTGGATATCATTGCTACATCGATTAGCAGAGGTTCAATTATCGGTCAGAACTGATGAATTCCGTTGGAACCTAAGCGAGAATGGTTTTTTCTCTGTCAGTTCCTTATACAATGCTTTAGTCCAGCCAGTAATACCAGTTTTAGATAATAGGATGATATGGAAGATGAAGATACCACTAAAAACAAAAAAATTGTCTGGTATCTTCGTCGAGGGATTATCCTTATTAAAAATAATCTTATCAAGCGGAATTGGCATGTGAATCCTCTGTGTGCTTTTTGTCATCATAATGAGGCAATCAAACACTTGTTTTTTCAATGCAATTTGGGTAGATCTATATGGTCAGTTACCCAAGTAGCTTCGGGCTTGTATCCACCTTGTAGTATTGTCAATATTTTTAGAAATTGGTTACATGGTATTGATCACAAGTATGAGTTACTTATTCGGGTTGGTGTGATTGCCATCATATGGTCGCTATGACTATGTAGAAATGATAAGGTTTTTAATGATAAACTTTGTTCTTCTATGCAGGTTATTTACAGATGCACCAACACCCTGCGTTCCTGGTTGGCGCTGCATCATGCGGATTTTCACGACCTTGTTATGGAGGTGTGTATGCGGCTGAAGGATACGGCACGGGATTTGTTTACCCGCCATGGATGGCAGCATGATCTTCGGCTAGACCCTCCTTCAACATATTATGCGTTTCACATTTTCTTTTTTTTTATATGTAAACCGACTTGTTTTTATTTTTCGTTTCCGTTGAAACTTACAACTTTATCAGCTGAGTGCATTCTAGCTATGCAGAGGCCGGATAAAATATTTAAACTTTAAGTAATAAAGCGTCATTTATCGAAAAAAAACTAAGTGTAAACACCAGGAGAGGGGATCTAAGAACGGAAGCATGAATTGGTGATCAAGAACGGAAGCAGGAATTGGTGATAAGGACTTGATCTAAGGCGTGGTTTCGATTATGCGGATGTTCCACCCGCCTCCCACACATCTGTCAAATTACGGTCGACCGAGAATTACGGGCGTGATCCAATTCCTAGCATTCTTCCGTTCCAAGCCAAATGTAGTAAATCCTCATACCTATATTAATTGACTTGAATTTGTCAAAATTTTGGATAAACTTATATACGAAATAGTGTCTAAATTCATCTAAATCTAAACAAACTTGAATTAATTAATATAGGTCGGAGGAGTAACTACAAGCCGGCTGCACTTAAAGCTTAGCGTGACCACATCGAATCAGCAAGACGGATTGGTAACCTCCTCTCCCTGGCTAGTCGAGCTTGCGGGTCATCATTGGCCGACCCATGGCCTTCAGTAATGCTTCTTTCGGACGGAGTATTGCTGACAGTTCCCGCCTCTTTAGAAAAAGGCTTGCTCCAAGATGGAGAACGAGGAAACTTCTGCTTCAGTGAATCCAAGTCTTTCCAAGTGGCCATTTTAGGGGAAGAATCACGCCAACGCATCAACACTTGAAAGATCGAATCACAATCCCGCTAGAGAAGCCTTTGTTCCAACACTTCAACGGGGGAACTGAAGTTCAACATCAGGGAGAGGTAAATGGGATTGTACCTGACGAGGAGGCGCCACAGATTGCTTAACCCGAGAAACATGAAAGACATGATGAATTCGGCTTGAGTTTGGTAGTTCCAATTCATAAGCCACGGTTCCAACTTTTTTTACAATGAGATTGTTGAATAAAAGAGCAATTTACCAATCGAATTACCCGTAATAATTGCTAGATAAAACATAATTAGAATAATAGACGATATACTAATCATGTAAAATAGCGAATACATATTAAGGCAGATAACTAAACAGACTGCAAGTCGTAAAATTTCAGATGCAATCAGAACAAGGTTGAGAAGAAAAATATACATGGCAGTAGCAGCAGAGAAACCGCCGGCGTTCGGGTTGGCACCGTCGTTAGCCATGTCGTCGAGGAAGAGGGTGCTGATGTCGGGGAAGAAGTCCTCGTCGAGGAAGACGTCGCCGCAGTCGCTCTCCGTGAGGGAGTCCGTGACGAAGCCAGTAGTCGCGCCGATAGCGCTCCCCAAAAACCTTATCGCCCTTCTCCCGTACAAGACTCGAAGCAGCGAGGCCTCGGAGGCCTACTGTCCGGTTCGCGGTGCACGCCGCAATACGGGATGAGAAAGACTGGATAGTAGAGTGCTCTGGAACTGGAGGCACAAAGAATGTGTGGTAGTGTATCTGAGAGGAGGCGCGACCTCTCTCTTATATATGCACACAAAGCGGAAGGCAGACAGGCTGCACAGGAGATGAAACGAACATACAGAAGTTGAAGCGAACAGGCGACAGCCCACTGGACAGCCTCCACTCAGTTCGTATTTATTTAGCTCGTATTAAATGTCCACTCGAGCAAAAACGTTTCAGCTTCTGTACAACTGTTCATATACCATTCGTGCGTGGCAAAATAAAACTCTCGGCTCGGCGAGATTTCCGCAACCCGCGACGCGCGTCGTGACGTGACCCTTATAAACTTTGAAGGTGTCTTATGCATTTATATTTTGCTACTCCATGAGGGACAAGCTGAATGCCAATATGCTATGTTTTCTATATGTAAAACAAACAAACATCTTTTAATGCATTGTTATTCATGAATCTTTGTTTGTATCCTTTCATGTTGCAGGATAGTTGCTTTGTCTTATTGTTAGAACTTCATCTTCCATGCTCATGTTTAGAGTACTTTGATCCCAGCTTTCAATGCTTGCAAATATTTTGATCAAGATTGTGATGGTGCATGTCACCTAAAAAATTATTCTTTTTATCACTTACCTACTCGAGGACAAGCAGGAGTTAAGCTTGGGGATACTTGATACATCGTAAACGTATCTATAATTTTTGATGCTCCATGCTTGTTTTATATCATTTGTCTTATGTTTTGTCTATACTTTGAGGTGTTTTTATACACTTTCTAGAACTAACCTATTGACAAGATGCCACAGTGCCAGTTGCATGTTTTCTGCTGTTTTTGGTTTCAAAAAAGCTAAAAAATGAATATTCTCCGAATTGGACGGGACAAAAGCCAATATTCCTATTTTTCCCAGAGCAATACGGAAACACAAAGCAGAGATGGAGGAGGACACCAAGGTGGCCACACCATAGGGTGGCACGGGCCAGCCCTGGTGGCGCCACCAGGGGGTGTGGGCCCCCTGGCCCTCCACCGACATCGCCTCTTCGCCTATAAAAAGCCTCCGACTCAGAAACCCTAAATCATCTGACGGAAATCCACAAAAAGTTCCGATGCGCCGCCGCCACCAAAGGGAAGATTCGGGGGACACAAGTCTCTGTTCTAGCACCCTGCCAGGACGGGGAAGTACCCCCGGAGCCTGATGACCCACAAGTATAGGGGGTGTATCGTAGTACTTTTGATAAATAGGAGTGTCGATCCCAACGAGAAGCAGAAGGTGTTGACTAGTGGTATGGAGCAGGAAATTTCTGTAAATACTTGCCAAACGGATTTTTAGGGGTTTTCTGATAAAGTAAAGAAATAAAGTGCAAGTAATAAATACAAAAAAAAATTGCAGCAAGTTGCCCAATCCTTTCTTAGCAAAGTACAAGCCGGTGGAAATACTTATAAGGACCAAACGTTCTCGAGGACACATGGGAATTTTGTCAAGTGCTTTCGCTTCAAATAGCTGAGTAGTCTTCTTTGGTGTTGTAAGTGTTGTGTGGGTGAACCTGTGCTAATGTACCGACCTTACTTGGACTAATACATACTTGTGATTAAACCTCCTGTAAGAATCCGCAACTACAAGAAAGCAATTAAGATATAAACCTAACCACAACCTTAAACTCTGACATCCTACGCTCCCTTGTGCAATGGTGTCCTAACGGGGATTCAGGTTTCTGTCACTCCGGCAACCCCACAATTAGTAGCCAAATACACAATGCATTCCCCTAGGCCCATAAATTGCAAAGTATCATGTAGTCGACGTTCACATGACACCACTAGAAGAATAGCACCACAACTTAAATACTAAACCATTGAATAATATCTCAACACAAATTCACTACTAAAAACATGACTTCTCCCATGTCCTCAAGAACTAAACGAACTACTCACAAGACATCATATGGATCAAGATCAAAGATGATATGGTGATGGATAACAATCTGAACATAAACAATAATCCAATGGTTCCACTCACAAGCATCAATTACAGTAGTAATCAACACCGGGAAAGTTTCCCCTAAGAACTATGCAAGTATTCAACACAATTGTTACAGCAGGATGGAGTGGTGATGATGGTGCTGGTGGAGATGATGGTGTGGATGATAATGATCCCGATGAAGTCTAGCTTGATGATGGTGTTGATGGCTATGATCTCCCCTCTCTAGGAAGGAATTTCTCCGGCAGAAATCTGTCTGCCGGAGAGCTCTTTCTCTCTCGGTGTTTTCCGCTCCGCAAAGGCGGCTTAATTTCTTGCAAATGCGATCATCTTCATCGTCTCCGATGAATTTAAACATCACAGTGAAGATTCCAACTCCGCGATGCTTACTTCAACCATTGAAGTTTGCATGCCCTTTTAGCATCCTTTGACTTGACAAAACCCTTTGGACCGTGTCATGTACACGTCCTATGTAACCATTCTATTATAAGAACTTTGTTTTGTTTGTTCAACTACCATATACCAAAATTTATATGTAGTGGTTGTCATATTAATCCGTTCAGACTAAATATCGCTATGAAAGATCAAATCTTGTCATAATCAACTCCTTGGACATTGTCATAAAATATTTTACACCATGTCGATTATTTTATATATGTGAAACATCCATGTATGTTTCTTTATATATCCAAATACGACCGATATGTTTTACACCTTTCCGGAGGGTCTTCCAAGTTTAAAAAACTTTATTTCTCGTGTATGAAACTATCACGGATTTTATGGCTTCAAACCAGTTGACGGAGTTAGGGCCTATTATTGCTTCTTTGCATGTAGTCGATTCATTATTGTCAAACAATAATTATTTACTCTCAAATATTAGTATTTGAATGTTTACCCGACCTACTTGGTTCAATAGGAAGTTAGATCTCCATGACCATGACCTTTGAGGCACGTAAGCTATGAGCATTATGGCTGCCTTCGAAACATTTTCCGGTGCTGCGCAACTCAGCATATATAGCTAAGGTTCATTAACCTTATCAAAGTTCTATTGCCCTCCCACTTAACTTTTACCCTTTTTCAAGAAATTTGACGTTTTAAGCAACAAACACTTTTGTCTTTGGTGTTATGGAGGAATACCCAACAAATTCTTTGGGATAACCTAAAAAGACGTGCTTATCCGACTTTGGTTGTAAACATTTTACTTATGCATAGCATAACAAAATTTAAGAAAAGACAACTCGGGTTTTATCCCAAACCATAACCATTATGGTGTCATTTCAGCGGATCACGATGGTGCTCTTTTGAGTGTAAAAGCGGTAGTCTCTAAAGCTTTAATCCTTAAAACATAATGGCAATTTTATAAATGGCATCTTTGATCTTACCATGTCAAACAAGATTCGATTTGATCTCTTGAACATACCATACTCCTATGGTTTATTGGAAAATGCAAATCCATGGAACAATTCCTCAAATCTTAGATGTTTTGCTAAACATGTAACTCAAATATCTTCCTTTACGATCGAATCATAAACTCTTTATTTTCTTGTTACAATGATTTTCCACTTCATCTTGAAAGTCTTTAAACAATTTTCAAATGTTTCATACTTCTTCCTTATTAAGTAAATATACAGATATATTCACTGAAATTTCTGGAGAAAGCATATAAAGTTGAAAGATCCACCGCACATGGTTACACATAATGGAATATATACATCAACATGCACAATGTCCAATAAGTTAGTCATCCATTCCTCTTTGGCCTATGAATGGAGTTTTAATTATCCCAAGGAAAGTCTCACAAGCGACATTTTATCAAAATCAAAGACTCCAAAAATCCATGAACATGGAGCTTCTTCATGTTTTTTTTCAATATAATTTAAACGGTGATGTCACTTTGTAAGTGGTCTTTCAATCATTTGTTTTGCGACATTTTAGCATTAGTATTATGGACGTGATTTCTTCAACTAGACTTGTAAAAGTTCATCCATCTTCTATGGAATACGGTAAATATTTGAACAACTATTGTTCTCATAATACCAGAATAAAATAACAATTATTTAAACAAATATTGAAGAAAAGCTTTGATGTCAGCGATAAACACAATAACACGTTATTTGTTTTTGATGAACATCATCACATATTCTCTTGCTAGTTACTTAGGCCATTGTAGTTCATGAATTGCGTCGTTCTATATGACATTTCATACCAACCAATTCGGTATCTAATACCCAAGAACCACATTGTTTAACAAGCAAAGAATACAACCATAACATGTATATCATCTATATACCTTAACTAGACATTTCGAGTCTTTTTTTTCCAAATATTTTATATATTCTCTTCCAGCATTTTCTTTTCCCTTTAAAAGAATCTATTAACATCAACAGTGGCGCCATACATATGACACATAGTCCAAAGCGTGCATAATCAAATACTAATACCTTTGGACTTGCACTTTGAAGTTGATCACCATCATCAAATGTTTGACGTTCTTACAAAAATCCATCCTTTAGTAATATTTTAGTGTAGTAAACATTTTACCTACATCTTCTATTCATCCTTATCATAACAAATTTCATGATCAAGCTACTATATCCTATAAGGATGAATCGCGAGTATAATGACAGCTCCCAAAACCTTTTTGGGATATTAGGATGTCTAGCGTCTCCAACCTTTGCAAATTCTCATACAATATGAGAACATGTATTTTGCCAAATTATACTCTATCATATTGCAACCTAAACATTGATTCAAATATCGTAATATCTGTCACACATGATGGTTTCTGAAACAATTCTTTCAGCTCCTAGATAACCTCGATATTAAAACAACTTTTGAATATCAAGAATCATAGAGGCAAACATGATACATTAGATACTAACACTGGAATTGTCACTCTTGATTTAATAATACTTATTAAACTTCATGGAGTAGATGAAATTTGTTGAAAGTTTTCAATAGGACTTTCAAACTTTAAATTGACACTTAAAACAATACGATACCGGTTCATAAAGTAAATATCCAGAATTCTATAATTCTATTATCTCAATTACAACTAAGCATAAGGTGGTGAATGAATGCCAATGACTACAACAAATTATTCAAATTCACTTTGATTTAATTTATGATAAATTAAGTTCGACTAATCCAAATTAGAAATGAACTTCCAATCAAAAACAATATCCCTTGTGTATTTTTGGTGATTACATGAACCAAATCTACTATACCAAGTCCGATCATCACGTGAGTCGGTGTAGCTTTAAAGGCGAGTATCTAAATGAGCATCATATCAACTATATGACTCATCCTTAACCTTTAGGTCCGTGTTCCGAGGCCATGTCTGTACATGCTAGCTCGCCAAGTAAGAACCTTAGTACTCGCGTGTGTAAAACTGTCTTACAGCCAAAATATGATCGTGGATTCAAGTACACCCGACCATCATGTGATGTCTTGAAGCGGCGAAACATAAACAGTACATACTTAAGGGAGAACACATTTTTATGTTGATATCTAAATGAGGGATCATCTTATTATGCTACTAAAAACCAAACAAGCAATATAAGATGCAAACAAACATCATATGTTAAATTGATATGATATTGTTCATGCACTTGATCACTATCTTGTGCATCGTGGAATGATCTTTATCATTCCTATATGTGTAAGGCCAAGGTATATGGAACTTACACTTTGTCATATTATAATTTTCAATAGTATCAATCCATACTACAAATTATAACACAACCATATCATAGTACTTGCCCAGAAAAACCAAAACCTAGACGCCTTTAATTTATATTTTGCATATTTTACGTGGCTGAGGGCTTTCGGAGATAGAACTGTTCTTACCTAAAAACATGGAACCACAATAATGATAATCAAATTATTGGCAACTCGTTGTAAATTAGATATTGACTATAGTAGGAGAGACAGACACCTGCAAGCCACTTATGCAAAACTAATTGTATGTCAAACATGGAACATGTATCATGTGCGAAGACATGTAAAGTTTGTCTGGGACGCTTCATCCCACTATGCCACCAATATCCAAAATACACATAAGAAGCAATACCATGACCATCAGCGCCCACATACTCATATGTGTACTACCCGTGCAAAGCATCTACGCATAGATCCGGCTTTGATACCACTGTTGGGTTCGCAGCATAGAAAACAAAAAAATTCTATGATGGGAACTATATGCACCAAGATCCATCTATCTAGATACAAGCAACAGGTGGATATACATCCATAGAATACATACCCTCGAAGACCAAAAAGCTTTACGAGTATGAACTCGTTGGTGATGTAGTCGATCTCTTGCCGATCTCAAGACCGTGATGAGTCCAGCTGGTCCAGCAGGTCTAGTAGCATCAAGTCTAGCACCGTAAAGCAGTGGTCCATCTGTGATCGCACACACGTTCGGATATCCCGACAACCTCCACGCCCTCGCTCCAGCGAAATAGCGGAAGCAACAAATTCTTTCAGAAAAAGCCACCGGGAACATGTATCTCGTTGATCTGTGACCATGGGGAAATTCTAGAGGGGGAGAGAGATCCTTCTCGAGGAGGTGTGAGTTGAGAGGAGAAGAGAGGGCCTTTTATTGGGAGAGGGAGCAATCCCAAAGGGAATGGAGTGGTAGCCATGGTGGCTCCCCCACCTCTTCCACATTCATTGAAGGGAATATGCCCGAGAGGCAATAATAAAGTGGTTATTATCGTATTCCTTGTTTATGATAAATGTTTATTTTGCATGCTATAATTGTATTAATACGGAAACATTAATACATGTGTGTTTAATAAACAAACAGAAAGTTCCTAGTTATGCCTCTCTCATAAACTAGCTCGTTGATTAACAAGATGATCAAGGTTTCCTAATCATGGACATTGGATGTTGTTAATAACGGGGTCACAACATTAGTGTAATGGTGTGATGAACATTCATCCGAAGTATAGCATTACGATCAAAGTCATTGAGTTTATATTGCTATAACAACTTACGAAGTGATCCTAATCCTTAGACCATGAGATCATGTCAATCACTAACACCGGAAGAGTTTCTTGATAACATCAAACGTCACACTGTAACAGGGTGATTATAAAGATGGATTAAAACTAATAAAGTGTTATGTTGAGGCCCATGGATCGAGAGTGGAATTTGTTCATCCCGATGACGGATAGATATACTCTGGGCCCTCTCGGTGATATCACATTGGTTAGCTTGCAAGCAAGTGATTTGATCACTAGAATGTTATATCACGGGAACGAGAAAAGAGTGCATGTCAGTAACGAGATCAAACTAGGTATGGAGATACCGATGATCGAATCTCGGACATGTAATATAATGCGAAACAAAAGGATTAAGATACTAGCGTAAAAGGTTCCGACGATCACAAGAAAGTCATCGTTGAATATGTGGGAGTCAGTATGGGTCTCCAGATCCCGCTTCTGATTATTGATCCGAGAGGGGTCTCGATCATGTCCGCATTATTCGCTAACCGTAGGGTGACACACTTAAGAGACACCGACATCCATTTGGAGCAAAAGTTTCATGCCGAAAAGAATAACAAGCGCAGGAATTTATTTCACTAGATGCCGAAACGGGTTTTCGGGTGAAATTGCAAAAAGTGTTTCTGCATGTGAAATGAAATACTAGCAAGGGGTTATATGTGAATGTTTGTCATTAAAGTAATTGACAAAATTATGAATAAATAAAAGGAGTTTTATTTAATGAGAGTTTGCATTAAATTTGGTGGAAATTTAATGGGAATTTGAGTGGGTTTTTGAGTGGAGGGAATTGAAAGGCATTTGAGTGAGTGGAGTGTCCGCCCACATGAATGTGGAAGAGGTGGGGGCAGCCCCATGGCTGGGCGCATGGCCCCTTGGGTGCCCCCCTCTCCCTATAAAAGGAGCCCCCCTCCCTCTCTCTCTCACTCACACCTCCTCGTGAAGGATCTCTCTCCCCCTCTAGAATTTATCCCCCATGGTCTCGGACTAGCGAGATACATGTTCTCGGTGGCTATTCGGCAAGAAAGAGTTGTGCTTCCGCTGCATCGCTGGAGCGAGGAGGCGGAGGTTGCTCGGTGCCTCGAACGTGTGTGCGAGCACGGATGCGCTGCTGTTTTGCGGCGCTAGGACTTCCTCTCGATCTTGAGATCGGCAAGAGATCGTCTACATCAACCACGAGTTTGGACTCGTTAAGCTTTGTCGGTCTTCAAGGGTATGTTCTCTACGGATATACATCCGCCCGTTGTTTGTATCTAGTAGATAGATCTTGGTACATAGTTGTTCCCATCGTAGGAAATTTTTTGTTTTCTATGATGCGAACCCTACATTCATGTGGGTGGAGCTCCCACTCAAAATAAAAAGCCTCCACTCACATAAACATACCTCCACTCAAAATTCCACTCACCTTCATTAAATTTTCACCAAATTTAATGAAAGCTCTCATTTAATAACTCTTTTATTTATTTTATTAAGAATTTTGTTAATTATATTAATTAACAAACATTTGCATAAAACCCTTGCAACATTTCAATATCACACGCAGAACCAATTTCAGCAATTTCACCCGAAACACTTCCGGTTTCCATTGAAATAATTCCAGCACTTTCATAATCTTTTCCTCGCATCTTATTTGCTCCAAATAGTGTCGGTATCCCTTAACTGTGTCACCCTACGGTTTGCGAATAATGCAGACTTGATCGAGACCCCTCTCCGATCAATAATCAGCAGCGGGAAAACCCTAAAGCCCCCAAACCCTAAACCCTAAACCCTATCCGTACTGACTCCCACACATTCAATGATGACTTTTGTGATCGTGTGAACCTTTTACGCATGTAACTCAATCTCTTTGTCTCGCGATATATTACATGTCCGAGATTTGATCATCGGTATTTCCATACCTAGTTTGATCTCGTTACCAACATGTACTCTTTTCTCGTTCCCGTGATATAGCATTCTAGTGATCACATCACTTGCTTGCAAGCTAATTAATGTGATATCACCGAGAGGGATTAGAGTATATATATCCGTCATCGGGATGGACAAATTCCACACTTGATCCATGAGCCTCTACATAACACCTTTGTAGCACTGAACCCACCTTTATAGTCACCGTGTCACGGTGTGATGTTTAATGTTATCAAGATACTCTTCCAGTGTTAGTGATTGACATGATCTCATGGTCTAAGGACTAGGATTACTTCGTATGAGGTTATAGCAATATAAATACAATGACTTTGATCATAATGTTATACTTCGGATGAATGTTCATCACATCATTTCAATAATGTTGTGACCTCGTTATTAACAACATCCAATATCCATAATCAGGAAACTTTTGATCATCTTGTTAATCAACGAGCTAGTTTATAAGATAGGCTTAACTAGGAGCCTTCTATTTGTTTATTAAACACACATGTATTAACGTTTCCAAATTAATATAATTATAACATGCAAAATAAACATTTACATAAACAAGAAATAAGATAATAACCACTTTATTATTGCCTATTGGTCATATTCCCTTCACATGTGCCTAGGTAACCGCCAGCGTCCGCATGCGCTGCTATAGTGCACTTATTCCTAATAAATGAAATGTAACGCAAATAGAACAATATAAACTCACATGACTTCTCAATGTAAGCTTCATTTTTTACTGAAGTGTGGGTTGTAATCGCATTACTCAGATCTCTCATAAAATTATTAGACCCACTCAGGTAGCATCCCTAGGGTACTCCTATGATTGCAAGAGATGTTGGTTGTGCATACCAGTGATAATGTGTGACAATTGGTGAAAGCTGTCATGATGTGTGCTAACCCGAACACGCCCCTGTGCTCACCGGTATGAAGAATCATGTAGGTGTCCTCACACCACTGCGCCGCTGAGGTATCATTGCTTGCTAATCCGGATCCAACACACCATCCACTTTCTCGTGTGATTGTATTCATGAGTTCCTAAAATCAGAGCACCATAGTGCTTGACCAAAGCCTTAGCACATGCATTCATATGGATCTTCTTGAGTCCCTTTTCAGTCCTGATGCCGCTCTTTAACAATCTCACACATCTTATTCAACATGAAGGTGGACATGCCGGGGAGCTATTTTATGATCCCCTTCATCTGTGCCTTCTTATGCATATTTGCCAGTTTTGCTGCAACTTTTGCAGAAATAATGGTGACAAAATTTTGCACATTAGGGTCGAGGGAAACAATCGCACTACCTACAGGGGCCATCATTCTAGGATCCACCACAATGGGAGTCAAGGGCTGACTATCATCCACATAAGAAGGGGTCTAGAAGTCCGTAATAGGGATCATCGTCTGGCTAAATTCATTGTAAAACGAGTCCTACATTCATCACACAAGACAAAAAGGTGAACGCTAGACGTAGCTACGAGTCAAGCTATAAGGTGTAGAAGAAGGCTATGAAATAATTTACATTCTACAGTAGATGAAGGCTACAAAGAAAGATAAAATAAACAACATATCAAGGCTATAAATCATGCTACAATGTACAATAGAGCATGACTACTAATCGTGCTACAATATGATAAATGCTAGAAATCTAGGTATAATCTGCAACACATAACAACTACGAACCAAAACTACGACTAAAGCAACGATCTACGAACCCTAGAGGGATTGCAGATCTATGGACCCTAGATGGACGAATCCAGATGGAGGTGAGATCACTTAACATCATCGTTAGAGGTGGTGGACGAATATCAGAACTACCGTACGAGGAGGAAGTAGTTTTCACGCCGCCACCCCTGCCCAAGACCGGAAAACATGGAGCTGCTCACATGACACGAACCATCCAGGAAACAATGCTTGATGTGGGGGAAAATGGCGGGTTCGGTTCTGGCGGTGAGTGGGCATGGTAGAAATAGGTGATAGTTTCAGCGGGAGGTGAGCGAATCACTCCCGGGGCACTTTTTGCTGCAGCCAAAAGCTCCCGCCATCTTCATCGTTGACCATGTTCATGCGGAGATCTTCGCTTTTGCATCGGGTGGACGCATAATAAGTCTGGCTTCATGAAAACGCTTAAAATCAAGCGTTGTCGTTGGATCTCGACGTGGTTACGAGCTGTTTAAACGTTTGCGCAGATCGCAGCCCAAAATTACATGTAGGCAACCAAATGATTTATTTTTATCTCCACCCCTGGCTGGTTCTTCTTACCAAACGCGTCCCCAGTGTCGTTGGACGTACATACGTCAAGGTGGTGGTGCATGCGAGATCAGGCCACCACTGACATGTAACCGAACGAACGAACGAACTACCTGCGGTGGTTGGCACGCATAGCACATTGATCATATATGTTAGGAAATAAATATTAGCGTCAGTTTTAGGCTAAACATAGCAGTTAAGATTTCCTTAGTCTAACTGTTTGTAGTTAGTATTGTCCATTGCCGAAAAGCTATTATGCTTA
Organism: Avena atlantica; assembly: GCA_910589765.1. Lineage (NCBI taxonomy): Eukaryota > Viridiplantae > Streptophyta > Magnoliopsida > Poales > Poaceae > Avena > Avena atlantica. The sequence continues at coordinate 439,539,414 of OU342736.1, read as the reverse complement.
TTAGAAGAGACATCATCTACTCGGAAAGACACCGACACTGTAACCGACTATGTACACACCTTTTCGTACGCTATATATAAGGCGGAATAGTAAAATCAATTAAATCACACGTTCACTCTAATCTCTAGATTCTTTTCAATATATAGGCCGTGATGGGTACGTGTGGACTAGCTCCTTGGCCAAGAAAAGGACCGTGTCAAATATGCGCGCGTAGGTATGGTTTGGGGGGTGCTTTTTCCAGGCATTGAGCCAAGGTAACATTTGAAGATCTACCAAAGTACGAATACTCAACTTGCCGGTCGTTGAAGCGCGCGGCCGCGCTGAACAGTTGAGTTGATGATCTCCGAGGGAAATGAAACCGGGCTCGCGCGCGCGCAAGGGGAGGGCGGGAGCAAGAGCAAGAGAAGAAGCGGTCGCACGTACGAGGCTACGAGGCGGCATGCAAGGGGGCCAGCGCAGCCCAACGCGTGGACGGGCGACGGCCACGTCGCGCGGTGGGGGCCACGTGTACGCCCTGCCGGCCCCATGCCGAGGCCGGGTCCCAGGCGAGGTGGCGCGGAGGCAGGCCGGGGCGCGCGCGAGGTGTCCCGCGCCGCGTGCGTGGCGCGTGCATGCATGCATGCAAAGCCTCGCCTCCCACGTACGCGCGGTCTTCCCTTTCCCTCTCTCCCGCCCTCAGCTGAGCTGCGCATGCTAAGCTAGCTCTGTTATTTTCCGCCCACGCCCAGTCTCCCAGTATTCTTTCCTTACAAACGGGAGGGAGCGCGCGTCTTGCTCCGGTCTTTTATTTAAGAGTGGCTTGCTGCACTCTTCCTCTCTCGTACATACACACACACACATCCGTCCTCAATTCCTTCGCTTTGCTCTCTCTCTCTCTCTCTCTCTCTCTCTCTCAGAGTGTCCGTGCGATCCCCTGTCATGGCGGTCTAGCGCGGCACCGTCGAGGTCACTGGATACTACCAAGCGGTACCGTCGAAGTCGAAGCAGCGAACTTCTAGTGTGTGGTAAGCAAGCGCCACTACTCTCTAGCCTTCTTGGTAGTATCGTACTTAGTTGCGCTGCTAATCATGCAAGTATTAGCCACAACAGACCATGGATCAGAATGTGTCGGATGGCCTCTCACTATCACTGATAGTACCTGAAAATATCTTAGACGGAGCATCGTGATGCACTGTACCGATCATAACATCGTCAGCTCAATTACACCAGTCGCTGTACTGTTAGCCCCGGAAAGATCGTGCGTGCACGCACGCGCGCCTCATCAATCACCATGTTCCCTGATTGTAACGTGTGCTGCCCTTGTATCGAGCAGCATTGCCGCTCAGCTGCCCGATGGCGTCCCGGGAGGGAGGAGGAGCGCACGCCGCTACCGCCAGCCGGGCGCCGCTGAGGGTGGGGCGGACCAAGGAGTACCGCATGGGCAGGGACACGCAGCTGCTCGCCGCCGAGGGCTCCCCCGTCAGCCTCTTCGTGCTCTGCGGCGACCGCTTCGAGGGCACGCAGCTGTTCCGCTCCGCCGAGCTGTCCGTGCACATGATCCGGGTCGAGGGCCACCCGGTGTCCATGGCCACCTGCGCCGTCGGCGACCACCAGTGGATGCTGGCCAGGGACGCGCTCGTCGCGCGCATCGACGCCCGCGTCTTCGTCTTCGAGCTGCCGGGCTTCTTCTACGCCGTCGTCGTGCCGCCGGAAGCTGACGGCAGCGTGGCCGCGGCGGAGAGGAAGTGCGCCACGCTCGCCGAGATCTTCTCGCGGTTCTGCGCCTACCAGGATATCTCCAGTGCACAAGGTAACACAGCATTATTGTTGGCATTGCGTTGAACATGCTGAATATAATTTGCAAGCGTACTAGGTTGCTTACTATTTATTTTTATACATCCGTATATATGTGGTCCATACTTAGCATTATTAAGCAACACGCGTGCCTGGATCTCCACTTTATGCTGGTATATTGAGACGTGTCGCGTCTAGAGACTTCCTTACTTTCGGTGTGTGTACCGTACCGCAACTAATCAATTTTGTCTGTACTGTTCGATTTCGTTCAGGTGGAGAGGAAGCGGACGAGCAGAGCCAGCACTGGAACCCATGGGTGCGTACCCACGCTAGGATACAGCGCCTCGGGAGGCCCACCACGCCGCCCGGCCATGCCACGGCGGACGCCGCGCTGCCCGCCACCGGCACCGCCCGGCAGATGGAGCGCGCCGTCCGCACGTCGGCCGTCGTCAAGCTTCTCAACCGCTCCCTCCTCGAAGGCGCGATCCACCCCACGCGCCACCTGACGATCACCCTCGGCACCCGCACCGAGGGAGCAGGCGCACACCTCCCCGCCGCCTTCGCTGCAGCGCTGCCGAGCAAGTCCGTCGTGTCGGATCTCCTCGACGCCATCGAGACGTGCCGGACGGGCGCGCCGCGCCGCGAGCTGGCCCGCCGGGGCAGCGGCCCCGGGTGGTGGAGCCTCAACGTGGAGGGCGTTATGATGCTCCTCAGAGTCGTCCAGGCCATGAGAGGACGGAGGCTGCTGGCCACTTCTCTCGGCGTGGGGGCCAAGAGACCGCGCGACGAGGGCAACGGCGGTGGAGAGCATGACGGTCTGAGAGGTGGCGGGGGAGCCGCGTTCGGCGGCAGCGGGGCGCGACGAAGGTGCGGCGGCAGGCAGAGGAAGCTGGGAAACACTGTGGGTGCTTGGGGAAGCTCCTGATGTTGTATTAGCATTAGGTGTTCCCAAAGGGGAGCTGAGATTAAGAGGGTTTAAGAAAGGGTTTTAGGTTATTTGGAGACAGAGTTAATTAGCTTGATAGTCTGTACACTTACTTGCATGCCCAGCGTAGTGCGCAGTGTGCTAGGACCAAAGAATTTTCATGTTAAAGTTCTTGCTTTAATCACTAGCTTTGTAGCCTCTACATAAAATCCCAAGACTGTATATTACTACTATGTTAATCTATATATTTATAAAATTAGGCATTATAGTAGCTATACATTTTTTTCTCAGTGGTTAATTGAAGAATTCTCATGCTGACCCTCCAAGTGTGAAGGAAAACACAGACCTTTCCCATCCTTCCTTCTATCTTACAACCGATCTACATATGAGATAATTTGAGGTGCGGGCACCCGCGTGTCGCGCCTCCTCCGCTCCCCGTCCTCGACCCCCTTTCGTGACCTTCCTGCTCATCGCCGTCGTCCGGATCATCGCCGAGCAAAGCCCTGGTGGCGTGGCGGGGACGGCGGTTACCTCGGCTACGATTCGACGGGGACTGGCGGCGGCGTCCGCACCTGGACGGTGTCAACGAAGGTGTCGTGGCTAGCAGACCTCGATGAATGTCGCTAGATGGCAAAAAGCGAGGGTGGGGATTCAGGTCCCGATCTCGGCCTAGACGGGCTAGGAGATCTGCTGGCCGTTGGTCGCCCTCGATGCCGGCTCTCCCGTGTTTGCCCGGGCCATATGCATCTATCCCAGGCTTGGTGGTGGTGACCTCCTTCTCCATCGGAATGGTCGACCGGGCGGTCTCGCCGCTTAACGGTGGATCCTTCTAGTTGCCGGTGGGTGGCATGGGGCTACTGGCTCGGTTTCAATGAAGGCGATGGTCCTAGGGTCCCTCTCAAGGCAAGACGAAGATCTACCTGATATTTGTATCCATTGGTCTGCTTTCTATGTTGTGTTCGGCAAACTCTAGTGCTATCATGCTGAGAGAATGCTGGATCGGAGGGGATTTGTTCATGCGTACCATGTTTTACTCTGACCGTTTAGGGTTAGAGGGAGCGTTCAAAACTCTGTTTGCTGTTAATATTATTGGACATGTTCTCGTTCCATGGTGCTGACGGAGAATGGCATGGAGATCGAGATTTGGAGACTGACTATGGTGGTTCGAGACTGGGTGGTGATGATGACTTAGCTTGGTGAGTCGTGAATTGGAGCAGTGACATGCCAGTGGGGGCGACTGCACATGAGAGATTCATGGTCCTATCTTTCAGGATGACAACCCAGGGTTTAGCCTTAATTGGTTATGCCTGTCAATGACCTTGTTGAATGTATTGTTTTGGGAGCGTGAACTTTTTTAAAGGTAAAAACCTAAGATCTATGATCGGATGATGATAGTGTTTGTGCAATGTTTTTTTTGTAGACGCGTCGTTTTTGGAGAAGCTAGACTCCTGGTGTTGTCTTGATAGTGGTAGTACTATTTCAACGAATAAGTAGCGGGACTTTTCTTTTTATAATTTTTTTCTTTTTTATAATTATTTTCTTTTTAGCTGTGTGTATCGGTATAGCCATTAGAGCAATGCATTGATGCAGAGACAGAGTATAATTAATATTTTTGATAAAAACATAATTTTCTCCTTTGCTTGATCAATTATCAGTATAATAATTCATAAAAAAAATCCAATCGTTTATAACGTGAAAGGTATTAGCATCGGTGAAGCTGTCCGGGCCCAGAACCTTATCGTTTGGCTGCAGTGGGAACTTCGAAACTTATCAAACAGGTAGGGTGTGCGATCGTCTTGTTAGACGGAAGGCTCGATTGAAATAAACTAATTGAGCAAAGCGAATCCAATTTTTAATAAATGTTATACGATTAAAATAAGAACAATAGGAGGAGTTCAGATATGTAATAGTTTTAAACCCTCAAAAATTTATCCATCCAATCATTGTTGTTCTAAACAGTCAAATGGCTTAAGCAGATGCGATTTTCCATCGTCATGCTCTCCTCTGCGGGCCACATGTCCACCAAATATGTCTCAAATCCCATTTTTGATGTAAAACTTTCCGCTTTTGCTATATATGTTTTCGCTTTTGCTTCCGAAAAAAAAACTGTTCGTTTCAGAAATAGAGAGTTCCGACGGAAACCTCGCCGAAGACCATACAGCAAAAAAATATGCTAATGTAGCACAACCGACTTCGTCGAAAAAAATGCTGGTGACTCTCGCCGGAGACCTTGCATCAAACGTTGACATTATTATAGCAAAATCACAAGACAATTGTAGCAACAAAGTTCTTCTAATATAGCGAAAAACTAACATCGCCGAAGAATTTTCTGGGCACCTCGTGAGAAACCTCATCGGGGATGTCGTAGCAAAAAAAAGGAAAACAATTGTAGCGAAATATTTGTACTACTATAGCAAATCCATTGGCCATCGATAGCGACGACACCGACCGTCGGTAGCAAAAATCCGTCGCCGTACAGGTAGCAACAACATCGGCCGTTGCCAGCAGACCCTCGTACCCCTTGCAGCAGCGACGTTGGTCGTAGGTAGCAACCACGACACCGGGGATGTCGGCATCTCCAACGAGGACGGGCTAGGGCGCTAGGGAGGCGGCATCTCCAACGAGGCCAGGTGAAAGGACATTTATTGTCATAATCATTTTTGATGTTTGTTAGCAACAAGTAGATTATTTTACGGTTTTTCACTGTCCACAGGTTGCATTTATGATAAGTGAAAAGTACCTTCACACTTTGGAAAGATTCCTGCAAGATTGACATAGTTCTGGAAATTCCAGACCGGAGGAGACTCCGGTGTGGTCCGAAGTTTCCGGATGTGTCCCCAGTGGAAGCTTCGGGAACATGGTTGGGACATTCTGTATGGGGGTGTGGAGAAAAGTCCGGAGGCTTCACCGGAATCTCCGGTGTGGGCTCAGTCCAGAGTCTCCGGTGCTGGAGGACCGGAGTCTCCGGCCCACTTGGCTCTCAGAAGGCCTGGGTCCTACTGCATACTGTTCCGGAGGCTGGACCGGAGATAGACCGGATTCTTCGGTGTACAGACCGGAGTCTCCGGTCTGGTTCTTCTACAATGGTCAGAAAACGGTCCGTGGAAGGGGCTGCCTATAAATAGGGACCCTTATCCCCTTCCTCCAGTTGCTCGAGCTGCTCAAGAACACAAACTCCATTAGAGCCACCAAATCTACAAGATCTCTCCATCCAACCATCCAAAGTCGTTGATCTTTGGGGAATCGAAGGAGGAGGCCTTGATCTATAGCTTCACCAAGAGAGATCTTCATTTACCCCTCATTCAATTGAGGGCCCCATGCTCTAGTGTTTCTTTGGAAACCCTAGCTTTGATTTGGTTTTTAAAAGCTTGTCTTTGATTGTTTGACAGCTTGCTTGTATTCGGGAGCCTCCAATTAAGTTGTGGATGTGTGCCTCAAACTTGTTGTAAAGGTGCCGGCTTCCACCTCGAAGGTTGCTGATATAGTGGAAGGTGAATCGATCCCCTTAGGGTGAGGTTCATCGGAGAACAAGGGAGGCCTGTCGTGGCGTAGGTGGTTTGATACCACCTCCTCTCCAAACGTATACGTACTTCCCCTCAAAAGGAAGGAACTACGGGAAACAAATCCTTGTGTCTCCGCGTCCACCACTTTGATTACTTCTATCCTTTACCGCACTTTACTTACTTGTTCTTGCTTAGTGATGTGCTAGTTGTTGCTTGCTTGACATATAGGTAAATTCACCTTAGTTGCATAATCTAGAGAATTTACCTTTCTTATCAAACCCTAAATTGAAAAAGAAAAAAATTTAAAGTAACACCTATTCACCCCCCCCCCCCTCTATGTGCCCATACGATCCTTTTAATTGGTATCAGAGCCTCGGCTCTTTATTCGGGCTTTACCGCCTAAGAGAATATGGGTAGCCACGATGGGGAAGGTGGTGGTGAGCACACCACGGTGACCATGGAAGATCTCAAAAACTTGTAAACAAGATTGAACTCTTACTTGGTCAACGAAGTCAAGAAAATGCTTGAGCATATTCTTAAAGACAAAGACGGCTCATCATCCCCTTCTCCTCAAGAGGAGCCTCCATCAGTATTACCTAAAGGGAATGCTCCGGTGTCTCCCGAGGGTATGATGGTGGGGGGTAATCAAGACAACACTAACTCCTCCATACAAAAGGATGGTGGGAAGGGTGAGCACCGTGATTCATGGTACTCTCCCGACCCTCCAATTCCTCATCCTCATATAAACAATAGAGGAGACCCACCTAAGCTTGAAGCATCTACTACTTTTGCTCAATGGCAATCTCTAATGAAAACTCATGTGCGCAGCTCTTGCATTGAACTATGGAACATCATTGAACAAGGACTCTATATTGGGGATCCAGACAATTTGACAAGAAGAGAAGTTGTCAATAGTCAACTCAATGCCACTGCCTTGCCCATGATTCAACAAGGATTGGGTACAAAGGATTACCCACACATTGAGCACCTCAGCACCGCCAAGGAAGCTTGGGATGCTCTCACAGTGTTGTTTGTTGGAAATGAGAGCATGAGGAGGAACTGGTACGATGCACTAAGCAATGAAGCCGGAGGCTTCTACATGAAGGAAGATGAAGATCATGAAGACATGTATCGTAGGCTCAAATCCACCGCCACCGCTTTTAGGAATGTGGGTGCCTCACATGTGGATGATGCATGGATAAAAAGAAAATATGTGAGTGCACTCATGCCCTTTGAGCCCACTGACTTGAAGAGCCTACAAGGAAGACACAACTATCATCTCATGACTTCCAATGAAGTTATGCAAGATATGGATGTAGGGTTCGTAGCATAGAAAACAAAAAATTTCCTACGATGGGAATAACTATGTAGCAAGATCTATTTACTAGATACAAACAACGTGCAGATGTATATCCGTAGAGAACATACCCTTGAAGACCGACAAAGCTTAACGAGTTAAACTCGTGGTTGATGTAGACGATCTCTTGCCGATCTCAAGATCGAGACAAAGTCCTAGCTCCGCAAATCAGCAGCGCATCCGTGCTCGCACACACGTCCGAGGCACCGAGCAACCTCCGCCTCCTCGCTCCAGCGATGCAGCAGAAGCACAACTCTTTCTTGCCGAATAGCCACCGGGAACATGTATCTCGCTAGTCCGAGACCATGGGGGATAAATTCTAGAGGGGGAGAGAGGTCCTTCACGAGGAGGTGTGAGTGAGAGAGAGGGAGAGGGGTGCCTTTTATAGGAGGAGGGGGCACCCAAGGGGTTGGCCGCCGGCCATGGGGCTGCCCCCTCCCCTCCTTCATTCATGTGGGTGGACACTCCACTCACAAAAACCTCTTCATTTCCCTCCACTCAAAATCCCACTCAAACTTGCAATTAAATTTCCACCAAATTTAATGCAAACTCTCATTAAATAAAACTCTTTTATTTATTCAGAATTTTGTCAATTACTGACAAACATTCACATATAACCCCTTGCTAGAATTCTATTTCACATGCATAACCACTTTATGCAATTTCACCCGAAAACCTGTTTTGGTATCTAGTAAAATAAATTCCTGCGCTTGTTATTCTTTCCGGCATGAAACTTTTCTCCAATTGGATGTCGGTGTCTCTTAAGTGTGTCACCCTACGGTTCGTGAATAATGCGGACATGATCGAGACCTCTCTCAGATCAATAATCAGAAGCGGGATCTGGAGACCCATACCGACTCCCACACATTCAACGATGACTTTCTTGTGATCGTCGGAACCTTTTATGCTAGTATTTTAATCCCTCTGTTTCGCGATATATTACATGTCCGAGATTCGATCATCGGTATCTCTATACCTAGTTTGATCTCGTTACTGACATGCACTCTTTTCTTGTTCCCGTGATATAACATTCTAGTGATCAAATCACTTTCTTGCAAGTTAACCAATGTGATATCACCGAGAGGGCCCAGAGTATATATATCCGTCATCGGGATGAATAAATTCCACTCTCGATCCATGGGCCTCAACATAACACTTTATTAGTTCTGAACCCATCTTTATAATCACCCTATTACGGTGTGGCGTTTGATGTTATCAAGAAACTCTTTCGGTGTTAGTGATCGACATGATTTCATGGTCTAAGGATTAGGATCACTTCGTAAGTTGTTATAGTAATATAAACTCAATGACTTTGATCGTAATGCTATACTTCGGATGAATGTTCATCACACCATTACACTAATGTTGTGATCCCGTTATTAACAACATCCAATGTCCATGATCAGGAAACTTTGATCATCTTGTTAATCAATGAGCTAGTCTATGAGAGAGGCATAACTAGGAACTTTCTGTTTGTTTATTAAACATACATGTATAAATGTTTCCGTATTAATACAATTATAGCATGCAAAATAAACATATATCATATACTTGGAATACACATAATAAACACTTTATTATTGCCTCTCAGGGCATATTCCCTTCAACGACATCGTTCAAGGTTGCCGCCAAGAATGCCAAAGATGCCCGTGATCGCCCTTGGTATGAGCAATGTTGTCAACGTTGCTTTGAAGGCCAAAGTTGTGGGACATGGAGATGAAGATGATAGTGATGAAGGTCTCTCCATGGACCACCCCGATGATGTCAAGATTGCTCATAGTCAATATATGGCCTTCTATGCAAAGAACTTTTGGAAGAACCCCGCCAAGGCCAAGATGGAAATGCAATGAAGAAGCAACCCAAATGGGAAAAGAGAAAACACCACTAGATTGAGAACTTGCTTCAACTGTGGTGACCGCTATCACTTTGTGGCGAGTTGCCCCTATGAGAAGAGAGAAGTCGTGGGGGTAAGCTTGTGTTGAAGAAAACTCCCAAAGCACCTTACAAGAAACCATTCATCAAGAAGAATCCCATCAACAAGAAGTCGGGAGAAATTGTCTTGATCACTCATGAAGAATACTCCTCTGACAATGAAGATGATGAAGATGAGGTAGAGGAAACATCTATTGGTGTGGCTGCTCTAGCCACTACTTTGTGGCATCCCGCAAAACCACTACTAGAAAATCGCGTTGAATTTGTGCATTGCATCGTCATCATCATATGTTGTTTGTCCAAAACTATTTTCGCAAAGCCCGATTTGTTTTCCAAACGCCCCATCTTAATTCAAATGCAAAGCCCGGTCTCCGGATTATTTTGTTTTGTTGCTATCGGTTTGCAAACGGTCCGATTAAAGTAAATAAAATATTAAGTTATTTTAGCGGGGGCAGTCGAACGGGCCGTATCGACCCGAACGACCACCCCCATTTTTCAAATCGGTCCACCCCTAAAATCCTACAGCTACCAATCTACCTACCCAGCCCTCCCCTCCACATCACCCCATCCTATCAGTGTTCGCCACCTCACCCTCCCCCTCACCCCCTCCAACCAGGTGTTGCCACTTGGCCTCTCTCTCCCTCTCAGCCTACACACCCATCCCCACCACCACACACAACACACACTCAAACACACACCACGCACGCACACTGCACCTGCACCCACGCCCGACCCCACCCCGCAGCGGCCACACACGCACACCACGCCGGCCCACCCACCAACCGTCCGGTCCCGCGCTCTGGGCCCCGCACCGGCCCCACCCTGACCCTGTCCCCGCTCGCTCCCACCTTCCTCTCTCTCATCTTCTTCCTCCTCCCGATCCTCCCTTCTCTCTCTGCTCCCCGCGCACGCCCGCATCCTCCTTCCTCCCTCCGGCCCCGTTCCCAGCGACGGCCGCCCTCCTCGCCCTCGCCCCCTACTCCACCGCCAGCTCGCCGCCTCTCTCGCGACCCCCGGACCCCGCGCGCGCACGCCGGCCTCCCCGCCCGCGAGCAGAGCCGACGCGCCGCCCCTAGCTCGTCGCCGCCGCCGCCCGTGCGTTCGCCTCCGTCTCGCCCTCTCTCTCCCCGAACGGCGCGGCCCCGCTCCACCCTCTGCGCCGGTTTCCCCTTCTCCGCCTCGTCCGTGGTGCCCCGCCGCCGGAGCGGGCATCTCCCCTGGCGCTCGCCGTCGTCTGCGCGAGCCCGACCGACGCCGTCCATCTTCCTCGCCGCCTGCCCGCCTCTGGTCCCCGGCGCCCCGCGCGTCCCTGGCCGCGTCACCTTGGCCTAGGCGCTCGCCCGTGTCGCCGCCGGTTGACCCTGCCTCCATCGGCAGGTCACCTATTCCTGCTGCAGCGTCGCATCGTCCAGTGTCCCTGGGGCCCAGTTTACCTTGGTCCGTTCCGAGCGACCTGAGCCCCTGCAGTTGACAACGCCACTGCTTAATGTGCGTCTCTGGCCATGTTGGTCCTGCAAGACAATGTCACTCACAGTATCCGGACCTCCGGCAAGATCTACGGTACCACACGGACGATCGAGATGGCACTCCAAGATCTTCACCCCGACCGCCACGACCGATCTGATTCGAGGACCCGACAAGACCGGCTTGATGCTGATGATTCCGAAGGAGGTACATGGAGCCACCCGAGAAAGCAACGCCGTAGACTCGCGGTATCCGGAGGTCGACAATAGACCGGAGTATCAAGATCTTCTCCTGGAGCCACGAGGTCTTCTTCCCGGAACGCCAAGTCTAGCTGCCCGAAGATCACGGACCCAGAGAATCCCCGGACGACGAGCTCTCCTTCCGGATCAGGAGACCGAACCCGGGCGCGCCAAGTTCTTCGACCCGAGACCCCGGATGCAACAAGACCTTCCAGATGCCACATCGAGTACCTGAACGCCAAGATCGCCGACGCGAATACGACAAGTTTGTCTACCCCGGACCCCGTGCGACAAGATCTACATCACAGATGGCAAGGTCCCCTTCATGGACACCAAGGCCCGGATCCAAGCCTCGATCAGACCCCGAACCCTTGGCATGCCAAGATCTTCGTCGCGGAACGCCAAGTCCTGCTTCCCGGGAGCGACTATATCTACCCAGTAATCCGAGAATGATCCCGTCGAACCCCGGAACCCCAAGACCGTCGAGACCCCTAATGTGTGAACCCCTTCTCGCAAACCCTATTTTATAACATAATACAACTTGTCGTATATTAAATTGTTCATGCACGCATCCTTGTCTGTGGGTTGGGGGCCTTATGCCGATTCACCTAATAATTAAATATGGGGCCCATATGCGGGCAAATCTAGCCTTATATTGGCCTCATTTAAATTTGAGTGGCGAACCGGTGCCATCTTTTGCCATGTTAATTCAACATTTAAATGGCGGGGTAGTCAAATAACTTGAACCACCTAACTAATTGTCGGGACCCCGGTTCCGCTTAATATTGACCTAATTGCACCGCACCTTGCCATGTCATACATCATACATGCATCATGCCGATCTTTTGCCGTAGTATTAAATAGTGCATCCGGTGTTTCTTCTAGTGTTTTGCTTCTTCGCGGATAAGGCCGTTGAGTTGATGCGAGTGTCGACCCGATCTTCGGATGAACCTTCGACAATGTTTTCAGGCGAGCATCTCCCCCCTTTCTACCTATCTTACTTTTATAGTATTTATTCCCTCCTGTTGATCTATTGCTATCTGTATCGCGATGCTGTAGTTTCCGTACCCGTGATATCCCGTGCAGCCTTATATTGCCTCGGACACATCCTATTACCTGTTGTTTGGTAGATAGTTGGACTTGCGCGCCGTAGTCGCTTGCTCAAGTGTTGTTGCGTGTCGTCAAGTGCCACAGTTGTTGATGTATTGCCGCAGGTTGATGTTGGATATGATCATAGTTTTACTTATTGTTCACTTTAATTCCTGTTTAACAACTAAAATTGAAGTAAGCAGAGGCATCGGTGGGTGATAGATAACATTTGGTTTCCGAACGCCCACTTGTGTCCCGTAGGACCCCGAGTACTTGATACATGTTCCTTGATTTATCGCGCTATCCACATATGGGGAATTATGGGCCCCCCTTAGCCAGAGCTTGATTCCGTCTTATTTCTTGGGGCCACAACTAGTTTGAGGTTTTATTTTCTATCATGTACCTATGCCATGCTTTACTGCTTTATTTACGATTGTGCGAGGAGCACACTGTACTGCTTAGGATCGGGACACGTTTACGCGGTATCGACAAGCCCAGCCACACTTTCGGGTTCCCAGTCGTTTACCGCCGTCCACCCAAACCTTGAGGCCGTCTCGGAGTCAGCTATCTTCGTTGCGGGATCTACTTAAGGGGTGGCCCCCTGAAATATTTCTGAATCTTGTGATTGCTCTGTCGTGAAGACCTCGTTGGGTTTTGATTTGGTTTTTCCGAGGTTGATCGTGTGTGTGTTTGCTATTTGTGCACCCCGGCCGGGTTAAAACTTTCTGAAAGCCGTGTCCGCGGATATGGACGACTTGGAGCACAGTATCTCGATCATAGACAAGCATAACTAAAGTTTATTGCTATAAATTTGACTTTATAATGACTAGTAATCAGCTTCACTATAATGGAATGGCTAATAATACTGCCCACAATTGCTCGTTTGGAGTGTCGCTTGCGACCATTGTACCTGACTAGTAAGTATTGCAACTACAACGGAATGGCTGAATAAAAGTACCAACAACTGCTGGGTTTTGGGTTTATCTCATGTCATCTGTATATGATTAGTAAGTGTTGCAACTATAACGGAATGGTTAACTAAAAGTTCCCACTGCCTACTTTATCAGGATGATTATCTATACTTGACTAGTAATTGCTGCAACGATAACCGAATAAATAAAACTGCCAACTGTGTGAGTTCCTCGGTTGACTTCCTCGTTTGGTATCGAGGGGGAAACGCCAGGATGGGTTTGTTTGATGATAGTATCAGGTTGGATCCGAATAGGTCTTTCTCACCCCTCTCTGATAGTCGCCAGTTGTATCGAGTCTCTATAGGTTGTTTAGTGCATGCTGCCGCTCAGTCCACCATACCTATGTAGGCGAGGACCGCCGAATTCTAGTCTCGCCGTGTACTGGCCTCAGTACTGACGCTCCTCTTTTTCCTTTGCCCTTTGTCGGCACCCCTTTTGTTTAAGCAGGTTTTGAGATCGACGCCGTTAGCAGGGTTACCCTTCCGGCTTGGCCTGGGCAGGGTTATGGACGCCATTGGTTATTCTTCAGGGCTCTTAGCCCCATTTGCATCTTGTCCGTAGTCGGACGCTCGATCATTTCAAGGTGATTTGGATCTTTGTATATTATATCTGTATTCTTGACTCTTGGAGTCATGCTGTATATATATCTGTTCTGTGGGTCCCATCGAGGACTGTTGTGTAATGTTATTACTTCGTTTTCCACCCGCACGAAAGTGCCTGGTGGGCACCTTTGAATCGTTTCTATGCGGGTTTGGCGGTTTTCGCTAAAACTTGCATAGGTCCGATTCTGAGGGTGTTACAGAGTGGTATCAGAGCTCAGCAGTTGCGATACCCCACAAGTCCAGCCTGTAGGATAACCTAGCTAACGGCCGAAGTAGAGTGTCAAAACTATTTTTGCAAAATCGGTTGGATAATTCTGATTAGGTCTGATTTTACTCCTTACCCCTTTGCTATTCCTCTCTTATCTCTACATGTTTTGAATCCGCTCTCTTCTCTCTTCGAGTCCAGGATTTCTCGTGTTTGGGTTCCGTCGTACCTTCAGGGTTTCGCTTCCTCCTTTGATAACGGTGTTCTACCATCTGGTGTTCAAGCTGCCTGATGAATCCGTCTACGGTGTTACCATCCTTTGTTCCTTGTTTGTGCTTTCCGGTGTTTTCCCGATGCGACGACATCATCTACGCCAGATCCGATGCAGAGTCTGCATCACTCCTTTGTTTCCGAACCTCGGATGTCGAGATCTCCAGTCTGATTCCGAGGATGGTTGCACCCTTTTTCCACTGATTGTGCAGAGTAATAGATGGGGTGCGTGATGGATTGGCCCCCATGCCGACTACCCCTTCTATTCGCTTTTGTACATTGAAGTTGATGAGAATGCATCGGTTCCCTCTTTCCATCGAAGTTAGAGGTGGCTTTATTTGTTGATACCTCTGCCTTCGACCTTTTTGTTACCGAAGAGTTCTCTCGACGATCATGGACAACGACCTCTTGTTAGTGGTGTCGCGAGGATCTACACGAAGCGAGAAGATGGAGATCACCGACCTTCTTTCCGGAACCATGAGGCGGATCTCGAGGGCGAGATCCATTGTTAGTGGTGTCGAATTGTGGCATCCCGCAAAACCACTACTAGAAAATCGCGTTGAATTTGTGCATTGCATCGTCATCATCATATGTTGTTTGTCCAAAACTATTTTCGCAAAGCCCGATTTATTTTCCAAACGCCCCATCTTAATTCAAATGCAAAGCCCGGTCTCCGGATTATTTTGTTTTTTTGCTATCGGTTTGCAAACGGTCCGATTAAAGTAAATAAAATATTAAGTTATTTTAGTGGGGGCAATCGAACGGGCCGTATCGACCCGAACGACCACCCCCATTTTTCAAATCGGTCCACCCCTAAAATCCTACAGCTACCAATCTACCTACCCAGCCCTCCCCTCCACATCACCCCATCCTATCAGTGTTCGCCACCTCACCCTCCCCCTCACCCCCTCCAACCAGGTGTTGCCACTTGGCCTCTCTCTCCCTCTCAGCCTACACACCCATCCCCACCACCACACACAACACACACTCAAACACACACCACGCACGCACACTGCACCTGCACCCACGCCGGACCCCACCCCGCAGCGGCCACACACGCACACCACGCCGGCCCACCCACCAACCATCCGGTCCCGCGCTCTGGGCCCCGCACCGGCCCCACCCTGACCCTGTCCCCGCTCGCTCCCACCTTCCTCTCTCTCATCTTCTTCCTCCTCCCGATCCTCCCTTCTCTCTCTGCTCCCCGCGCACGCCCGCATCCTCCTTCCTCCCTCCGGCCCCGTTCCCAGCGACGGCCGCCCTCCTCGCCCTCGCCCCTACTCCACCGCCAGCTCGCCGCCTCTCTCGCGACCCCCGGACCCCGCGCGCGCACGCCGGCATCCCCGCCCGCGAGCAGAGCCGACGCGCCGCCCCTAGCTCGTCGCCGCCGCCGCCCGTGCGTTCGCCTCCGTCTCGCCCTCTCTCTCCCCGAACGGCGCGGCCCCGCTCCACCCTCTGCGCCGGTTTCCCCTTCTCCGCCTCGTCCGTGGTGCCCCGCCGCCGGAGCGGGCATCTCCCCTGGCGCTCGCCGTCGTCTGCGCGAGCCCGACCGACGCCGTCCATCTTCCTCGCCGCCTGCCCGCCTCTGGTCCCCGGCGCCCCGCGCGTCCCTGGCCGTGTCACCTTGGCCTAGGCGCTCGCCCGTGTCGCCGCCGGTTGACCCTGCCTCCATCGGCAGGTCACCTATTCCTGCTGCAGCGTCGCATCGTCCAGTGTCCCTGGGGCCCAGTTTACCTTGGTCCGTTCCGAGCGACCTGAGCCCCTGCAGTTGACAACGCCACTGCTTCATGTGCGTCTCTGGCCATGTTGGTCCTGCAAGACAATGTCACTCACAGTATCCGGACCTCCGGCAAGATCTACGGTACCACACGGACGATCGAGATGGCACTCCAAGATCTTCACCCCGACCGCCACGATCGATCTGATTCGAGGACCCGACAAGACCGGCTTGATGCTGATGATTCCGAAGGAGGTACATGGAGCCACCCGAGAAAGCAACGCCGTAGACTCGCGGTATCCGGAGGTCGACAATAGACCGGAGTATCAAGATCTTCTCCTGGAGCCACGAGGTCTTCTTCCCGGAACGCCAATTCTAGCTGCCCGAAGATCACGGACCCAGAGAATCCCCGGACGACGAGCTCTCCTTCCGGATCAGGAGACCGAACCCGGGCGTGCCAAGTTCTTCGACCCGAGACCCCGGATGCAACAAGACATTCCAGATGCCACATCGAGTACCTGAACGCCAAGATCGCCGACGCGAATACGACAAGTTTGTCTACCCCGGACCCCGTGCGACAAGATCTACATCACAGATGGCAAGGTCCCCTTCATGGACACCAAGGCCCAGATCCAAGCCTCGATCAGACCCCGAACCCTTGGCATGCCAAGATCTTCGTCGCGGAACGCCAAGTCCTGCTTCCCGGGAGCGACTATATCTACCCAGTAATCCGAGAATGATCCCGTCGAACCCCGGAACCCCAAGACCGTCGAGACCCCTAATGTGTGAACCCCTTCCCGCAAACCCTATTTTATAACATAATACAACTTGTCTCATATTAAATTGTTCATGCACGCATCCTTGTCTGTGGGTTGGGGGCCTTATGCCGATTCACCTAATAATTAAATATGGGGCCCATATGCGGGCAAATCTAGCCTTATATTGGCCTCATTTAAATTTGAGTAGCGAACCGGTGCCATCTTTTGCCATGTTAATTCAACATTTAAATGGCGGGGTAGTCAAATAACTTGAACCACCTAAATAATTGTCGGGACCCCGGTTCCGCTTAATATTGACCTAATTGCACTGCACCTTGCCATGTCATACATCATACATGCATCATGCCGATCTTTTGCCGTAGTATTAAATAGTGCATCCGGTGTTTCTTCTAGTGTTTTGCTTCTTCGCGGATAAGGCCGTTGAGTTGATGCGAGTGTCGACCCGATCTTCGGATGAACCTTCGACAATGTTTTCAGGCGAGCATCTCCCCCCTTTCTACCTATCTTACTTTTATAGTATTTATTCCCTCCTGTTGATCTATTGCTATCTGTGTCGCGATGCTGTAGTTTCCGTACCCGTGATATCCCGTGCAGCCTTATATTGCCTCGGACACATCCTATTACCTGTTGTTTGGTAGATAGTTGGACTTGCGCGCCGTAGTCGCTTGCTCAAGTGTTGTTGCGTGTCGTCAAGTGCCACAGTTGTTGATGTATTGCCGCAGGTTGATGTTGGATATGATCATAGTTTTACTTATTGTTCACTTTAATTCCTGTTTAACAACTAAAATTGAAGTAAGCAGAGGCATCGGTGGGTGATAGATAACATTTGGTTTCCGAACGCCCACTTGTGTCCCGTAGGACCCCGAGTACTTGATACATGTTCCTTGATTTATCGCGCTATCCACATATGGGGAATTATGGGCCCCCCTTAGCCAGAGCTTGATTCCGTCTTATTTCTTGGGGCCACAACTAGTTTGAGGTTTTATTTTCTATCCTGTACCTATGCCATGCTTTACTGCTTTATTTACGATTGTGCGAGGAGCACACTGTACTGTTTAGGATCGGGACACGTTTACGCGGTATCGACAAGCCCAGCCACACTTTCGGGTTCCCAGTCGTTTACCGCCGTCCACCCAAACCTTGAGGCCGTCTCGGAGTCAGCTATCTTCGTTGCGGGATCTACTTAAGGGGTGGCCCCCTGAAATATTTCTGAATCTTGTGATTGCTCTGTCGTGAAGACCTCGTTGGGTTTTGATTTGGTTTTTCCGAGGTTGATCGTGTGTGTGTTGCTATTTGTGCACCCCGGCCGGGTTAAAACTTTCTGAAAGCCGTGTCCGCGGATATGGACGACTTGGAGCACAGTATCTCGATCATAGACAAGCATAACTAAAGTTTATTGCTATAAATTTGACTTTATAATGACTAGTAATCAGCTTCACTATAATGGAATGGCTAATAATACTGCCCACAATTGCTCGTTTGGAGTGTCGCTTGCGACCATTGTACCTGACTAGTAAGTATTGCAACTACAACGGAATGGCTGAATAAAAGTACCAACAACTGCTGGGTTTTGGGTTTATCTCATGTCATCTGTATATGATTAGTAAGTGTTGCAACTATAACGGAATGGTTAACTAAAAGTGCCCACTGCCTACTTTATCAGGATGATTATCTATACTTGACTAGTAATTGCTGCAACGATAACCGAATAAATAAAACTGCCAACTGTGTGAGTTCCTCGGTTGACTTCCTCGTTTGGTATCAAGGAGGAAACGCCAGGATGGGTTTGTTTGATGATAGTATCAGGTTGGATCCGAATAGGTCTTTCTCACCCCTCTCTGATAGCCGCCAGTTGTATCGAGTCTCTATAGGTTGTTTAGTGCATGCTGCCGCTGCCGCTCAGTCCACCATACCTATGTAGGCGAGGACCGCCGAATTCTAGTCTCGCCGTGTACTGGCCTCAGTACTGACGCTCCTCTTTTTCCTTTGCCCTTTGTCGGCACCCCTTTTGTTTAAGCAGGTTTTGAGATCGACGCCGTTAGCAGGGTTACCCTTCCGGCTTGGCCTGGGCAGGGTTATGGACGCCATTGGTTATTCTTCAGGGCTCTTAGCCCCATTTGCATCTTGTCCGTAGTCGGACGCTCGATCATTTCAAGGTGATTTGGATCTTTGTATATTATATCTGTATTCTTGACTCTTGGAGTCGTGCTGTATATATATCTGTTCTGTGGGTCCCATCGAGGACTGTTGTGTAATGTTATTACTTCGTTTTCCACCCGCACGAAAGTGCCTGGTGGGCACCTTTGAATCGTTTCTATGCGGGTTTGGCGGTTTTCGCTAAAACTTGCATAGGTCCGATTCTGAGGGTGTTACATACTTCTACTCCAACATTCTCACTCTTCGATTCTCCAATTGAGAACACTCCCATCAAGAACGTCACTTGCCTTATGGCAAGAGGAACGGGGGTATCCTCATCATCTCACTCTACTCCCTTAGTTAATGATGAAAGTGATGATGAGATGTATCTTGATGTAAAAAGGGAATTAATTGCTTTCGATGAGTTTGTGACTAACTTAAAAGGGGAGGCCAAGATACATTTTGGGAACATCTTAGATCAAATTTCCCACACACAAGAGCTTCTAGATGTAAGATGTAACCTTGGGCATGAACACATGATTGAGCTAGAGGCCGTAAACAATGCTCTAGAAGAAGAACAAGAGACTAGGATGTCCCTTGAACTAAAACTTGAAGGGCTTGATGAGGACAATGACATTATTGTTAATAGACTCATCAAATAACATGATAATGTTATTGCTAAATGCCAAAGGGCTAAAAAGGACAAGATTGAGTTTGGTGTGGTTCATGAAAAACTTGTTGAGGACTTTAGGTTGCTTGACAAGGCTCACAAGGCCTTGGAAAGTGAACTCTTGTTACTCACAAAGTCCCATGAAACGCTTCAAACTCAATTGGCCAATATTCCTTCACCTAGTAACTTCATTCCATCTAGTAGTACAACTATTCTTGAAGAAAATGTTAGGTTGAAGGGGGAGCTAGCCAAGGCCACATTTCCACAAGGTAACAAGTCCAATGATGATCTCTTGAGAAAGCAAAGGCCTAGTGGTGAAAAAGGGGGTATTGGTTTTGTCTCCAAGGCCAAGAAGAAGAACTACAAGAAGAAGGCCAAGCCCGCACAAGAGAAGAACAAGGCCATTGTGGATAGTAAGACCAGAAGTGGTAAAACTATGTCTCATAATGATTTTGCTGGAAGTGCTAACCCTCACTATGTTCTAATGCATGATCATTATGGTGATGTGTATGCACAATATGTTGGCCCATATGATGTTTATATTGCTTGGTCTATTTGGGTCCCCAAGACCCTTGTTGCTAACAAAAGAGGACCCATTGAAAAATGGGTACCTAAAAATTAGCTTGATCTTTTGTAGACATATGCTTCTGGAGGGTCAAAGTGGGTGCTTGATAGTGGTTGCACAAGTCATATGGTCGTAAGCTCGTCTATTGTCAAAGACTTAAAGCCAAATGATGATCAAATAACTATGACATATGCCGACAAGTCAAAGTCTAAGGTAATGGGTTTCAGCAAAGTTGTGGTTGCTCACGACATTACACTCGTGAACGTCATGCTTGTTGAGACCCTTGGACACAATTTACTTTCAGTTTGTGCTCTTGGAAAGATGGGTTTTGCCATCTTTATTGATAATGATATTGTGGTTCTTATGTGGAGAAAGTCTCTCAAGGTCACTTTCGTTGGGTACGTCGAACATGACTTGTAGGTGGTGGACTTTTCGGGGCAAACCACTACAAGTGCGATGTGCTTATTCGGAAAGTCCGATGTGGGTTGGTTATGGCATCGCCGACTAGCCCATGTCAATATGAGAACTTTGCAAAGTCTCTATAAGGAGGGCCATATTGTTGGACTAAAAGAAAATATTTCCTTTGCCAAAGATCGTGTTTGCATGGCTTGTGTTCTAGGAAACATGCATGATGCTCCCCACAAGCCAAAGAACCGCATTAAGTCAACCAAGATCTTGGAGCTCCTTCATGTGGATCTCTTTGGTCCTCCATCTCATGCAAGTCTTGGTGGGAAGAAATATTGTTTGGTGATTGTTGATGACTTTTCAAGATACTCCTGGGGTGTATTTCTTCAAGTTGAAGAGTGAGACCCGAAAGACCTTCATCGACTTCATCAACATGGTTCAACGTCAATACAATCTTCCTGTGTTGATTATAATAAGTGACAACGGCACCGAGTTCAAGAACTACACCTTGAATTATTTCCTCAGTGATGAGGGGATAAAACACCAATATTCCGCTGCATATACCCCTCAACAAAATGGTGTGGCCGAGAGGAATAACCGGACTCTTATTGAGATGGATAGGACCATGTTGGCGGAGTTTAAATATCCATAGAACTTTTGGGCCGAAGCCATCTCCACCGCTTTCCATGCATCAAATCGGCTCTAGCTCCGCAAAGAAATCAACAAGACTCCATATGAAATACTTACCGGTAACAAGCCCAACATATCTTACTTCCGGGTGTTCGGTTGTAAGTGTTTCTATCTCATAAAAGGTGTTCGTTTGTCCAAATTCGAGTCTAAAGCATTAGAGGGTATTTTTGTTGGCTATGGTCTCGAATCTCACACTTATAGAATCTATGATAAGCTCTCCGGAGCCGTCATAGAATCTTGTAGTGTGACCTTCGAAGAATATGATGGTCCCCAAGGGGGGCATGTTGATGCTTGTGATGCAGATGATGAAATGCCTCAGGATGCCATAGGAAGAATGGGTGTGGGATATATCCCCCCATTGAGGAACCCCTTATGGCGGATCAAGAAGAACTATGCTCCACCCAAGTGGAGCCCTCATCTTCACATCATCAACAGGCTCCATCCACCGAGGAGGACAATGACTCAAGCCAAAGACAAGATGTGGACCCTCAACATGTTGATCAAAGTGACAACTCTAGCCAAGAGGAGCTTGATTCATTCTCCAGGATGTCAAGTGGTGCCAAGTCAATTTTTCAAGGAAGATCCGTACAAACTTCCTTGAGACAAGCTCAAATTGATGGTAGAAGAGTGCTTGATCAAGACCAAGGTTAATCTTTGCCTCTTAATGAAGAGAATGATTCCCATGATGATCAAGGTCAAGTTGATGGTCAAGACGAGGACCAAAATGATGAAGAGGGTCCCCCAAGAAACAACGAGGAGATCCACGCTCGTCGTGAAGACTGGAGTCTTTGGTGTACATACCAGAGTCTTCGGTCTGGTTCTTCCCCAACGGTCAGAAAACGGTTCGTGGAAGGGGATGCCTATAAATAGGGACCCTTATCCCCTTCGTCCAGTTGCTCGAGCTGCTCAAGAACACAAACTCCATTAGAACCACCAAATCTACAAGATCTCTCCATCCAACCATCCAAAGTCATTGATCTTTGGGGAATCGAAGGAGGAGGCCTTGATCTATAGCTTCACCAAGAGAGATCTTCATTTCCCCTCATTCACTTGAGGGCCCCCATGCTCTAGTGTTTCTTTGGAAACCCTAGTTTTGATTTGGTTCTTACAAGCTTGTTTTTAATTGTTTGACAGCTTGCTTGTATTGGGAGCCTCCAATTAAGTTGTGTATGTGTGCCTCGAACTTGTTGTAAAGGTGTCGGCTTCCACCTCGAAGGTTACTGATATAGTGGAAGGTGAGTCGATCCCCTTGGGGTGAGGTTCATCGAAGAACAACGGAGGCCTGTCGTGGCGTAGGTGGTTTGATACCACCCCCTCTCCAAACATAGACGTACTTTCCCTCAAAAGGAAGGAACTACAGGTAACAAATCCTTGTGTCTCCGCGTCCACCACTTTGGTTACTTCTATCCTTTACCGCACTTTACTTACTTGTTCTTGCTTAGTGTTGTGCTAGTTGTTGCTTGCTTGACATATATGTAAATTCACCTTAGTTGCATAATCTAGAGAATTTACCTTTCTTGTCAAACCCTAAATTGAAAAAGAAGAAATTTTGAAGTAGCACCTATTCACCCCCCCTCTAGGTTCCCATACGATCCTTTCACCAGGCCAGCGCCGCCATTCGTGAGGTGCCCGACCCAGGGTGGCAACATGCAGGCTCGCGGGAGGGGGCGGCCGCGGGGAGGCGCATCGGGTGGTAGCGCTTCATGGGAGCATGCGAAAGCAGCTTCGATGGCGGCATCCGATGTGTAGGCCATGCGAGAGCGGTCACGCGGAGGCGACTGCAGCCTGTGCGGAGCGACCGACGCTGCTATGCATGGGCGCGGAGGGGCGTGGCGGCAGCTGCCGGCGCGACACATGGGGAGGGCGGAGTAGAGGCGGAGGCGCGGGGGAAGAGATAAGATTGGGAAAGGTGAGATGTGGGCCCGCAGGCAGCGCACAACGCGCAATGCGCACTGTTCCGCCTCCCGGCCCGGACGACGATCGTCCAGGGGAAGGAATCATTTTCCTTTATAAATCTTTTAACCCATAACTCTGTTCAAAAAGTGTCCTATATGAAGGTGTATCGGAAAAATATGTAAATCAAGAATATTCCAACTGATTACTGTTTTGCATTATTAAATTATGCCAACAAATAAATTTGTTTTTATAATTAATTCAACTTGCATAATTGTGTCTTTTGATTTATATTATCCAAATAAAAAAATAATACGTCTAAATCGATTAGAAAAACGAGACGATTCCAAATGTGACATTCATACCTTCAATTGCTTCTTGTATCATGCATTTTAAATAGGGTGCTGCAAGGTTTTCACTTAATAAAATGCCAAATAAAATTGTGTTTCATTCTTCCTATGTTTGCAATGCCTCACCAATATTATACCATCATTATGCCTTGCATATAATATCTTTTCAACATGCTTTGCATCATTAATTTGCCATGTCATGCATCATATCATGATAGGACGATGAGATATTGTAAACTTCGACAAGTTCTTTGGATGTATCTTTAACAATGTTTCCCAGGCGAACATCCTCCCCATGTTTTCTATTTTTGTTTTATGACTTTACTAGGAAACATGCCCGTGTGTTGCTACGGGACAAAAAAAAATAGTATCACTTTGAAATTAATCCAGTACAAAAACTTTGAAATTTAGAATCTAAATCCCCTATCAAAATATGATAGGGAATTTGGAATCTAAAGCCCCTATCAAGTTGAAATTATTTGAAATTTAGAATCTAAACTAAAGTTCGTTTAGATTCGATGGATATTATTGATAATGAATCTAAACCAAATTAATAACACTTAATTATATATTATTTTCTCAGACTCAGATGGATATTATTGATAGGGAATTTTCTCATATTTAGAATCAGATATCATAGTACAACAACTTTGAAATTTAGAATCTAAACTAAAGCATTCTCAATGATTTATCAAATGCATAACCATTGTTATCGTCCTGGCCACTATTACCGTTGCACCATCACTACGATTGGCTGATCAACCAATAGTTAGTTCCCAGCAAACCTGACCCAAATATTTACAACTTGGCAACCTTGCTTAACACGACTGCCTCCAGGATCTTTGCAATTATCTCTACAACCTTCACTTTATTCTTCAGACATTTGGACCCGAGGCACGCCGCCTCGACAGCTGGAACGACATCAAACTATATGCTCCGACACAGTAGGTTGCAAGGCATCTAATCATCTCCAGCTTTCCAGGACCTAACATACCCAGGAGATATGTGAGACAAAAGAATGTAGGTCCTGCTGGAGCTCACTATCAATGTTGCCGCCAGTTGTCCCCATTTGTTTAGTCAGTGCAGAACTTGAGAAATCGTTGAACTTGTTCCTTAAACCTGTGACCCAATCCTTCACCCCGAGACTTCACGGTTTCATCGGTGTCTCGGTGAGCATAGTGAGTATATTACTTGTGGTGTATACAATACTGGTGTTCACCAGCTATGCAAATTTTCAAATTGGCAGCGATGTATTTCAGTATCGATTGGAGTTTTTAAACATATTAATAGGCTTACAAATTTAGATGAGGCATACAGGATTGGAGCTGTTGCAAAGACATGGCGAGGTGTATGTGAACTATCAGAGTGGATCCAGATGATGTTGATATTATCAAGGATTTATGGGAACATTTACAAAATCATTTGGATCATGTAGAGGTTACATTGTAGTATAAAATGTATGAAGATGTTTCTTACCTATTCTTCATGCCTATCACGTTGTACAACCCTGTTAAAATCCCTGCATTCTAAAAGGAGTGCCTAAAGAAAAATGTGAGCTTTCATATTGTCCATTAAGAAAATTTTGTAAGGGAACTTCAAGCAATCCATGGCCTTTACTAAATTCAACCACTCATACTTGTTTTTCTAATTGGTGAAGTCTGAGTACCGATTACTAATGTAGCATGTTCTGTAATTCTAAGTTGCTGATGTTACAGTTCCAGGTTTGAAGGTACAGTTCCATACTCCCATTGATTTTCCTAGTTGGTTTGGAGCAATGTGTTCACATTAAACACATGAGTGTACTTGATACATATATGTGAACAATATGAATGCATTTAGATTGTGATGCAGAGTAAGGGCTATGGATGGTCAGGTTCGGGACATACCAGACGTGCATCAAGTGAAGGACGGGGCATCAGTCGCTGAAGATCCTGTGGGAGTTCCAGAAGGTCACCGTCCCCAATTAATTAGGAAATTTTAACTCTAGTGAGGATAGGAATAGAAAAATGATTCTTCTCCTGAGAAATAGGCATTCTCAAAGAGTACATAATGCTCCCCAATCCAAAGAAAGAAATATCTGTAGAAAAGGCATATTTACTGCAAAAGCGGGAGGGATTCTATTTTTCACTTCTAATATACAAATCTATATCAAAGAAGTGAATGAAAATTTTAGCAACATACCTTCGAGCCCAAAACATGGATTCCCAACACCTTGCAACCAGAACAAAAATGAGACTAGTACATGAAAATAAGATACACAAAAAATAAGTCGTTCCTCTCTCCGGCTATCACCGCTGATGACAATGTTATCTTCCTCACACTCCCTGTAGCTTGCCCGACCCCTCACATGCCTTCCCAGTGAGATCACGCTGTTGTAGCCTTTCCTCCCTCCCTCTCGTCCTCTACCACCCCTGCACCTAGTGCCACCCCTACACCCAATGAGAGGGTGCCCTTTGTAGTAACCCTTTAAACCCTCCTCCCATACCTCTGCAAACTGCAAATGCCTACATAAAAAAGATCACTTTGGCAATTAAAGCTGAAATACAGAAATTAACTTCACAAAAATAATTAAAGGTTGAAAACTAACATAAACGTAAATGTGCATAAGTATACTAACATGTTCATGACGAACAAATCTAAATGACTGAATCGTACAGTACCTACATTAGAACTTCATGTTGACTGGTTGAGATGACAAATCAAGTTAGCACGGACTAAGGCCTAGGTGGTTGAGTGTTAAGGAGGTCGAAGATTCATTTCATTTCCAAGGAAAAATAGAAAATAAGTACAACCATGAGAAAATCAAGAGAACTTCTCCTTTGGGAATCCAGCTGAGAACATATTTTTAGAAATGAGGCCATCAGACCTAGCTTTATTAGAAAACTTGAACCAGTCCTTTACCAAGGATTTCTGAAGCAAGAAAAAAACAGCATTACTTTACATGCATTAATTTGTAGGCTTATTTTTTATCCTAACATAACAGGACTCAATTTTTTTCATCATTACAATTTATTTACAAACGCATGTAAGCAGTACACATATTTATTTACAAAGCAAATATTTGAAAAGTGAAAACTTTCTCCAGATAATCCGAATGAAAACATTGCGTTGATTTGTTGATGCATCTATGGGAAGATAATTTCTCCTGGCCACTATGCATTTAGGCAGGAAAGTGTAATAAATTTCGAGAGGACAAGAGGGGGTTCCTTGCTCACATTGTTTATCACTTGAGCTCCTCCCAATCCTGGGCGATTCCTTGTACCTGACATCTGTAAGCATCAACAAATTATAGCAAAGCACGCATCACAATCAAAATACCATATAGGCCAAGAGGCGAGAGTTTTGATGAGTTCACTAAGTTCCTTCATCATATAGAAGCCAGAAATTTAGCGAGCAAGAAACCTTCACATGTTACTTGAACTTGAAAAACATAATACATAAGCTATAGTACCCACCATTACATAGGGAGAAATATAACATACAGTTGTAGAAGCATATCGTTTTTTCATGGATGAGCAGATGGCATTTTTCAATTTTCAAATATGCATACATATGCACTGCAAAACAATTGAGAGTGTATTCAGTAACATGGAGTAAATTCAAGAAACAGCAAACGTCTTTAGGGAAATGCAACTATATGTAAAAGAACACGTGTGATCCAGAACAATTTACCCTTGAAATCATTGCGTATGGAGTTGAAGAGCAAGTGGACGCACGCAGCTAATGCCAAAGGGCATGTGGCATAGCTTCCGGCTGTCATTCTTCATCCCACGCGCACCGCAGCCGGCGTCTATATCCCCTTCCGTGTCGCAAATCGTCCCGTCCTGTGAGCCCGTCATCGATGAAGACAAGACCATCTGTTGGAAAAATAATTAATACTTGTGTTACAATCTTATTATAGAACTCCAGATGTTATACTGTGCTATTTGCCTATTTTTCCGCTGTAAGATAGGCTAATTTTTTCTCAAAGTTCAGTGAACCATTTCTTTTTCTTTCAAGAACGTATCAACCAAAATTGGATACAGGAGAAATTACTCACCCTTCCCCATTATCATCAGCAGTCGGGACAATTATGAGGTACTTCAACAACATTTAGCTAATTAAATTCTAAACCTTAGTTGACACTGAGCTACATTCGGTTCGGAACCTTTGGTTAACATCTATATAAAAATTAGGTAAAGAAATGGTGTCTCCTTTTTTTCTGCATCTGACAGTAAACCAATCTGACCACCGATTATGATAGTTGAATATATACATGTCTCACAATGAAGTCCCATCTGGCAAAACTGACTGAAAATGAAATTCTAATAACTTATAGATAATTCATGGATCATGGGCCATGGAGAAAAATAAAGCATCCAAACTTCCTGTGTCCTGATGAGATTTTGATATAGAAAAAGGTAAGTGAGGCATGTCAATTGCTTGAGCAGGTAAATGGGATTAAGGAGTGACATAGAAAAAACTTGGGAGGCATAATACAAACATGGTTATCTGTAATCTACAAATAATGGAGGCATAAATGGGATTAAGGAGTGATATAGAAAAAACTTGGGAGGCATAATATGAAGCAAACCTATCATGGTAAAATGTTGGCGTTGTTCTGTTTGGACAACATCACGTGTTATATTCCATCCACTGAACAACCTATTCACCAGAATCCTTCAAAATCAACCTAAGCGCATCAAAAAGTCAAACCATCTCAGTTGGAAATCATGCATATCATACAGATTCACATGGGATTAAGGTAGAGGAATACATGCCCTTCACCTCTATTCAAATCCAGCACACGAGAGCTGAAGACAAGTAAATGATTTGGTATTCTGAACTTTCAGTTAGTGCAATCAAGTTGATATTTCGACTTACCATGTGACTTGAAGTTAAAGAGGGTAGGAAGGAGACGACTATGCACTAAGCGGGTGTTTGGAAAACGAAGTTCATTGAAGAATGGATGGATAATTGTGTGACCACTTACCTCAGATAAAGAAGGCAGCCAGATGATTAAATAACCTCAGATAAATTGGGTGATTGCTTACCTGTCCTAAAAGGAGTTCAGCAAGAAACCAACGAACATACCAAACATTAAACGTTGTTGTGTATTCTGTAGCAATAATATGTCTTGAACAGATGTAAGAAATATTTGGTTCTCCTCTTAACCATCAAGACTACAAACCATGAACATATCAATGTCATGCTAGTGTGAAAATCAGGCAATCTATGATCATACCAGTACTTTTGTGCTGCCAAAATCGCACAGATTCACCTGAGGAGTATGTGGTTCACCTGGCAAAAATAATCATTCATTAAACCTTTTGACAATACCAAAATTGTGCTCAACCACACATGAAATGTTTCAGAAAGGGTTCGATCAACTTGTAATATACGGGTCAGAAGATTTACAAGTCATGCTAGATGTCCCTGTGACACCTAACGTTGTTGTGAATGTATGCCAGAGATCTAAAATCAAATTTACAAGTCACGCTACATGCAAAATAGATCAGCAGGTTTTGGTGTGAAAAAACATAAACTTACATGATACCAGATGGTAGGCTTCGGTCAAAAGTGGAGAGGGGATAATCAAATCCGTCCGGATCTAGTCGCTGGATCCCGATGTAGAGATGCTTCGGCGTTGGTGGCGGGACTCCCCATCTCCGGCTCGGAGGAAGGCGGAGTCGTGGTTTGGGCGCCCCAACATAGGGAGATTCCTGGATCCGCGGGGTTGGGGATCAGCCTCTGCAGCGGTGGCGACTGCGTGGCCTGTACCCCAGTGCGGTGGCGGCGGCGCTGGGTGTGAGATGAGGCGATGAGCCAGAGATCATGAGAGAGATGAGCCATAGTCCATGCATGGAGATTGGACGACGCGACGGAGTGAAACAGTGCGATTCGTTGGGCCTGGTTGGGTGCGTGCGGGCGAGCGCAGCGGAGCGCGATGAAAGTCAAGGACGTAGCGCGACGGTGGCAAAAAAACGGAACCGCAATTTTATTTTTAGATAGTATAGAGAGTAGAGACTTCTCTCTATAGCTATTCGTGTTGTGATGCTTTAGTTTCTGTATCAATACTCTTTGCAGTCTATATTTTCTTGATTACTTTCTATTGTCGTTGGTAGACAGTTATCCTTGCGAGTCATAGTTGATTGCTCAGGTGTTGGTTCAAGTTGTTAATTTCACAGTGGTTGGTAGGTTGTCACATGTTTAATGATAAAAATAATCATGATTCTATTTACAACTTGTTAATTAAATATTAGAAGGAGATATAATTAAAAAAGAGCAACCTGTATACAATAGTTGAGATTTAACTTTTGTTCCGCTGACTTGTATCCATCTAAGACCCGGAGTATTTCAAAACATGTTCCTTCACTATCGCACTATCCACGTACGGCGATGTGGTTGCAAAAAATCCATTCATTTCTGGGAGCACTAGCACAAGCAAAAATGCTGCGGTGAAGTTGCTTCATCACCCGGCTCAACATCAGCCTCATCCCCCCATTTCAAACGAAATTCGCCTTTCTTCGCCTAAAAGGAATCGCTTTATTTACGCAGTTCAGTTGGTGAGTCCTCCTACATCTGCGAGTAAGGGGCAACCTTTTTGATCTCGTTTTCTGCGATCAGAAACCATCCACTATTCTTTAAGGCACCTGAACCAATTATGAGAATGAACTAATAGCCAAATGTTTCTCATATATAGATAGATTCCTTCCACCAATGCCTCGACGAAAGAGCTTTACAAGCGGCATTGCCCTTCTTCACTCACGCGGCGGGTGTGGAGCACGAAGGATTAAGAAGGTCCTCTTTATTGCCGGAATCAACAAGAAAGACTTAGCAGCCCAAATAAAGTAACCCTCCCGAGTCTATCGAGACCCCGTTAGTAGCGGCGAGCGAGAGCGGAACAAGGGTTTTCATCAAAAGAAATCCGAAGCGGTTTCGTTCCTTCGACTGCAAGTTATTCTCGAACAATGGGGTTCTCTAACTGCCTATTTTTCCCTATCCCGCAGCTTCTTCTGGCAAGTAATAAGAAAGAATTTCGGACATCTCCATTCCTTTATTTATGGAAACTCAAATTATCGTCGTATATTTTGCAAGTGAGTTGGAACTCTAACCAATCCTCAATCTTGGCGAATGCTTCTTCGTAAGCAGTGATGCGCGAGACGGGTGCAAGCTCGAGGAGCTAGGAAGGATGGAAGAAAGCTTGACCGTCACTGAACTACTCGCACTTTTTGTTCGCATCGCTTTCTATCGGAACCGTTAGCCTCGCCCCATTCAAAAAGCTATCAATCTGATTCCCGAAGTCAAAGTCAAGCTTCCCCGCCTAGCAAGAGTGAAACTCCAACGCACAGCGACCTTTCATTCCCTTGTTTCGTCGTGGCACACCCCCCCCCCCCCAGATATACCAAGAAAGCCCCGAAGTTCTTTGACATTGGTTGGCCTCCTTCACATCCACAATTTGCATTTTTGATTCATTGGTAGACACAGGATAATAGCCCCAGTCTTGCGAAGCGCGTGAAGAAGAGCGATGCCCATGAAATTGAGAGTTTTTATCAGCAGTACTACGAGAACTACGTCCGTGCACTTGACAAAGGGGAACAAGCTGACCGGTAATTCTGAAGCTCCAAACCAGAGCTCTATCTCGTTATAAATCTAATCCTAGCCATGACACACCCTGTCCCATGCCAATGTCGCCTTCAGGGCCCAACTTGGAAAGGCCTACCAGACCGCCGGAGTCCTCTTCGGGGTGCTCCGCGCCGTCAACAAGAATGAGAAGGTTGAAGAAGTCAACCCAGAGGTTCGTGCTCACTGTTTAATCTAATTAGCTCAATTGAAATCTAGGACTCTCGAACGCGACGACTTCCTCTGATATTCTGCTTCACAGATTATTCGCTTGCACAAGGATGTGCAGATTCTATCCGGATAAGCAGTGTAGAAGATCTAGGAGCAAGCTGCCTTTCTCACTGGAAAAGGGGAATACTAGATAGAGTCTGGGATTTCTCTCATTCCCTTTTGTTTGTTTGGGGCCCCGGGTTGGTTCGTTTCCTCCTCCTATCTACGCAATTCTCTGTCTTCGTTCGTGATCATCTTAGGCGAAAGGTTCACTGGCTGTTTTTTACGGTTGTTCGTCTTCACAGGCCCGTACGACGAAAGCTGTTCTTAAAACGAATGCCACCACGGTTACGGTAAAGTATGCAGGATCCATAAACGGAGATGAAGAATGGGAACTAAATTAATTTAGCTACCTATCTAATTTATTGCTGCAGCACCTCACCGAAGTGGACCGGAGTAGTATCAACATATCTTCCCGTCTTATCAGTTAAGATTTTGCGTTTGGAAGAGTGTCGGCTCGGCCTGGGGCGGCCAGCCGTGCAACATGCGCATCCTGTGCTGGCTAAGAGCAAGTTTAACAGTGCCCTTATTCGCCCGACTCGTAAAACGCGAGTAAGGACGCCTGTACCCTGTTTTTACGGGCTGAAATGTGCCGGTGGAGATCAGCGCCCTTTTTACGGTGCATTTCAGCCCGTAAAAACAGGAATTCTAGCACAAATTCAAGTTGCAAACATTTCATGCATAGTTTCAACATCAAATCAACAACATAGTTCGCATCAAATGCATACGCAGAACAGCAGGAGGTGGAGATGCAATGGCCAGATGAAGGCCGCTGCGGCCGGCCGGCCGCTTCTGGCTCACCCGCTTCCTCTTAGGCTTCGATGTCGGCGCAGGGGCCAAAGCCGGTGCAGATGCTGTCTGGATGAGGTGCGTACCCGCCCTCTTCCTCTTCTTCACGCTAGTGGCTGCGA
Source organism: Avena atlantica (assembly GCA_910589765.1). Lineage (NCBI taxonomy): Eukaryota > Viridiplantae > Streptophyta > Magnoliopsida > Poales > Poaceae > Avena > Avena atlantica. The sequence continues at coordinate 439,507,096 of OU342736.1, read as the reverse complement.
CCATCTTGGCGACATCCGTGGAGGTCGGAAGACCTCCGGCAGCCCTAGGAGAAAAGGTGAGCGGCGGAGATGGTCCCCAGGCTATGGCGCGCCGCCAGCGGACAACGGGATCGATCCTAGTCCATGCCGTCAGTATTCGGCTATGGTGGCGCAGGAGACGGCGAGGGCGCGGAGATCGGCGGCGGGCGGGAAGGGGGAACGAGCTGAAATCTCTCGCGCACAAAGGAACGGTGGAGTGCGGAGCGCGTTCGGGTCGCCCTCTCCAACCCTGGTTTGTGCGGGCGGAGAGTAGGTTTAGAGCAAGTCTAACACCGCCCTTATTCGTCCGGTCATGTTTTACGGGTTGTGAATAAGGGCGCTGATCTCCGCCGGCGCATTTCAGCCCGTAAAAACAGGAATTCTAGCACAAATGCAAGTTGCAAACATTTCATGCATAGTTTTAACATCAAATCAACAACATAGTTCGCATCAAATGCATACGCAGAACAACGGGAGGCGGAGATGGAGTGGTCGGCGGGAGGCCGCTGCGGCGGGCCGGCTGCTTCTGGCTCACCCGCTTCCTCTTAGGCTTCGACGCCGGCGCAGGGTCAGTAGCCGGTGCAGATGCTGTCTGGATGAGGTGCGTACCCGCCCTCTTCCTCTTCTTCATGCTAGTGGCCGCGACCATCTTGGCGACATCCGTGGAGGTCGAAAGACCTCCGACAACCCCAAGAGAAATGGTGAGCGGCGGAGAGGGTGCCCCAGGCTGCGGCGCGCCGCCAGTGGACAGCGGGATCGATCCGTGGTCCATGCCGTAAGTATCCGGTGGCGGCGCAGGAGACGGCGGGGGCGCGGAGATCGGCGGCGGCGGGCGGGCGGGCGGGAAGGGGGAACGAGCTAAAATCTCTAGCGCGCAAAGGAACGGTGGAGTGGGGGGCACGTTCGGGTCGCCCTCTCCAACCCTGGTTTGTGCGGGTGGAGAGCAGGTTTACGAGTCGGCCCTTACTTTTTTTAAGGATCCCGTGATTTGAGGGTACTTATCGCCGCCGATTTCTCGCCAAAAATCTTAAAACGACGGTTATTTTAAGGGTTTGCCCCGTTTAAGGGTGTTGTTAGAGCGAGTCTAACATCGCCCTTATTTGTCCGGCTCGTAAAACGCGAGTAAGGGCGCCCGTACACAGGAATTCTAGCACAAATGCAAGTTGCAAACATTTCATGCATAGCTTGAACATCAAATCGACAACATAGTTCGCCTCAAACGCATACGCAGAACTACGGGAGGCGGAGATGGAGTGGTCGGCGAGAGGCCGCTGCGGCCGGCCGGCCGCTTCTGGCTCACCCGCTTCCTCTTAGGCTTCGATGTCGGCGCAGGGGCCAAAGCCGGTGCAGATGCTGTCTGGATGAGGTGCGTACCCGCCCTCTTCCTCTTCTTCACGCTAGTGGCTGCGACCATCTTGGCGACATCCGTGGAGGTCGGAAGACCTCCGATAGCTCCGGGAGAAACGGTGAGCGGCAGAGAGGGTGCCCCAGTCTGCGGCGCGCCGCCAGCGGACAGCGGGATCGATCCGTGGTCCATGCCGTCAGTATCCGGCTGCGGCGGCACAGGAGACGGCAGGGGCGCAGAGATCGGCGGCGGCGGGCGGACAGAAAGGGGGAACGAGCTGAAATCTCTCGCGCGCAAAGGAACGGTGGAGTGCGGGCACGTTCGGATCGCCCTCTCCAACCCTGGTTTGTGCGGGTGGAGATTGGGTTTACGAGTCAGCCCTTACTTTTTTAAGGGTTGTGTGATTTAAGTGTACTGATGACCGCAGATTTCTCGCTAAAAACCTTAAAACAACGGTTATTTTAAAAGTTTGTCACGTTTAAAAGATGCTGTCAGACTTGCTCTAACAACCAGCAACCGCCGCGCCCGGAACTAGTTGTGGTCTTGGATTCGCGGGGTCGATCGAAGTTCTTGATCGGCCCAAATTTTCGATGTTTCCCGTAGGGCTCGTGTGTATGTTTTGTGCGGTCCGGCTGAAACGAGGAACCTATTGACCCGCCGTCCTGGCTTGTGGCCCGGACACAAGGTCCTATATGCCCCGAGATGGGTGTATTATTTGGTGAACTGATGGAATGGCCTACGGTAGTTCCGGCATGCCTCCAGCACGTTAGACAGCAGCGTCCCCATTGCCGCCTGCAGTGAAATCCAGGGAGCTGCAAATGAGAGAGATGGCAGCGTACTAACCTACTACGTAGATGAAACCAAGAGTTCATGATGCAGGAGGACTGGACTACTAAACCGACTCAACTACCGGGCGAGGTAAAGAGTTGTTCATATCCAGCAAAACATATCCAAGGGAAGGCAAAGCTCCAATGGAAGACGAAGCAGCCGCGTCTGTCTGTCCGTGTGCATACCTTCCAACTGCACAGCTTCTGCCGCCAAACAGACAAAATGTCATCTGATTACCTGGCGCCAAAATTCAGGGCTTCTTTGCCGCGCGCGATCAAACGAATGCGATCACTCATCGGCACCGCGCCGCGGTCGACTCCAATCGACAACAAAGGCAACGTGCCGCCGTCGCGGACGATTATCAGTTCTGAAGACGACGCGCGGCCGCGGCATCACTGACGAACACAAACAGAGCAGGAGCCAGTCTGAAGTTCAGACAATGAACGAGCGAACTACACAACAGAATCATAGTAAAAAGAAAGGGCACCTTGGCTGCTCCTGAACCCTCATATCATGACATCATCCTTTAATCAACCCACGCTCTAAAATAAAATATTCCACAAGTTTTAATCAATAACGTCGAAGCACTGATGATAAAATCTTTGCACTGAAGCATGCAACTCACAATGTCTGCCATAAGGCCAAAACGCGATACTTCTTTTGAGGATTTCAGATAGAAATACATGCAGACCAAGCCATCAAGAGCTGCTATTGCGAAATTTCCAGTGCGTTTCATCAAGTGTTACATTGCAATAATATCATCAATCCTGGAAGAATGCATAAACCATACCCAAGTACTTCCTGAGGATTTCTCTTTCTCTTGAATTCTATGTGTAATCACAAGTATTTTTCTGCACCGATGTCTTCTGCACTATAAACCTGCAATTTTTAACAACATTTGATATATTAGAACACCAATGCATTATGTACTTAGAGAAAACTTGAAATCGAAAAGCACTTGCACATACCGTCAGTAGATCAGTAAAACTTGGGATGAACCCAGAACGTCGGTATTATTATTCTGACTTTGTGTTGTTATTGTACTGCTTCTCACTTACCAAACTGAAACAGTCATCGATCAGGTTCCCCATTTCACAGAGGCTGATACTTTGACGGTTTGCACCAATTCTGCAATGACTAAAGCAGAGGTGGGATGCAATAATGTTAGACAAGAGGAAGAAAATGGAGTGCAAACAAGATGATTGGTTGTATTTTACCTTCATGAAGAGATGGTGGGCGTGAATGTAAGCGGAGAGAGTCGCGGGCGTCCGGACGATGGCTGTCTGCTGTGATGACGCGCCGTCTTCAGGGATGATGACACGATCATACATACTACCTCCGTCTCACAACGTAAGACTTTTAGCAAGCTATTTTAGCTTCTTAAAAAGACTTATATTGTAAAACAGAGAGAGTAGTTGTTAAAGTTGTGAACCAAGTTCGTATGAAGCTAACTTCTGACGACACTACATATGTTTTTACTTCACAAAAAAATACAGGACATATAAAAGACACAAACATGTACATTCTCAAAACCATCGAAAATGTTTTGATCATTTAAAAATGTATTTTCCGCAATGGAAGCATCTTCTCCCGTGAACCAGACCGCGCCTCCTAGCATTAGTACCTATAATTGTTGGGCCACGTGGAGACGCAACGCTTGCAACTTTTTTTCCTATGTGATAAACCCAAGATCTAGCTAAGATAGAAGCCCACGAAGATTATTACTAGATACGTGCTTGCCCAGTGTCATCCTTGTTCCGCATGTTCACATGAACAACTCCGGCTCCGGCGAACTCTTTCGTATCCATATCGATGACACGATGTCTTTGACGGTATCCATTACTACTCGGAGGAGCAACACCGGCAGACTGTTAGGTCCGGTGCGACGACAAGGGACTGGCGGTGGAGACGCTAGGGTTCCCAACAAATGGGAGTGTCTAACCATATCCCCTAATCACTGGCGGCACATGACAAGCAAGTGAGCAAGGCTCTGCCTTCCTTCTTCGTTCCCATGGTGCCTCGCTGAGACTAGCATCTCGCCAGCGTCACTTCCCACCCGTACGTGTGTGTGACCACAGAGGCGGTTCGCTTGAGCTTATTGTGTGGGAGAGTGAGGGACATCTGCCACTTTGCCGAGTCGTACATCGGAGCTGGGCATGGGATATTGGAGCCAGACTCGAGCATGGATACGCAGTACGAGGATGACACTACCCAGAGTGAGTCATCAATTCCGCACCGCGCGTCAAGTGGTAAGATCCCGTGGTCTACTAGCTGGAGCCGGACCTTGTGGTGTTCGTGATCTTGATACCGTAGGGCAAGTAGAAGTTTTTTGCTTTTTCTCCATGGCCCGCATGGCATAAGGTGGAGCTCTCTGTAAGGGGTGCCTCAGCTCAACAACCCTGGCACTCGGCCAGAGCCCGTAAGCCATGCCAGGATCTCGGTGAGGATTCTACGGGATATGATTTGTACCCAACTCAAATCGAATCTAGATCTTGTTATGGTTTTCGCTCGGTTGTAAGTTGGCTCGACACGTGTAACCTTGTCATTCACATACATTCTCTCATACCCATCATCCACCAGCATATACAGGCTTGATATCTCCTCGTGTTTGTCCCCGAGCACACAAAAATACTTGAAACCGCCACAAAATGGAGTAGGGTTGTTGTCGGAAGTGATTATCCGGGTTCGAATCCGTATACTCTTTCTCTATGTGTTACTACCTAAGCATGTCGAATGTGTTGAATTGTAATTCTATACGGGCTTGGTTCGGCCCAGTTCGGTTAGGGTTTTACCTCTCCCCCCCTCTCTCTCTTTCCTATATAAACACTTGTAATCCTTTATGATCAATAATATACAAAACATATTCGTCTTCTTGGTATCAGAGCCAGGAGCGCCTCCCTCCGTGTGGTGCCGCCCATGGCAACCTCCATCCCGCCCACCACCACCATACCTCCTGCTACACTCAACGCCTCCGGCACTCCTGCTACCCCCAACGCCCCCGACGAACTCCCGATCACCACTTCCCTCCCCACCTCTTCCCAAAACCCCCCAAACCCTACCAACACCGATGCCCTAGACCTCCGAACCCTCACGGCCAATCTGCCGATCGTCAACACCACCTATGCGCAGCCATCCTTCACCTTCCCACCACCGCCATACCCACTTCAACCCACCTAACATCCAATCTAGGCATCCACATCCACAACTACATCAAGTTCCAGGTTAACTCCGCTGGCGAAAACTTCTCAAAGTGGAGGCACACCATCACCTTCCTCCTCACCATGTACAAGGGTATGGATCACATCACCGTAGGCACGGCACCTGACTCCCCCGACAATCTCTGGATTGTTGTGGACATCTACATCTCCTTGTGGTTCATGGGAACCTTGAGAGATGACCTCTACTGCCTCGTCTCCGTCTCTGATGATCGAGCCTGATCTACCTGGACACACATCATGCGCTTCTTCCTCGACAACAAGGCTTCACGCTACCTCTTCCTCAGCAAGGCGTTCCGCAACACCCCACATGGCGATCTCTCGATCTCCACCTACGCCAGCAAAATGAAGCAGATCGCAGATGATCTCGCTACGATCGGCCGCCCTGTTGACGACCATGACCTCACCCTCCAGTTCATCGATGACTTGGGTGATTAGTACAAGCTACATGCCGAGATCCTCAAGACGCGGTGCCCTCATTCGCCGATGCCTGCTCCCGTCTTCAGTGCACCGAGGTCGACGCCACCTCCCAACTTGTCGGTGCCTAGGCGCTTTCCGTCTAGACAGGCGGTCGTGGCACCCCGAGCACCAATACCGACAACGCACGCCCACCCGGCATCAGCCCCAACTACCACGGCTGGAACCCTATTCCCGGCTTTTAGTATGGCCAACACAATTAGCATGGAGGCCGTGGTGGAGCACAACAGCAAGGCGGTGGCCGAGGCCACGGTGGAGCCTATCAGCAGCCCTACTCGTGCAGACGATGTGGGGGCCAATAGCAGCAGCCCTGGATTGGCTACTTTGCACCTACGGGGACACAGTTCCCGCCACGCTCTCCTTGGATACCGCCAAACTCTTCTGCCGTCCTCGGTCTGCATCCCGGCATGCCGACCCAGTCTTACCCACTGATGCACACTCCTGCTCCATCACCTACGCCCCAGCCTGCACCACCGCTGTCATGGGACTACACTGCCCTCTACCAGTCTTCTCCGAGCTACGGTGTTGTGTTCCCTCAGCCAGGACAAAACTGGATCATGTACTCCGGCGCCACCTATCATGTCATCGGCAACCAAGGTATATTGACCTCGTCTCATTCCCGTTTAGGCATTAATTCTCACCATATTATCATTGGTAACGGTTCTCGTCTTCATGTTGTTGCTACTAGTACTTCTCACCTCACACCTTGCCCCTTTGTTCTCAATGATGTCCTTGTTTTTCCATCCATCATCCAAAGCATTTATGCCACTCATAAATTTATTTGTGATAACAATTGTTCCATTGAATTTGACCCTTTCGTCTTTTCCTTGAAGTATCTTTTCACCAGGAGGGTCCTCATGTAGTCTAATAGCTTCGTGACCTCTACCCATTATTCAGCGATCAGGGCGCCACCACCACCACTGCCCTTGCTGTCACCGCCGATCTCTGGCATCGACGTCTCGGCCACCCCAGCTCCTCTGCCATGTCACATTTACCTTTAGAATTTCTTTCGAGTTGTAATAAAAGTGCAGCATCTCAAACTTTTTGTGATGCCTGCCAGTTAGGGAAACACAAAAAATTACCTTTTGCTACTTCACACTCCCATGCTTCATCTCCATTTGATCTTATTCATTGTGATTTATGGGCGTTCCTGTTCTTAGCTGTTCCTGATACAAATATTACTTAGTAATTCTCGCTGATTTCTCGCATTTTTCCTGGGTGTTTCCTCTACGAGAAAAATCTGACACTTGTGATACTCTTCTACGTTTCTTTGCCTTTGTAGTAACTCAATTTCAAACAACCATACACTGCCTTCAATGTGATAACGCTGGAGAATTTCTCACCACAAATTTACGCACACACCTATCCTCCCATGGCGTCTCACTTCGCCTCTCCTGTCCCTATACATCTCCACAAAACGGCCGTGCCGAGAGCATGGTCTGCACCACCAACGACATCATTCGAACCCTCCTCTTCCAATCCAAATTACCACCAGCCTTCTGGGTAGAAGCTCTTAACACTACCAATCATATCCTTAACATTAGACCATACCGCGTCATCGGAAACTTTACTCCCTACTTTCTTCTTTACGGTGTCCATCCCACATATGATCACCTTTGTACCTTCGGCTGTTTATGCTTCCCCAATCTGTCACACTCCATTGACCATAAACTATCCCCACGTTCCACATGCTACGTTCTTCTTGGTTATCCACGGGAACACAAAGGGTACTAGTGCTTTGATATCTCCACTAGAAAAATTATCATCTCTCGACACGTAGTTTTCGATGAAAATTATTTTCCCCACACAGCCGGCACAACCAACCTCACACCACGAGCTTTCATAGACAATCCTCCACCTACACCGGATCCCACTGAAATCCTCCTCGAGCCCCGCGCCCAATCATTGCCAACCAACCAAAATCTGCCACCTAACCCCTGTCCCTGCCTCCTACCTCCCTGTCCCCATCGCCACCCATCACTCCCGTCTCCTAGGCTCCGACAACGCCCAGCTCACCGACATCACCACCAACCGCATCCGCCTCGTGCTCCACGCCACCAACCGCCACCCTACCATCCTCCATTCCCAGCCTGCCATGTCCGCTGGTATCGCCTCCCCGCGATGTCCCGGTAACTCCACCCGCTATGCACACCCGTGCCAAAACAAACTATTTTATGCCTAAACAACACTTTAACTTATCTGCTCCCGCTGATATTTCCCCTATCCCTTTGTCATACCGTACAACACTTAAAGAAAATCGTTGGCACGATGCTATGCGTGATGAATTTAATGCTCTAATACGGAATGACACTTGGTCTTTGGTTCCTTGTCCTGTAGGTGACAATGTGGTTATTGGAAAGTGGATATTTCATCAAAAACTGAACCCCGATGGCTCTCTTTCTCGGTACAAGGCTCGCTGGGTCCTAGGATTTACTCAACAAGTGGGTGTTGATTATGGAGAAAGTTTCAGTCCAGTTGTGAAACCTGCTACCATTCGTGTGGTCCTTAGCATTGTTACCTCGAGCTCATGTCCTATTCATCAACTGTACATGAAGAATGCCTTTTTGCATGGTGAACTTGCTAAAACCGTGTAATGCCCTCAACCAGCTGGATTTGTTGATTCTGCTAACCCTACACACGTTTGCAAGCTCAATAAATCTCTCTATGGTCTGAAATAGACACCTCACACCTGGTTCCTTCGGTGTGCTGCTTACTTTCACGGCCTTGGGTTCATTATCTCAAAGAGTGATTCCTCCCTCTTCATATACCACTCTACCAAGGAAACTGCTTACTGGTACGTCCAATTTTCATCACCATTCTATATCATAATTTGCCTCTATTCATTGATATATTTCATATTAAGAGATGTTACTTATATCTTTTCATCTGTTTTTGCATATTGGATGATTCTTAGAGGATGAACTGCCGGAGTCAGGATTCTGATGGAAAAAGCGGTGTTTTGATGCAATTTTGTGAAGATCATAAAAATACCAGAAGAACTACGGAAAATCCTATTTTCCAAGAAGACGAAGAATGCCAGAAGGGGAGGCGGAGATGGGCCATAGGGGGCCCACATCCCCCAGGTGCGGGCCACCCCTAGGCCGTGCCTACAGGGGGTGTGGCCCACCTATGGCTCCGCCCTCTCGCCTATATCTTCTCCTCGAAACCCTAATACACGGGGAGCGACCACAGAAAGATTCCGCCACCTCTGCGGGGCGGAAAACACCGAGAGAGAAAGAGCTCTCCGGCAGACAGATTTCTGCCGGGGAAATTCCTTCCCGGAGAGGGGAGATCGTCGCCATCAACACCATCATCAAGTTAGACTTCATCGGGATCATCATCATCATCCACACCATCATCTCCACCAGCACCATCATCATCACTCCATCCCGCTATAACAGTTCTGTTGAATCTTGCATAGTTCTTAGGGGAAACTTTCCCGGTGTTGATTACTATTGTAGTTGATGCTTGTGAGTGGAACCTTCGGGTTATTGTTTATGTTCAGATTGTTATTCATCACCATATCATCTTTGATCTTGATCCATATGATGTCTCGTGAGTAGTTTGTTTAGTTCTTGAGGACATGCGAGAAGTCATGTTGTTAGTTGTGGATTTGTGTTGAGATATTATTCGATGGTTTAGTATATAAGTTGTGGTGCTATTCTTCTAGTGGTATCATGTGAACATCGACTACATGATACTTCACCATTTATGGGCCTAGGGGAATGCATTGTGTATTTGGCTACTAATTATGGGGTTGCACAAGGGAGTGTAGGATCTCAGAGTTTAAGGCCGTGGTTAGGTTTATACCTTAATTGCTTTCTTATAGTTGCGGATGCTTGCAAGGGGTTTAATGACAAGTATGTATTAGTCCAAGTAAGGTCGGTACATTAGCACAGGTTCACCCACACAACACTTACAAAACCAAATAAGACTACTCAGCTATATGAAGCGAAAGCACTTGACAGAATTCCCATGTGTCCTCGAGAACATTTGGTCCTCATTAGTATTTCCACTGGTTTGTCCTTTGCTAAGAAAGGATTGGGACACTTGCTGCAATTGTTTGATGTTTTATTTACTTGCACTTTATTTCTTTGCTTTACTAGAAAACCCCTAAAAATCCGTTTGCTAAGTATTTACAGAGATTTCCTGCTCCATACCACTAGTCAACACCTTCTGCTCCTCGTTGGGATCGACACTCCTATTTATCGAAAGTACTATGATACACCCCCTATACTTGGGGTCATCAATACTATTTTCTAGAGCCGTTGCTGGTGAGTGACGTGCTATTGAAGAGTGGAACTGGTAAAGGAAACTTCTACTGTGAGTATTTATTTTTATTTATGTTTGTTACTTTGTTTCCAATATGGATAACCCACTTGGTTTTCTATTTGGGAACACTAATAACACTGTTAGGGTAGTAGATGAACCACCACCAATTGAGATAGATCCTTTTAAGATACCTACATGTATTGTTTATCATGTTATGGATAATTATTATTTAGGGGATGCAACTGTCCATCCTGGTGATCACTTGCTCTTTATCCATGAATTATGCGGGTTGTTTAAGTGTGCAGGTATCACAACTGAATAGGTGAATAAGAAGTTACTCTCTATATCATTGAAAGGAAGAGCTGAAGAATGGTATAAGTTGTTGAAGAATGGACAATTCATGGAATGGGAGGAAATAGTACCTCTCTTTCACTCTAAATTCTATCCTTCCAGTGAGATTCATAAGGATAGGAACCTAATATATAACTTTTGTCCTCATGATGGAGAGAGTACAGCTCAATCTTGGGGGAGATTGAAGTTACTAATGCTTCAATTTCCTATTCATGAACTCCCTAACAATATTATTATCAATAACTTTTATGCTAGGCTTTCTCTTCATGATAAAGATTTACTAGATGCTTCTTGTGTTGGATCATTCACACATATGAAGGAAGAAGCTAAATGGGAACTCCTAGACCGTATTCAAGAGAACACTGAAGCATGGGAGAATTACAAAGGAAGAAAGTCAGGTATAAACTATAATTATGAATGCATTAAATCCTTTATGGGAACTGATGACTTCCGTGATATTAGTACTAAGTATGGTATTGATTCTCAAGTTCTTGCAAAATGTTTTAAGGCCTTTGCCTCTTATATTGAAATTCCCAAAAAGTAGTGGATCAAGTACCACACTCCTTATAAAGATGTTGTTTCCCATGTTCCTGTTAGCATTGAAGTTTGTACTGTTGATCCTATCTTGCATGAACCTTATGCTGAGAAAATCCCTTTTCCTGATAAGGTAAAGGAACATTCTATCATAGCTAATGTGATTAGCAAAAGTGCAAAGAAAACCGTGGAACCCGATGAGAAAATAAACATTGAACCTGTGGTAGCTATTGTGAAAGATCTTGTTACTAAAAATATAGAGGATGAGCACATTATCTTCTGTGAAGACGCTTCCAATATTGTCTCTCATCCTAGAAAATCTAGAAAAGCTAGTGTCTCTGTGCTTTCTGTTAGAATTGGTGATCATTGCTATTATGGTTTATGTGATATTGGTGCTGGTTCTAGTGCTATTCCTTATGAGCTTTACAGGGAAATTATGCATGAAATTGGTCCTTGTGAGCTTAAGTACATTGATGTGGTTATTCACCTTGCTAATAGAGAGATAGTCTGTCCAATTGGCATTGTAATAGATGTGGAAGTTCTTTGTGGTAAGATCAAATATCCTGATGATTTTATAATACTTGGTTCTGAAGCTAGTAGAACCTATCCTATTATCTTTGGTAGACCCTTCTTAAATACTTGTGGGGCTATCATAGATTGTAGGAAGAATATTTTTTGACTAAGTTTGATGGAGAGTATTATGAGTTTAATTTTTCCAAATTTGCTAAAACTCCTTATGAAACTAAACTGCCTAATGAGGATTTCAGGGTTGAACAACTTTCTGCTATTTCTCTTGATCCTAACAATGCCTTGCAGCAGTTTATGGAAGATCATGAAAGCGAGGTCTTCATGAAGGAAAGAAATGAGATTGACGAGGCTTTCCTTCGTCAACCTGAGCTACTTAAGCATAACCTACCCATGGAAGATTTGGGTACCACACTACCACCTAAAGGGGACCCTGTTTTAGAATTAAAACCTCTACCTGGTGATCTTAAATATGCTTATCTAGATGATAAGAAAATATATCCTGTTATTATTAGTTCTAAACTTTCAAGAAAGGAAGAGGAAAGGTTATTGGAAATATGGAAGAAACACCGAGGAGCTATGGGGTATACTCTTGATGATTTAAAAGGGATTTCTCCCACTATATGTCAGCATGTTATTAATATAGAACCCGATGCAAAACTAGTTGTTGAACACCAACGCCGTTTAAATCCTAAGATGAAGGATGTGGTAAGAAATGAGGTATTTGAACTCCTTGATGTTAGTATTATTTACCCTATTGATGATAGTCAATGGGTTAGCCCTGTTCATTGTGTCCCAAAGAAAGGGGGAATCACTGTTGTGCCTAATGAAAATAATGAGCTTATACCCCAAAGAGTAGTGGTTGGTTATAGGATGTGCATTGATTTAGAAAGGTTAATAAAGTTACTAAGAAAAATCATTATCCTCTGCCTTTTATTGATCAAATGCTAGAAAGACTGTCTAAAAAACTCACATTTGTTTTCTTGATGGTTATTATGGGTTCTCTCAAATTTCTGTGAGAGCACAAGACCAAGAGAAAACTACCTTCACTTGTCCTTATGGAACTTATGCTTATAGGCATATGCCTTTTGGTTTATGTAATGCTCCTGCTACCTTTGAGAGATGCATGTCTGCTATTTTTCATGGTTTTTGTGAATAAATTGTGGAGGTTTTCATGGACGATTTCTCCGTCTACGGAACTTCTTTTGATAATTGATTGCACAATCTTGATAAAGTTTTGCAGAGATGTAAATAAACTAACCTTGTTCTTAATTGGGAGAAATGCCACTTCATGGTTAATGAAGGGATTGTTCTTGGACTCAAAATTTCCGAAAGAGGTATTGAAGTAGACATAGCCAAAATTGCAGCAATTGAGAAGATACTCTGCCCTAGGGATATAAAAGGTATTCGTAGTATCCTTGGTCATGCTGGTTTCTATAGGAGGTTTATTAAAGATTTCTCCAAAATTTCAAAGCCCCTTACTAACCTTCTTCAAAAAGATGTACCTTTTTTTGATGATGATTGTAAGGAAGCTTTTGAAACTTTGAAGAAAGCTTTGACTACTGCTCCTATTGTTCAACCACCTGGTTGGAGTTTACCTTTTGAAATTATGTGTGATGCTAGTGATTTTGTTGTGGGTGTTGTTCTTGGGCAACGTGTTGATAAGAAGTTGAATGTTATTCATTATGCCAGCAAGACTCTAGATGCTACACAAAAGATTCTTAGCTGTAATCTTTGCATGTGATAAGTTTAGACCCTATATTGTTGATTCAAAGGTTACTATTCATACTGATCATGCTGCTATTAAGTACCTTATGACAAAGAAAGACGCTAAGTCTAAGATTATTAGATGGGTGTTGCTTTTACAAGAGTTTGCTCTGCATATTGTAGATAGGAAAGATGCTGAAAACCCAGTTGCTAATAATTTATCTCGTTTGGAAAACATTTCTTTTGAACCTTTGCCTGTTAATGATAGTTTTCCAAATGAATAGTTGGCTGCAATAAGGGTAAACCCGCATGAGAGTCCTTGGTATGATGATTATGCTAACTTTATTGTTTCCAAGTATTTGCCTCCAACCTTTACAACCCAGCAAAGAAGGAAATTCTTTTATGATATGAGGCATTACTTTTGGGATGACCCACATTTATATAAAGAAGGAGTAGATGGTATTATGCGAAGATGTGTTCCAGAGTATGAACAACAAGAGTATTGAGAAAATGTCATGGCAGTGCTTATGGAAGACATCATGCTGGGATAGGACTGCACAAAAAGTTTTACAATCTGGATTTTATTGGCCTACCCTTTTTAAGGATGCAAGGAAGTTTGTTTTATCTTGTGACGAATGTCAAAGAGATGGTAACATTTCTAGATGCAATGAAATGCCTATGAATTATTCTCTTGTTATTGAATCTTTTGATTGTTGGGGATTTGAATTTATGGGTCCTTTTCCTCCTTCAAAAGGGTATACTCACATTCTTGTTATTGTTGACTATGTTACAAAGTGGGTAGATGCCATACCTACAAACAACGCTGATGGTAATACCTCTTTAAAAATGCTTAAAGATGTTATTTTTCCAAGGTTTGGTGTGCCTAGATATCTCATGACTGATGGAGGCTCTCATTTTGTTCATGGTGGTTTTAGGAAAACTCTTGCCAAATATGATGTTAACCATAGAATTGCTCCAGCTTATCACCCCCAAACCAGTGGGAAAGTAGAACTTTCCAATAGGGAAATTAAATCTATCTTGCAGAAGACTGTTAATAGATCTAGGAAAAATTGGGCTAAAAAGTTGAATGACGCTTTATGGGCTTATAGAACTGCTTATAAAAATCCTATGGGAATGTCTCCTTACAAAATGGTTTATGGGAAAGCTTGTCACTTGCCTTTAGAATTAGAACACAAAGCTTATTGGGCAGTGAAAGAACTGAATAGAGATTTTAAACTTGCTAGTGAGAAAAGATTGCTTGACTTGAGTACCTTAGATGAGTGGAGAAGTGAAGCTTATGAAAATGCTAGACTCTTTAAGGAAAAAGTAAAAAGATGGCATGATAGGAGAATTCTCAAAAGGGAGTTCCATGTTGGTGAGAAAGTTCTTTTGTATAGGTCTCGTCTCAGATTTTTTGTAGGGAAACTACTCTCAAAATGGGAAGGACCTTTTGTTATTGAGGAAGTGATTGTTCAAGGGCTATCAAAATATCTTCTTTGAAGGACAACACCACACATGTGGTGAATGGTCAAAGGATAAAACATTATATTTCTGAGATTCTTATAATGAAGATGTTGATATTATTCAAATGGTGACTCCAGAAGAATTTATTAGAAACCAAACACCAGAATCTGTAGAGTCCGTCTGTGAATAGGTAAAAAGTGTTGCAAACTGAAGGTTCGTGAAAACCCTATCTTTTTATATTTTTGTTATTTTTATTACATACAGAAGGCTACGAGACGAAACATAGGAGGAAATTGAGGCCAGGGTGGCCACACCCACCCTAGGTGCGGGCCCCAGCTAGCCGCGCCTGGAGGGGGTATGATCCCCCTGAACTCCATCTCTGCCTTGTTTTCGCACATTACCTTCCTTATGCATTGAAACTTCGTAATATATAACCCCCTGGATCCCTCGAGGTTCGTTTATCGTGTTCTCATCGTGTTTCTGTTTCGATATGTTTCTGTCAGGCAGATTCTCAGCTTTGGAGTCACAATGTCTTCCTATGGATCACCCATGGAGGATTCCTCCGCGGATGTCATCAACCCGTACATGTATGAATTGAGGATTCATCCCAAGGAAATGATTCTCAAGGATGGGAAGGTGCAGATGAAAGAAGTTCAAGGCCCTAAAGGAGAAGGTAGTCTGGAAGACGGGATGGAAGCATTGGAGCAGGAAGTTTTCAGGTACAAGAAGATGGCAGAACGCGAAGTGGATGTCATCCATAAGATAAGTTCAGAACTCATCCCCAAGCACAAGGAGGAGGTTGCTAAGCTCCAAGACGAAATCCTCTCACTCCATCAGGCCACCAACCAATTACAAGCACAACTCTATGACATACAAAATCAAAACTGTGAGTATGAGGCTAGATTTAATCGCATAAGCTTTGCTGCTAGTTTCAGGATTGTGGAAACCAAGACATCCTTTGTGGACGGGGAGCCTTTACCTTGTAAGTCTGATGATGACAAGGGACCATCACCACTGAAGGAGTAATTCGTCATCAGATTTGGCATCCCCTTGGCTTGTCCCAAGCTTGGGGGAGTGCCGCGGTATTACATCATTATCTTTTATCTTTTACCTTTTTAGTAGATTCATATCTTGGGTAGAGAAGTTATCTTATAGGTTGGTTTGCATTGTGGAAGTATCTCTCCTTTAGTTGGTCATCTATGTATCCCTTGGTGTGAGTGCCTTTATGGAATGTTAATGAGAAGTTTTATCTTTTACTTTTTACACTTCTTATTTTAGTTTGCAATCTGTATTATATGATTGATCTTGTTGATCAGTATTGGCATCACTTTGGGAGCATCAAGTAGATCAAAATTGGTTTTGGCAAACTGAACTCTGGTCAGTAGCAACACTTTTTGAGGTTTGAAAGGAAAATAGAAAAAGCTTACATGTATTTTGTATCATTTATTTTCTTTCTTGATTGGCTCATAAGCTTAGTAATCTTTATTTAAGATCTTTTGTGTCTTCAAGGAAGATTGCATGTTTGGCTTTATCACTTGTAGGTTTGCTTGTTTCCTTCAACTCTTTTGCTTGCTACCCAGCCTTTCTAGCCAAAAACCTGTTTTGAGAAGGCATACTTCTCATGCTTCCAACCCCTTTGAACCAAAACTTGTGACATTTGTGTCCACCATATCTACCTATTAGCATTATTCCTATTCCAAGCAAATTCTCAAGCTTCATCTATCTTTCGAATTAAAAAATTATTTTGTTATGTGAAAACTAGTTAGTAAAGCTCTCACGAACTTGATGGCACATCTTATTTTCTTGCCCCTAATAAACTTGAACCATTGTGTCATCGAAGTTGTATATGCTTGCATCTATACGTTGGGATTAGCAGAACCATGCTGACACGGGGAACGCTTTTAACACTTGGATACTTATCCAGTTGATATCATGCTCTTTTGTTTGCGGATGTCGTCGGTGTGAAATAAAAAAAGCTTGTAAGTCCATGGAGTTATGTATGTGTGTTAGAGAAACGCCTGGGCCGCTAGCATAAGCCATTCCTAATCATGGTGGAAACCTGCAGCATAACCATAGTGAGCAATCTGTGAAGCATCCTCAATAAAAACATATGAAAATAGCAAATAAAAAGATCGCTGAGATGCTCACTGTCTGCTTGCCTTGTCATTTTGATTATGGGATAGCTCCTGTATCATGTGCAAGGGGTACCCCGTTGGCGGTTCTTTATGATACACATGTACTTACGATGACAAGAACTTACCGATAACTAAAGTTGAGTAGCATGAGGAGCGGCCCTCGTACTCAAGGGACATGAGATTGCCAAATTATATTTCGTCAAGCATATACTCCATCTTTTTTCACTTTAACCTTAATCACCTCAAGATGCTTATGGTAGGGTCAATGAGAGCTCAAAGCTAGTAAGTACCATAATATTTTGGAAGCTCTTTATGAACTTGAAATCCCTGCTTTCCTTTATGAAGGGCCTTTCTTCTACTTCTAAGTTGAGTTAGTAAACCTTTTTTCTCTCTACCTCCAGCAAGCATTTGAGTTGTTGTGTTTCAAGCATTCATATGATGGATTATTCAATCATGTTATTTATCTGCCTTGTTTGCACAAGACTCTTATCTAATGAGTACTACTTTGAAAGCCATCATTGTGAAAAACCTTTTATGTTTGAGCAAAGAGTACTCCTGTTGTAAACTTCTTTACAAAACCTTTATTTGTGAAACTTTTTGCCAACTGTTCTCTGACCAAGAACAAAGTTTGCCAATCCCAATTATGATTTATCTTTATGCATCTCTTTTGTGACTCCTATAGTTGTTGCAAGATAAGTTATATAATGGTGAGTTGCTTTCTTCTATGAGTTATGTAATGGTAAGTGTGATTTTTCTTGTCTGTATTATTTTATCGACACTTCACTCCATAAACCTGTGGACATGTTTACTGAGATCAATTTTTGCTTGGGGACAAGCGAAGGTCTAAGCTTGGGGGGAGTTGATACGTCCAATTTGCATCACCATTCTATATCATAATTTGCCTCTATTCATTGATATATTTCATATTAAGATGTGTTACTTATGTCTTTTCATCTGTTTTTGCATGTTGGATGATTCTTGGAGGATGAACTACCGGAGTCAGGATTCTAATGGAAAAAAGCGGTGTTTTGATGCAATTTCATGAAGATCAGAAAAATACCAGAAGAACTACGGAAAATCCTATTTTCCCAGAAGACGAAGAATTCTAGAAGGGGAGGCGGAGATGGGCCACAGGGGCCCACACCCCCAGGCGCGGGCCACCCTTAGGCCACGTCTATAGGGGGTGTGGCTCACCTGGCCCACCTTTGGATCCGCCCTCTCACCTATATCTTCTCCTTGAAACCCTAATACACGGGGAGCAACCACAGAAAGATTTCTCTGCCTCTGCGGGGCGGAAAACACCAATAGAGAAAGAGCTCTCTGGCAGATAGATTTCTGTCGGGGAAATTCCTTCCCGGAGAGGGGAGATCGTCGCCATCATCAAGCTAGACTTCATCGGGATCATCATCATCATCATCATCCACACCATCATATCCACCAGCACCATCATCATCACTCCATCCTGCTGCAACAATTGTGTTGAATCTTGCATAGTTCTTAGGGGAAACTTTCCCGGTGTTGATTACTATTGTAGTTGATGCTTGTGAGTGGAACCTTTGGATTATTGTTTATGTTCAGATTGTTATTCATCACCATATCATCTTTGATCTTGATCCATATGATGTCTCGTGAGTAGTTCGTTTAGTTCTTGAGGACATGGGAGAAGTCCTGTTGTTAGTAGTGGATTTGTGTTGAGATATTATTCAATGGTTTAGTATTTAAGTTGTGGTGCTATTCTTCTAGTGGTGTCATGTGAACATCGACTACATGATACTTCACCATTTATGGGCCTAGGGGAATGCATTGTGTATTTGGATACTAATTGTGGGGTTGCCGGAGTGACAGGAACCTGAAACCCCGTTAGGAAACCATTGCACAAGGGAGTGCAGGATCTCAGAGTTTAAGGTTGTGGTTAGGTTTATACCATAATTGCTTTCTTGTAGTTGTAGATGCTTGCAAGGGGTTTAATCACAAGTATGTATTAGTCTAAGTAAGGTCGGTACATTAGCACAGGTTCACCCATACAACACTTACAAAACCAAAGAAGACTACTCAGCTATATGAAGCGAAAGCACTTGACAGAATTCCCATGTGTCCTCGAGAACGTTTGGTCCTCATTAGTATTTTCACTGGCTTGTCCTTTGCTAAGAAATGATTGGGCCACTTGCTGCAATTTTTTGCTGTTTTATTTACTTGCACTTTATTTCTTTGCTTTACCAGAAAACCCTTAAAAATCCGTTTGCTAAGTATTTATAGAGATTTCCTGCTCCATACAACTAGTCAACACCTTCTTCTCCTCGTTGGGATCGATACTCCTATTTATCGAAAGTACTACGATACACCTCCTATACTTGTGGGTCCTCGTTGGGATATCATCCTTACTGCCAGCTCCACAGTGCTTCTTCAGCGTATCATTGCGTCCCTGAATTCTGAATTTGCTATGAGTGATCTTGGAGCTCTTCACCATTTTCTTGGTGTAAACGTCCATCGCACTTCTCATGGGTTATTTCTCTCTCAACAACAGTATGCCATTGATCTTCTCGAGAGGGCCAACATGCTCAACAGCAACCCGATTTCTACTTCTATTAACACTAAATGCAAATTTTCCGCCCACGATGGTCCATCAGTGTCTGATCCCTCGCATTATCGCAGTATTGTCGGCACCCTACAGTATTTGACACTGACCAGGCCGGATCTCTCCTACGTTGTTTAGCAGGTTTGCTTATTCGCGCATGATCCCCGTGATGCTCACCTACAGCTTGTCAAAAGGATCTTATGCTATGTCCAGGGTACTGCTCATCTTGGTCTCCAGCTCTATGTTGGCTCCTCGTCCGAGTTAGTGGCATACTCTGACGCCGATTGGGCAGGATGTCCCAACAGACGCAAATCTACATCTAGTTTTTGTGTTTTCTAGGCAAAAACTTCGTCTCCTGGTCCTCCAAACGACAACAAACAGTCGCAAAATCTAGTGCTGAAGCTGAATACCGTGTTGTTGCAAACTGTGTAGCTGAATATGTTTGGCTGCGTCAACTTCTAACCGAGCTGCACCAACCTCCATCTAAGGCTACAGTGGTCTACTATGATAACATCTCGGCCACTTACCTCTCCATGAACCCAATGCAATATCAGCGTACCAAGCATATTGAGATTGATCTTCACTTCGTTCGAGAACAGGTTGCTCTTGGAGAGGCTCGTGTACTACATGTTCCCACCAGCTCTCAGTATGCCGACATTTTCACCAAAGGATTACCGACCTCAGTTTTTCAGGAGTTCCGAACCAGTCTCAATATCGTACCACACCACGTTTCGACTGCAGGGGGTGTTGAATTGTAATTCTATACGGGTTCGGTTCGGCCCAGTTCGGTTAGGGTTAGAGATTTACCTCTCCCCCTCTCTCCTATATAAACATTGTTAGATCTAGCCTAACCTTGGTAGATGCTCTGTGGTGGTCGAACACGTAGATCTGAGAGGGAGAGAGAGAGAGAGAGGCACTACCTGCGCCCTGGCTTGACAAGCATGAGCCAGAGGGGATTCCGGAGCCAGTACCGGAGCTAGACCCGCCGTCGTTGGCCATGGGAAAAAGGGGGCGACGGCGTGAGCGTGGGTGGTTGAGAGTGGTGGCGGCGGAGCTTCCCGTCGGCCTAGCGCGAACCCTAATCGGTGGGTGTGTAGGTGGGGGGCTGCGGCGCACGACGAACCTCGTACCGTGTGCGTCCGGCCCCACCACCTCTTTATATGCGCGCTGGCGACAGGGGCCCACCAACCATGATAAGGTTGG
Source organism: Avena atlantica (assembly GCA_910589765.1). Classification (NCBI taxonomy): domain Eukaryota; kingdom Viridiplantae; phylum Streptophyta; class Magnoliopsida; order Poales; family Poaceae; genus Avena; species Avena atlantica. Next base: position 439,486,447 of record OU342736.1, on the reverse strand, counting down.
GCGCCCCCGATTAGGGCGCGTTGAGGGACTCTGTTCGGGCCGTTGGGCCCGAACGTGGGAGAGATCTATCTAACAAACACTCCTTTTTGATCAATATACAAAACATATTGATCTTCTGAATGTGTGTCCGCCAAACACAAATTTACTTGACTGGAAAATGTCACCACACTATTGTTTATTCTGGTGTGACTAAAAAAGGGACAGCTAGTAATTAACAACTTAGAAGAGCTAATTATATGCTAGTATTATTTTTCTTGGAACGATGGACCAACATATCCAGAAAAGGAAAACAAAATATCTACTATATGCAATGTTACGTAAAGCCAAACCAGGCATCTACATCAATATAGAAGCATGATTTGCTACACTGAAGGGCCACCTTAATTAGATCTACCTACCTAGCCATCTATCCTTCGTGGGTCATGCGCGCGTCCTCTCAGTCTTTAGGCTAACCATGGCATGTTTATCTTGTGATGATAATTACTTGAACGTGGGACTCCGTTCGGGCCGTTGGGCCCGAACGTGGGAGAGATCTATCCAACATTCTCCCCCTAGATCTCGACTTTACTTTTAACTTTGTACTTTACTTATTTCATCACAGAATGATACATAGAGCATGTTTCATCGTCTTAGCTCAATTGCCGATAGAATCAGACAGCCACTATATACCTTCATGTTCTGAAACAAATCCTGTTACTTTTGGGCCTCTATAGTACATGAATCATAGGCTTCCCGTTAAACCCATGCCGGCTATGTGTTCCTTGAACACATTGGGTGGTAAGCCTTTCGTTAGCGGATCCGCAAGCATATCCTTTGTCCTTATATGCTCGAGACTTATAGTTTGATCCTGGACTTTGTCCTTCACAACATAATACTTTATATCTATAGACTTTGAAGCATTACTCGACTTGTTGTTGTGAGCATAGAATACTGCGGGCTCGTTGTCACAGTACATCTTTAGTGGCCTGCTGATGCAGTCAACCACTTTCAAGTCGGGTAAGAATTTCTTTAACCATAACGTCTGTCCCATGGCCTCATAACATGCTATAAATTCTGCATACATCGTAGATGATGCAACTATCGACTATTTGGCGCTTCTCCACGAAATAGCACCTCCTGCGAGAGTAAAGACATACCCTGTCATGGACTTTCGGTCGTCTTTATCTCCCGCAAAATCTGCATCTGAATACCCTTTATCTCTAGGGAATCAGATCTTCTATATGTAAGCATGAGGCCTTTTGTGCCTTGCACATAACGCAAAGCTTTCTTTACCATCTTCCAGTGCTCTATGCCTGGATTCTCTTGATATCTACCGAGTACCCCGGTGATAAATGCTAAGTCAGGGCGAGTGCACACTTGTGCATACTGTAAGCTTCCAACAGCCGAAGCATATGGTACTGACTTCATTTGATCGATCTCATATTGGTTCTTTGGACATTGGGATTTCCCAAAACTACCGCCCTTGACTATGGGAGCAGGTGTTGAATTACTCGCATGCATATTGTATTTCTTTAAAATCTTTTCACAATACGCTTTCTGCGACAGTCCTAACACTCCATTTTTTCTGTCTCGGTGAATTCTATGCCCAAAACATAAGAGGCTTCACCAAGGTCTTTCATGTCAAAGTTTGATGACAAGAACTTCTTTGTTTCTAGTAGTAGACTAACATCACTGCTAGCAAGCAGAATGTCATCCACATATAGAATTAGGAAAATATATTTCCCACTTTTGAACTTTGCATAAATGCAGTTGTCCTCAACATTTTCTTTGGATCCAAATCTTTTAATTGTATCATTAAACTTTAAATACCACTGCCTAGAGGCTTGCTTTAACCCATAAATGGATTTCTTTAGGCGGCATCCCATATGTTCCTTCCCCTCCATGAAAAAACCCTTGGGTTGTTTCATGTAAACATTTTCTTCTAAATCTCCATTTAGAAATGCCGTCTTAACATCCATTTGATGCAACTCTAAATAAAAATGTGCAACTAGTGCCATGATGATTCTGAAGGAGTCCTTACATGAGACCGGAGAAAAAGTCTCATTGTAATCTACGCCTTCTCTCTGCGTAAAGCCTTTGGCCACAAGTCTAGCTTTGTACTTTTCTACATTCCCGTTGGAGTCATACTTTGTTTTGTAGACCCATTTGCATCCTACTGTTTTGGCTCCTTTAGGAATTTCCTTTAAGTCCCAAACATTGTTGGAACTCATCGATTTCATTTCATCTTCCATTGCCTCTACCCACTTGGCTGAGTGAGGGCTACTCATGGCTTCTTCATATGAGGTAGGATCGCCCTCCATATGAACTACACTGTAAACTTTGTAGATTTCTTTGGAAATGGCTGGTCTTCGTTCTCTTTTAGACCGTCTGAGTTCATCAGACTCTTGCTCATTTCTTGCCTCGGGTTCAGGCAAATTTACAGTAGGTGGCTGTTCTGGCTCCCTTTCGTGCTCAACAGTGGGTTCAGGTGGCTCCTGATGGACAGGTTCCGAACTTTCGCCCATTGTTGTCACGTGTGGAGTCACAACAGGTGCCGGCACCACAACCTCAGGGGTTGTACATGGTGGCACAACAGGTAGCGAGAAAAATGTCTCCTGAGTCATCGGATTAGGTGCATGCACCCTCTTCTCCTCAAGATCAATTTTCCTAGCTACCGTGCTCCCCCTCATCAATTCGTCCTCCAAGAAGACTGCATGTCTCGTTTCTACAAACTTTGTGTATCTGTCAGGACAGTAGAAACGATAGCCTTTTGAATTATCTGGATAGCCAATGAAGTGGCAAGATACTGTTTTGGGGTCTAACTTTGCAATGTTTGGATTGAAAACTTTTGCCTCAGCTGGGCTCCCCCAGACCCTCAAGTGGTGCAGAGAGGGGACTCTGCCTGTCCACAATTCATACGGTGTTTTGGGCACCGACTTGCTTGGTACTCTGTTGAGAATGTAAATGGCGGTTTTAAGCGCCTCCATCCACAATCCCAATGGGAGGGTGGAATAGCTCATCATGCTGCGCACCATATCCATAAGGGTACGGTTTCGCCTTTCAGCTACTCCGTTTTGCTGAGGTTCGCTCGACATAGAATACTGGGCGACTATTCCATTTTCTTGCAGGAACCTTGCAAAGGATCCTGGTACTTGACCATATGGAGTATGCCGACCGTAGTACTCCCCTCCACGATCGGACCAAACTATTTTAATTCTTTTATCATGCTGATTTTCTACTTCAGCTTTGAAAATTTTAAATTTATCCAATGCTTCAGATCTTTCTTTAATTGGATAAATATAACCATACCGGGAGTGATCATCCATGAATGTTATGAATGAATCATAGCCATCCACGCTTTTCACCGGAAACGGTCCACAAATATCCATGTGGATTATTTCTAGTGTAGCTATGCTTCGGTTTGCACCCTTTTTAATTTGTTTGACATACTTTCCTTTAATGCAATCTATGCATTGTTCTATGTCGGAGAACTCTAACGGAGGAAGAATGTCATTTTTAACGAGGCTTTCCATTCTTCCCCTCGAAATATGGCCTAGTCTGCAGTGCCATAGTTTCGATGAGTCAAGAGTTCGCTTTCTTTTCTTTTGTTCTTTGTTCGACAAGGGAACTTTTTCATTCACATCACACACAGAAAGTACTTTCTCATGCAGGGATAATAAATATAACTTATCATATAAGGTAGCAACACCCACACACTTGTCTTTCAACCAAATGGCACACTTGCCATTTCCGAAATAACATTCATAAGAATCTTTGTCCAAACATGAAACACTTATTAAATTTCTATGTATCGAGGGAACAAAAAGAACATCTTTGAGCAAAAGGAAAGAGCCACCAGCCATCTCCAGAGGGACGTCACCAATGGCCTCCACTTCTGCTTCTATCCCATTCGCCACTTCAATGAGTCTTTCTCTTTTTGGCGTGATCCTTGTCGAATGGAACCCCTGTAAAGAGTTGGCAACATGAACAGTTGCACCAGAATCAATCCACCAAGTAGATCTAGTAAACATTCCATACAGAGATTCATTAACAAAAGAAACTATATCTTTACCATTTTTGGCCATGATGTACTTCAGCCAAATTGGGCAGCCCTTCTTGTAGTGGCCAGGCTTTTTACAGTGATGGCACTGGTCTTTCTCCCCAGGGGTGGACTGGTGATGCTGGTACTGGTGCTGCATTGGACCCTTGCCATGTGGCTTGGAGGGTGAGCCACCATGGTTGCCGTTTGTGAAGCCTCTCTTCCTATTGTCCTTCACGAAGTTCAGGGAACCGCCGTCAAGGGCCTTCAGCCTTTCCTCCTCTTAGGAGCACATCCCAATGGTCTTTTCTATGTCCCACTTTTCAGGGGACATATTATAGTTTATTACAAAATTTTCGGAAGGCTGTGGAAGTGAGGCCATCACTAGGTGCACCAAGAGTGCTGGCTTTAGCTCGAGGTCCTCATCCATGGGCTTGAGCTTCGCTTCCATGTTTGACATCCTCAAGATGTGCTCTCTTATTCCGTGGGGTCCCCCCGTGTACTTTTCAGTCACCAGCTGCTTTAACAGCTGGGTCGCATACATCTTTGAAGAGCCAGTAAACTAGCTCTTTATCTTGGCGAGGTATTCGCCCACGGTAGCACACTCTCCAATTGATCCCACTATTGCGTTCTCAATTGTGTTCTTTACGAAGGCCAAACACTTCTTGTTGGCGTTCACCCATTTCTGGTTATCAATCGAGTAGGCCAGCTCCAATGGAGCATGGTCCCTCTTCCTTTTCTCAAACTCAGCACTTTCCTCAGCATCTCCCCTGACTGGGTCAGCGGGCTTGACTGGTTGCTTGGTGTCAACCACCCAATCCACTTCGGCGCATACAAACGCCAAATTGACCTTTTTCCTCCATTCGGAGTAGTTGTCCCCCCGCAGCAGCGGGATGTCCTTCAAACAGGCCATGAGGTTGAGACCTCCTGAAAACCACAAAAGATGTGAGATCACCAAGGAAAACAACTGTATGCATTAATTCAACGTTGGTATAAATTATGCATGCAATTGTTTGTGCTATTTAAAATTACATCACCGTTGGGTAGAAATAAAGTTAAATGCACCTTTAATACTCAATGGAAAAAATCATGATCATGTTTATTAACAATGTTGGTCAATTAATAACATGGGACACAATCATCTTTAATCACTTTGTCACATCTTTCTGGCAAAATTTAAACAACTTTTATTGCATTATTGCAATTTAAACCATCTATTTGCAGCGGAAACATTAAAATTAACTTTCATAAGTTTTAAACTTTACAGAAAAAAATCTACCTCTTTCATATTCTCTAGTCAAATATTCTCTGAAATAAATAGACTAGAAAAAACTATACAAAAAACTGTCCAAAACTTGATGAAAAACATCAAAAGGAGTTTCTGTAAATAGAAAAAACTAAAAAAACAGAAAAACTGTTCAGAACGCCCTACTGGGCCTTTTCCCTTCATACAGGCGGCCCACAGCCCGCCCGCGTGGCACTCCTTACGCGCCGCCTGGCATGGCGCTCTGTGGATTTTCGGCCCGGTCCGAAAAGGCCCAGCGGTCACCCAGCAGCCCGGCGGCTATCTGCCGCGCGTGGCGCTCGCTGGAGCGGCCGGCCGCCCGTGGCCTGGCCCTCTAACGCCCCCTGGACCGCTAACGCAAGCGTCCACCCGTGGGAGCGATCTGGATCGTCCGATCGCTAGGGTTCCGATCGGGCGGCTGTCCGCGCCGATCGGGCGAATAAAACCCCCCGAGCGCCGCCCCTTTCTAACCCTAGCCTCATTTCGCCCCCACCCACCCCGCGTCCTACCCGCGCCCTCCCCGCGGCGGCGCCGCGTGCAGCCCGCGGCCGCCAGGCGTCATCTCCGCGGCTGCGCCGCGCCCCTCCCTCGGTGAGGCGGCCGCGCCCCTCCCTAGGCGAGGTGTCCGCGCCCCTCCCTCCACTCTCTCTGTGGCGGTTGTGCAGCCTGGAGCGAGGCGAGGCGGCGCCGCCCGGCACCGTCGGCGGTCCCCTCCTTCTACCAGCACGCTGCAGCCCCTCGAGTGGAGACGAGGCGAGGTGGCCACCCCGCGCGGCAACGGTGCCGACGGCGGCGAGCCCCTCCCTCTCTCCCACTCCCTCTTCCCCTCCCCTGTTCTCTCTGTCCAACACCCCCCCACCCCGCGAGAAGCAGAGCAGAGAGGAGGACGGCGACGCTGCCTCCCTTGTCTTCTTGTCGACGCGCGCTTCCACCCGAGGGTGGGGGCACCGCCGTCAAGCGGACGAGGTGGGAAGATCTCTTTGCCGGCGCACTCCGGCGTCCGGCGTTCGTTTTGGGGATTTTCTTTTGGTTTGGGATCTGGGAGGTGGGGTTTTCTCTTGCGGGATCTTTCTGTCTATTTCCATTGGGATTGTACAGGGGAAGAACTAGGGTTACGACTTGGGATTTTCTTTTCCCCCGAAGGGGTGTGACCTTCTTCCATATGCCTTGTTTTGCCGATGCGCATAGGGATCGAGGGGGACGGCGCGGCCAAAGGGGCAAGGCGCACTTTTGGATCTAGGGTTTTCTTTCATTTTTGCTTTTCTACCAAATAAACTAGCATCTAAGCGCGCTGATACCATTGTTAGATCTGGCCTAACCTTGGTAGATGCTCTGTGGTGGTCGAACACGTAGATCTGAGAGGGAGAGAGAGAGAGGCCCTACCTGCGCCCTGGCTTGACAAGCATGAGCCAGAGGGGATTCCGGAGCCAGTACCGGAGCTAGACCCGCCGTCGTTGGCCATGGGAAAAAGGGGGCGACGGCGTGAGCGTGGGTGGTTGAGAGTGGTGGCGGCGGAGCTTCCCGTCGGCCTAGCGCGAACCCTAATCGGTGGGTGTGTAGGTGGGGGGCTGCGGCGCACGGCGAACCTCGTACCGTGTGCGTCCGGCCCCCCACCTCTTTATATGCGCGCTGGCGACAGGGGCCCACCAACCATGATAAGGTTGGGCGCCCCCGATTAGGGCGCGTTGAGGGACTCCGTTCGGGCCGTTGGGCCCGAACGTGGGAGAGATCTATCTAACAAACACTCCTTTGTGATCAATAATATACAAAACATATTGGTCTTCTGAATGTGTGTCCGCCAAACACAAATTTACTTGACTGGAAAATATCACCACACTATTGTTTATTCTGGTGTGACTAAAAAAGGGACAGCTAGTAATTAACAACTTAGAAGAGCTAATTATATGCTAGTAATTATATGCTAGTATTATTTTTCTTGAAACGATGGACCAACATATCCAGAAAAGGAAAACAAAATATCTACTATATGCAATGTTACGTAAAGCCAAACCAGGCATCTACATCAATATAGAAGCATGATTTGCTACACTGAAGGGCCACCTTAATTAGATCTACCTACCTAGCCATCTATCCTTCGTGGGTCATGCGCGCGTCCTCTCAGTCTTTAGGCTAACCATGGCATGTTTATCTTGTGATGATAATTACTTGAAGATAAAGACTTGGTGACAGTTGATAAGCCCTCGTAGGGTCCTCGCCTATACCCATCAGGTCCTTTTTTTGGCGATTGGATGTTTGGATGGATACAACAATTGGGTGAGGAGCTGGATGGATTTGTATTTGCACTGCTATCCGGCCAATGAACAGTGACTCCATGATCAACACTACACATCGAGCATATATACATTTGTCGTCAGCTCCCTGAGAACGGGTCCTGGCCGTTGCAAACAGTCAAATGAGCATCGACGAGCAGATAGATGCCTTTGCCCATCACAGCAGATTGGGCACTTTCTTCCATCCAAATCGTCCATGGTCAATCAAAGACACATGCATGCCTCTGCTTAATTAGCACGGTTATAACTCATCGAGCCGTACAATTTACCATCCAAAATATCTGACGGTCTAAACGACCACAAGTCGGCATCGATCACCCATGAACCAAAACCCCATCCACATTCACCCTCCACTCCACTACACCATCATCTTTCCAAAAACAATTGCAGCCATTCTGGGGTCGCCATCCCCAATGGCCAATGTGGAATCCAACTCGTCGCCGAAGAGGCAGGCACATCACCATCGACACTGATCGCCACCACGCGTGTTTTTCCGTAGATTCCATTTGGCCTTTGGATAGGTAGCTACCTAGCTAGTGGTCGTGTGGCGCCTCCCTTTCATGCTTGGTGCATGCACAGATATTATCCCCCAAATATGGTAAATAAACATGTATGCATGTATGCATCGATCCATCCATCGACATATGCGTTGTACATTATCCAAGATTCCGCCACTTGTGCGCGCGTCTGCTATCTCCTTTCTGATGTGGGAGCGGCCAATGGTGGCGCTAGATCGCATTGCTTCGCCATCATGCTATCATAGGCCAAATCTAGTGCGCGCCTTTACTACTGGCAAATATCGATCTCCGGCGGCCGTTAATGATTGGTGCGTGTGTTGTTGCTGTATTGCTAGCCGCACTAGTACTCGTTTTCGTCCGGTATTGGCGCGCGCGGTTCCGATTGTTAGGAAGAGCCGGAGAGGATCATCATTGGTCTCCAGGAAGGCACATCCATGAACCATGATTGTGCTCGATTAATCTGTCTGTCAGAGTCAGATTCAGTTAGGGCGACGCGAGGAATCTGACGGGTTCTGGCGCCCGATCGAGGGTACGAGGTGTCTATGGGCGCTAGCTAGTTACCACGTGCCCGAGTATTATTTTTTGCCCCGCGATCGATCGGTCCTGGTAGGTGGGCAGATCCAAGGAGTCCCATCCAAATGATTTTTCTGCAGTCCAAAGCTAAGTGGTCGATCGGTCTTAGCTAAATTGTTAAAGAAAAAATGGTCGATCGATCTGAACTAACGACGCACTGCGACCTACCACCTGTACTGTCGTCTATCGACACCTGTTTTGTTTGCAGGTGCAGGTAGGCAGTGACCGCTTCTTCAGCTATACTGTGTGCTAGGTAGCTAGCTAGCTAGCTTGCGAGACCGTACAGAGACGAGCAACGACAAAAAGATCAACGGTAAAGCAGACATTTTCCGGCGGCGATGACGGTCAACATTTGCAGCTGCGTACGTCCGGTGGCGAAGCGCGCGCCCACAGTAGACGACGGACGGAACAGTTGAGAGAGGCAGCAGGCGCACAGGGACGAGCGAGGATTGCCTGGATCGTCAGGGATCGGGACAGATCGTGGAGACTGGAGAAGGAGACAAACCACAACGTACGAGGCCGTATAGTAGCACCGCCGTCACGTGAAGCCAAGCGTTGGCTGCATGCGCGCGTAACTTAACTCTGAAGAAAGGAAAGAGAATACCACCACAGGCTTCGGTTTTTGGTGGCTGGTAGGTGCCCTGGCTGCTGATCGACGCCGGCCGGTACTGGCTAGCTAGCTTTTCTCGCGCACACGCATGGAGCCGAGTCTTGCATTGCCCGTGCGTAGGCAGAGCACGCCGTGCACGGAATGTTGGACTACAAACACATGTAATGTTGTACGGACACGGAAGGAGTTATTAGTTGCTCAGAGAACTTATTTATATTCCTTCCTTGTGCGTACACAAGGCGATTTACATACATGCTTAATCCATCGGTATACATCCCCATAAAATAGAAGGCAGAGGGGAGAACATAGAGACATATGGCGCAGCAATGCTCCACAGGTTCTTCCATCGCCCCACCCCCGTACGTCCCTTCTAGTTCTCCTCATCCGCCTACGCAGCCTTCGGCCTTGTACTTGGATCGGACGAGCAGCCAGGGAATTATATAGCTAGACTAAAATTACACGTGAATCAACGGAGACCGGCCGAGACTGCTAATAATCTGCATCCCCGGAAGATTCCGCTCCTGTAAGTAAGTACTAGTACTTAGCAGCGCATGCATGCTTGCTCAGTTCACGCGGAGGCGGCGTCGGCGCCGGCGGCCCGTCGCCTTAGCCTGAGTCTGGCCTTGGCGAGCTGCTTCCACTCGACGAGCCTGAGGAGGAACTCCATCACCTCGGCGGGCTCCTGCAGCGAGAAGGAGGCGCTGGTCTCCTTGGGGTGCTTGGACACCAGGATCCCGACGCCCTGCCCCGTCCGCTGCCGCAGCATCCGGAACGCGTCCTCGTCGGTGCGGTCGTCGCCGATGTAGACGGGGAGCACGTTGCTGCAGTCCGCGAAGCCCAGCGACTCCAGCAGGAACTCCAGGGCCTTGCCCTTGTCCCACTTGATGCTCGGCCGCACCTCGAACACCATCCGCCCCTGCGACACCCGCAGCTTCGGGTACTCCCGCACCACGCACTTCACCGTCTCAGCCAGCGACGCCCAGCTCTGCATACAATGCCATCGTTGTCATCATCAGCATACTGATTGTTTTAGACAGACGGGTGATTAGGCCTAACTAACCAGCCACTAGCGGACAAAAGGGGACGTCTAATTAGGCACTAACACCAGTGGGGGAGAAAAGCCATAAACGGGAAGGAAAGCGGCAGCCATTAATTTAGCTTCGTCGCCTGCGTACCTTCTCGTCGACGCATCTGAAGTGGACGGACACGCAGAACTTGTTGTTCTCCACCTTGGCGCCGGGGACGTGCCTTGTCTCCTCTACCAGCCGCTGAGTCACCTGAGGAAAACAAATTGGCCATTAGTTAGTTAGTTAGGATTTAATTATAATCAAGAACGATTGCTATATTCGATGCGAACAAGCGAGCGGTTAGCTAGTAAAGCGTGGATGCGTCGTGAGGGTGAAGGCGTGAGGACGTACCTGCTCGATCATGGGCAGGAACTCGCTTGCTGGCTGGAACAGGACTCCTTTGGCCTGCGCGCGGGACAAAAGGTATATGGCTTTAGTGGGGATGTGTGTGGTGAGATCAGAATATTCGTGCGAATAAATATGGGGAGATAGATAGATTGGGCGACCATGCTTGATCGGTGATGGGCGAGAGGAGGATTTGTTCACCTTGGACTTATTGGCGTGCCCGGAGGAGGATTTGGCTGGGCCCTTGATGTCCATGCCGTGGCTGCCGGCGTAGTACAGCTCCGCCAGCTTCACGAACTCAAACACCTGCACAATCCAAGGCGTCCATCGATTAGCTTAATTTCCTTGGTGGCTAGTGCTCTGTATGTAGGTGATGGCAATGGGAGTTAATTTTCTGATGGTGCGGGTGTACCTTATCGCGGCACCGTCCGCTGACGATCGCCGTCGGGAACTGCTTGGCGACGCTGCGCACGGCCATCCGCATCTGCAAGTTCATCATCAGACAACCACTAGTAAGTTACGTGTGCGCATGCGGGTGAGCAGAGGTACATCTGGGTAAGTTAGAGAAGCAGAGAGTGGACAGGGGACACAGATCGAGTTAATTGGCTGGGCCTGCTCACCGTCTCGCTCATGAAGGCGGCATCGGGGTCATTGACGATGGGCGAGAGCGTGCCATCGTAGTCGAGGAACATGACGATCTGCTTCCCCTTGGACGCCGCCACGATCTCCTCGAACTTGCCCAGCGCCGACGGGTGCTTCGCCTGCACGCGCACGCAAATCACTCGTGTCAGCAAGCAACACATGTACTCCTCGTAAAGCGAAGGAGAGAGTAAAGCAATCCTTCAAAGCAGGCGGCATGTGCCGTGGGTTGGAACGGACCATCCAGGCGGCGTGCTCCTCGTCGACGCCGGCGGCGAGGGCGGCGGCGGCCCTGGCGTGCGTGGGCGACGACGCCCGCATGGACTCGACCAGGCCGTTGAGCAGCCCCGCTCCGAGCTCGGCCTGCGCCGCGCGGAGGCACTTCCGGCGCACGGTCATCCCGGGCCCGGCTCGCGGCGGCGGGTACGGGAACAGCGACCCCGGGCAGGGGCACGCCGTCGCTGCTGCTGCTGCCGCCGCCATGCCAACCTCCGGCACCACCACGCTAGTCTGTGCCATCAGCCTCCACTATCTTACCAAAGAGCCCAAGGAGAAATGGAAGCTTCGGTCGAGAAAAGTAAGAAGATCGAGTTCGAATCGAGCAGGATTCGGCGGGGGGAGAAGAGAGTGAAGAATGATTGGTGTTTGTTAGAGTGGAGGCGGGAGGCGGTTATTTATAGAGGGAGGAAGACGCGAATCAGGCGCGGGAGGGTGTGGTCTGGGCGGCGGCCCCGCCGATGTCTTGAGCGCGTCCCGCCGTCGCGCAGCCCGACTCGGCGCCAGGTGGTGGCATGGCACGCGAGCACGTGCCGGGCCCGCCTGTGGATCCCGCTGGGTGGACGTGTGGGGCTTCAGTGCGTGACACCTTAGCCTACCTTGTCGACGGCGAAGGCCCTTTTCCGTGTCAGGCTGTTTCTTGCTCAGATCCAGCTTTCCGGTTACAGTAAAAACTTGTGCGCATTTTTTGACAAAAAACTCGTGCGCATTTTTTTAAGCGACCGACCACGGGGATCAAATTCCGTTACTCAGAGAATAACAGAATACAGGCAATTCCAAGATAAAGCATCCAGGTGCACAAAACAGCAACGAAAAGAATGTCCACTACAATAAAAAAAAACACCGTCCAAAGCTAGCGAGGGAGTTACCGACAGGATAATAGAGTAACATCGAGGGAAATCTGACAAAAAACCAGCACCAAGGGCTAGTGTTTGACATATAGATATTACAGCAGCTAGCACACCACAAGGATCAACGAAGAGAAGAACCGACGAAGAAGAGCAAGGCCTAAACACATCAAGCTTCATCCATATCTAGCATCACCATCCCCTTGTTCATTGTTCTCAGATCCATCACAGATGCGACGAGTAGGCATCGAAGCATCATTTCTTCCAGCGTTTGAATGAAGACCCACGTTGCATTAAGCAAAACATTTTTTCCCCAGCACCATGGGCGGGCACAAATTATCTGCAATGGGTATTCAAAGTCAAAAAAATCCAACGCAAAACATGAAGGCTAAAACATTGTCCAATATGGAATTACATACAGAGATCGGAAAACCGTTCAATATAAGTAGAAAGATTCATGATTTTTTTATAACAGACATCATCTCAATATAGTAGAGAAACTACATGACAAATTGTTTAATACTAAGAAGGTTCAAGAACTTTCCATTACAACCCGACATCATCTGAAAATACTAGAAAAATTAACAATAGATAAACTGATAGAACAACTTTGTGGTTCTCCGAAACGTGATATGATTGCATCATCCTCTATTTGCAAAAAGAATTCCTTCTCAAGATATGTAACCAGCCAATCATTCAAGTATTGGCTTCCCATCTTGTTCCTTGATTATTTTTGACATGGTTCATTGAAGAAAAAAACTCTTTCAACGGTTGGGGTTGCAACAGGAAAAACAAGAACCAATTTAACAAGCTTGAAAACAAGATTATAGGTCAGGTTCTTGTTTGTCTTAACAAGCTTAATAGAAAGATCTGCAATATATTTCATTTTCCTAAACCTTTATCTCTAAGATAAATCTGGATTGACAGGGGATCACTGAAACATAGGAGACGAAATAGATGGCACTATTCATTATTTCAAAAATGCGTTAGTGGGACAAAGGACTAGCGAGGCATAGGAAAATATAATTTGCCTAAATCATGTTTCACGAGTGTTCCTTCCTTTTTGTTTTTTCTATCCACAAAAAGGTAGAGAGCTACCACACGATGATGTTATATTATAACTGGTTGATACAGACACGCTTTCCCTTTCCTCCTAACTGCTTGAGAGAAGCGAAAAGGGAGGAGCCCCGTTTCCCTCACTTTGTCGCCGGCAGACCGCTGGTCCCTCCCTCTCCGTCGGCCACTCCGGCAGCGGGAGAGTGGGGGGAGGGGGGACCACGGATCTGTGTCCCCAGCGTGTGAATAGTAGGGTAGCTGAATCTGCTGGCGGCGTTGTGGTGGCGGAGGCGACGCCAGCGAGAATAAGGGTGCCACAGTTCAATCCCCATCACGATGGTGCTCTTCGGGGCAGCGTCGGAGGGCTAGTGCCCTTATCTGCTCGTGGATTCGATGGATCTATGAGCCTAGGGTTCCTGGATGCGGCTGGTGAGGCGAGGTCGGTAGCTGCATCCGTGGATTTTGTCCTCCAACTCCTACCTCGTCGCACTGGTGTCCTCTCGGTCGCTGGTGTGGAGTTCGTGGCGAGCTTCTTTGGAGAGCTCGGCAGGAGGGTGTTCCAGGAGGTGGGTAGCGGTTTGAAGGCGACGAATTTGGCGTGTCCTGCCGACTTGGTGTTGGCATGGAGAGGCAGATCCGGGAGTTGACGAGCGTGGGGAGGATCCCCGGTGGGCCTCTTCTTTGGCTCTGAAAGCCATTGCGGCGATGGCACGGACTCTTCTCTATCGAACATGGTCGATGGTGTTGGCAGATTCCCCGTGGCCCTTCTGTTCTTTTTTGGGGGTGGGGGGAGGGATTCTACTTTCTCCTGGTCATTGTTCGTGGTCCGTTTTCTCTGGATGATTTTTGTGTGCGTTGGTGTTCGTGATCTTCATCCTGTTGAATTAAATACACGGTTATCTAAAAAAAAACTGGTTGGGTACTCAGCTTCAGTGAACTGATGATATCAAGTCTTAGCGTGACTTGCTCCCTTTATCCACCATCTATTCTTAATCGGACGAACAAGCATGAGTGGAGGCAAAATCCAAAGCACCTAGCTGATTCAGAACTTCAAATATTTATTATTCTCAAATCATATGCTCAAATAGGCTGAAAAATTCCCAGAATGGATAATATGATGTCTATGATTTACTGCAATTTTTCAAAAATTTCTAGGAAGTTTCAATTTCAAGTTCAAATTTTGGACAAAAATTTAAAATGTCGCTTACCAAACTGTATGTCCAAATAGACTGAAACTTTAACAGAATATATAATAAAATATATATGACTTACTGGAATTTTTAATGTTTTTTCCATTTCTAGCTTTTGGGGCATTTTAGTGTGGATTTCAGCATCATTTTCAGTTAGTTTTTGCTTAAATTGTAAGGAACAATTGGCATCATGCAAGTATAGCAAGGGAAATCCATATACATATTAGAAAGTATTCACAAGTCACAAGCAAAACCAATAAAAACATACAAGAGGTCACAACATCGGAAGCATCGCAAGTCGATTAAATATCATTGAGGTTTTTTAGCAACAAGTGCTACTGAACAAAAGATTATATTTAGAACCCAAAAATACATTTAGGCCTCACCACTTATACACTTAGGCCCCCAAATACTATAGTTAGGCCCCGAAATATATCCAAAACACTACACTTAACTCCCAAAGTACCATGCATGACCAACATCTAGATACTAGAACCAATTTCCATTATAGAAACTATCACCATCACAAGCAGCGGGAGTTGTGAGGAGTTGGGTAAAACTTGCAATGCCATTATACTTTTCAATCTCCACATTGTCTTCTTTATTTTGGCCATCATACTCTGCTTCAATTTGATATTGCACATCTTCATTTTCTTCGTTTACTGCTAATGAAAGTTTAACAAGTCAGTTTATCAATGAAAGTTTTATTATGTGTAGTTTAAAACATATGTTTGATCCATTTTTGGTTGAAACAACAGGTTTAGTTGCCTTGTGCTTACCCTTGTGCAACTTGTTAAGCCAAGTTTTTTTCATCTTTAAGTTTTTGGATTGAACTTCTTTTTTCTTCGGCCCCGCAGCTCTAAGCAAGTCATCATTTTGCTGCACATTTGGGTTGGTATTTCCCTAGTCATTACTTGGCTCATTCATATCACTAGTAGGTCCATTGAGTTTTTCTTCCAATTATGTGCCGACACAATCAAGTGCATTTTCCAATAACAAACAACATTCTCTATAGTAGGCTACTTTATACGTCATACTATGGAATTTATGAGATAGTTCCTTGTACCGAAGCATAGCTTCCAGTTTCGGATTTTCTACCACATTTCTTTCTTGCTTGTAGAATATGCTTCTTTTACGTGCTTCTCTAGTCCATATCTTGAAGACATAATGAGTTGGCAATGTTTTTATATTCATCAAATCAAGAACTTTCAGTCCATGTCCACACAATATTCCCGTCCTTTCAAACATTCCACAAGACCATGCTACGGTTTGATTCAAAGAATCACCTATCACTATGCGCTCATCCTCAAATGTTAAGTCGCCATGCAAAATACCAATAGAAACAACATATTTTGTTTTTCATACAATTCCTTAGTGCATGCAGCCATGGATCTTCCATACTCACCCTAGAAAGCATCAAATATGATAGGACTGTATACTTGGATTTCTTGTACCAACATAGGGGTGCTCATCTTGATTGTTGGTATATTTTTTATTGCTTAAAATTCAGATTCTAGATCCTTGTTTATTTTTTCATTAACTTTCCTTTCAAAATTCTTCAAATATCTCACAATATGAAAATCAGATTTCAAATGGTTCTTTAATGAATTGTTAAAGCTCTCACTTAATTGCGTACTTCTTACTCCCAAACTAAAGACATCTCTCATAAAACATTTAGCCCATTTTTCTTTAACCTTGTAGATGCTATCTAACCAAGTTTCATTATGCACTTTACACCTCATATTAGCAAATTCTTCTTCAAATGCTGCCTTGTCTTCATAGCCATACATACAAGCACTAAAATCATTGAGAATGTGAGGTACTTTATCTTCGCCTGCAATTGGAGATAGATGTTTAACAACATTCATCATTATGTGAAAGGTACAAAGTCCATGGTATGATTCCGCAAACACAGCGTCAATAGCCTTTCCCATTATGGCATCTTGACCAGTATAAATAGTTCTAGACCGCCTTCCATTATGTGTAGCTAGAAAAGTTTCAAACTTCCATTTAAATGATGCAAATGTTTCATCTAATAGAAGTGTTGCACCAAATATTGTAGTCTCTCTAAATTGATTGAGCCCAAGAAAGACACAAAATGGCCTATATTCCTTGTCGGTGCCAAATGTCGTGTCAAATGTGACAACATCACCAAAGTGTACATAGTCTAGCATCATTTTAGCATCAGCCCAAAAAATTTTTGTTGTATGCTCCTCACAATCTAGCTACTGGTCATATTGAAATGATAGGTTTTCTGCAATTCTTTCATGGAAAGTTTTTAGCATACTGCCCGCCCGACCAAAAGCCAACTCTCGTTGCCTCTTGATTTGCCAACGATTTCTATGGTCGCGGCAAGTGTAGCTGAGATTAAATTATCTACCAACTTGACGTGTAGCAAGCTCATATGCAACTTTAGGCATAATTCCAGGCTTCAATTTTATAAGCTTGGAACTCTGTAATCTTCATTTGCGATACCATGATGTGTCGGGTTTGTGGAAAGTAAAGGAGGTGATTGTGTTCAAAAAATACCTGGCGGACTTGAAAATTTCCAGACACACGATTCAGCATCAGACTCATAAAAGCTTCACACCCAGTTCTTGTTTCATGTCTAAAAAGTTTTTGAGTGGATTCTCCTTGTCCTTTTTCCAAACACCTTCTTTGGCACATACATATCTGCACGAGGTTGAGTTACCATCCATTGGGCTTGTGTTGGCATACCTCTTGCTCACATCAAAGCCTACATGACCTCCGTACGGCTAAAAGAGACAAGCTTCTTCTCTACTTTTGAATATCATTCCAACTTGAGAATCCCCCTTATCCAATTATGCCATTATGCACCACCAGATTTTCCTGCCATTGTAGTCAACATATAATTAGTTGACCAAATTTGCACAAAATATTGTAAATAGAAATTTGAAAAACTATACAACACTAACTAATATTTCAATTTGAGACTAATCTGGTAAAGCTACATAATTATTTTAGGTTAAGCTTTGCACACTCAACACCTTAGTTTCAGAGTTCAATACACATGTTAGTTTTAGAGTTCAACACACAATAGCTTCAGAGTTTAGACAACATGGGGACATTAAGCATACCTCCGGCGACCGGCTTCTCTGACTGGGCGAGCGTCGTCGCTATCCTGAATCATGGGGCCGAAGACATTGGTGGCGGGCGACAGCGTTGACGAGGAAACCAATTTGAGGGAGGCTGAGGTGGCGCTCGAGCTTGCCTCTCTCTCAACGGAGGCACTCCTCGGTGAACCCTCGCCTCCTCACAGCGGGGCGGGAGAAGTCAATACTCTCCCCGCAAAAATGCCTCCCTCCCGCGGTCTCAGGTTCTGACAATGAGATATGGCTATGTGTTTTGTGATTTTTGCCTTCACTCTTCATTGTCCGTGCGATGGGGATCATATGGTGCATATGGACACCAAGTTACAACGAGACTTTAAACCACCAAGTCACTGAAGCTCACTCCACTGGTTGGTATGGTACAGATCCAACCACCCTATTTCTTATTACAAAATTGAAGTATCTTCTTTATCCTCAAAAAGGTGGAAACCCTTCGGAATTGCACACACAATTAATCATGTTTGGTTGCAATTTCTCTGTCTGGTACATTGTATACCTTACAAATTTACAAATGTAAAGAAAGTAATATATATGGAGGTTAGAAGTATTTGTAGCTCATGCTTATGATGTCTTATTTAAATTTCACGTTCATATTACTGATCTTTTAATATCAATTGTGTTTTCTAAATGTCTCATAAGAAGCATTTTCTTATTAGGCTTTGGCTGTCGAAACAATTTTCTCTACAAATTTTTGGAGTGCCAGTTACTGATTTTTGCATGTCCCATGTTTATAACTAGGCAAGAATTAGAACCAGGTGACTTCACTCTCAAGTTTACAGAACTAGGATGGGAGGTAGCAGAGATGAAAATCAAGGTGACTTCACATACCAAATTGAAGCAATGGAGAACATTTTTTCAAGAACACACAAGCTTTGTGTCTTCCTCATTAAGATAGAAAGGTTTGATACAAAGCCATCGAAAGGCTAATGTTCCACACACGGCCCCTCAAGCCACACTCCAAGCTATAGCTAACAACACACTCCCACCACGCTACATGAAGACGACTGGCCTTGCCCAACCTGCAGCCGAGAAGGAGGCGAGACATAGATGCTCAAAACCGCGTCACCACCTAGCCTGGACACCTCACTACCACAAGACTACCACCAAGATGGCGTGGATCAACGTACTGCCCACTCTCAAGCACCTGGAAGAAGTCGGCAAGTGTCCAGCAGAATCCGTCCAGAATGGAGGAAGGCGCCAACTAGGAAGAGACACCAAGGTGTACCTTGCGCCGTTCAAACCGATGCTCTAAGTAGAGAACACCGTCGGCCCAGCCAGCCCTAGGAACTCCACGAGCAACCCAAGCGAAGCCCCAAGAAGGGGACGACACCATGGTGCCGCCGCCAGATCCGGTGCACCGGATCGAGGGTTTCCCCCGACGCTCATGAAAAGAAGCGCAAATGCGGACATAACGACGCCTCCAAGGAGGAGATGGCGCCCGAGGGCGTCGTCATCGTCAGCAAATGCAGAGCTTTCGCCCCGGCCCAATCGCCAACCCAACCTCCATTGGAGGGTGGAACCAAGAAGTCCACATCAAACCACTCTGAGAGGCCAGCCACATGTCGTCAGCAGTGAACGAAGAGATGTCGAGCCACCGAACCAGGCCGCCGTTGCCGCCATGCTAGTTGCCGGATCCACAGCTGCCCTGCTGGAAGCTCAGCTGCCACCCTGCTCATAGCTCCGCTGTAGTGCCGAGCAGATGTCGCTCGACTGCATCTCCACCCGAGCCAGAACGCGTCCTGCTGCGTGATATGTTGGAAACGTATCTATAATTTTTGATGCTCCATGCTTGTTTAGTATCTACTTTACTTTACTTGTCCACACTTTGAGGTGATTTTTACATGTTTTCAGGTACTAACCTACTAACAAGTTGCACCAGTGCCAGATGCTTGTTTTCTGCTGTTTTTGGTTTCAGAAAAGTTAGTAAAGAAATATTTTCGGAATTGGACAGGTAAAACGACAAAGTCAATTACTTTCCGTGGGGAACAAGAAGTCCACAAGGGAGCCGGAGGGGCCAGCCAAGGGAGCCAGACCCACCCCAGGCGTGGGTGGGCCCAACACCGCGCCTGGCTAGGGTTTTCCACCCCTGGCCGCCTCCTCGGTCTCCCCCTTCGCCTATAAGAAGCCCCCGATGCAGATACCCTGAGTACCCGATCAAATATCCACGAAACCATCTGTAGCCACCGCCACCATCGTCCCTAGATCGGGGGGGGGGGATCTAAAGTTCTTCCCGGCACCCTGCCGAAGGGGAGATCATCCCGGAGGCCTACTCTCCGGTATGATGCGTGAGTAGTTCCACCTTGGACTATGGGTCCATGTAGTAGCTAGATGGTTGTATCTCCTCCTTTGTGCTTTCATGTATAGATCTTGTGAGCTCCGTTCATGATCAAGATCTAATCTATTTGTAATCATGCATGTTGTGTTTATGGGGATCCGATGGATATTGAGATTATTATGTTGGTTTGATTAATGGTTTTGTCTTTATGATTCTATCATGTCTGTGTTGTTTGTGATCTTGCATGCTCTCCGTTGTTAGTAGCTATCTTGGCCAAGTAGTTGGTAGTGACTCCAAGAGGGGGTATTTATGCTCGATAGTGGGTTCACGCCTCTAGTTTCCAAGGGAAGTGACAGAAATCTCTTCGGTTGTAGATGTGTTGTTGCCACTATGGAGAAAACAACGGTCTCTTGTTCATGGAACATGTGTTTTGTTTACCTTACACACTTTGATTAAAGCAGTTGTCTGTTGCTTGCAACTTAATACTGGAGGGAGTTCGGATGATAACCTGAAGGTGGACTTCTAGTCATAGATGCAGTTGGATGCGGTCTATGTATCTTGTTGTATTGCCCAATCGAATATCATAGGATCTTTCTGACTAGTAATTGCATTGTTATGCCTTGATCAGTTCCTTTCAATTGCCCTGCTGTAATTTGTTTACCCTTCATGCCATGTTGTTTATCTAAGGAGAGCATCTCTAGTGTACTATGGACCCCGGTCCAATCTTCACCATTGATACATCTTCCACTATTACTTGTTTACTTGCTGCAAACCATTGCCTTCCACACCATACGTTTAATTCTTTGTTACAGCAAACCGGTGAGCTTGACAACCTTACTGATTCGTTGGGGCAAAGTCTTAAGTTTGTGTTGTGTAGGTCTCCGTGTTGCTTGCAACACCTGTGTGACGTTTCCTTCCTCCTACTGGTTCAATAACCTCGGTTTCTTACTGAGGGAAACTTGCTGCTATGCTGCTTCATACCTTGCTCTTGGGGTTTCGAACGAAGTGTCCCACGACAAGTGGTGGGCGCCATCAAACTCTTTCTGGCGTCGTTGCTAGGGAGGCCAAGGACGTCTTCACTAGGGGAGTCCTTCACTTCCTTTCTCTTTACTTTGTTTTTAGTTTTCTTTGTTTCTTTTGCTTGGTTTTGTTTGCCTCTTTCCAAAAAAAAACCAAAATTTAGTCTAGTTTGGTTTCCTTTCTTTATTCAAAAACACAAAAATATAGTTCCTACTCTAGTTGGTGGTCTGTTATTGCCTTGCTTGGTCATTCTTTCTATCAATGGATGGTTTCTTTGAAACTAGTTCTTATTGGCAAGGTGGGTTCACGGAAGAACAAAAGTATTATTATAAGGAACACCATTTGTCACAAAAAGGGAAACACTTATGGGAACAAATTGATAAGTTGAATACTATTGCTAGAGACGTGTGCTCTACTTATAATGTTACTTATTGCTTTGATAAAGCTTATTGCTGCAGGAGGTATAAACACCTACCCTTTCAATGTGAGTATAATGATAATGTTACCATATCCTCTTATGTTAAAGGAAATTATGACTTTTATGATGTGGAACAAATTGAAGAATATATTGCCTTCAAGGGTGCATTTGAACTTGCCAGTTTGCTTGAAAACACTGATGATTCCCCTTATGAATTTGAGGTTTATGAGATACTTAAATTTTGCTTTGATAATTACAAGGAAGCAAATGGCTACATTCTTGAATATTTTAATAGGTGCTTTCCACAAATGGAAGAGACTAATACCTTGCAGGAGCCTATGGAAAATGAAATTGCTGAAACTGAAAGCTCATTAAATGAAAAAGAGGAGGAGAGTGATGAACAAAAGGAGGAAGAATGGATCTACCCATTCCTACCCTCTAATGAGAGTATCTCTTCATCACTTACATTATTTGATTATCCTCCATGCTTACCAAAGGAGGATGAATGCTATGTTCTTGTGGATCCTTTTGAAATATCTACTTTGGATAAAACCTGTGAAGGTTTTAATCCCACTATTTTTGAGCTTGATAGAAATTATGTGTTTATAGCTCATGAAAATCCTGCTTTATGTGATGGCTATATTGTTGAGGTTATTCATGATGCTACTTAAAATTATTATGAGAGAGGAAAGTATGGTTGTAGAAGTTTTTATGGTACTAAAACACCTCTCTTTGTGCTGAAAGTTTTGAAGTTACTCTTATTTTCTCTTCCTATGCATGTCACTTTATTCTTTGTGAACTTATTTGCGTACAAGATCCCTATGCATAGGAAGCGGGTTAGACTTAAGGGTGTTTTGAATTTGCTTCTTGATGCTCTCTTTTACTTCAACTCATAATTTTTATGTGAGCATCTTCTCAAGCTATCATCCCTAACTTAAAGGCGTCAAAGAAAAGTACTTGTTAGGAGATAACCCAAGAGTTTCCTTGAGTCTTGGAAGTTATTACTTCAGTAATGACCTCTCCTTATCCTTTTTTTGCTTTTTGTGCCAATAATAACCTCTAATGAGAGGGAAGTAAGATTTGGGGAGTTGTTGTCCAGAAACAAATTTTTGTCCCCCACAAAAAAATTCGTGAGGAGGCTCTGTAACTCGGATTGAGCTCAAAATTTACGAACAAATCTCCCAGTATGTTAGCTAACTTTCGTTAGTTCAACACTTTTTGATCTGAGCAACATAAAATGTCGCAAAAATCGGTTTCTACCTATTGGTCAGTTTTGACAGATTTCTGCCATTATTTGCATTTGCTTCTTATTGATTCCTTTTTGAGTTCTCTTTAGGTGAATTCATATTTTTGAAGGAGTTACTACAGTAGCTTGTGATTTAGTGAAAAGCCTTGCTGTTCCAAAGCTTTTCCAGGGGTCTAATATATTTTGAATACACTAATGTTGCTAATGAAGATTGTGTGAGGGAAAAATTTCAGGTGTAGAGAGAGAATGATGCAATGGGATGAAGAATGGACAAAAGCTCAAGCTTGGGGATGCCACCATGGTGTCACCCCAATAAATATCCAAGAGTTACAAGCGTCAAAGCTTGGGGATGCCCAAGGCATCCCCTTCTTCATCAATAAAAAGCTCAGGTTTGTCTAGACACTTTGTTTTTATTGTTTCATGCATAGTTGTGTTGTTCTTGGAGCGACTTAGTTTTCGTTTTATTTGCTTAGTTTGTTTAGTTTGCTTGAGTAGTTTGGACCCCCGTTCTCGCTGTGTTGTTTTGCAAATAAGTTTGCTTGGTGTTGGAAAGGAGTAGTAAGTTCTTGCTTGAAGTGCAAGATGACCTTGCATTGACTGTGACTTAGACTTTAGCATGACATGCTAGGTGTTATTTTAGCATTATGCTTAGTGATTATTGTTATAGCTTGTCTTGTTCCAAACAACTGAGATTGCTTAGTGTGTCTTGAAGAAATTAAGCGTTGTTTTAGCATGCAAAAGCATAGTATTATGGTATTCTCTTTTGATGCTTTGCTTGGGTTGAATTGGCACATGCTCACACCATGTTATGACTCTCACAAGTCACCATTAGCCTATATGATCATTTAGTCCTTGACTTGTAGTACTACTCTTTGCTTTGATTAGTATGCTTTCTTGCACTGCATGATTATGGCCATTATTGCTCTCTTAGTTGGTTGCTCCCAGTCTTTTGCTAGCCTCCACTTGTATGAGTAAGCTCTACTCATGCTTCCAACTCCCAAGAAACCAAGTTATTCTAAAGTGTCCACTATAAACTCCTGTGCATGGTGTGTTACACCATTCCAAGTATATTCTTGTTTTCAACTATCTTCCAATTTAAAACTATTTTGTTATATGAAAACTTAGTGATTAAAGTCCTCAAGAACTTGATGGCACACTTTATTCTTTGCCCCTAATAAACTTGAACCACTGTGACAACTTTGTTGTATATGCTTGCACTTATAAGTTGGAATTAGCAGAATCGTGCTGTCACAGGGAACGTTTTCAACATTGCACTTGTACCTTGATTGTACTCAATTGATATCATGTTCTTTTGTCTATGGATGTCACCGGTGTGAAATAAAGAGGGAACTTGTAAGTCCATGGAGTTTGTATCCCGTGTTAGAGAAAGGTCTGGGCCGCTAGCCTAAGCCATGCCTAATCATGGTGGAAACTTGCAGCATCACGATAGTGACATCTATGAAGCATTCTTCTTATTAAAAAAAGAGACACATTGAGAAAAGAGGAAAGAGAGGAAAAAATCACCATATTCCCATGGTACATAAGAAGATTGCTGAGATGCTCATTGTCTTTGTCATTTTGGTTATGGGAAAGCTCATGTACCATGTGCAAGGGGTACCCCGTTGGCGGTTCTCAATGATATGCAAATACTTACAGTGACAAGAGCTTACGTAGACCCAAAGTTGAGTATTTATGAGGTGTGGCCCTCGTATTCAAGGGACTTGAGATTGCCAACTTATACTTCGTCAAGCATATACTCCAGCTTTGCCACTTTAACCTTAACCACTTCAAGATGCTTATGATAGGGGCAATGAGGGATGGAATCTAACAAGTACCATAATTTTTGGAAGCTCTTTTTGAAACTTGTAATCCCTGCTTCCTTTAAAAAAGGCCTTTCTTCCACCACTATTGAGTCTCCACCTTCTACCTTTAGACACCATTAAGAGAGCATAGTTGTCATTCTGTGTATAGTGTTCCAAAGCTTATTAATTAATGCATATTGTGATATTACTTGTTATTGTGCTATTTGTTTCTAGTCACCCTTGTGAACTTTGCAGGTGTCCTATGCATCTATTTACTACTCTATGAGGGACAAGCTGATTGCCACTATGCCATGTTTTCTGCATGTGAAACAAAAAAACATTTCTCAATGCATATTATTCATGATCTTTATTTGTAGCCTTTCATGTTGCATGCATAGTTACTTTGTCCAATTGTTATAACTCCATCTTTCATGCACATGTTTAGAGTTCTTGATCCCATCTTTCAATGCTTGTAAATGGTTGGATCTTTATTGTGAGGGTGCATGTCACCTCACAAATTATTCTTTTATCACTTACCTACTCGAGGACGAGCAGGAGTTAAACTTGGGGATGCTGATACGTTGGAAACGTATCTATAATTTTTGATGCTCCATGTTTGTTTAGTATCTACTTTGCTTTACTTGTCCACACTTTGTGGTGTTTTTTACATGTTTTCTGGTACTAACCTACTAACAAGTTGCAACAGTGCCAGATGCCTGTTTTCTGCTGTTTTTGGTTTCAGAAAAGTTAGTAAAGAAATGTTCTCGGAATTGGACGGGACAAACGACAAAGTCAATTACTTTCCGTGGGGAACAAGAAGTCCAAAAGGGAGCCGGAGGGGCCAGCCAGGGGGCCAGACCCACCCCAGGTGCCTGGACGCCTCCTCGGTCTCCCCCTTCGCCTATAAGAAGCCCCCGATGCAGATACCCTGAGTACCCGATCAAATATCCACGAAACCATCTGTAGCCGCTGCCACCATCGTCCCTAGATCGGGGGGATCTGAAGTTCTTCTCGGCACCCTGCCGAAGGGGAGATCATCCCGGAGGCCTACTCTCCGGTATGATGCGTGAGTAGTTCAACCTTGGACTATGGGTCCATGTAGTAGCTAGATGGTTGTATCTCCTCCTTTGTGCTTTCATGTATAGATCTTGTGAGCTCCGTTCATGATCAAGATCTAATCTATTTGTAATCATGCATGCTGTGTTTGTGGGGATCCGATGGATATTGAGATTATTATGTTGGTTTGATTAATGGTTTTGTCTTTATTATTCTATCATGTCTGTGTTGTTTGTGATCTTGCATGCTCTATGTTGTTAGTAGCTATCTTGGCCAAGTAATTGGTAGTGACTCCAAGAGGGGGTATTTATGCTCGATAGTGGGTTCATGCCTCTAGTTTCCAAGGGAAGTGACAGAAATCTCTTCGGTTGTAGATGTGTTGTTGCCACTAAGGAGAAAATAACGGTCTCTTGTTCATGGAACATGTGGACTGTTTACCTTATACACTTTGCTTAAAGCAGTTGTCTGTTGCTCGCAACTTAATACTGGAGGGGGTTCGGATGATAACCTGAAGGTGGAATTTTAGTCATAGATGTAGTTGGATGGCGGTCTATGTATCTTGTTGTATTGCCCAATCGAATCTCATAGGATCTTTCTGACTAGTAATTGCATTGTTATGCCTTGCTCAGTTCCTATCAATTGCCCTGCTGTAATTTGTTTACCCTTCATGCCATGTTGTTTATCTAAGAAGAGCACCTCTAGTGAACTATGGACCCCGGTCCAATCTTTACCATTGATACATCTTCCACTGTTACTTGTTTACTTGCTGCAAACCATTGCGTTCTACAGCATACATTTAATCCTTTGTTACAGCAAATCGGTGAGCTTGATAACCTCACTGATTCGTTGGGGCAAAGCCTTGAGTTTGTGTTGTGCAGGTCTCCGCGTTGCTTGCAACACCTGTGTGACGTTTCCTTCCTCCTACTGGTTCGATAACCTCGGTTTCTTACTGAGGGAAACTTGCAGTTGTGCTGCTTCATACCTTGCTCTTGGGGTTTCCAACGAAGCGTCCCACGACAAGTGGTGGGTGCCATCACTACGCAGGCCTGCCAAGGCCCATCGGCCCGCTCCCGAGCCTGACGCTTGCTGCCTTGACCGTAGCACCAAGAGGGCGTCGCCTGCTCCGCGTCCACTGCCATCGGGACAGTTGTCGGGCACCTCGCTTTGCTGCCGGCCGCCGCTCCACCCGTCGTCGCTAGACCCGTCGCTCGCATCTTCCAGATCAGCCTCCACCAGCTCCAGACACCAGGCCCCCATCACACCGGCCACCCTCAACGAGCCGCCACCCTCGTGGCCCAGGTCGACCACCATCGACATGCAGCAGTTCCTAGGGTCGCTGCCCCGGCTTACCCGCGCCAGAGAGATGACGCGAGGCCCCTCCGCTCAAGGGCTCCACGCTCGGCTCTCTCCCTTTGAGAGACGAGCCCTGCCGCCGCCATGGTGACGCCCGCGATGACGGCAGCAAGGGAGGTGGGGGGAGGAAGTCCGACAACTAGGATTTGGGGGTTCTCCCGGGCCACCCCTGCGGAGCGACACAAGAGCAAATATATGAGCAGGAAAATGATTCTCCTCCCGCCTTCTCTACAATGGAGAACATCACAACGAACATTTCAGCAGGCGCAATGATATTGGTTTCACAATTGTCATCTTCTCCTTTCTCCATTACACCATCTGTTCTGTCACTAATATAGTTATCTACTCATCATTGTCAACATATTTTCAGGTTACTAATATTTTGGGCCATCCAATGCAGTATCAATATGTTTCATAGATTATTTGGCCAAGAAAAAAATGAATAATGCATCGGCTGTGGAGTGATGTTTACTTTTGTTCGCCCCTCAAGCTACCGTATGGTTTTGTCTTGCTATTTTATTGGCTCATTCATAACAATAGAGATATATCACCTTAATTGACAAACATTTGTGTGGCTTGATCCAATTGATCAACACTTGCCACAATAGAGAGCATTGCTTTTGCGATGAATGAAATAGTGATCCATGCCAAAATCTGTGTGTATCAGACTACCGGTGGCTATGTTGTGTCCATATTTGTTTGCTTGTTTCATATGCTTGTATAAAAAAAATGCAGCTATTCTCCTTGATGAGTCTTTGTTGTAATGTGTTTTCATTCGGATGCTTTGCGTTCATTTTACCATTATTCTACTACCATGACTCGGTACTTTTTGCTTTCATGAAACAAAATTTTCTTTGTGTTACCATCACATTTTGTATTTCCTACATTGCATGCCGACATTTGGGTGTATGTTATAGTCAGTTACCTTTCCTGCTAACTCCCACTTGAACACCTTATGAATGTAGGTGCACCGTGTTCTTCTTAGGAACCAAATAGCCACTACTATGTGTAATATTTATCACGATTTCTTTTAAAATTGTTTGCAAAATGACTACTTATACAGCTATCATCTTTTCTTTACTTACCTTTTATTTTCATCTGGATCATATTGCAAAACATGTCGTGTCCACGTAACGTTTTACACACTGATTCACCATGCCGCGCGACTGATATACACATAGGAAAGCATTTCACCATGATCGGCATATTGACCGTTTGTGATTTCGTGTGCTTCCTAGCAGGGGCGGAGCCAGGATTTAGGTAAGGGGAAAGGGGGGAGGGGGGGGGGGGGGGGGGGGGGGGGGGGGGGGAGATAAAAATAGATCTAAAGTTTTTTCATTCCCCAAACTAACTTAGAAGTTTTATATCTAAGACTGGTTATAATGGGGTAACTTCACTAGTAACTAAGAGTCCAACTCAGCACTTTTGTTTATGTGGCAATGAGTTAATAAAAAAGAGATAGATAGAGTAACTAGTTATGTTACTGTAAGTTCCTAGTTTCATTTGTTAGGTCTTCTATCGTTATATTTTTTTTGATTGTAATAATATTTGTTCACTTGGTATTGCATCACTTCTTATTTTGATTTTTTTAGCTCTGGGAATAGTGAATTTTTCAATATCTTGGAACAATCTTCTGTCTAACATCTCCATTACTTTGAGACTCACTTTATTTTATAAAAGCTAACAAATAAGGTAGTTCTACGGAAAAGGTTCACAATCCACACGAAACGAGAGGCACCCACCTTTCCCCTTGAGAGTCGCCTCTTTCATGCGAGCTCTCCCCCGTCTCGTCTCCGGCAGCGCCGCCGCTTGGGGAAGAGAGGGGAGAGATGTTCGCCGTAGTTGTAGGGTTGGCCTTGTGCCGGTGTGGGGCTCTATGCCCGGTAGATGGAGGCGCTCCCCGGATCTTGGCAGCCATATCCGGCGGAATCTAGGGTTCTTCCTTGCCATGGAGGTGCTTCTCTAGATGAAGCTCATGGTGGAAGGGTGAACCACCGTCTCCCCCAATAAATCTGCTGCCTTTAGCGTCCTTGTGGTGCCAGCGGCGCTGTCTCCCCTAGCCGGCTGTGGTGGCGAGGGAGGGAGGCACGGCGTCGTGCGAGGTGGTTCTCTTGCTCTAAAGCTGCTCCTGGCCGGCCGTGGCGGCGAAGGGGAGCGGTCCTGGAGTGGGGTTTCCTCGGCATCTTCAAGAAGCTGTTGCCCGTACGCTCCGGCGCTTCGACGCGGTGCTGGGCGGTCCTCGTTCTTGATGGAGTGCGGGGCGAGCGGGTTACCCTTGCGTCGTTGGTGTCTATGGTGCTGCCGTGAAGCGTGAATTCTTCCTTTGACTGGCCATGGAGGCGTGGAAAAGGAGGTGTGCTGTGCGGATGCGGCGACAGCGTAGACCTAGCTCGGGGTGCTCTTGGAATCTGCAGCACCTGCAGCAGTACCCAAGCACCGGCTCTTGTCTGCCGGTGCTATCTCTGTCCATAGGCATGGCCCTGCTGCGTCTGAGTTCTTCTCAGGCAATCTCTCCCTCCTTGATTGGAGGGTCCTTGACCACGGCGTGGCGGCGCCGCCTCTTCACCAAGTGGTTGCGTCCCCGGCGGAGTCGACGGTGTCCACGGTCGGTGGTCAAAGCGCGACGGATAAGATGAACTTGATCGCGTTTTTGCGATCTACTTTAGGGTGTTAGGTGTAAAAGTTATGGACCTTGTTGTATTTTTCATCTCTCAAAAGATCCTTGTTGTATATGTACACCCACCGCCGTATTAATGCAGATTCCGGCTCTTCTGGACCTTTCTTGTTCAAAAATAAAAGTAGTTCTACGGGATCGTACGACGAGGCGCACTACTGCTTCTACTCCGTCCGTCTCATATTAGTTGTTTCAGATTTTTCTAGATAGGAATATTTTTTATAACCAGATACATATCTATCAAGACGATTTTAAGACGACTAATGTGAGACGGAGGAAGCAGTAAACACTATCGTCTAGTTGGTGGAGGATCCATCCTCCCTAGTGCAGGAGACATCTGGACCAAATCTGTTGGAAGAGCGGCGCGCCAGTCGGTAACCGGTCCTGCCCCGGGAAAGTGATATCGCGAACCTTAGCTAATAGCCTCCACGGCGAAGCGGAGTTGGTACCCCTCGCATGGCGCACATGATTAGGTGCCGAAAGGGTCCGGACACGGCTCCCCTGACATAGCCAACTCTGCCTTTGAGTCACTGACATGTGGGTCCCGCAGGGAGTGTGTCCCACCTGTCAGTGACCCAAAGTCAGGGAACGGCAGGGGTTCCCACGTCAGAGGATCTCAGTCCAAAGGGTCCAGGCAACTGCATACGTTAAGCGGCACGGCACATGTTCCCCCCGTACGTGGTGCGCGCGCGCGGGCCCGACGGTGGCGACGGCGAAGCGCAGGCGGGACGAAACAGGGGCCGCCGGCGGCGCCGATTCAAAACCAGCGGCGCGGCGGCCGGCCGCCGGTTGATGCTGGTATACACGTAGTACATCACTGCTGGCGCGCATGTTCGCTACTAGCTGGCTGACGCGGTGACACATCGATCGTTACCTTACCTTAATCTCGTCGATCGACTCTTGGTCATGCCATGGGTCGTGAATCTTCAGTGCGTTAGCTATTCATTCAAATTTATTTGTTTGTTGCTTTTTTTTTGCTTCCGCAGGCGCTAGCTGTATGGCCAGGGGTGCGTAGGCGCCGAGCGGTTATTAGGAACCTTTATTCACGTGCCGGCATGCTTCCGCTCGTGCGTGTGTCGTGTCCGGGTGAAGCTTGTGCCATATACCTTGCGTACGTGTGTGGAATATCCATCAACGGACGGCCGGCGTGAGTCGCTGAGAGGAACGGGAATCCGGGATAGACGGATGGACAGTGATGTTAGGCGTGGCCCGAAGAACCATTGGACACATACATGCATGATCGATGATGCAATCCTAGCTATGGCCAGTTGATCGCTCGGCAACAATCGTTTTGTTTGTACCAGGACTATACCATCATGAGAATATGTTCCCTAGGCCTCTCTTATTAGCTGACTCTTCGCTCGAGGATCGAGTTGCGATCGATGATCATCGTACGTACTGGCTACCTCTCCAATCCTCCATGCATGATGAGTAGCGCATGCAATAATTGGACGTCTTCAAATAATGGAGCTATAGCTCACAAGTTGATCTTTTCTCAAAGGTTACTGTAGTGTTGGCGCGGAGATTTGATGGTTTAGCTTTGGACAGATTCAAAGCAGCGTACTTTACACAAAGTGGAACACGCGCCCTCGAACAATACTTCGTGCTTTCGACAAATTATTCAAAGTATTATACGACAAACGGAATAATTAAAGTTCCGTTCCAAATCGTAGTTTCTTCCGAAGAAACAAATCTAAAAAAATGATTCCTCCAGCACAAACATAGTATATTTTGTCAAATCTGTCCAAATCTAAAAACTCCAACCGAATCTGGCTCCTCCTTAAAACTAATTCAGAATCTAACCCCATAGGTCGGCGTCTTTTTAAATGGAGCCGAAGTTGTAGAGGTCGGCGCCAACACATCATAAAACCGAACCGAAAAAGGTCGTGCTAGATTGCACATATTGTATTTACAATAGGACTATATTGTAATTGTACCGGCCCCTGGCCGTCTATAAATATAACCTGGAACCCCACGTTACGTGTGTGGCTTCCCCCAAAACTCTTCTACATGGTATCAGCCTCCCCTCGATCCCTAAACCCTAGCCGCTACCTCCTCGGCCGCTGCTGCCCCTAGGTATGGCTACCGCCGCCACCAGCCCACCCAACCTTCCGCTGCGATGTCATTCCCCGCCCTCATTGATGGGTCCAACGACGCCCCTACCGCCTCCGCCATCGTCCCCGCCGGTGGCGCTCCTCGCCACGTCGGCCCTGTCGTCCTCTCCTTTGTCGTCAGGAACTACACCAAGTGGCGCTTCCCTCGGCCGCTCCGGCTACCTCGGCCACGTTGACGGCACCACGACTGCCGCCCCCAACCGACACCACCTAGAGCACCGCCGACTACACCGTCCTCAACCACCTCCACGCCGCCATCGACGAAGACGTCGCGGACATGATCCTCGCGGGGAATCAGACCGCGCGCCAGCTGTGGCTGGCGGCTCGCGACCTCTTCACCGCGTATAAGGCGAACAAAGCCATCTACCTCGACAATGACTTTCGCCAGCTTATGCAGGGGGGCTCTCCATCCACGAGTACTGTCGCCGTCAGAAGAACCTCGCCGACACGCTCTCCAACAATGTCTCCCTCGTGAGCGACCGCACCCTCCTCCTCCTCAACACACCACGTGGCCTTGGCCCCCGCTTCACCTCCGTCGCCACGGTCATATCCATGACCGACCCGCTGCCCACCTTCCTCCACACTCGGGCGATGCTCCTGATGGAGGAGATGCAGCAGGCCAACGCAACAGCCAACTCCACCTCCACCGCCCTGGTCGCTCAGGCCCGAGGCGTACCTCCATGCCTCGGCCCTGGCTGTCGTGGTGACGCCCCCTGGCATAGGTCCCGCGAAGGGAAAAACAGTGACCAAGCCGAACGGGCGCAACGTTGGCCGCCATGGTGGAGGCACTACCCAACCCAACCGCACGCCCGCCCCCGCTGGACCGTGGGTCTGCTTCTCCCCGAGATCTGCCAGTGGTGTGCCCCCTCCTCCGGACAGGGCATCCTTGGCCCCCGGCCCTAGGCGTACACCGCCACCGCGCCGTCAACATCAACGCCAACATGGGACAACTCGGCCCTCATCACCGCTCTCAACAACCTCGCGCTTCATCAAGGTGGTTGGGTCATGGACTCCGGCGCCTCCTCGCACATGACAAACGACGATGGTAACTTGACTCGTACCTCACCTCTTCGCACTCCCCACTTCGTCACCGTCGGTGATGGCACCGCCATCCCTATTTCTTCCTACGGTTTAATCTCCCTACGCACATCTTCTGGTCAAGTCATTCCGACTCAACCATGTACTTCTAGTACCACACATTATTCGCAATTTTATTTCTGTTCGCAAGTTTACCCGCGATAACATGTGTTCAATTGAGTTTGACGCCTTTGGTTTCTCTGTGAAGGACCTAAAAACTCGTCGCGTGATTCTTCGTTGCAATAGTCACAGAGATCTCTACACCTTTCCCGGGATGAGCAGCCTTTGCCGTTCCTCTTCCACCGCCTTGGTCGTCACCGCCACCGCTGATTTATGGCACCAGTGTCTTGGTCACCCTGGTCATGATGGTCATGATGCCATGTCAGCCCTTTAGTGTCTAGATTTTATCAATTGTAATAAATTTAGTCGTACTCGGGTGTGTCATGCCTGTCGGCTTGGCAAGCATAGTCAGTCTACTACATCATCTAGTGCCATGATACATTGTGATTTATGGACATCTCTAATTATTATCACTTCTATTTTTCGATATATCTTGTTATTGTCGACGATTTCTCGCACTTTTATTGGTCTTCCGTTACGTCACAAATCATGCACTGCACGTACTCTAAAAAAAAATTCCCTTACACGTGCATGCAGTTTGGTGTCACCATTAGCTCTCTGCAAACAGACAACGGTACCGAGTTCCTCAATAACATTGTTGATACTCTTCTCACCCCCACGGCGTCGCACTGTGGTTGTTATGCCCATGCACTTCCCAGCAAAACGGCAAGACTGAACGTGTCATACGTACCATCAATGACACTATGCACACCCTTATGTTCCAGGATCACATCCAGACTATCTCTGGGCTAAGGCTCTAGATACTACCACATATCTCCTAAACCGTCGTCCTAGTACAACCATCAAATCCCAAGTTCCATACACATGTCTCCATGGTCATCCTCCCTAATACGTTGATCTTCGTGTCTTCGGTTGTCTTTGTTATCCTAACATCGCGTCCACCTCTCCCCACAAGCTTAGTGCACGTTCCATGACATGTGTCTTCCTTGGGTACCCCTCTAACCATCGTGGTTATCACTGCTATAATCCTGTCATCAGAAAAATTCTCGTCTCGCGCCATGTTGTCTTCGATGAGACTGTTTTCCCCTTTCAGTTTGCAGCATCGTCATCCGCGCCTGCGCAACCTGCGCCGCGCCGACTGGATAACCTCTTCGGCACGCCGATCATGCCACCACCGAGTGCCCCTATCTCGCCAGCCTCGTCGCCGACTCACCTCACCGGGTCCCCTGTCGCGGCAGAAAATCCGGCGTTTTCTCTACCGCGGCAGGCTGCCACGGCAGGAAATCCTGTTGTTTCTCTGCCACGACAGACTTCTGTCGCACCCCCTGCGCACCCTAGCAGGCCGTCGTGCGTCGCTCCTCTGCCGCGATAGGGCAGGCTGCCACCGCCGCCCTGACGACCTCCTCCAGTGGGGCTACCGACCTCCCGCAGACGCGCTCGGTCGCCACGTGCGACCCGTGGACAGGCTGAATCTTCCAGCCGTGGACTCCGTCATCAACACCGTCCCCACCACTTTCCTCCATGCAATGCAGGATCCTTAGTGGCGTTCTGCCATGACTGCTGAGTACCAGGCTCTCGTCGATAACAACACTTGCTCCCTTGTTCCTCGCCCTCCATGTGCCAATGTTGTCACATGCAAGTGGATCTATCGTCAGAAGTTCCACTCTAATGGCACTCTCGCTCGCAACAAGGCACGATGGGGCGTTCATGGGCACTCTGAGCGCCTCAACATCGACTATGAGGAGACCTTCAGCCCCGTTGTCAAGTCTGCCACGATCCGACTCGTTCTTCATATTGTCGTCTCTAGCTCTTGGCCCATCTGGCAGCTTGTGTTGGAGATATTCCCTAGAGGCAATAATAAATGTAGTTATTATTATATCTTTGTGTTTATGATAAATGTTTACATTCATGCTATAATAGTATTAACAAGGAAACATTAATACTTGTGTGATTTGTAAATTAAAAAGAGTCCCTAGTAAAGCCTTTTATAATACTAGCTTGTTGGTTAATAAATGATTGTGGTTTCCCTATCATGAACATTGAGATGTTATTAACAACAAGATCATATCGTTAGGATAATGATATGGTGGACATACTCCTATAGATAAGCGTCGCATAAAGATCAAGTCATTTTAATAGTTCAATTGCTATATGCTTTCTGATACATAGTAACCTAATTCCTTCGACCCTGAGATCATGCTTATCACCATCACCGGAAGGATGCTTTGATGACATCAAACACCACACCGTAACTGGGTGGCTATAAAGGTGGCATTGAGTGTTCGGAAAGTATTGGTTGAGACACATGGATCAAGAGTGGGATTTGTCCATCCATATTACAGATAGATATACTCTGGGCCCTCTCGGTGGAATGTCATCCAATTGGCTTGCAAGCATGTGACTGGCTCACAAGGGATCACATATCACGAGAACGAGAAAAGAGTACTTATCAGTAACGAGGTTGAACTAGGTATGCAGAGATACCGACGATCAATACCTCGGATAAGTAAACTATCGTGAGACAAAGGAAAATTGGTATCGTATGTAAGTGGTTCATTCGATCGCAAAGTAATCGTAGAAATATGTGGGAGCCATATGAATTTCCAGATTCCTCTATTGGTTATTGTTCGGAGAAGTGTCTCGATCATGTCTGCATAATTCACGAACCGTAGGGAGACACACTTAAGGATTCGACGTTGTTTGAGTAGTTATGGAATGATGAGTAAGAGACCGAATGTTGTTCGGAGTCTCGGATGGGATCCAGGATATCACGAGGAGATCCGGAATGGTCCGGAGAATAAGATTCATATAAGGAAAGTCCTGTTTCGGGTCGGAGAATGGTTCCGGTGTTTTCATCGGGAATGTTCTAGAAGGTTCCGGAATGTCCGGTACTCCGGAGGGGAAGGGTACATGAATGTGTCATAACAAGTTGGAATGATTGCATCATGTACTAGGTGTCATCGCTGAACAAAATAAAGGGTTTAATCAAATCCTAGTTTGAAAAAGTCAAACGCCAATTGAAAAGTCAAACTGCTATTTTGTGAGGTGGAGGGGAAGTAGGAAACCTACTTGGGGAGGAGTTCCCTCCCTCCACCGCCGGCCCACTTGGAGACCGAGTTGGGGAGGGACTCCCCTCCCCTTGGTGGCCCCCCTCCACCTATATAAGGAGGGGCAGGGCTGCCCATCCAAAAAACACCACACACCCCGCAAACCTTAGCTCCCAGCCGCCGGCGCCGCCACCTCCTGCCGCCGCCGCCGAGGGAAACCCTAGCCGCCGACTTGGGCAGCTCCAAGCCCTATCTGCCGACCCTAGACCCTCCTCCTTGGTGCGGCTAAACCCTAGATCGCCGAGGATCTCTCTCATAGTCCACCATACTCGCTCCGACTTAAGGCGAAGCCCTGCGAGATCTCCCCTCTACTTCCGGTACCACGCCGTTGTGCTGCCAGAATCGCGAGGAGAGTGCTACAACCTCCGCTGCCTGCTGAAACAAGGGAGAGGAAGGTCTTCGTCGAGTACCGAACGTGTGACCGACTGCGGAAGCGCTGCTGGAACGCAGCGCCGGAAGGATCGTCTACGCGATCTTGAGATCGGCAAGAGTACGACTACATCACCCACGAGAATCCGCTCTCGTTAAACACTTTGGAATCTTCGAGGGTGAGTTATTCCATCGACTCGTTGCTACAATCTAATAGATAGATCTTGGCTTGTTTGTTTGTATGCGGTAGAAATTTTTTGTTTTCCATGCTACGAAACCCTACAGTGGTATCAGAGCCGTGTCTATATGTAGATCTGTTGCACGAGTAGAACACAATGTTCATTATGGGCGTTGATGCTTTTGTTGTCGATTGCTTCTTGTGTACTTTGCATCTTGCGGGATGGTGGGATGAAGCAGCCCGGTCTAACCTTACATGACATCGTTCATGAGACTTGCTCCACGCTTGACATGCAACTTGTATTGCATAAGTGGCTTTGCGGGTGCCTGTTTCTCCCAACATAGTTAAGAATCAATTTACAACGGGTGATTGACAATACTAGTATCAATGTTGTGGTTCTTGTTCGTAAGTTAGAACGACACTTATTGAAAGCCCCAAACCACGTAAAACATGCAAAGAAAGTAGAGGCATCTAACTTTGTTTTGCAGGGGTGTGCTATGATGTGATATGGCCATGATTGTGATTATATTTGATGTATGCAATGTTCCTTATTGTAAGTTGGCAACCAACAGGAGCCATATGGTTGTCTTTAATTTTTGTTAAGACCCGCGTGTCTATTCAAAGTAGTTGTAATAGTTGAAGCTGGTGGACGACAACCATGGAGCAGCGTCATTGACCTTGATGCAATGCCGGTGATGATGGAGATCATGTTCGTTCTTGAAGATGGAGATCGGAAGCACAAAGAAGAAAGGCCATATCATATCACATATTATGAATTGCATGTGATGTTAATCCTTTATGCATCTTGTATTGCTTAATTAACGACTGTAGCATTATAAGATGATCCCTCATGCACATGAATTTCAAGTTCTAAAGTGTTCATCCTTAGTAAGCACCGTTGCTAAAGCTTGTTGTTTCGAAACACCATGTGATGATCGGGTGTGTTAGATTACACAAGTGTATACAACGTGGGCAAGCCAGATTTGCTCATGCGGAAGCTACGGTTTGATCTTGACGAGCCTAGCATGTACAGACATGGTCTCGGAACACGGATCATCGAAAGGTAAAGCATGAATCATATAGTAGATATGATGAACATGTCGATTGTTCGCCATTGAAGCTACATCAACTCTCGTGATGATCGGTGTTAATGTGGTGCATTTGGTTCGTGTGATCACTAAAACAATGTGAGGGGTATTGTTTTGAGTGGGAGTTTACCTGGATTAATTTAACTATTAATTAGAACTCTATTTGTCATAAACTTAGTCTAAACTATTGCAAATATGTTGTAGATCAATGGCGGCCCCTACCATCAATTTTAATGAGTTCCTAGAGAAAGAAAAGTTGAAAAACAATGGAAGCAACTTCTCGGATTGGTTCCGCAATTTGAGGATTGTCCTCACTGCTGGTAATTTGACCTATGTGCTGGATGCACCGCTGGGTGACCCACCTGCAGCTACTGCTACCGATGAAGTAAAGAATGTTTACCTCGCTCGGAAGACTCAGTACTCCACAGTTTAGTGTGCTATCTTGTATGGTTTAGAATCGGAGCTTTAGAAAAGGTTTGAGAATTCAGACCCACATGATATTGTCCGTGATCTCAAATTGATCTTTGAGACTCATGCGGCAATTGAGAGCTATGACGCTTCTGAAAAGTTCTTTAACTGCAAGATGGAAGAGGGCAGATCCGTCAGTGAGCATGTGCTTAAGGTGTCTGGGCACGCAAACAAACTTCAAAGCTTGGGTATAGTGATTCCTAATGCTTTGGGGATTTATCGTGTCCTCCAATCACTACCACCAAGTTACAAGAACTTTGTGATGAACTACAATATGCAAAACATGAACAAGCAGTTGTCAGAACTCTTTGCCATGTTAAAATCTGCAGAAGTGGAGATCAAGAAAGAGGACCAAGTGTTGATGGTCAATAAGACCACCAAATTCAAGAAAGGCAAGTCTAAGCAAAAGGTACACTTCAAGAAGGGTGGTAAGAAAGTTACCGCGCCGACGAAGAAGACCAAGGCTGTACCTAAGCCTGATACTAAGTGCTTTTACTGCAAGGGAGAAGGCAACTGGAAGCGGAATTGCCCAAAGTACTTGGCGGATTTGAAGAACGGCAACATCAAGAAGAAAGGTATATTCGATATACATGTTATTGATGTGTATCTCACTAGTACTCGTAGTAGTGCCTGGGTATTTGATACTTGTTCGGTGCTCATATCTGTAACTCGAAACAGGTGCTACAGAATAAACAGAAGCTAGCGAAGAACGAGGTGACGATGCGCGTGGGAAACGGATCAAAGGTTGATGTGATCGCGGTCGGCACGCTACCTCTTCATCTACCATTGGGATTAGTTTTATACTTAAATAATTGTTATTTGGTGCCTGCGTTAAGCATGAACATTATATTGGGATCTTGTTTATTGCGAGACGGTTACTTGTTTAAGTCCGAGAATAATGGTTGTTCGATTTATATGAGTAATATGTTTTATGCACATGCACCTTTTATAGATGGTCTATTCTTATTGAAACTCGATAGTGGAAATACACATATTAATAACATTGAAGCTAAACGTTTGAAATCGAGCGATAACTCGACCTATATGTGGCACTGTCGTCTTGGTCACATTGGAGTGAAGCGTATGAAGAAACTCCATTCCGATGGACTTCTTGAATCACTTGATTTCGAATCACTTGAAAGATGCGAAGCATGTCTGATGGGTAAAATGACTAAGACTCCATTTTCTGGTATGATGGAGCGAGCTACAGACTTATTGGAAATCATACATACCGATGTGTGTGGTCCAATGAGTGTAGCATCGCGCGGTGGTTATCGTTATGTTCTTACCTTCACGGATGACTTGAGTAGATATGGGTATATCTATTTCATGAAACATAAGTCCGAAACTTTCGAGAAGTTTAAGGAATTTCAAAGTGAGGTTGAGAATCAACGTAACAAGAAGATTAAATTTCTGCGTTCTGATCGTGGAGGTGAATATCTAAGTTACGAGTTTGGCGAGCATTTTAAGAAATGCGGAATACTTTCACAATTGACATCGCCGGGAACACCACAGCGTAATGGTGTGTCCGAACATCGTAATCGAACTCTCTTAGATATGGTTCGTTCTATGATGTCACTTACAGATTTACCGCTATCATTTTGGGGTTATGCATTAGAAACAACCGCATTCACTTTAAATAGGGCACCATCTAAATCCGTTGAAATGACACCGTATGAATTATGGTTTGGGAAGAAACCTAAATTGTCGTTCCTTAAAGTTTGGGGTTGCGAAGCCTATGTAAAGAAGTTACAGCCGGACAAGCTTGAACCCAAAGCGGAAAAAATGCGTCTTCATAGGATACCCGAAGGAAACTATTGGGTATACCTTCTATCATAGATCCGAAGGCAAAATCTTCGTTGCCAAGAATGGATCCTTTCTAGAGAAGGAATTTCTCTCGAAAGAAGTGACTGGAAGGAAAGTAGAACTCGACGAGGTTGTCGAACCTTCTCTCGAACTTGCGAGTAGCGCAGCACCGGAAGAAGTTCATGTGGTGCCTGCACCAATAAGAGAGGAAGCTAATGATGATGATCATGAAACTTCGGTTGTAGTTGCTACAGAACCTCGCAGGTCAACGAGAACTCGTACCACTCCTGATTGGTATGATCCCGTTATGAGTGTCATGTTGGTGGACAACACCGATGACCCTGCAACATATGAGGAAGCGATGATGAGCCCAGATTCCAATAAATGGCAAGAAGCCATGAAATCCGAGATTGGATCCATGTACGAAAACCAAGTATGGACTTTGGTGGACTTACCGGATGGCCGGAAGGCTGTCGAGAATAAATGGATTTTCAAGAAGAAAACAGATGTTGATGGTAATGTTACTATCTATAAAGCTCGACTTATCACAAAAGGGTTTCGACAGATTCAAGGAGTTGACTACGATGAGACTTTCTCACCAGTAGCGAAGCTAAAGTCTGTGAGGATTATGTTAGCAATCGCTGCATATTATGATTATGAGATATGGCAGATGGATGTCAAAACAGCGTTCCTCAATGGAGACATTGATGAAGAGTTGTATATGATGCAACCCAAAGGTTTTTTCGATCCTAAAGATGCTAACAAGGTATGCAAACTTCAACGGTCCATATATGGATTGAAGCAAGAATCCCTAAGTTGGAATCAATGTTTTGATAAGGTGATCAAAAGTTTTGGTTTTATACAAACTTATGGAGAAGCTTGTATTTACAAGAAAGTGAGTGGGAGCTCTGTAGCATTCTTAATACTATATGTAGATGACATATTGTTAATTGGGAATGATGTAGACCTTCTTAATAGTGTCAAGGAATA
Source organism: Avena atlantica (assembly GCA_910589765.1). Classification (NCBI taxonomy): domain Eukaryota; kingdom Viridiplantae; phylum Streptophyta; class Magnoliopsida; order Poales; family Poaceae; genus Avena; species Avena atlantica. The sequence goes on along the minus strand of OU342736.1, from coordinate 439,445,478 downwards.
TTTGAATAATAGTTTTTCAATGAAAGATCTTGGCGAAGCGGCTTACATATTAGGCATAAAGATTTATAGAGATAGATCGAGACGCCTAATATCATTGTCACAAAGTACATATTTGGACAAAGTTCTAAAGAGGTTTGGAATGGAAGATAGCAAGAAAGGGTTCTTACCCATGTTGCCCAATACGACCTTGAGTAAAACTCAAAGTCCGACAACGGCAGAAGATAGAGAAAGGATGAGTAAAACTCCCGATGCCTCAGCCATAGGATCTCTAATGTATGCCATGCTATGTACTAGACCCGACATTGCATATGTTGTTAGTTTAACTAGCAGATATCAAAGTGATCCAGGAGTGGATCATTGGACAGTGGTCAAAAACATCCTAAAGTACTTGGGAAGAACTAAGGATATGGTTCTTTCTTATGGAGGTGATGAACAGCTCGTTGTTAATGGTTACACCGATGCTAGTTGAAACACCGATCCAGATGATTCTAAATCACAATCTGGATACGTATTTACTTTGAATGTTGCAGCAGTTAGCTGGAGGAGCGCAAAGCAAAGTGTTGTGGCGAGATCTTCAACTGAATCGGAATACATGGCTGCTTCGGAGGCTTCACAAGAAGCGATATGGATGAAAGAGTTCATTACAGAGCTCGGTGTGGTTCCTAGTGCGCTGGACCCAATGTCAATCTACTGTGATAACATGGGCGCCATAGCCAATGCGCAAGAACCAATGTCACACAAGAAGCTGAAGCACATCAAGCTACGTTTTCACACTATTCGAGAACATGTCCAAGATGGCGACATAAAGATTTGCAAAGTACACACAGATCTGAATGTGGCGGATCCGTTGACTAAACCTCTCCCGAGGGCAAAACATGACCAACACCAAACTGCCATGGGTGTTCGGTATATTACCATGTAATCTAGATTAGTTAACTCTAGTGCAAGTGGGAGACTGTTGGAGATATTCCCTAGAGGCAATAATAAATGTAGTTATTATTATATCTTCGTGTTTATGATAAATGTTTACATTCATGCTATAATAGTATTAACAAGGAAACATTAATACTTGTGTGATTTGTAAATTAAAAAGAGTCCCTAGTAAAGCCTCTTTATAATACTAGCTTGTTGGTTAATAAATGATTGTGGTTTCCCTATCATGAACATTGAGATGTTATTAACAACAAGATCATATCGTTAGGAGAATGATATGGTGTACATACTCCTATAGATAAGCGTAGCATAAAGATCAAGTCATTTTAATAGTTCAATTGCTATATGCTTTCTGATACATAGTAACCTAATTCCTTCGACCATGAGATCATGCTTATCACCATCACCGGAAGGATGCTTTGATGACATCAAACACCACACCGTAACTGGGTGGCTATAAAGGTGGCATTGAGTGTTCGAAAAGTATTGGTTGAGACACATGGATCAAGAGTGCGATTTGTCCATCCATATGACGGATAGATATACTCTGGGCCCTCTCGGTGGAATGTCATCCAATTGGCTTGTAAGCATGTGACTGGCTCACAAGGGATCACATATCACGGGAACGAGAAAAGAGTACTTATCAGTAACGAGGTTGAACTAGGTATGCAGAGATACCGACGATCAATACCTCGGATAAGTAAACTATCGTGAGACAAAGGGAAATTGGTATCGTATGTAAGTGGTTCATTCAATCGCAAAGTAATCGTAGAAATATGTGGGAGCCATATGAATTTCCAGATTCCTCTATTGGTTATTGTTCGGAGAAGTGTCTCGATCATGTCTGCATAATTCACGAACCGTAGGGAGACACACTTAAGGATTCGACGTTGTTTGAGTAGTTATGGAATGATGAGTAAGAGACCGAATGTTGTTCGGAGTCTCGGATGGGATCCGGGATATCACGAGGAGATCCGGAATGGTCCGGAGAATAATATTCATATAAGGAAAGTCCTGTTTCGGGGTTGGAGAATGGTTCCGGTGTTTTCATCGGGAATGTTCTAGAAGGTTTTGGAATGTCCGGCACTCCGGAGGGGAAGGGTACATGAATGTGTCATAACAAGTTGGAATGATTGCATCATGTACTAGGTGTCATCGCTGAACAAAATAATGGGTTTAATCAAATCCTAGTTTGAAAAAGTCAAACGCCAATTTGAAAAGTCAAACGACTATTTTCTGAGGTGGAGGGGAAGTAGGAAACCTACTTGGGGAGGAGTTCCCTCCCTCCACCGCCGGCCCACTTGGAGACCGAGTTGGGGAGGGACTCCCCTCCCCTTGGCGGGCCCCCTCCACCTATATAAGGAGGGGCAGGGCTGCCCCTCCAAAAAAACACCACACACCCCGCAAACCCAGCTCCCAGCCGCCGGCGCCGCCACCTCCTGCCGCCGCCGCCTAGGTAAACCCTAGCCGCCGACTTGGGCAGCTCCAAGCCCTAGCCGCCGGCCCTAGACCCTCCTCCTTGGTGAGTCTAAACCCTAGATCGCCGAGGATCTCTCTCATAGTCCACCATACTCGCTCTGGCTTAAGGCGAAGCCCTGCGAGATCTCCCCTCTACTTCCGGTACCACGCCGTTGTGCTGCCGGAATCGCGAGGAGAGTGCTACAACCTCCACTGCCTGCTGGAACAAGGGAGAGGAAGGTCTTTGTCGAGTACCGAACGTGTGACCGACTGCGGAAGCGCTGCTGGAACGCAGCGCCGGAAGGATCGTCTACGCGATCTTGAGATCGACAAGAGTATGACTACATCACCCTCGAGAATCCGCTCTCGTTAAACACTTTGGAATCTTCGAGGGTGAGTTATTCCATCGACTCGTTGCTACAATCTAGTAGATAGACTTGGCTTGTTTGTTTGTATGCGGTAGAAAAGTTTTGTTTTCCATGCTACGAAACCCTACAGCTTGATGTCAAGAATGTGTTTCTTCATGGCTCCTTGGATGAGGTGGTCTAATGTTAGCAGCCTCTTGGTTTTGTTGATGAGTCTCGCCCGGATCATGCTGTCGACTACACAAGTCCCTGTACGGCCTGAAGCAGGCTCCCCGTACCTGGTACCACCGGTTCGCCAAGTACATTGCCACTCTGAGATTTGTTGCCTCAGCCACGAACAACTCCCTGTTTTTCCTCCACTCTAGGGCAGACATGACGTACTTGCTACTCTATGTGGATGACATCATTGTCATCGCCTCATCGACAAGCTTTCTTCAGGGGCTCCTCACACATCTACACAACGAGTTTGCTATGACCGATCTCGGGGATCTCCACTACTTCCTAGGCATTGCGGTCAGCCCTCCTCTGCTGGTCTTTTTCCATCGCAGTGGCAATATGCCTTGGATGTTCTTCAGCGCACTGGTAGAAAAGGGCCCATGCGTCCCGGTTGGTAAGGGCCATTAGTCCCGGTTGCCCAACCGGGATGGGGCAATCGGGACTAAAGCTCTAACCTTTAGTCCCGGTTGCCCCACCAACCGGGACAAATGGGGGCACACATGGCGGCATCAGAGAGCGAGGGGGGAGGGGGGGGGGTGGAGCATTAGTACCGGTTCGTAACACGAACCGGGACTAATAATCTGCTGCCGCGGCAGAGATTTGGCTCATTTCTCTGCCGCGACAGAGAATTCATTTTGGCACATTTTGTTGCCGCGGCAGCATTTTCGCCACTTTTTGTGCCGCGGTAGAGAATTCATTTAGGTTGTTTTATTGTTTATTTAGTGTTTTGCACTTATCAACGAAGGAACCTTATATTACACAAGATCATCATGACAACATTACATTCAATACACGGATCGAGTTCATGCACTACATACAAAAGTTGCTATTCGATGCTACCGGCCAATTTCTTGAAAGTTGCTATTTTTACAATTCCTATTGTCTATACACAGCCGAGTAGTATTCCCCTTGTGTGTTTAGGACTTCTGCATCCAAGAATCCCGCCAATTCCTCCTGAATTGCTCGTACGCGATCCTTTGGCAGAAGACCGTCCCGTAGACGTTCGATCTGATTTAAAAAAGGAGTCAGACTATATGAATGAAACTAAACACAATTTGATTCTAATTAAAAACTATAGAAATTGTTTACGTACGTGGAGTTGCTCTAAATTTCTGCCCTTCTCATCGCACGTCTGCCGGATGAACTCGCATACATAGTATCCACATAGATTGTTACCTGGTCCCTGCGTCAGGCACTTTACGAGAACAGAGTTCAATCAAAATAATAATCAAGCATGATAATAACTGTATCAAAACTAGAATCAAAGAGATGCGCGGATATAACTAGTGGTGCTTACATTTAGTGGTTGAAATGTAAGCTCCTCTTTCCAAACACCCCTAGCCTTCTTGGTGAACCGTTTCCAAGCGCTGCCCGGCGTAGAAAACGAATAAAATAAGTTGTTAAGTACTTGATATCATAAAATTCACGAACGTTGCCGATATAGTGTCGTAATGATTAGAATTACCGCTGGAGAAGTATCTGGATGTCCTTCCACGTCTCAAGGGGTTTATGTTTCGAGTCCATGACTAGTACACACCCTTTGTCAAGTTGAATGATTAACAGAATATAGTGGTACCTGCGAATGCAGAACTAATCAATTATATACTTAACATCGAGTAAGCGAAATAGAAAGTGTATACAAGACAATAACACTCACTGGAAGTTGTAAGGAAATAGTATTTCCCTTTTGGTTTCTTGAAACCTTAACGCGTGTACTATATTATCCTCCGTATCCTGGGGGCTTATTTTGAGATTAGCTTCATGAACCCAATATGGGTCAATGAAGCCAATGTCATAGATTTGTCCTCTGCTGCATTCGAGAATCTTCATTCTGCATATTACAGTATGATTATATACATGCAATAAATAAAATAATATAGCTGGAGACTAAATTAATTACAGAATTAGTACTTACAGACAATAGGCACTGATGATCGATTTGTCCAAGGCGTCTTGATTGAATAATTGAAATAGTTCATCAAATTCAATGGATATCATGTCATCCTTATCTTTCCCATGATGTTTTTTTGTAACCCTCAGCACTATCCAGTTAGCCCCGGCCCTTGTGGCATGCATGTACCAGTTATGCAATCTTCGCATTTTTGTTGGAAGATTGTTTACCTCCTCAGGTTTGACGAGAGGTTTTCCGTACTGGTATTTGTATGCTACTTCACTCACGGGGAAGAACTCTAACTGGGATAAGTACTGGGCAATACTCATACCTTGAGCAGCGGCAGCTTCTCCGTATTGTGCAACTACCTCTGGATCATACTGCTCTTCGGCCCCATATTTGCTCGACCCCACATTGGTTTGAGAAATCACCTTGAGAGGGGCGCAAGTCTGTTTTGCTTGTTCTCCGAGCTGGGCAACAGATTTCCCGCTTGCATCAGTACTGCTCTTCGAGGCTTTTTGTGCTGCATGTGACTTGAGAATAGAACGTTCATAGTCTGATGACAGCTTTGGATCGGATTGATGAAGATTCTTTAGCATTTTCAACACTTTGGCTTTTTCTTCTTTGGTGCTGGGGAACTCTGGCTCTTTCGGCCGCCTCAGCTTAGCGAAAAACGCTGTCGTTTCCGCATCAACGATCGCCGCAGTCTCCTCTTCAGTACAGTCATAAGCTCTCTTGGGAGGAACCATTAGTACTTTTGGAAGAGGCTCTTGTTCACGTTTCGGCGATCGCTTACGACGCATAGTAGCGGTACGCTTACGCTTCTTATCCTAAGGCGCCGGCGATGGCTCCCGCGGCGATGGCTGCACCGGAGATTGATGAGGCAACGGAGCCGGGTGAGGCGACGAAGACGGCTGCCGCGGCGGCGACGACCTCGCTGGAGACGGGTGAGGCGGCGGCGAAGATGGCCTTGGCGTGTGATTTCGAAGCACGATACAATCCTTCGAAGCACGATATAGTCACATCCCCTTCACCAGCAGGGTAGTGAAGATCCAAAACCTCAAAGGTGGGCATGATTTCATCCACGCCGACAACAGCGTAGCCCTCTGGAACCGAACGACAGTGGTAAGTTGGTGTGGGTCCAATTGGTAAGGCATAGCCGACCGCCACCTTCATTGATATGTTCACAACTTTGACATGTAGCTCGCACTGTGTCATCTCTGTGATATCATCCACTGGGTAGCCAACAGGAGCCATCGTCGGTGCATCATCGTCATCGCCATTGTCATCACCCGGGACCTCGGTGGAAGCCACACTGCTTTTTCGATTATTCGATAGGCCGGTAGCATCGAATGCAGTGTGCTGCTGAGATGGGCCGGTAGTACTTTGCTCTTTAAGTGAGTTAATTTCATCTTGTTGTTGCTTTAATCGTTCTTCAATTAAACGCATTATGCCGAGCTGCTTGTACTATAAATATGCATCCTCGTGAGTCCAGTCCTCCAGCCAGTTTGATGCATCTCCAAGATGGTTTTAGAGAGCAGGGACACCACTACGGCCAGTTTCAGGGAGATGCCGACGGATCCCAGTCCTCCGGCATCTCCGAGAAACTGGTCATAGAGGCACTCCCTAATATGTGAAATTAGTTAGCTCCGAGGCGTATTGATCTAGTTAGTGAAGTTACAAGCTGCAAGATGGTTTTCGAGAGCAGGGACACCACTGCGGCCAGTTTCAGGGAGATGCCGACGGAGCCCAGTCCTCCGGCATCTCCGAGAAACTGGTCATAGAGGCACTCCCTAATATGTGAAATTAGTTAGCTCCGAGGCGTATTGATCTACTTAGTGAAGTTACAAGATGCAAGATGGTTTTCGAGAGCAGGGACACCACTGCGGCCAGTTTCAGGGAGATGCCGACGGAGCCCAGTCCTCCGGCATCTCCGAGAAACTGGTCATAGAGGCACTCCCTAATATGTGAAATTAGTTAGCTCCAAGGCGTATTGATCTAGTTAGTGAAGTTAAAAGCTGCAAGACATTTATTAATATTAAAAACTGAGACTACAAAACTAGGACTAAAGGCCACAAACCGCGAAAGATATCCTTCGGTCAAGCCACAAACCGCGAAAGACATGAACTAGAGTTACATAATATGAGCATGAACTTCTTGGCATATGTCATTCCTTATGACCGCTTCAGACGTAACCATGGAGCATCTTCTTTACTTAACGGAATGCTTGGGTCAGTTTTCACTGTGAAGGGCGGAATTTCATCAAACTTATTATAATCTTCTGACATGTCTATCTTGTCCTCGATTCCCACGATGTTTCTTTTCCCTGAAAGAACTATGTGACGCTTTGGCTCATCATATGATGTATTCGTTTGCATATTTTTTCTTTTTTTCGGTCTGGAGGACATGTCCTTCACATAGAAAACCTGAGACACATCATTGGCTAGGACGAATGGTTCATCTCTATAACCAAGATTGTTGAGATCCACTGTTGTCATTCCGTACAACTGGTCTATCTTTACCCCTCCCCATTCAGGTTGACCCATTTGCAGCGAAACAAAGGGACCTTAAAAGAGATTCCATAGTCTAGTTCCCATATCTCCTCTATGTAACCATAATATGTGTCCTTTTGTCCATTCTCGTCTATTGCATCAAAGCGGACACCACTATTTTGGTTGGTGCTCTTTTTATCTTGGGCGATCGTGTAGAATGTATTCCCATTTATTTCGTACCCTTGGAAATTCAATACAGTAGAAGATGGTGACGCGGCCAACAAGTATAGCTGATCTCCAACAGTGGTGTCATTCAAGAGATGTGTCCGCATCCAACCACCGAAAGACTTCATGTGTTCATCTGTAATCCATGATTCAGGCTTCCCCGGGTTTTTGGAGCGTACAACATTCTTGTGTTCCTCGATATACGGAGCTGCCAAGGTGGAATTATGTAGAACTGTGTAGTGTGCTTTAGTGAAAGAATCCCCGTGCCTACATATCATTGCTTTCTTTCCCAGCGTGCCTTTTCCACTTAGTCTTCCCTCATGCCGCGAGTCAGAAACACCAATCGGCTTAAGGTCAGGAATAAAGTCAACACAAAACTCAATGACCTCCTCTGTTCCATATCCCTTGGAGATGCTTCCTTCTGGTCTAGCACAGTTATGAACATATTTCTTTAAGACTCCCATGAACCTCTCAAAGGGGAACATATTGTGCAGAAATACCGGACCGAGAATGGCAATCTCTTCCACTAGATGAACTAGGAGATGCGTCATAATATTGAAGAAGGATGGTGGGAACACCAATTCAAAACTAACAAGACATTGTACCACATCCTTCTGTAACCTTGGCAGAATATCTGGATTGATTACCTTCTGAGATATTGCATTGAGGAATGCACACAGCTTCACAATGGGTACTCGAACATTTTCCGGTAGAAGCCCCCTCAATGCAATCGGAAGAAACTGCGTCATAATCACGTGACAGTCATGAGACTTCAGGTTTTGGAACTTTTTCTCTGCCATATTTATTATCCCCTTTATATTAGATGAGAAGCCCGACGGCACCTTGATACTGTAAAGGACTTCAAAAAAGATTTCCTTCTCTGCTTTGGTAAGAGCATAGCTGGCACGACTTAAGTGACGCCCTTTATCCGTCTTGTTATCTGTATGCATGTTCTTTGGGTCTTTCATAATTTGTTGGTCCTCCCGTGCTTCAGGTGTATCTTTTGTCTTCCCATACACGCCTAGGAATCCTAGCAGGTTCACGCAGAGATTCTTCGTCACGTGCATCACGTCGATTGAAGAGCGGACACGCAGGACTTTCCAATATGGCAGCTCCCAAAATATAGATTTCTTCTTCCACATGAGTGCGTGTCCTGTAGCGACGTCGTTCGGAACTGATTGACCGCCGGGACCCTTTCCAAAGATTACTTCTATGTCCTTGACCATACCAAATACATCATCACCAGCAGGGAGTTCAGGCTTCTTCCGGTGATCTTCCTCATCTTTGAAATGCTTGCCTTTCTTTCTTACAGGATGATTGGTCGGAAGAAATCGTTGATTCGCCAGGTACACAACCTTCTTGCATTTATGCAAATATGTACCTTCGGTCTTATCTAAACAGTGGGTGCATGCCTTATATCCTTTGTTTGTCTGTCCTAAAAGGTTACTAAGAGCAGGCCAATCATTGATGGTTACGAATAACAACCCTCGTAGATTAAATGGCTCCTGTTTGTTCTCATCCCACGCACGTACACCTGGTTTGCCCCACAACTGTAAGAGTTCTTCAACTAATGGCCTAAGGTACACATCAATGTCGTTGCCCGGTTGCTTCGGGCCTTGGATGAGCACTGGCATCATAATGAACTTACGCTTCATGCACAACCAAGGAGGCAGGTTGTAGATACATAGAGTCACGGGCCAGGTGCTGTGACTGCAGCTCTGCTCCCCAAAAGGATTCATGCCATCCGTACTTAGACCAAACCATAAGTTCCTTGCGTCACCTGCAAAGTCTGGGAAGTCTCTCTCGATTTTTCTCCACTGTGACCCATCAACAGGGTGTCTCAACTTCCCGTCTTTCTTACGGTCTTCTTTGTGTCATCGCAACAACCTGGCATGCTCTTTGTTTCTGAACATGCGTTTCAACCTTGGTATTATAGGAGCATACCACATAACCTTAGCAGGAACCCTCTTCCGGAGGGGCTCTCCCTCAACATCACCAGGGTCATCTCGTCTGATCTTATACCGCAACGCGTTGCATACCGGGCATTTATCTAAATTCTCATACTCCTTACCGCAGTAGAGGATGCAGTCATTAATGCATGCATGTATCTTTTGCACATCTAATCCCAGAGGACAGAGAGTCTTCTTTGCTTCGTAGGTACTCTCGGGAAGTTCGTTATGTTTTGGAAACTTCGGCTTCATTATTTTCAGCATATTTTCAAATGAGGAGTCAGTTAGACCACACTCTGCCTTCCATCGCAACAATTTCAGTGTGGTACCGAGCTTTGTGCTGCCATCTTCACAATTTGGGTACAACAATTTCTTGTGATCTTCTAACATGCCCTCTAACTTCAACTTCTCATTTTCTGTTTCACAGTCTCGCTTTGCATCAGAAATGACCCTACCAAGTTCATCAGGCGGCTCATTTGATGCCCGTTCTTCACCTCTTTCCTCTCCATTGTCTTCCATTGCAGTATCACTGTATTCAGGAAACATATGATGATAGTTGTTATCATCATCTTCTTCTTCACCATCTTCCATCATAACCTCTCTTTCCCCGTGCTTGGTCCAGCAATTATAGTTGGGCATGAAACCTTTCATAATCAGGTGGCCGCGAATGATTTTCGAGGAAGAGTACTCCTTGTTGTTCCGACATTGAACACATGGAAAACGTATAAATCCATTCTCTTTGTTTGCCGTAGCCACATCGATAAATTTATCCACGCCTTTGATACACCCGGCTACCCGCCGGTCACCGTACATCCATTCCCGACCATTCATCTGCATCATATAAGTAAGTTTATCAAAAAACAGGACATCATAAATAGTGAAATAACCAATTCACACCGACACATGAATTGTATCAATGACCTAGAAAAGATAAGATTGCTAACCTCGATCGAGGGAAATAAAGAGGAGAAAGCTCAAGTGCGTCTCGGACACCTTCTATATTTTTGTTCTATGAGAAATTCAACGGGATTATTCACTCAAACATTTCAACAAACACCTTCAATGCATGCATGAGAAAAAACTAGCACACCCCCTCACACCTTCCACCATTCGAAAAAACAGAGTGGAGGCAGAGGGGGCTGGGGCGTTGCATTTATAGAGGGCAGGGGTCTTTAGTCCCGGTTGGAGCCAGCAACCGGGACTAAAGGTGCGTGCCACGCCACGTGGCTGTGGCCAAACCTTTAGTCCCGGTTGGTGGATCCAACCGGGACGCATGTCCCCTTACCAACCGGGACGCATGCCCCCTGACCCCGTGCCCGCTCCAACCGGGACGCGTGCCAGCATTAGTCCCGGTTGGTGGCGCAACCGGGACTAATGCTCCGAGGGGTCGCGAACGGATAGCCCTTTTTCCTCTAGTGGCGTGCTGGTATGACAGACTGTCACTCCTCTCCTATGCTGATTGACACGTCCTCGAAGCTCTCCGTCTCTAACAGCGAGCTCCTCCCCGACTTCACCGACTATTGAAGTCTCGCCGGTGTTCTTCAGCATCTCACACTGACACGTCCGGACATCTCCTATGCGGTTCAGTAGATCTGCCTCCACATGCAAGCTCCGCGCGTGTCTCACTTGGCTATCATGACACGTGTTCTTCGATACGTCTGTGGTACACTGGAGTTTGGTCTACAACTCCATGCATCATCATCGACCGTCCTGGTGGCCTACTCCAACGCCGACTAGGCCGGCTGCCCAGACTCGCGGCGCTCTACCTCCGGTTATTGCGTCTACTACGGTGATAGTCTCATCTCCTGGTCCTCCAAGCGCGAGACCACCGTGTCACATTCCTCTGCAGAAGTTGAGTACCGCACCGTCTCCCGCGCCTTCGCCGAGTGTTGTTGGCTCCGCCAGCTACTCCAGGAACTCCATCACCCCATGAGCTCCGCCATGGTGGTCTATTGCGACAACGTGTCCGCCATCTACATGTCCTCGAATCCGGTGCAACAGAAATGTATAAAGCTCATCGAGATCGACATACACTTCGTCCGCGAGAAGGTGTCCTTGGGAGAGGTCCATTTTCTACATGTTCCTTCGTCCCACTAGTTCGCGGATGTCATGACGAAGGGATTGCCGAGTCAGCTCTTCCTAGACTTTCAGTCTAGTCTCAACATCCGAGAACCTCCCGCTGGGACTGCGGGAGGATGTTAGATTGCATATATTGTATTTACAGTAAAACTGTATTGTAATTGTACCGGCCCGTGGCTGTCTATAAATATAACCTGGAACCCCACGATTTACATGTGTGGCTTCCCCCGAAATCCTTCTACAGGTCGGCTCCATTTAAAAACGACGCCAAGCTTCCTAGGTTGCCCCATGTTATCACGTGTTAGTGTCGGCCTGTATAACTTTAGCTTTGTTTAAAATAACGCCGACACATGAATCAGATTCCAATTTAGTTTCAGATTTGGTTGAAGTTTTTCAAAAAGTCAGATTTGGCAATAAAAAATACGCAAACACACGCACAAACAAATATCCATGGAGCGGCTGATCATTGTACACACGGTGACGTGACTCGATCGGGCGGACAAGAAAATGTACGGACCACACATGTCAATTAACCATTATTGATTGGCACTGTTGGGAATAGCAGTAGTAGTAGTACTACCATTCTCTGCGTCCCTACGTGTGCTGTCTGAAATGCAATCACTTTTGTGTGCGCCTCAGGCATAATCTGCTGCTGTGTAGCACCCTCTACAACGTACACAGGCTCACTCGCTACGTACGCCCTAACACGTGTTGCGCGTGGGTCGACTCGTCTAGCTGCGTGCTGCTCTGTGTGAGATTTGCGTAGTCCCGCGCGAGCTCCCTAGCTAGGTGCCAGTGATCGCTCTGACTTCTTCTGCTCTTGTAACCCAGCTAAGAGCATTTCCAGCCGACACCGAATTTAGGTTCGGATGCCAAAAAATCGGTCCAGTCACGTAACCAGAAACCTGTTTTCGTCTGAATTTAGACGAATTTTGGTCCGGCCTTCTTAGGCCGTACCCAGGATTCCGGGTACGCCCTGGAAACGCCGGACGCAGCGAAAACGGGCCTGAGCTAGCTCTGTCGGCGAGAGAAGGCTGAACTCCTGCCACTTCGCCGAGCTCCCGCCTTTCTTCCCCATTCCCCTCCCGCCACTCCGCCGAGCTCCCCCCCACCATGCCGCCCAAGCGCTTCGTCCAACCCAGATCAATCCTCGGCAAGGGTCCGACGATGAAGAAGGCGAGGAAGCCGAGAGCGCCGGCGAAGATGCCGGAGGGGATGTCCGACGCCGTGTGGGCGTCCAAGGAGCAGGCTAGGAAGATGGCGTCGCAGGACCGGAAGGGCAGAAATGAGGTGGCGAAGCTCCGGCAAGAACAAGAGAAGGCGGCGGCGGACGAGCAGGCATCGTGAGGGCAAAACAGGCGGCGACAACGAGGTCGGCGTTGATGACGGCGCCATACCCACCCCGCTGGGGAAGCCAGGCCAGCATCGGCTCGCCCGCCGGATTCTCGCCGATCTCTTCGGCCAGCTTCCAGGAGAGCCAGGCGGCTGATCGGCAGAGATACTCCTCGTCCCCCGAGTTCGACGGCGGGTTCAACTCCAACGTGGTCTTCCCCTGCCCGACCCCGCGCCCTCCTTCGGCCTTCAACGTGGACATCAACCTTCCCTACTCCACCTCTCCGGCGTACGCAGGCCCCGCTCTGCGCTGCAGACCACGACCTTTCGGCGAAAGCTCGGCACAAGGAACCTACGGCGAGGCCGACGCGCGCAACATGTTCGGCGGAATGCCGGTCACCCTGCCGGCCGGCATGTCGGCCGAGACATACATGGAGGACATTATCGCAACAAGCTCGGCCTCCAACCACCCCTCCTTCTTCACGGAAGAGAAGACCCGAGCCGACGCCGAGCACGACATCGAGTCTCAGGATCTCGCGGACATCGACGCCGAGGAGACGCATGCCGAGCCGACGCAGGCAGAGGACGCCGAGGGTGAAGCATTTCTTCTGGCGAAAGGAAAGAAGGGGAAGAAGAAGACGGGCACTTTGGCGAACACTCGGATCAAGTGAACCGTGGCCAAGGACACCTGTCTCGCTGAAACTTGGAAAACGATGAGCATGTATCCGATCACCGGTGCCAACCAGAATTCAGACAACTATTGGCGGTGCATGAAGGTAGTGTTCGACGAGGTAGCCTTTGCGACCCAAAGTATCGCAAAATTCACATGGAGCGAGGGGAGAAGGCTATTATCAACCATTGGGCGATCATCCAGACTGCGTGCAGCAAGTGGCACAACTGCGTGGAAGAGGTGGAACGCACACAAGCCAACGGAAAAAACATGGACAACAAGGTACTCATGAACACTAGCTTTGTCGTGCACTCGCTTCCAACACTTGACACACTTCCATTTTGCAGCTTCGTCGTGCACTTGATTTGCTTCGAGAGGACATGAAGATGGAGTTCAAGTTCCATCATGTCTTCGAGGATATTGAGAACTGCGAAAAGTGGCGGGACACTCGCCTGAGCCTCTCCAAGACCAAGGACGGCGTCTACAACCCGGAGGCCCCTCCCGCTGCTGCCGGCGAAGGCAGACCAGAGATCGTCCAGAAGAAGGCGAAGATGCTCAAAGCCGTCGGACCTCCCGCCGAGCGTCTCCGGGCTTCGATCGAGAAATGCATCGCCGACACAAGGGCGCACGCCAAGAAGAGGGCCGAGAATACCGACGAGCGTTGGAAGCAGCTGATCGAGACACAAGGGGAAAAGGTGGCCCTCATCAAGGCCAACCTCGCCGAGAAGAAGGTCAACTACGCCGCTAGGAAACGCAACACGGATCTCAAGTTCCTGATGGACGGCGAGGACACATCGAAGATGAGCTCGCCGGTCAAGGCCTGGTACATGGCACAACGTCAGGCCATCCTCCACGGCGAGACCACACCTTCCCCTTCCTCTGCGTCGAACGCTCCCACGCCGATCTCTGCTTCCACTTCCTCCAACCCCTCGCCGTCCGCCGGCGAGACGGACGACCACGCCGCGTCGTCCAGGCCGCAGGAGCCCATCCCCATCGACGACTAAGAGTCATTTTCTCTGTTCTGTAATAATCTGTCGCCGAATTTATGGGCGTTTCTGTCGAAGACCTTGTGGCCGAGCACTCGCCGATGGAACGATAAAGATTCAAATATGTCACCGTTTTTTGTTCGCCTGGGTATTCGGCCTGGATATGCGAGTGTAAAACTGGACATACCACGCCGAAAACAAGTTCCAGCCAGCCAAAAAAGTCCGGATTTTGGGCTGTGTTCGCCTAATGAGCGGAGATTCTCTAACCATAAGCATGGATCCTGAGCATTAACTGCTTTTGTGGAAGGCGGCCTTAAACTATCTACAGGTGGCCTCCGACATCTAGGTTGGTCGGTCGGTCATGCATACAAGTGCAGTGTGTATTGTGGTTGTTGATACAGATCGAACTGGTCCAAGGCTCCAAGGGTATGTAGGCGGTTAATTAGCCAGATAGGCCGATCCGCAGACAGATCGGCGTGGGTAACAGGCGGACCGACACTCGAGGCAGATTGTTGTGCAGTGTGGTAGACTGGTAGTTGCGACCATCCGATCGACGCCGGCGCCGACCCGACCGGCGTCGTGCAAGTCGTGAGCTAGCAAAAGGACCGCCGCACATGCATGGATTCGGCGGCGGGACCAACCTTCTCTGCGCACACAGGAATGGCTGGTGCTTGTTTCCTTGAGGCCCCTTGACCATGGCCTGTCTTAGTCAAACCGTCAAAGCTAGTGATTTGATCTCATTACTAAAGTACTAAATAACAGGATCACTTTCTGGCCGATGAAGTAATTTCCAAGGTTCAATCAAAGGGAGATTTATTCTAGATGGTGTAGCTCTCTTCTTCATGAAACTGTTTCACTTTTTTTTGTGGGGATCACGGAACTATTCATTATATGTCATAAAAAAGATCGGGTTTTTCCTGAAAATTGATTTTGAAAAAACTTATGACAAGAAAATTGAGGGGCTTATATTTTCTATCTTGGAAATGAAAGGTTTTCCCGAACTTTTTGTTAAATGGATTATAGAAGTGGTGATAGGTGGAAATGTAAATATTATGGTTAATGATTTGGTTGGTGCTTACTTTAAGACTAGGAAAGGGTTAAGGCAAGGTGATACATTATCTCCTAACATAGTTGCATATATTCTAGCTACTCTGATCATGAGAGCTAATGAACAAGGGTTTGTTATAGGTCCATTTCCATAATTGTATGGGGGGGGGGGGGGGGGTCCATCGGCGTTGCAGTATGCTAATGACACCATTTTTTATGTTTCAAGATGATTTAGAGAGTGCTAGAAATATTAAAATCATACTTTGCACTTTTGAGCACTTGAATGGTTTGCAGATTAATTTTCTTAAGAGTGAGATTTATTGTTTTGTGGAGAAAAAACATGAAGAATATGAGTATATATTCACTTGCAAAGCTCATGATTTCCCTTTAGATATTTAGGAATTCCTGTAAATTAGAAAACATTGTGTAACTCTGACTGGAAATCCGCAGAGGAGAAAATTGAGAAGAAAATACCAAGTTGGCATGGCAAATTTCTTTGGGAGGTAGAATTTTTCTACTAAAATTTGCCTTAGTAGTGTCCCTTATTATATGCTATATCTTTCTTTAGAGTTCCTAAAGTTGATTAAAAACGCATGGATTTTTTTAGAGAGAGTTTTATGGTAGAAAAAAGATGGGGTTAGGAAACACCATCTAGTTAAGTGGAGTGATGTCTGTCGTCCCAGAGGTCAATGTGGTTTAGCTGTTGGTTAAGAATGGATTTCTTACTAATGATAACTAATTAAGAGAAGTTGGAAATGGACTATCTTATGTGAGTATTATAGCGGGCATATGCATGAGTCTCAAAACCATTTATTCTTCATTGTCATATGGCTAGATATAACTGGAACGTTGTAGGAAGTGCCCTGGATATAAAATCCAGACCTGAAAACTTCATTGATTTGTGCCAGAATTAGATTCCACAGCTTTCTGGGAAGTGTAGAACGATTGCTATATTAGGAGCTACTGGTCTTCTATGGAATTTATGGAAAACAACGAATAATGATTATTTTCAAATAATTCTGCCTAAGGATCCCACTGATGTTATCTACTCTTTGTGTCGGTTACTTGACAATCGGAAAACTCTTCAGAGAGAAATGGTGCAAAAGGCGGTATAACTAGTCTCTGATAGACTTCGCGAGGTGGCAAGAGAAGTTTTTGGTCGACTACATGGTTGGGCACCTGGAGCGAAGAGGATCCGAGATAATTGATTCCAATAGTGAAGGCAATGTAGTTGGTGGATCGGTGTCTACGCACTTCTATTCTTGTAGATGGTTGTTGGGCCTCCAAGTGCAGAGGTTTGTAGAATAGCAGTAAGTTTCCCTTAAATGGATTACCCAAGGTTTATCGAACTCAGGGAGAAAGTGGTCAAAGGTATCCCTCTCAAGCAACCCTGCAATGAAGATACAAGAAGTCTCTTGTGTCCCCAACACACCCAATACACTTGTCAGGTGTATAGGTGCACTACTTCGGCGAAGAGATAGTGAAATAAAAGTAGTATGGATGATTATAAGTGGTAACGTTGCCAGAAAAGAGCTTTCTGACGGGGAGGAAACTAAAGACAAAAAGGTGGAAGCAAGCAAACATGCAACATATCTAGATGCAAACGGTGTTCCAATGTTTAGGAACAAGGCCTAGGGATCATACTTTCACTAGTGAACACTCTAAATAAATATATTCTCTTCATGATACTACCATGAACTACTCTCCGGTTGGACACCCTAATCCATGGTAGGGCTATAACAACACTCCTCAAAGTCTGCCTTCCCCATCTAGATAACCCCACACTGTCACCTTGAGCGCTAGATGGTTCCAACAAACACCACAATTTCATAGAGACAACCAACTCAAAATATACTTATGATAAGTATTTATGAACTCTAGCCTAACTTCCACCACGGCATGCACACTGTCACTTTCAGACACGTGGGGAGAGCAGAGATCTATTGAAGCACTTGAGTATTTATGTAAACTCTAGTCTAAGTGCCACCACGGTATGCACACTGTCATTTTCACACACGTAGGGAGAGCCGGAGATCTATTAAAGCACTTGAGTAGCAGAGTAGATCTACTTGATTACAAAGCTCATGATCATAAGATCACACATAGAGAGAGAGATGAACACATAGCTACCGGTAGAGACCTTATCCTCGAGGAAGAACTACTCCCTCCTCATCATGGGAGTCAGCAACGGTGATGGAGATGGTGGTGGAGATCGATGGAGATAGCTCCGGGGGCACTTCTCCGTCCCGGCAGGGTGCCGGAACAGAGACATCTATCCCCTGAATCTCCCCTTTGGTGGTGGCGGCGCTGTGGGACTTTTGTTGATTTCTGCCTGCATTTGGGTTTACGTCTCGGGGAGACGTATAAGTAGGCGAAAGGGCAAGGTCGGTGGAGCCTCGAGGGGCCCACGCCTAGGGTTGGCGCGGCCAGGGGGACCCGCGCCACCCTAGGGTGTGGCCGCCTCCTGATACGTCGGAAACGTATCTATAAATTTTGATGCTCCATGCTTGTTTAGTATCTACTTTGCTTTGCTTTGTCTACACTTTGAGGTGTTTTTATATCATTACTGGAACTAACCTATTAACAAGTTGCCACAGTGTTAGTTGCCCGTTTTCTTATGTTTTTGGTTCCAGAAAGGCAGAAAATCATTATTCTCGGAATTGGACGGGACAAAATCCAAAGTCAATATTTTACCGTGAGGGACACGAATCCAGAAGACGAGACGGAGACGCGAACCAGGGCGGCCAAACCCCCTTGATACGTCGGGAACGTATCTATAATTTATGTTCCATGCTTGTTTAGTATCTACTTTGCTCTGCTTTGTCTACACTTTGAGGTGTTTTTTACATCTTTTTTGGAATTAACCTATAACAAGTTGCCACAGTGCCAGTTGCCTGTTTTCTGCTGTTTTTGGTTCCAGGAAAGCTAGTAAGGAAATATTCTCAGAATTGTACGGGACAAACGTCAAAGTCAATAACTTTCCGTGGGGAACAAGAAGTCCAGAGGGGAGACGGAGAGGCGTGCCAGGGCAGCCACACCCCCTAGGCACGGCTAGGGTGGGCCCGCGCCTAGGCAGGGTGTGGCCCCCCTGGCCACCTCCTTGTCCTCCCCCTTGGCCTATAAGAAGCCCCCGGTGCCTAAACCCTAAGCACCCGATCAATATTCCACGAAACCTTCTGTAGCCGCCGCCATCGTCGTACCTAGATCGGGGGATCTAAAGTTCTTCCCGGCACCCTGCCGGAGGGGAGATCATCCTAGAGGCCTTCTCTCCGGTATGATGCGTGAGTAGTTTCACCCTGGACTATGGGTCCATGTAGTAGCTAGATGGTTGCATCTCCTCCTTGTGCTTTCATGTATAGATCTTGTGAGCCCCGTTCATATCAAGATCTAATCTATTTGTAATCATGCATGTTGTGTTTGCAGGGATCCGATGGATATTGAGATTATTATGTTGGTTTGATTAATGGTTTTTTCTTTATGATTCTATCATGTCTGTGTTGTTTGTGATCTTGCATGCTCTCCGTTGTTAGTAGCTATCTTGTCCAAGTAGTTGCTAGTAACTCCAAGAGGGAGTCTTTATGCTCGATAGTGGGTTCATGCCTCTAGTTTCCAAGGGAAGTGACAAAAATATCTTTGGTTGTAGATGTGCTATTGCTACTGGGGAGAAAACAACGGTATCTTATTCATGGAACATGTGGACTGTTTACCTTACACACTTTGCTTAAAGCAGTTGTCTGTTGCTTGCAACTTAATACTGGAGGGGGTTCAGATGATATCCTGAAGGTGGACTTCTAGTCATAGATGCAGTTGGACGGCGGTCTATGTATCTTGTTGTATTACCCAATCGAATCTCATAGGATCTTTCTGACTAGTAATTGCATTGTTATGCCTTGCTCATTTCCTGTCAATTGCCCCGTTGTAATTTATTTTCCCTTCATGCCATGTTGTTTATCTAAGGAGAGCACCTCTAGTGAACTATGGACCCCGGTCCAATCTTTACCATTGATACATCTTCCACTGTTACTTGTTTACTTGGTGCAAACCACCATTACCTTCCACACCATATGTTTAATCCTTTGTTACAGCAAACCGGTGATCTTGACAACCTCACTGATTCGTTGGGACAAAGTCTTGAGTTTGTGTTGTGCAGGTCTCCACGTTGTTTGCAACACCTGTGTGATGTTTTCTTCCTCCTTCTAGTTCGATAACCTTGGTATCAACTGAGGTAAAACTTGTTGTTGTGCTCTTCACACCCTGCGCTTGGGGTTACTAACAAAGTGCCACGTCGAGCACCATCACCCCCTAGATGCGGACAGGTGTGGGCCTGCACCTGGGCAGGGTGTGGCCCCCCTGATCGCCTCCCGGCCTCGCCTCTTCGCCTATAAGAAGCCCCTGATGTAGAAACCCTAAGTACCCGATCAAAATTCCATGAAACCGTCTGTAGACGCCTCCACCATCGTCCCTAGTGAAGGGAATATGCCCTGAGAGGCAATAATAAAGTGTTTATTATGTGTATTCCAAGTATATGATAGATGTTTATTTTGCATGCTATAATTGTATTAATACGGAAACGTTAATACATGTGTGTTTAATAAACAAACAGAAAGTTCCTAGTTATGCCTCTCTCATAAACTAGCTCGTTGATTAACAAGATGATCAAGGTTTCCTGATCATGGACATTGGATGTTGTTAATAACGGGATCACAACATTAGTGTAATGGCGTGATGAACATTCATCCGAAGTATAGCATTACGATCAAAGTCATTGAGTTTATATTTCTATAACAACTTACGAAGTGATCCTAATCCTTAGACCATGAGATCATGTCAATCACTAACACCGGAAGAGTTTCTTGATAACATCAAACGTCACACCGTAACAGGGTGGTCATAAAGATGGATTCAGAACTAATAAAGTGTTATGTTGAGGCTCATGGATCGAGAGTGGAATTTGTTCATCCCGATGACGGATAGATATACTCTGGGCCCTCTCGGTGATATCACATTGATTAGCTTGCAAGCAAGTGATTTGATCACTAGAATGTTATATCACAGGAACGAGAAAAGAGTGCATGTCGGTAACGAGATCAAAATAGGTATGGAGATACCGATGATCGAATCTCGGACATGTAATATATCGTGAAACAAAGGGATTAAGATACTAGCGTAAAAGGTTCCGACGATCACAAGAAAGTCATCGTTGAATGTGTGGGAGTCAGTATGGGTCTCCAGATCCCGCTTCTGATTATTGATCCGAGAGGGGTCTCGATCATGTCCGCATTATTCACGAACCGTAGGGTGACACACTTAAGAGACACCGACATCCAATTGGAGCAAATGTTTCATGCCGAAAGAATGAACAAGCGCAGGAATCTATTTCACTAGATACCGAAACAGGTTTTCGGGTGAAATTGCATAAAGTGGTTATGCATGTGAAATAGAATTCTAGCAAGGGGTTATTTGTGAATGTTTGTCATTAAAGTAATTGACAAAATTCTGAATAAAATAAAAGAGTTTTATTTAATGAGAGTTTGCATTAAATTTGGTGGAAATTTAATGGGAATTTGAGTGGACTTTTGAGTAGAGGGATTTTAAAGGGAATTTTGTGAGTGGAGTGTCCACCCATATGAATGAAGGAGGGGAGGGGGCAGCCCCCATGGCCAGCGGCCACCCCCTTTGTAGGGTTTCGTAGCATGGAAAACAAAAAATTTCGATCGCATACAAACAAACAAGCCAAGATCTATCTACTAGATTGTAGCAACGAGTCGATGGAATAACTTACCCTCGAAGATTCCAAAGTGTTTAACGAGAGCGGATTCTCGTGGGTGATGTAGTCGTACTCTTCCCGATCTCAATATCGCGTAGACGATCCTTCCGGCGCTGCGTTCCGGCAGCGCTCCCGCAGTCGGTCACACGTTCGGTACTCGACGAAGACCTTCCTCTCCCTTGTTCTAGCAGGCAGCGGAGGTTGTAGCACTCTCCTCGCGATTCCGGCAGCACAACGGCGTGGTACCGGAAGTAGAGGGGAGATCCCGCAGGGCTTCGCCTTAAGCCGGAGCGAGTATGGTGGAGTATGAGAGAGCTTTAGTGGTCTAGGATTTAGACACACCAATTAGAAGGCTCTATACCGAAGGCTAGGGCAATTAGAAGCTCTAAACCAAAACGGCTCTAAACCGGAGGCTGTGGCTAGGGTTTAGATTTAGAGGATAGGAACTTGTGTGTCTAGATGAGAGAGCCCTGCCCCTCCTTATATAAGTGGAGGGGCCGGCGCGCTAGGGGAGGGAGGGGAGTCCCTCCCCAACTCGGCTTGGAGGTGGGCCGCCAGTTGGAGGAGGGATTCCCTCCCCAACTCGGTTTCCCTCCTTCCTCCTCTTTCCACTTTCCAAAAACTTGCCGTTTGACTTTCAAACTAGCCGTTTGACTTTTCAATTTAGGATTTGATTAAACCCTTTATTTTGGACAGCGAATACACTTAGTACATGATGCAATCATTCCAACTTGCAATGACACACTCATGTACCCCTTCCCCTCCGGAGTGCCGGACATTCCGGAACCTTCTAGAACATTCCCGATGAAAACACCGGAATCATTCCTGAACTCCGAAACGGGAATTTCCTTATATGAATCTTATTCTCCGGACCATTCCGGATCACCTCATGATATCCCGGATCCCAATCGAGACTCCGAACAACATTCGGTCTCTTTCTCATAATACCATAACTACTCAAACAACGTCGAATCCTTAAGTGTGTCTCCCTACGGTTCGTGAATTATGCGGACATGATCGAGACACTTCTCCGAACAATAACCAATAGAGGAATCTGGAAATTCATATGGCTCCCACATATTTCTACGATTACTTTGCGATCGAATGAACCACTTACATACGATACCAATTTCCCTTTGTCTCACGATAGTTTACTTATCCGAGGTTATGATCGTCGGTATCTCTGCATACCTAGTTCAACCTCGTTACCAATAAGTACTCTTTTCTCGTTCTCGTGATATGTGATGCCTTGTGAACCAGTCACATGCTTGCAAGCTAATTGGATGACATTCCACCGAGAGGGCCCAGAGTATATCTATCCGTCATATGGATGGACAAATCCCACTCTTGATCCATGTGTCTCAACCAATACTTTCCGAACACTCAATGCCACTTTTATAGCCACCCAGTTACGGTGTGGTGTTTGATGTCATCAAAGCATCCATCCGGTAAAGGTGATATGCATGATCTCATGGTCGAAGGAATTAGGTTACTATGTATCAGAAAGCATATAGCAATTGAACTATTGTAATGACTTGATCTTTATGCTACGCTTATCTATAGGAGTATGTCCATCATATCATTCTCCTAACGATATGATCTTGTTGTTGATAACATCTCAATGTTCATGATAGGGAAACCACAATCATATATCAACCAACAAGCTAGTGATGTATAGAGGCTATACTAGGGACTTCAAATTAAGTTTACAAATCACACAAGTATCAATGTTTCCTTGTTAATACTATTATAGCATGAATGTAAACATTTATCATAAACACAAAGATATAATAATAACTACATTTATTATTGCCTCTAGGGCATATCTCCAACAGTCTCCCACTTGCACTAGAGTCATCTAATCCAGATTACATGGTAATATACCGAACACCCATGGCAGTTTGGTGTTGTTCATGTTTTGCCCTCGGGAGAGGTTTAGTCAACGGATCCGCCACATTCAGATCTGTGTGTACTTTGCAAATCTTTATATCCCCATCCTGGATATGTTCTCGAATAGCGTGAAAACGTAGCTTGATGTGCTTCATCTTCTTGTGTGACCTTGGTTCTTGCGCATTGGCTATGGCGCCCATGTTATCACAGTAGATAGACATTGGGTCCAGCGCACTAGGAACCACACCCAGCTCTGTAATGAACTCTTTCATCCATATCGCTTCTTGTGAAGCCTCCGAAGCAGCCATGTATTCCGATTCAGTTGAAGATCTCGCCACAATGCTTTGCTTTGCACTCCTCCAGCTAACTGCTGCACCATTCAAAATAAATACGTATCCGGATTGTGATTTAGAATCATCCATATCGGTGTTCCAACTAGCATCGGTGTAACCATTAACAACGAGTTGTTCATCACCTCCATAAGAAAGAACCATATCCTTAGTTCTTCTCAAGTACTTAAGGATGTTTTTGACCGCTGTCCAATGATCCACTCCTGGATCACTTTGATATCTGCTAGTTAAACTAACAGCATATGCAATGTCGGGTCTAGTACATAGCATGGCATACATTAGAGATCCTATGGCTGAGGCATAGGGAGTATTACTCGTCCTTTCTCTATCTTCTGCCGATGTCGGACTTTGAGTTTTACTCAAGGTCATATTGGGCAACATGGGCAAGAACCCTTTCTTGCTTTCTTCCATTCCAAACCTCTTTAGAACTTTGTCCAAATATGTACTCTGTGACAATGATATTTGGTGTTTCGATCTATCTCTATAAATCTTTATGTCTAATATGTAAGCTGCTTCGCCAAGATCCTTCATTGAAAAACTATTATTCAAATATTCTTTGACACTATTAAGAAGGTCTACATCATTCCCAATCAACAATATGTCATCCACATATAGTATTAAGAATGCTACAGAGCTCCCACTCACTTTCTTGTAAATACAAGCTTCTCCATAAGTTTGTATAAAACCAAAACTTTTGATTACCTTATCAAAACGTTGATTCCAACTTCGGGATGCTTGCTTCAATCCATAGATGGATCGTTGAAGTTTGCATACCTTGTTAGCATCTTTAGGATCGACAAAACCTTTGGGTTGTATCATATACAACTCTTCATCAATGTCTCCCTTGAGGAATGCTATTTTGACATCCATCTGCCATATCTCATAATCATAATATGCAGCGATCGCTAACATAATCCTCACAGACTTTAGCTTCGCTACTGGTGAGAAAGTCTCATCGTAGTCAACTCCTTGAATTTGTCGAAACCCTTTTGTGACAAGTCGAGCTTTATAGACAGTAACATTACCATCAGCATCTGTTTTCTTCTTGAAAATCCATTTGTTCTCGACAGCCTTCCGGCCATCCGGTAAGTCCACCAAAGTCCATACTTGGTTTTCGTACATGGATCCAATCTCGGATTTCATGGCTTCTTGCCATTTATTGGAATCTGGGCTCATCATCGCTTCCTCATATGTCTCGGGGTCTTCGGTGTTGTCCACCAACATGACATTCATAACGGAATCATACCAATCTGGAGTGGTACGAGTTCTCGTTGACCTCCGAGGCTCTGTAGCAACTTCAACCGAAGTTTCATGATCACCATCACTAGCTTCCTCCCTTATTGGTGCAGGCACCACAGGAACTTCTTCCGGTGCTGAGCTACTCGCAATTTCGAGACAAGGTTCGACAACCTCGTCGAGTTCTACTTTCCTTCCAGTCACTTCTTTCGAGAGAAATTCCTTCTCTAGAAAGGATCCATTCTTGGCAACAAAGATTTTGCCTTCGGATCTATGATAGAAGGTATACCCAATAGTTTCCTTCGGGTATCCTATGAAGACGCATTTTTCCGCTTTGGGTTCAAGCTTGTCCGGCTGTAACTTCTTTACATAGGCCTCGCATCCCCAAACTTTAAGGAACGACAACTTAGGTTTCTTCCCAAACCATAATTCATACGGTGTCATTTCAACGGATTTAGATGGTGCCCTATTTAAAGTGAATGCGGCTGTTTCTAATGCATAACCCCAAAATGATAGCGGTAAATCTGTAAGTGACATCATAGAACGAACCATATCTAAGAGAGTTCGATTACGACGTTCGGACACACCATTACGCTGTGGTGTTCCCGGCGGTGTCAATTGTGAAAGTATTCCGCATTTCTTCGAATGCTCGCCAAACTCGTAACTTAGATATTCACCTCCACGATCAGAACGTAGAAATTTAATCTTCTTGTTACGTTGATTCTCTACCTCACTTTGAAACTCCTTAAACTTCTCGAAAGTTTCGGACTTATGTTTCATGAAATAGATATACCCATATCTACTCAAGTCATCCGTGAAGGTAAGAACATAACGATAACCACCGCGCGATGCTACACTCATTGGACCACACACATCGGTATGTATGATTTCCAATAAGTCCGTAGCTCGCTCCATCATACCAGAAAATGGAGTCTTAGTCATTTTACCCATCAGACATGCTTCGCATCTTTCAAGTGATTCAAAATCAAGTGATTCAAGAAGTCCATCGGAATGGAGTTTCTTCATACGTTTCACTCCAATGTGACCAAGACGACAGTGCCACATATAGGTCGAATTATCGCTTGATTTCAAACGTTTAGCCTCAATGTTGTTGATATGTGTATTTCCACTATCGAGATTCAATAAGAATAGACCATCTATCAAAGGTGCATGTGCATAAAACATATTACTCATATAAATCGAACAACCATTATTCTCGGACTTAAACAAGTAACCATCTCGAAATAAACAAGATCCTGATATAATGTTCATGCTCAACGCAGGCACCAAATAACAATTATTTAAGTATAAAACTAATCCCGATGGTAGATGAAGGGGTAGCGTGCCAACCGCGATCACATCAACCTTTGATCCATTTCCCACGCACATCGTCACCTCGTTCTTCGCTAGCTTCCGTTTATTCTGCAGCACCTGTTTCGAGTTACAAATATGAGCAACCGAACCAGTATCAAATACCCAGGCACTACTACGAGTACTAGTGAGATACACATCAATAACATGTATATCAGATATACCTTTCTTCTTGATGTTGCCGTTCTTCAAATCCGCCAAGTACTTTGGGCAATTCCGCTTCCGGTGACCTTCTCCCTTGCAGTAAAAGCACTCAGTATCAGGCTTAGGTCCAGCCTTGGTCTTCTTTGTCGGCATGGTAACTTTCTTACCGCCCTTCTTGAAGTGTCCCTTTTGCTTAGACTTGCCTTTCTTGAATTTTGTGGTCTTATTGACCAACAACACTTGGTGCTCTTTCTTGATCTCCACTTCTGCAGATTTCAACATGGCAAAGAGTTCTGGCAACGTCTTATTCATGTTCTGCATGTTGTAGTTCATCACAGAGTTCTTGTAACTTGGTGGTAGTGATTGGAGGACACGATAAATCCCCAAAGCATTAGGAATCACTATACCCAAGCTTTGAAGTTTGTTTGCGTGCCCAGACATCTTAAGCACATGCTCACTGACGGAGCTGCCCTCTTCCATCTTGCAGTTAAAGAACTTTTCAGAAGCCTCATAGCTTTCAATTGCCGCATGAGTCTCAAAAATCAATTTGAGACCCTCGACAATATCATATGGGTCTGAATCCTCAAACCTTTTCTGAAGCTCCGATTCCAAACCATACAAGATAGCACACTGAACTATGGAGTACTGATTCTTTCGAGCGAGGTAAACATTCTTTACTTCATCGGGAGAATCATCTGCAGGTGGGTCACCCAGCGGTGCATCCAGCACATAGGTCAAATTACCAGCTGTGAGGACAATCCTCAAATTGCGGAACCAATCCGCGAAGTTGCTTCCATTGTTTTTCAACTTTTCTTTCTCTAGGAACGCATTAAAATTGATGGTAGGGGCTGCCATTGATCTACAACATATTTGCAATAGTTTAGACTAAGTTTATGAAAAATTGAGTTCAAATTAATTAATAAGTTAATCTAGGTGAACTCCCACTCAAAACAATATCCCTCACATTGTTTTAGTGATCACACGAACCAAATCCACTACATCAACACCGATCATCACGAGAGTTGATATAGTTTCAATGGCGAACAATCGTCATGTTCATCATATCTACTATATGACTCATGCTTTACCTTTCGGTGATCCGTGTTCTGAGACCATGTCTGTACATGCTAGGCTCGTCAAGATCAAACCTTAGTTTCCGCATGAGCAAATCTGGCTTGCTCACGTTGTATACACTTGCGGAATCTAACACACCCGATCATCACGTGGTGCTTCGAAACAACAAGCTTTAGCAACGGTGCTAACTAAGGGTGAACACTTTATGACTTGAAATTCATGTGCATGAGGGATCATCTTATAATGCTACCGTTGTCTACTAAGCAATACAAGATGCATAAAGGATTAACATCACATGCAATTCAATATATATGTGATATGATATGGCCTTTCTTCTTCGTGCTTCCGATCTCCATCTTCAAGCAAGAACATGATCTCCATCATCACCGACATTGCATCAAGGTCAATGACACCTCTCCATGGTTGTCGTCCACCGGCTTCAACTATTACAACTACTTTGAATAGACACGCGGGTCTTAACATAAATTAAAGACAACCATATGGCTCCTGCCGGTTGCCAACTTACAATAAGGAACATTGCATACATCAAATATAATCACAATCATGGCCATATCACATCACTGCACACCCCTGCAAAACAAAGTTAGACGCTTCTACTTTCTTTGCATACTTTACGTGGTTTGGGGCTTTCAATAAGTGTCGTTCTAACTTATGAACAAGAACCACAACATTGATACTAGTATTGTTAATCACCCGTTGTAAATTGGATCTTAACTATGCTAGGAGAAACAGGCACCCGCAAAGCCACTTATGCAATACAAGTTGCATGTCAAGCGTGGAGCAAGTCTCATGAACGATGTCATGTAAGTTTAGCCCGGGCCGCTTCATCCCAACATACCGCAAGATGCAAAGTACACAAGAAGCAATCGACAATAAAAGCATCAACGCCCACAATGACCATTGTGTTCTACTCGTGCAACAGATCTACATATAGACACGGCTCTGATACCACTGTAGGGTTTCGTAGCATGGAAAACAAAAATTTTCTATCGCATACAAACAAACAAGCCAAGATCTATCTACTAGATTGTATCAATGAGTCGATGGAATAACTTACCCTCGAAGATTCCAAAGTTTTTAACGAGAGCGGATTCTCGTGGGTGATGTAGTCGTACTCTTCCCGATCTCAAGATCGCGTAGACAATCCTTCCGGCGCTGCGTTCCGGCAGCGCTCCCGCAGTCGGTCACACGTTCGGTACTCAACGAAGACCTTCCTCTCCCTTGTTCTAGCAGGCAGCAAAGGTTGTAGCACTCTCCTCGCGATTCCGGCAGCACAACGGCGTGGTACCGGAAGTAGAGGGGAGATCCCGCAGGGCTTCTCCTTAAGCCGGAGCGAGTATGGTGGAGTATGAGAGAGCTTTAGTGGTCTAGGATTTAGACACACCAATTAGAAGGCTCTAAACCGAAGGCTAGGGCAATTAGAAGCTCTAAACCAAAACGGCTCTAAACCGGAGGCTGTGGCTAGGGTTTAGATTTAGAGGATAGGAACTTGTGTGTCTAGAGGAGAGAGCCCTGCCCCTCCTTATATAGGTGGAGGGGCCGGCGCGCCAGGGGAGGGAGGGGAGTCCCTCCCCAACTCGGCTTGGAGGTGGGCCGCCGGTTGGAGGAGGGATTCCCTCCCCAACTCGGTTTCCCTCCTTCCTCCTCTTTCCACTTTCCAAAAACTTGCCGTTTGACTTTCAAACTAGCCGTTTGACTTTTCAATTTAGGATTTGATTAAACCCTTTATTTTGGACAGTGAATACACTTAGTACATGATGCAATCATTCCAACTTGCAATGACACACTCATGTACCCCTTCCCCTCCGGAGTGCCGGACATTCCGGAACCTTCTAGAACATTCCCGATGAAAACACCGGAATCATTCCCGAACTCCGAAACGGGACTTCCCTTATATGAATCTTATTCTCCGGACCATTCCGGATCACCTCGTGATATCCTGGATCCCATCAGAGACTCCGAACAACATTCGGTATCTTTCTCATAATACCATAACTACTCAAACAACGTCGAATCCTTAAGTGTGTCTCCCTACGGTTCGTGAATTATGCGGACATGATCGAGACACTTCTCCGAACAATAACCAATAGAGGAATCTGGAAATTCATATGGCTCCCACATATTTCTACGATTACTTTGCGATCGAATGAACCACTTACATACGATACCAATTTCCCTTTGTCTCACGATAGTTTACTTATCCGAGGTTATGATCGTCGGTATCTCTGCATACCTAGTTCAACCTCGTTACCGATAAGTACTCTTTTCTCGTTCCCGTGATATGTGATCCCTTGTGAACCAGTCACATGCTTGCAAGCTAATTGGATGACATTCCACCGAGAGGGCCCAGAGTATATCTATCCGTCATATGGATGGACAAATCCCACTCTTGATCCATGTGTCTCAACCAATACTTTCCGAACACTCAATGCCACTTTTATAGCCACCCAGTTACGGTGTGGTGTTTGATGTCATCAAAGCATCCATCTGGTAAAGGTGATATGCATGATCTCATGGTCGAAGGAATTAGGTTACTATGTATCATAAAGCATATAGCAATTGAACTATTGTAATGACTTGATCTTTATGCTACGCTTATCTATAGGAGTATGTCCATCATATCATTCTCCTAACGATATGATCTTGTTGTTGATAACATCTCAATGTTCATGATAGGGAAACCACAATCATATATCAACCAACAAGCTAGTGATGTATAGAGGCTATACTAGGGACTTCAAATTAAGTTTACAAATCACACAAGTATCAATGTTTCCTTGTTAATACTATTATAGCATGAATGTAAACATTTATCATAAACACAAAGATATAATAATAACTACATTTATTATTGCCTCTAGGGAATATCTCCAACACCCTTGGGTTCCCCCCTCCTCCTATAAAAGGAGCCCCCCTCCTCACTTGTCTCTCACACCTCCTCGTGAAGGATCTCTCTCCCCCTCTAGAATTTATCCCCCATGGTCTCGGACTAGCGAGATACATGTTCCCGGTGGCTATTCGGCAAGAAAGAGTTGTTCTTCCGCTGCATCGCTGGAGCGAGGAGGCGGAGGTTGCTCGGTGCCTCGAACGTGTGTGCGAGCACGGATGCGTTGCTGATTTGTGGCGCTAGGACTTCCTCTCGATCTTGAGATCGGCAAGAGATCGTCTACATCAACCACGAGTTGAACTCGTTAAGCTTTGCCGGTCTTCAAGGGTATGTTCTCTACGGATATACATCCGCCCGTTGTTTGTATCTAGTAGATAGATCTTGGTATATAGTTCACATCGTAGGAAAATTTTTGTTTTCTATGCTGCGAACCCTACAGTGGTATCAGAGCCGGATCTATGCATAGATACTTTACACGGGTAGTACACATATGAGTATGTGGGCGATGATGATCATGTTGTTGCTCCTTTGTTGTAATTTTGGATATTGGTGGCATAGTGGGATGAAGCGGCCCGGACAAACTTTACATGTCCTCGCACATGAGACCTGTTCCACGCTTGACATGCAACTAGTTTGCATAAGTGGCTAGCGGGTCTCTGTCTCTCCTACTATAGTCAATATCTATTTTGCAAGCGAGTTGTCAACAATTTGATTATCCTCGTTTTGGTTCATGTTCGTAGGTAAGAACGGTTCTATCTCGAAAGCCCTAAGCCACGTAAAACTTGCAATAGATAAATTAGAGGCGTCTAGTTTAGATTGTTGCTGGGGTAGTGTTATGATATGGTAGTGTTGTAAGTAGAAGTATGAGATGATACTCTTACAACACACATAGCGTGTAAAATCCATAGACCTTGGATTTACACATATAGGTATGATAGTGATCATACCACGATGCACATGATAGAGATCATCTGCGGGAACCATATAATTTCACTAATAAACATATGATGTTTGATAGCATCTTATATTGCTTGTTTAGCGCTTTGTTAGCATAATAAGATGATCCCTCATTTAAATATCAAGATAAGAATGTGTTCTTCCTTTAGTATGCACCGATTATGTTTTCGTCGCTCCAAGACATCACGTGATGATCGGGTGTTCTTGGATCCACGACCATATTTCGGGTGTAAAACAGTTACACACGCGAATACTAAGGTTCTAACTTGGCGAGCCTAGCATGTACAGACATGGCCTCGGAACACGGTCCGAAAGGTTAAGCATGAGTCATATAGTTGATATGATGCCCATTTGATGCTCGCCTTTGAAGCTATACCGACTCACGTGATGATCGGACTTGGTGTAGTGGATTTGGTTCATGTAATCACCAAAAAGGCACGAGGGATGTCGTTTTTGAGTGGGAGTTCATTCGTAATATAGATTAGTTGAACTCAATCTATCATACACTTAGTCTAAACTTTACAAATTCTGTTGTAGATGGCACCACCTGCTTTTAATTTCAATGTGTTCATGGAGAAAGAGAAACTAGCAACGAACGGTAGCAACTTTACCGAATGGGCCATGAATTTGAGGATTCTCCTCTCTGCTGCACAAAAGCAATATGTGCTAGAAGCGCCGTTAGGCCCCCCACCTTTTGATGATGCCCCTGACGAGGAGAAGAATGTCTATCAGACTCGTCAGGAGGACCACAACTTAGTTCATTGCGGCATATTGTATGGGCTAGAGCCGGAACTTCGAAAGCGTTTCGAAAACGGCAATGCATTTGATACAATGGGTGAGTTGAAAATGATTTTCGACACACATGCTGCTGTAGAGAGATACAACGCTTCAGAAAAGTTCTTTAGCTGCATGATGGAAGAGCACAGCTCCGTTAGTGAGCATGTACTCAAGATGTCGGGTTACGCCGATAAGCTTGTGTCCTTGGGAATATCGATTCCCATTGACTTAGGCATCCATCGTGTTCTGAAGTCTCTGCCACCTAGCTATAAGAGCTTCGTGATGAACTATAATATGCAAGGCATGAAGAAGTCTCTCCCCGAGCTTCTGTCAATGCTTAAAACTGCAGAAGTGGAGATCAAAAAGGAACATCAAGTGTTGATGATCAATAGGAACACTGGTTTCAAGAAAGACAAGAAGGGAAAACGGAAGGGAAGTAAGGGCGGCAAGCCTGTTGCCGCGCCTGAAAAGAAACCCCGAGTTGGACCTAAGTCTGATTCCGAGTGCTACTATTGTAAGGGGACTGGCCACTGGAAGCGCAACTGCCCCAAGTATCTGGCAGACAAGAAGGCCGGCAAGGCAAACAAAGGTATATATGATATACATGTTATTGATGTGTACTTGACTAGTGCTCGCAGTAGCACCTGGGTATTTGATATCGGTTCAGTTGCTAATATTTGTAACTCGAATCAGGGGCTGCGGAACAAGCGACCGCTAGCAAGGGGTGAGGTCAAGATGCGTGTCGGCAATGGATCAAGCGTTGATGTGATCGCCGTCGGAACGCTGCCTCTCCACTTACCGTCGGATTAGTTATAAACTTGAATAAATGTTATCTGGTGCCTGCACTGAGCATGAACATTGTATCTGGATCGTGTTTGATGCGAAGTGGTTATTCATTTAAATCCGAGAACAATGGTTGTTCCATTTATATGAATGAAATCTTTTATGGTCATGCACCGATGATGAATGGTTTATTTCTATTAGATCTCGATGATAATGTTACACATATTCATAATGTTGATGCTAAAAGGATTAAACTTAATGATGATATATCCACATATATGTGGCACTGCCGTCTAGGTCATATTGGTGTTAAACGCATGAAGAAGCTCCATTCGGATGGACTTTTGGAATCACTTGATTATGAATCATTTGATACATGTGAGCCATGCCTTATGGGCAAGATGACTAGAACGCCGTTTTCCGGTTCAATGGAACGGGCGACAGATTTATTGGAAATCATACATTCTGATGTATGTGGTCCAATGAGTGTGTCGGCGCGAGGTGGATATCGTTATTTTGTTACTTTCACGGATGATTTGAGTAGATACGGTTATATCTACTTGATGAAACACAAGTCTGAAACCTTTGAAAAGTTCAAGGAATTTCAGAATGAAGTGGAAAATCATCGTAATAGAAAGATCAAATTTCTACGGTCTGACCGTGGAGGTGAGTATCTAAGTTACGAGTTTAGCACTCACATGAAAGAGTGTGGAATTGTTTCACAACTCACACCTGCCGGAACACCACAGCGAAATGGTGTGTCGGAACATCGTAATCGTACTTTATTAGATATGGTTCGATCTATGATGTCTCTGACGGACTTGCCGTTGTCATTTTTGGGTTATGCACTAGAAACTGCTGCATTCACTTTAAATCGGGCACCATCTAAATCCGTTGAAAAGACACCGTATGAATTGTGGTTTGGAAACAAACCTAAGTTGTCATTTCTTAAAGTTTGGGGATGCGATGTTTATGTGAAGAAACTTCAACCGGATAAACTCGAACCCAAAGCGAAAAAATGCGTCTTCATAGGATACCCTAAAGAAACTATTGGGTATTCCTTCTATCACAGATCCGAGGGCAAGGCTTTTGTTGCCAAGAATGGATCCTTTCTAGAGAAAGAGTTTCTCGCGAAAGGTGTCAGTAGTCGGAAGGTAGAACTCGAAGAGGTTGTGGAACCTTCTCTTCAAAGTATGGCGTGTAGCGCAGCGCCGGAAGTTGTTCCGGAGTTGGATCCACCTGTTGAAGAGGGAACTAATGATAATGATCATGAAACTCCGAAAGAGAGTACTACCGAACCTCGCAGGTCAAACAGGACGCGTGCAGCTCCCGAGCTGTACGGAAATCCTGTCATGAATTTCATGGTTGATGAAAATGATGACCCTGCGACGTATGAAGAAGCGATGATGATCCCGGATTCCAACAAATGGTTATAAGCCATGAAATCCGAGATGGAATCCATGTATGAAAATCAAGTTTGGAACTTGGTGGAATTACCTCACGACCGAAAGGCCGTGGAGAACAAATGGATTTTCAAAAGGAAAACTGATGCTGATGGTAATGTGACCGTCTATAAAGCTTGACTTGTCGCAAAGGGGTTTCGACAAATTCAAGGAGTTGACTATGATGAGACTTTCTCTCCCGTAGCGATGCTAAAGTCAGTTAGGATTATGTTAGCAATTGCTGCATATTTCAATTATGAGATATGGCAGATGAATGTCAAAACCGCGTTTCTCAATGGTAATATTGAAGAAGAGTTGTATATGATACAACCAAAGGGTTTTGTCGATCCTAAGGATGCTAACAAGGTGTGCAAGCTTCAGCGATCCATCTATGGATTGAAGCAAGCATCACGAAGTTGGAATCTCCGCTTTGATGAGGTGATCAAAGAGTTTGGATTTGTCCAAACTTATGGAGAAGCTTGTATTTACAAGAAAGTGAGTGGGAGCAATGTGGCATTTCTGATATTATATGTGGATGACATATTATTGATCGGAAATGATATAGATCTTTTAAACAGTGTTAAAAGTTATCTAAACAGCAAATTTTCAATGGACCTAGGTGAAGCGTCATACATATTAGGCATAAAGATCTATAGAGATAGATCTAGGCGCCTAATAGGGCTATCGCAAAGTACATACCTTGATAAGATTTTAAAGAAGTTTAAAATGGACGGAAGTAAGAAGGGGTTCTTACCTATGTTGCAAGGCAAGACATTGAGTAAGACTCAAAGTCCGGCTTCGGCGGAAGAAAGAGAGATAATGGACAAAGTCCCCTATGCTTCAGCCATAGGCTCTATAATGTACGCCATGCTATGTACAAGACCGGATGTGGCACATGCTATTAGTTTGACTAGTAGGTACCAATCGGATCCAGGTTCGGAACACTGGATAGCGGTCAAGAATATCCTTAAGTACTTACGAAGAACTAAGGATATGTTTATTGTATACGGAGGTGAAGAAGAGCTCGTCGCTAAGTGTTATGTCGACGCTAGCTTTGACACCGATCCGGATGACTCTAAGTCTCAATCCGGATACGTATTTCTCATGAATGGCGGAGCGGTTAGTTGGAGGAGCTCCAAACAACCTGTGGTAGCGGGATCAACAACGGAGGTCGAATATGTTGCTGCTTCAGAAGCGGCTCTGGAAGCAGTTTAGATGAAGGAGTTCATATCCGAACTAGGAGTGGTGGCAAATGCGTTGGACCCAATGGTGATCTATTGTGACAACAATGGTGCCATTGCCAATGCCAAAGAGCCAAGGTCTCACAAGCCTTCCAAGCATATTAAGCGCCGGTTTCACTCCATCCGCGAGCATGTCAAGGATGGAGATATAAAGATTTGTAAAGTACATACGGATCTCAATGTAGCAGATATATTGACTAAAACTCTCCCTAGAGCAAAACATGATCAACACCAGAACTCAATGGGTGTTAGATTTATCACTATGTAACTAGATTATTGTCTCTAGTGCAAGTGGGAGACTGAAGGGAATATGCCCTGAGAGGCAATAATAAAGTGTTTATTATGTGTATTCCAAGTATATGATAGATGTTTATTTTGCATGCTATAATTGTATTAATATGGAAACGTTAATACATGTGTGTTTAATAAACAAACAGAAAGTTCCTAGTTATGCCTCTCTCATAAACTAGCTCGTTGATTAACAAGATGATCAAGGTTTCCTGATCATGGACATTGGATGTTGTTAATAACGGGATCACAACATTAGTGTAATGGCGTGATGAACATTCATCTGAAGTATAGCATTACGATCAAAGTCATTGAGTTTATATTGCTATAACAACTTACGAAGTGATCCTAATCCTTAGACCATGAGATCATGTCAATCACTAACACCAGAAGAGTTTCTTGATAACATCAAACGTCACACCGTAACAGGGTGATCATAAAGATGGATTCAGAACTAATAAAGTGTTATGTTGAGGCTCATGGATCGAGAGTGGAATTTGTTCATCCCGATGATGGATAGATATACTCTGGGCCCTCTCGGTGATATCACATTGATTAGCTTGCAAGCAAGTGATTTGATCACTAGAATGTTATATCACAGGAACGAGAAAAGAGTGCATGTCGGTAACGAGATCAAACTAGGTAAGGAGATACCGATGATCGAATCTCGGACATGTAATATATCGTGAAACAAAGGGATTAAGATACTAGCGTAAAAGGTTCCGACGATCATAAGAAAGTCATCGTTGAATGTGTGGGAGTTAGTATGGGTCTCCAGATCCCGCTTCTGATTATTGATCCGAGAGGGGTCTCGATCATGTCCGCATTATTCACGAACCGTAGGGTGACACACTTAAGAGACACCGACATCCAATTGGAGCAAATGTTTCATGCCGAAAGAATGAACAAGCGCAGGAATTTATTTCACTAGATACTGAAACAGGTTTTCGGGTGAAATTGCATAAAGTGGTTATGCATGTGAAATAGAATTCTAGCAAGGGGTTATTTGTCAATGTTTGTCATTAAAGTAATTGACAAAATTCTGAATAAAATAAAAGAGTTTTATTTAATGAGAGTTTGCATTAAATTTGGTGGAAATTTAATGGGAATTTGAGTGGACTTTTGAGTGGAGGGATTTTAAAGGGCATTTTGTGAGTGGAGTGTCCACCCACATGAATGAAGGAGGGGAGGGGGCAGCCCCCATGGCCGGCGGCCACCCCCTTGGGTTCCCCCTCTCCTCCTATGTGGCGCCCCGCTAAAACCACTACTAGAAAATCGCGTTATTTTTGTGCATTGCATCATCATGACTACATGCTCATTTCATCATGCCACATTGCATTTGAGCATCGTCATCATCATGCATATTTTATCCGTAAAATTATTTTATCAAACCATATTTTGTTTTACTAAATATCCATGTGGTTTTATTAAACCCATCTCTCATTCTTATTTTAAAATTAAAATAAATAATATCTCTCGCGGTAAAAGCTTTTCTTGTTTTATAAATAAAACTAGGCCCAAAAGTCTGTCTACAGTTTTGGTCTAAAACTAGCTCATCTAGTCTACTTTGGACTAGATAAATACCCCAATCCCCTTTCTTCCTCCAAACCCTAGACCCAAATTCCCCAAATCTGAGATCTCCAAATTCCCGTCCTGTCTTCCAGAAGAGCACCTATACGAGCATGCATATCTCAGCCGCGGTGCCATTTCCTTTCCTTGTTCCCTGCTCTGTTGTTTTCTTTCAATCAATTTCCGCTAGATCTCCAATTAATCCACACCAACGCCACTAGCAGACGAGCAGCATGCGAGCACCATCAGCCGCTGCCTTTTCTCCTTGGTCTTTGGGCTGTCCTGCTTGTCTTCCACCCCCTTTAATCCCATGTACACATGCCAACAGTGGCAGCACCCTGCCCCCATCGCGTTCAATCACCCGTTCACCGACCAACAGGCTGCCTTACTCC
Organism: Avena atlantica; assembly: GCA_910589765.1. NCBI lineage: Eukaryota > Viridiplantae > Streptophyta > Magnoliopsida > Poales > Poaceae > Avena > Avena atlantica. The sequence continues at coordinate 439,407,646 of OU342736.1, read as the reverse complement.
TTGCCCCTTCGATCAAGTAAGGAGCCACCCAGCGCCCCATCTCCACTTGCTTTCCTCCGGTCAACTCACCAACGCCCGTTCGAGCATGCGCCATTCGCCATTGCCGGCAGTTCATGGTCGAGTGCGCCGTACGCCTGCATGCAGCGTCTTCCGTCAGGCCTTCTTATGCCACCAACCGAAGTTCCTTGTTCCCTGCACCAAGAGATCTCGTCACCCGTGTGCGACTGTGTCTGCGCTGTGTCTGCGGCAACAGTGTAGAAATTCAGAGCATATCCATCTTTGTCTGCCCAGCCTGCAATGTGTTCGGTAAAATGTCTACGGCGGTTTTACCTCTGTTTTCTGTTACCTGACACCTATTTCCACATCTGTTGTCACCCGAGCATGTTAATCTGCCAATTCTCTTCCACTTTGCATGATGTCTGATGCCGTCGCCTTCCGGAAAAGCCTTATTTCCGGGTTCACTACTTCAGTATTGCTGGCTGCCTCCTGTACGTCCTGAAGATAATGGTGGGATGCAAAGACTTCGGCTTCGACTACTTCCGCGAGATCAGCTATTTCCGCTACTTCGCCATAGCCTAAAGATAAATCTCCCCATCTCTCCGATATGGTGAGACCCAACTCATAACCCTATTTTGTATAAATGTCATCTACTTGTTGCATTAAATCATTCATGCTTGCATACATACATATTTTTGTTCGGGGATATATGGCGATTCATCTACTAAATAAATATGGAATATATGGGAGTGCTATTTGTCTTGTCCCGGTTCCATTTAATATTGCGTAGTGAACCGTTGCCATATTTTGCCATGTTAAGATAACATTTAAATTGCGGGGTATCTAAATAAATTAAACCACTTAAATATTTGTCGGGACCCCGCTTCCACTTAATATTGCCTAGTTGCATCGTGTCTTTGCCATGTCATTCATCATACATGCATCATGCCCGATCTTTTGCCATAGTATTAAATAGTGCATCCGGTGTTTCTTCTAGTGCTTTGCTTCTTCACGGATTAGGCCGATGAGTTGATGTGAGTGTCGACCCGATCTTCGGATGAACCTTCGGCAATGTTTTCAGGCGAGCATCCCTTCCCCTTCTACCTATTTTGCATTTATAGTCTTTATTTCCTCCTGTTGATCTATTGCTATCTGTGTTGCGTTGCTCTAGTTTTCGTACCCGTGATATCCCTTACAGCCTTATATTGCCTTGGACACATCCTATTACCTGTTGTTTGGTAGATAGTTGGACTTGCGCGTCGTAGTCGCTTGCTCAAGTGCTGTTGCGTGTCGTCCAGTACCACAGTTGTTGGAGTATTGCCGCATGTTTAATGTTGGAGATGATCATGGCTTTAAATACTGTTTAATAACTAAAATTGAAGTAGGTAAATGCAGAGGCACCGGTGGGTAATAGACAATATTTGGATTTTAACCGCTCACTGGTGTCCCGTAGGACTCCGAGTTCTTGACACCTGTTCCGAGATCGAGCGCGCTAACCACAGGTGGGGTGTGTGGGCAACCCCATCGATTAGTACATGATTTCAAAGTATTGTACCTGGGGCCACAAGTAGTTTGGGGCTTTATTACTATCCTGTACTTGTGCCATGCTTTACTGCTTTATTTACGATTGTGCGAGGAGCACCTGTACTGTTTAGGATCGTGAGACGTTTTCGCTGTATCGACAAGCCCAGTAATCCTTTCGGGTTTCCAGTCGTTTACAGCCGTCTACACAAACCCTGAGTCCGTCTCGGAGACCGGCCGACTTCGTTGCGGGTAGCTTAGTGGGGTGGCCCCCATGTACTTGCTTTGGGTCTGGGAAACGTCATGACTTAGGCCCCGCCGACATACCGATGGGTGTATGTTAACTGATCTAGCAAAAAGGGTCGAAGTGCGTGTGGATACGTTGGTGCACCCCTGCAGGGTTAAATCTTTTCGAAAAGCCGTGTCCGCGGTTATGGACGACTTGGAGCACAGTTCTCGATCATAGACAACTATAACTAAAGTTTACTGTTATAATTTGACTTGTATCCGATATGACTAGTAATCAGCTCCACTACAACGGAATGGCTAAATAAAAGTACCAACAACTGCTGGGTTTGGGATATCTCATGCTAATTGTATTTGACTAGTAAGTGTCGCAACTACAACGGAATGGTTAACTAAAGGTGCCCACTGCTTATTCTATCAGGATGACTATCTATACCTGACTAGTAATTGCTGCAACGATAACTGAATAAATAAAACTGCCAACGGTGTGAGTTCCTCGGTTGACTTCCTCGTTTGGTCTCGAGGGGGAAACACCAGGATGGGTATGTTTGGTGGTAGTATCAGGTTAGTTCCGAATAGGTCTTTCTTATCCCTTTCTGATAGCCGACAGTTATATCGAGTCTCTATAGGGTGTTTAGTGCATGCTGCGCTGCCGCTTCAGTCCACCATACCTATGTAGGCGAGGACCGCCGAATTCTAGCCTCGCCGTGTACTGGCCTCAGTACTGACCGCTCTCTCTTTTTCCTTTGCCCTTTGTCGGCACCCCTTTTGTTCAAGCAGGTTTTGAGATCGACGTCATTAGCAGGGTTACCCTTCCGGGTTGGCCTGGGCAGGGTTATGGACGCCATTGGTTATTCTTCAGGGCTCTTAGCTCAATTTGCATCTTGTCCGTACTCGGACGCTATATCATTTTAAAGGTGATTTGGATCTTTGTATTGTATATCTGTATTCTTGACTCTTTGACTCGCTGTTGTATATATATGTTTTGTGGGTTCCATCGAGGACTATTGTGTAATGATATTACTTCGTTTTCCACCCGCACACAAGTGCCTGGTGGGCACCTTTGAATCGTTTCTATGCGGGTTTGGCGGGAAGCGCTGAAACTTGCATAAGGCCGATTCTGAGGGTGTTACATCCTATAAAAGGAGCCCCCCTCCTCACTTGTCTCTCACACCTCCTCGTGAAGGATCTCTCTCCCCCTCTAGAATTTATCCCCCATGGTCTCGGACTAGCGAGATACATGTTCCCGGTGGCTATTCGGCAAGAAAGAGTTGTGCTTCCGTTGCATCGCTGGAGCGAGGAGGCGGAGGTTGCTCGGTGCCTCGAACGTGTGTGCGAGCACGGATGCGCTGCTGATTTGTGGCGCTAGGACTTCCTCTCGATCTTGAGATCGGCAAGAGATCGTCTACATCAACCACGAGTTGAACTCGTTAAGCTTTGTCGGTCTTCAAGGGTATGTTCTCTACGGATATACATCCGCCCGTTGTTTGTATCTAGTAGATAGATCTTGGTATATAGTTCACATCGTAGGAAAATTTTTGTTTTCTATGATGCGAACCCTACACCTAGATCGGGGGGGGGGATCTGAAGTTCTTCCTGGCACCCTACCGGAGGGGAGATCATCCCGGAGGCCTTCTCTCCGTTAAGATGCGTGAGTAGTTCCACCTTGGACTATGGGTCCATGTAGTAGCTACATGGTTGTATCTCCTCCTTGTGCTTTCATGTATAGATCTTGTGAGCTCCGTTCATGATCAAGATCTACTATTTGTAATCATGCATGTTGTGTTTGCGGGGATCCTATGGATATTGAGATTATTATGTCGGTTTGGTTAATGGTTTTGTCTTCATGATTCTATCATGTCTGTGTTGTTTGTGATCTTGCATGTTCTCCGTCGTTAGTAGCTATCTTGGCCAAGTAGTTGCTAGTGATTCCAAGAGGGGTTATTTATGCTCGATAGTGGGTTCATGCCTCTAGTTTCCAAGGGAAGTGACAGAAATCTCTTCGGTTGTAGATGTGCTATTGCTACTAGGGAGAAAACAACGGTCTCTTGTTCATGGAACATGTGGACTGTTTACCTTACACACTTTGCTTAAAGCAGTTGTCTGTTGCTTGCAACTTAATACTGGAGGGGGTCCGGATGATAACCTAAAGGTGGACTTCTAGTCATAGATGCAGTTGGATGGCGGCCTATGTATCTTGTTGTATTGCCCAATCGAATCTCATAGGATCTTTCTGACGAGTAGTGCATTGTTATGCCTTGCTCAGTTACTGTCAATTGCCCTGCTGTAATTTGTTTACCTTTCATGCCATATTGTTTATCTAAGGAGAGCACTTCTAGTGAACTATGGACCCCGGTCCAATCTTTACCATTGATACATATTCCATAGTTATTGTTTACGTGCTGCAAACCATTACCTTCCACACCATACAGTTAATCCTTTGTTACCGCAAACCGGTGAGCTTGACAACCTCACTGATTTGTTGGGACAAAGTCTTGAGTTTGTGTTGTGCAGGTCTCCACGTTGTTTGCAACACCTGTGTGACGTTTCCTTCCTCCTTCTTATTCGATAACCTCGGTCTCTACCGAGGGAAACTTGATGTTGTGCTCATCACACCTTGCTCTTGGGGTTCCAACAAAGTGTCCCACGATAACACTAGGTGCACGCATCACCTCCTGGCCCCCCTTCGTATGTCCTTTTGGCTCCGGAAAAATAGTGACTTTGGCTTTTGTCCCATCCAATTTCGAGAATATTTATTTTGTAGCTTTTCTGAAATAAAAAATAGCAGAAAACATGCAACTGGCACTGCGGCATCTTGTTAATAGGTTAGTTCCAGAAAGTGTATAAAAATACCTCAAAGTGTAGACAAAGCATAAGACAAATGATATAAAACAAGCATGGAGCATCAAAAATTATAGATACGTTTACGACGTATCAAGCATCCCCAAGCTTAACTCCTGCTCGTCCTCGAGTACGTAAGTGATAAAAAGAATAATTTTTTAGGTGACATGCACCATCACAATCATGATCAAACTATTTGCAAGCATTGAAAGCTGGGATCAAAGTACTCTAAACATGAGCATGAAAGATGTAGCTCTAACAATAAGACATAGTAACTATACTGCAATATGAAAGGATACAAACAAAGATTCATGAATAACAATGCATTGAAAGACGTTTGTTTGTTTCACATATAGAAATAATAGCATAGTGACATTCAGCTTGTCCCTCATGGAGTAGCAAAACATAAATCCATAGGACACCTTCAAAGTTCATAAGGGTGACTAGATACAAATAGTTCAAGAGCAAGCAATATCAACAATATGAATCAATCAATAAGTTTTGGGATAATGCATATAGAACTAAAATGGCAACTATGCTCTCTTAATTGCTGCCTAAGGATAGAAGGTGGAGACTCAATATAAAAGTGGAAAAAAGGCCCTTCAAAAAGGGAAGCCGAGATTTCAAGTTTCATAAAGAGATTCCAAAAATTATGGTACTTGTTAGCTTTAAGCTCTCATTTCCCCTATCATAAGCATCTTGAAGTGATTAAGGTTAAAGTGAACAAAATATGGAGTATATGCTTGACGAAGTATAAGTTGGCAATCTCATGTCCCTTGAGTACGAGGGCCGCTCCTCATGCTACTCAACTTTAGTTACTGGTAAGTTCTTGTCATAGTAAGTACATGTATATCATAGAGAACCACCAATGGGGTACCCCTTGCACATGATACAGGAGCTATCCCATATCAATATGACAAGGAAAGCAGAAAATGAGCATCTCAGCAATCTTCTTATTTACCATGGGAAAATGGTGTTTTTCTCTGTTTCCTCTTTTCTTATATCTTTTTTCTTTTTCTCAATTTCATTTTTCTATCTCTTTTTTACAAGATAAATGCTTCATAGATTGCTCACTATGGTGATGCTGCAAGTTTCCACCATAGGCATGGCTTAGGCTAGCGGTCCAGGTGTTTCTCTAACACACATACATAACTTTATGGACTTACAAGCTCCCCTTTCATTTCACACCGATAACATCCATAAACAAAAGAGAATGATATCAACTAGCTATATATTTACAGGTGTTGAAAGCGTTCCTCGTGATAGCACGGTTCTGCTAATCCCAACTTATAAGTGCAAGCATATACAACATACATGACACAATGGTTCAAGTTTATTAGGGGCAAGAAAAATAAAGTGTGCCATCAAGTTTGTGAGAACTTTAATCACTATTTTTCACATAACAATTTTAATTTGGAAGATAGATAAAACAAGAATATACTTGGAATGGTGTAACACACCATGCATAGGAATTTATAGTAGACACTTTGGAATAACTTGGTTTCTTGGAAGTTGGATGCATGAGTAGAGCTTACTCAATACAAGTGGAGGCTAGCAAAAGACTAGGAGTGACCAACTAAGAGAGCGATAATGGCCATAATCATGCAGAGCGACAAAACATTACTAATCAAAGCATAAAGTGGTACTACAAGCCAAAAAGTAAATGATAATAGAGGCTAAGTGATTGGTTCATAGTCATAACATGGTGTGAGCATGTGCCAAGTCAAGCCAACAAAGGATCAAAGGAGAATACCACAATACTATGCTTTGTATGCTAAAACAACGCATGATTCTTTCAAGGCACACTAAGCACTCAGTTGTTTGGAACAAGTCATGCTACAGCAATAAACACTAAGAATAATGTCAAAACAGCATCTAGCATGACATGATAAAGTCTAAGCCACAGTCAAAACAATCTTCTTTTTGTACCACTTAAGCATGAAGCTTTCTACTCTTTTCCGACACCAATCAACTTATTTGAAACTACTCACAAGGATAATAATCAATAAAGATCAGTGAGCTTGTCTCACAAATCCACAAAGAAGAACTAAAAAGTTCTAAGCTGAAAGCACAAGAAAACTAAGGCTAAACACAGTGCTAGAAAAAGAGAATACTCACAAGACAATAAGAATAAAAACTAGAGTGTTCTAAGCAATAAAAATAGAGTGTGTCTCTCTCCAAAATAAGTGTGTTGGTATATAAACAACTTATTGCAGAAAACCAAGAAAAAGAGAACTAAAAACAAAAATAAAGACGCTCCAAGAACAACACAATAGTGCATGAAACAATAAAAACGAAGTGTCTAGAAACACCTAAGATTTTTATTGATAAAGAAGGGGATGCCATCCCCAAGCTTTGATGTTTGTACCTCTTAAATATTTCTTGGGGTGACACGGGGTGGAATCCCAAAGCTTGAGCTTTTGTCCATTCTTCATCTCATTACATCATTATTTCCCTACACTTGAAAATTTCCTTCATACAAAACTTAACACAATCTTCATTAGCGACATTAGTGCATTCAAGATAATAAATCTTTGAGTTTAGTTTCAACACAACAAAACTTCCATTAAAAACACAAGATAATATAGAAATTCCCTCAAAAAGTTCAATTTACCAAAGAGAACTCAAAAGGAAATCAATAAAAGAGGCAAATGCAAATAATGAAAGAAATCTGTCAAAACAGACCAGCAGATAAAAACCGATTTTTTCGAAGACCTTGTGTTGCTCAAATCAAAGAGTGTTGAACTAACGAAAGTTATCTAACAACCTAGGGGATTTATTCCGAAAATTACATCTCAATCCGACATACAGAGATTTTTCATGAATTTTTATAGTGAAGCACAAAAATCTGTTTCAGGACAACAACTGCCTTAAATCTTATTTCTCTCTCATTAGAGGTTATTATTGGCACAAAAATCAAATAAAAAAGGATAATGAGAGGTTATTACAGAAGTAATAACTTCCAATACTCAAAAAAACTATTGGGTTATCTCCCAAGAAGTACTTTTCTTTAACGCCTTTAAGTTAGGCTTGATAGTTTGAGAAGGTGCTCACATAAGAAATATGAATTGAAATAACAGAGAGCATCAAGAAGCAAATTCAAAACACATTTAAGTCTAACCAACTTCCTATGCGTAGGAATCTTGTAAAGAAACAAGTCATGAAAGCACAAAGGGACAAGCATAGGAAAGCAAAACAAGTGCAACTTCAACATTTTCAACATAAAGAGGGGAAACTTAATATTGTTGAAATACATAAAACCATGTTTTCCTCTCTCATAGTAACTTTCAGTAGCATCATGAATAAAATTAACAATATAACTATCACATAAAACATTCTTATCATGAGCTACATGCATAAAATGATTATTACTCTCCACATAAGCATAGTCATTCTTATTAATTGTAGTGGGAGCAAATTCAACAAAATAGCTATCATTGGTATTCTCATCACCATAGTCATCAAATATAGGAGGCTTATTGTAATCAAAATTAATTTTCTCCTCAATAGTAGGTGGACTGAATATATCATATTCATCATTGTAATCATCATATATTGGAGGTAAAGTATCATCAAAGCAAATTTCCTCCTCAAAAGATGGGGGACTAAAAAGATCATTCTCATAAAAACTAGCTTCCCCAAGCTTAGATGTTTCCATAGAATTAGCAATAATGGTGTTAAAAGAATTCATGCTAATAACATTGCTATTAGCATGCAAATAAAGTTTCATAGGTTTTTTAATTTTCTCTTCAAACACTTCATGTCCTAACTCAAGATAAATACTATCAAGCTCTCTAATTTTGTTATTGTTTTCAATTAAGCCTAACTAGTGAAAACAAGAAACAAAAAGATAAAATTGCAAAATCTAAAGGAAATAACTTCGATCACTCACATACCAAGAGGATGTGAGTACCTTTTACCTTACCTCGCCGACAACGACGCCAGAAAATAGCTTGATGTCTACGCACTTCTATTCTTGTAGATGGTTGTTGGGCCTCCAAGTGCAGAGGTTTGTAGAATAGCAGTAAGTTTCCCTTAAGTGGATTACCCAAGGTTTATCAAACTCAGGGAGGAAGTGGTCAAAGGTATCCCTCTTAAGCAACCCTGCAATCAAGATATAAGAAGTCTCTTGTGTCCCCAACACACCCAATACACTTGTCAGATGTATAGGTGCACTACTTCGGCGAAGAGATAGTGAAATAAAGTAGTATGGATGATTATAAGTGGTAACGATGCCAGAAAAGAGCTTTCTGACAGGGAGGAAACTAAAGGCAAAAAAGTGGAAGCAAGCAAACATGCAACATATCTAGATGCAAACGGTGTTCCAATGTTTAGGAACAAGGCCTAGGGATCATACTTTCACTAGTGAACACTTTCAATAAATATATTCTCTTCATGATACTACCCTGAACTACTCTCCAGTTGGACACTCTAATCCATGGTAGGGCTATAACAGCACTCCTTAAAGTCCGCCTTCCCCATCTAGATAACCCCACACTGTTACCTTGAGCGCTAGATGGTTCTAACAAACAACAAAATTTCATAGAGACAACCAACTCAAAATATACTCATTTTTTTTGAAATGGTGATTACCCCGGCCTCTGTATCGATAGATACATACAACCTTTATTACTTTATTGGAAAAGGTCGTTACAAAGTATAAATATACTCATGATAAGTATTATGAACTCTAGCCTAAGTGTCACCACGGCGTGTATACTGTCACTTTCACACACGTGAGGAGAGCAGAGATCTATTGAAGCACTTAAGTATTTATGTAAATTCTAGCCTAAGTGTCACCACGGTATGCACGTTGTCACTTTCACACACGTGGGGAGAGCCGGAGATCTATTAAAGCACTTGAGTAAAAGAGTAGATCTACTTGATTACAAAGCTCATGATCATAAGATCACGCATAGAGAGAGAGGTGAACACATAGCTACAGGTAGATCCCTTAGCCTCGAGGAAGAACTACTCCCTCCTCATCATGGGAGTGAACAACGGCGATGGAGATGGTGGTGGAGATCAATGGAGATGGCTCCAGAGGCACTTCCCCGTCCCGCAGGGTGCCGGAACAGAGACTTCTGTCCCCCGAATCTCCCCTTCGGCGGCGGCGGTGTTGTGGGACTTTTTGTGGATTTCCTCCCGCGTTTGGGTTTACGTCTCGGGGAGTCGTATAAGTAGGCGAAAGGGCAAGGTCGGTGGAGCCTCGAGGGGCCCACACCTAGGGCTGGCGCGACCAGGGGACCCACGCCACCCTAGGGTGTGGCTGCCTCCTAGCCCTCCTTCATTTGTCCTTCTGGCTCCATGTTCGCTCCGTAAAAATAGTGACATTGGCTTTTGTCCCTTCCAATTCCGAGAATATTCATTTTTTAGATTTTCTGAAACCAAAAACAGCAGGAAACATGCAAGTGGCACTGCGGCATCTTGTCAATAGGTTAGTTGTAGAAAGTGTATAAAAATACCTTAAAGTGTAGACAAAGCATAAGACAAATGATATACAACAAGCATGGAGCATCAAAAATTATAGATACGTTTACAACGTATCATGGATCAATCGTCTTCATGTGTTCTCATGTCGTGTTGTGCTAAAAACTGATAAAAACTACTAGCTGATCTAGCTGTTGCTTTGTAATTGTTTATCGTTTTAGACGTCATGTTTTGACGGTTTGGTACTTTTAGTTTACAGTTTATGTAATATGGCTCAGACCTGTGATATCTTAAAGAGTAAAATCCATCAATAGTCATTGAACTTGTTTAGCAGAATCAGTTCGTATCATTGTATATTAGAAATGTAATTTTATAGACACTGAATATGATTTAGAGGTTCATCTCTGATTACTGGTGCTGTTACAGCGTTGTATTTACTAATGTGTCACTGTGTGGACCCCTTCTACCAGACACTAACAGTTGATAGGGACTATTTTCAGATAATAAAGATCAGTAGGGTTAAATTGAAAAAACTGCAAAGAGATAAGGTTGCCATGTCCCTTTGGCCTCCACCACTCCTTCCGTCCCGCTAGCTCGCCGGCGACCTCCTGGCCGCCGCCGCTGCCATGGCATAGAAGGTATAATCGAGGTGGCCACTCCCCTAGGCCAGCCGCTACCGTCCTTTCTTCCTAGACATCCTCCCGACCGCTGTCCACCGTGATTCCTCCAGCCATCGCTTCCTGGTCGTCATCCCCACCTCCACCCACCGTGATTCCTCCGGCCATCGCCTCATGGCCGTCATCCCCACCGCCACGCACCATGATTCCTTCGGAATCCGCCTCATGGACGTCCTCTCCACTTTCCTAGGCCGAGCAGAGCTACCAGCACATTGTATTGTGGGGACGCTACGGCCATGGAGGAAGGGGAGATCAGACACTGGCGCGGGGCCCTCAACCTCATGTATGTGCGTCAGCAGACTCACCCTCGTGCTCGTGCGCCGTGGCAGCCTCTGCACTGGAGGTAGCGATGGTGCTTTTGAGGTTGTACAGGCTGCGACCGCCCGATGCGAGGTGGAGCGTGGAGCCTTCCCTTGCCTCTGTTCCTGCGCCGTCGCACGTCCCTTCCCCCGCATCCGTGCATGTGCCTATAGGCCGCTGAGGCGAGGGGAAGGTGGACCAGGACAATGACATCACTATCTTCCTTCTCTGCTCTGGCATGACGCTCGTCACCTTCGTCGTGCAACGCCTTCATCTTGGAATAATTGGTGGAGCTAGTGCGCTGAGCCATCACCAGGACACGGCGGGTTGGAGAGGGGGTGGAGTTGACGCGGATGGGGTGGAGGAGCACACTGCCAGATTGGCTGACCTGGTGGCACTAGCGTCGCCGCCGACGCGAGCGTGACACCATCGGCTTCTTCCAGTTCTGCACGGAGCAGACAAATTGGCGATTTCTTTTCCTTTTTTTTGTTTTACTATTATTGTGGGAAATTAAGGAGGACCTCTGCGTGATGAGAGTTCAAATACCCGTGGACGTTTTTGCTGAATGAAACATAACTAGAGGCTTTAACAATGGGTCATGTAGCTCGTCACGTCAGCAAATACAAACGGTGTACCAGTACCGGTAACCGAGATGAACCTCTAATTTATATCCGGTGACCCTAAAATTATATTTCCAATATACAATGACTAAACTGATTTTGCTAAGCAAGCTCAGTGACTACTGGTGAATTTAACTCTATCTTAAAAGTCCAGTTTCTTCAATGAAATTGGGGACCATGTCTCCCTTTCGACAAAAAAAGAAAGTACTTCATGTCTACTAAAACGTCTCAGGCCTTCTTTGATTTGAAGGAAAAAGGGAGGAATTGTAAAGGATTAATAAATTTTCCAAAGATGCTACTGTTCACGTGTTTGATACACAGGAATGGTAGGATGGAAAAATCAGAGGAAATTTTCCTACAGATCTTTGTGTCAAGACAAAACATAGAGGAAACGAAAAATTCACCCAGAGTTGATTCCTTTGCACATGGAATCGAGGCAAGGATTACACCTGCCATCCTTTCCTATTCCTATGTCTTCCCCAAAAAAAATATTTCTCTACCCTCTAAATCAAAGAGGCCCTTATAATTTGCAACGGAGGAAGTATGTCGTAATTGTTGATAAGTTCTACTACACTGTCAGGAATAGTACCTCTGCGACCGTGGAAACGTCATAAACGACGTGGAGAGTAGAGAGAGGCTGCTGGCGATGTCGGTACCCAACAGCAGTTCATTACTGCAGCTAGGGAAACAGGGACAGGAGGTTGGTCGATCGCTGCAACATCAAGACCGCTGGGCCAGAGTAGTAGAAGCAAACACTGCATGTGTCCTAGCTTCATCAGATTAAGCAGTGATGGCATTGGCAGCAGGGTAGCTAGCTAGCTAGTATGTATACGTGCGAAGCAGCGGCGCCCGGCCGGGAACGGCAGTGACCGGCCATGCACGATGTTTGCTCCTCCCACTGCGCGGTGTACGTCACCCCTTCCCCGTGTTAAGGCATATTCACTGGTCAATCCATTCGATCACGAGCTGTCTGAATCAATCCGCCTAAACCGACGGTAGAGGAAAACCCGCCGTTCGGCGCGACCCATTCGACCATGCGCATCTGGATCAACTTATTTCTCGCCCAAAAATAGGATGGGAATGCGTTGCTGCGAATGAGTGGCGTGTGAAAAATATTGATTCCTAGAATATTGTGTTATATTGCAATGATCCGTGTGGGGTTTATATAGAGTTACAAGGGGTAGGTAGAGACTTGGAGTACAAGTTGTAGAGTCTTAGTCTATCTCTAAACTATACATGTATACGCACTCTAACATCTTCCTCGGTCGTAGCGGGAGTGAAGTGAACGATTGCGACTGGATTTGAAGTCCATTATCTTCTCCTCCTTGCATCATCAACTACATATGGTGGACATGTATCTGGTGGACATGCTCGTGGCTGGCACCTAGGGGCAGTGACTTCGTCCCCTTCCGGTGCCTCTCTTCCCTCCCGCATTCACAGCGGGAGTGTCGTGGACGCAGGTGATGACGCGGACGCCTGTTGACTGGAGTTGTTGTCGATGTGTAGCTGTAAACATTGTTGTTGATGTCGATATCGAGGTAGTCGATTATGATGTAGTCGTAGTCAATGTAGGTGTGGTCGATGTCGTAGTGGTCATAGTGATGTGGCCGCCATTGCCGGAGGCGCAAATAAAATTGCGTGGTTTTTTGTTATTGTTGACGAAATTATAGTTGTGGACGTTTTGCACCTTGTAGAGGTACCGACGGGGGCGTCTCTTGGACGCGGTTATAAGTGAGACCACCGGTTTTGCGAGGACCGGAGGAATCCACCAAGAACACAAGATTTTGCCAGAACCATATGCACGGTCGTAGGTGCATCACAATTGTGATGCCGGGTTGTTGATGCAGTCGTCGGGGTCGTGGTTGTATGTCCATCATGTGGACGGGTATAGCGGCGGCGGCGATGTGTCGACGAAGATGTTAATGAAGACCACGTTGATGTAGACCTTGACGATGATGTGTCGGTGATGAAGGAGTAGGCGTGTTGGCGATGATCGTCGCTTGAAGGCGTCTCTTGTGACGACGATGGTATCGATGCCATGTTGTCGAAGAAGTCGGTAAAGTTGTGTTCCACACCGGGCCAAGCGTGTGGATGAGTCGATGTCGTTTCTCGGTAATGTCGATGTAGCTTTTTTTAGACATGCTCGACGAGACATAGACGTATAGTAGTACTGCTATTTGTCGTTGGTTCGGTTCGATGTAGTGTAGATATGTACGGATCGAGAGGGCGGCAGCGAGTCATGTTTACCGGCCATGTTGACGAAGTTACGCTCGACGAAGTGGTCGCGGTCGCTGGTATCATCATCGCTGGAGCCACGTACAAATGCCTGTATTACCTTAATGCAAATTGGAATTTTGCAGGAGGTTTCCTTGTCTTTTAGTGCATGTAGCACCATAGATTGCGTCGGTGTAGCCGTGTAGATGCTTGGTCTGGATGCACTAGTAAAAATCAGGCTATCCGTTCGTGCCCCCAACAGTACTAGTTCCGGTTGTACCACGAACTGGGACTAATGCTGGCATGCGTCTCGATTCGAGCGGGCACGGTGGCCGGAGACATGCGTCCCAGTTGGTAGGGGTGCATGCGTCTCGGTTTATAACACAAATCGGGACTAAAGTGTGGGTGTCAGACACGTGGCCTGCCAACCGGGACGTATGTGCCCGCCCTCTATAAATACGATGCCCCAGCCCTCTGCCTCCCCTCTGTTTTTTCTTGGTGGAAGGTGTGAGAGGTGTGCTAGTTTTTTTCCTATGCATGCATGCAAGGTGTTTGATGAAATGTTTGAGTGAATGACCCAGTTCAATTTATCACAGAACAAAAATATAGGAGGTTCCCGAGACGCACTTGAGCTTTCTCCTCTTTATTTCCCTCGATCGAGGTTAGCAATCTTATCTTTTCTCTGTCATTGATACAATGCATGTGTCGATGTGAATTGGTCATTTCACTATTTATGATATTCCTTTTTGATAAACCTAATTATATGAAGCAGATGATGTAGGGTTTCGTAGCATGGAAAACAAAAATTTTCTATCGCATACAAACAAACAAGCCAAGATCTATCTACTAGATTGTAGCAACGAGTCGATGGAATAACTCACCATCGAAGATTCCAAAGTGTTTAACGCGAGCGGATTCTCGTGGGTGATGTAGTCGTACTCTTCCCGATCTCAAGATCGCGTAGACGATCCTTCCGGCGCTGCGTTCCGGCAGCGCTCCCGCAGTCGGTCACACGTTCGGTACTCGACGAAGACCTTCCTCTCCCTTTTTCTAGCAGGCAGCGAAGGTTGTAGCACTCTCCTCGCGATTCCGGCAGCACAACGGCGTGGTACCGGAAGTAGAGGGGAGATCTCGCAGGGCTTCGCCTTAAGCCGGAGCGAGTATGGTGGAGTATGAGAGAGTCCCTCGACGATCTAGGGTTTAGAAACGCTGAGGAGGGGGCAAGCCGGCGGCTAGGGTTTGCTAGGCGGCGGCGGCAGTTTTGCCCTAGGGCGGCGGCGGCGGCAGTGGAGGTGGCGGCGCCGGCGGCTAGGGTTTGGAGGAGAGGATCTTGTGCGTCTAGGAGGGGAGCCCTGCCCCTCCTTTTATAGGTGGAGGGGCCGTCCGGCCAAGGGGAGGGGAGTCCCTCCCCAACTCGGCTTGGAGGTGGGCCGGCGGTGGAGGAGGGACTCCTCCCCAACTCGGTTTCCTCCTCCTTCCCCACTTCCCAAAAATAGCCGTTTGACTTTCAAACTAGCCGTTTGACTTTTCAAACTAGGATTTGAATAAACCCTCTATTTTGTTCAGCGATGACACCGAGTACATGATGCAATCATACCAACTTGATATAACACATTCATGTACCCTTCCCCTCCGGAGTGCCAGACATTCCGGAACCTTCTAGAACATTCCCGATGAAAACACCGGAATCATTCTCCAACTCCAAAACGGGACTTTCCTTATATGAATCTTATTCTCCGGACCATTCCGATGTCCTCGTGATATCCCGAATCCCATTCGAGACTCCGAACAACATTCGGACTCTTTCTCATCATTCCATAACTACTCAAACAACGTCGAATCCTTAAGTGTGTCTCCCTACGGTTCGTGAATTATGCGGACATGATCGAGACACTTCTCCGATCAATAACCAATAGAGGAATCTGGAAATTCATATGGCTCCCACATATTTCTACGATTACTTTGCAATCGAATGAACCACTTACATACGATATCAATTTCCCTTTGTCTCACGATAGTTTACTTATCCGAGGTTATGATCGTCGGTATCTCTGCATACCTAGTTCAACCTCGTTACTGATAAGTACTCTTTTCTCGTTCCCGTGATATGTGATCCCTTGTGAGCCAGTCACATGCTTGCAAGCTAATTGGATGACATTCCACCGAGAGGGCCCAGAGTATATCTATCCGTCATATGGATGGACAAATCCCACTCTTGATCCATGTGTTTCAACCAATACTTTCCGAACACTCAATGCCACCTTTATAGCCACCCAGTTACGATGTGGTGTTTGATGTCATCAAAGCATCCATCCGGTAAAGGTGATATGCATGATCTCATGGTCGAAGGAATTAGATTACTATGTATCAGAAAGCATATAGCAATTGAAATATTAAAATGACTTGATCTTTATGCTACGCTTATCTATAGGAGTATGTCCACCATATCATTCTCCTAACGATATGATCTTGTTGTTAATAACATCTCAATGTTCATGATAGGGAAACCACAATCATCTATTAACCAACAAGTTAGTATTATATAGAGGCTTTACTAGGGACTCTTATTTTAGTCTACAAATCACACAAGTATTAATGTTTCCTTGTTAATACTATTATAGCATGAATGTAAACATTTATCATAAACACAAATATATAATAATAACTATATTTATTATTGCCTCTAGGGCATATCTCCAACAGTCTCCCACTTGCACTAGAGTCATCTAATCTAGATTACATGGTAATATACCGAACACCCATGGCAGTTTGGTGCTAGTCATGTTTTGCCCTCGGGAGAGGTTTAGTCAACGGATCCGCCACATTCAGATATGTGTGTACTTTGCAAATCTTTATATCCCCATCTTGGATATGTTCTCGAATAGCGTGAAAACGTGCTTGATATGCTTCAGCTTCTTGTGTGACCTTGGTTCTTGCGCATTGGCTATGGCGCCCATGTTATCACAGTAGATAGACATTGGGTCCAGCGCACTAGGAACCACACCCAGCTCTGTAATGAACTCTTTCATCCATATCGCTTCTTGTGAAGCCTCCGAAGCAGCCATGTATTCCAATTCAGTTGAAGATCTCGCCACAACGCTTTGCTTTGCACTCCTCCAGCTAACTGCTGCACCATTCAAAATAAATACGTATCCAGATTGTGATTTAGAATCATCCGATCGGTGTTCCAACTAGCATCGGTGTAACCATTAACAACGAGCTGTTCATCACCTCCATAATAAGGAACCATATCCTTAGTTCTTCTCAAGTACTTAAGGATGTTTTTTACCGCTGTCCAATGATCCACTCCTGGATCACTTTGATATCTGCTAGTTAAACTAACAACATATGCAATGTCGGGTCTAGTACATAGCATGGCATACATTAGAGATCCTATGGCTGAGGCATAGGGAGTCTTACTCATCCTTTCTCTATCTTCTTCCGATGTCGGACTTTGAGTTTTACTCAAGGTCGTATTGGGCAACATGGGCAAGAACCCTTTCTTGCTATCTTCCATTCCAAACCTCTTTAGAACTTTGTCCAAATATGTACTTTGTGACAATGATATTTGGCCTCTCGATCTATCTCTATAAATCTTTATGCCTAATATGTAAGCTGCTTCGCCAAGATCCTTCATTGAAAAACTATTATTCAAATATTCCTTGACACTATTAAGAAGGTCTACATCATTCCCAATCAACAATATGTCATCTACATATAGTATTAAGAATGCTACAGAGCTCCCACTCACTTTCTTGTAAATACAAGCTTCTCCATAAGTTTGTATAAAACCAAAACTTTTGATTACTTTATCAAAACGTTGATTCCAACTTCGGGATGCTTGCTTCAATCCATGGATGGCCTGTTGAAGTTTGCATACCTTGTTAGCATCTTTAGGATCGACAAAACCTTTGGGTTGCATCATATACAACTCTTCATCAATGTCTCCATTGAGGAATGCTGTTTTGACATCCATTTGCCATATCTCATAATCATAATATGCAGCGATTGCTAACATAATCCTTACAGACTTTAGCTTCGCTACTGGTGAGAAAGTCTCATCGTAGTCAACTCCTTGAATTTGTCGAAACCCCTTTGCGACAAGTCGAGCTTTATAGACAGTAACATTACCATCAGCATCTGTTTTCTTCTTGAAAATCCATTTGTTCTCGACAGCCTTCCGGCCATCCAGTAAGTCCACCAAAGTCCATACTTGGTTTTCGTACATGGATCCAATCTCGGATTTCATGGCTTCTTGCCATTTATTGGAATCTGGGCTCATCATTGCTTCCTCATATGTCTCGGGGTCATCGGTGTTGTCCACCAACATGACACTCATAACGGGATCATACCAATCTGGAGTGGTACGAGTTCTCGTTGACCTGCGAGGCTCTGTAGCAACTTCAACCGAAGTTTCATGATCATCATCATTAGCTTCCTCTCTAACTGGTGCAGGCACCACAAGAACTTCTTCCGGTGCTGCGCTACTCGCAATTTCGAGAGAAGGTTCGACAACCTCGTCGAGTTCTACTTTCCTTCCAGTCACTTCTTTCGAGAGAAATTCCTTCTCTAGAAAGGATCCATTCTTGGCAACGAAGATTTTGCCTTCGGATCTATGATAGAAGGTATACCCAATAGTTTCCTTCGGGTATCCTATGAAGACGCATTTTTCCGCTTTGGGTTCAAGCTTGTCCGGCTGTAACTTCTTTACATAGGCTTCGCAACCCCAAATTTTAAGGAACGACAATCTAGGTTTCTTCCCAAACCATAATTCATACGGTGTCGTTTCAACGGATTTACATGGTGCCCTATTTAAAGTGAATGCGGCTGTTTCTAATGCATAACCCCAAAATGATAGCGGTAAATCTGTAAGTGACATCATAGAACGAACCATATCTAAGAGAGTTCGATTACGACGTTCGGACACACCATTAAGCTGTGGTGTTCCCGGCGGTGTCAATTGTGAAAGTATTCCGCATTTCTTCAAATGCTCGCCAAACTCGTAACTTAGATATTCACCTCCACGATCAGAACGTAGAAATTTAATCTTGTTGTTACGTTGATTCTCTACCTTTCTTTGAAATTCCTTAAACTTCTCGAAAGTTTCGGACTTATGTTTCATGAAATAGATATACCCATATCTACTCAAGTCATCCGTGTAGGTAAGAACATAACGATAACCACCGCGCGATGCTACACTCATTGGTCCACACACATCGATATGTATGATTTCCAATAAGTCCGTAGCTCGCTCCATCATACCAGAAAATGGAGTCTTAGTCATTTTACCCGTCAGACATGCTTCACATCTTTCAAGTGATTCGAAATCAAGTGATTCAAGAAGTCCATCAGAATGGAGTTTCTTCATACGCTTCACTCCAATGTGACCAAGACGACAGTGCCACATATAGGTCGAGTTATCGCTCGATTTCAAACGTTTAGCCTCAATGTTATTAATATGTGTATTTCCACTATCGAGATTCAACAAGAATAGACCATCTATCATAGGTGCATGTGCATAAAACATATTACTCATATAAATCGAACAACCATTATTCTCGGACTTAAACAAGTAACCGTCTCGCAATAAACAAGATCCCGATATAATGTTCATGCTTAACGCAGGCACCAAATAACAATTATTTAAGTATAAAACTAATCCCGATGGTAGATGAAGGGGTAGCGTGCCGACCGCGATCACATCAACCTTTGATCAGTTTCCCACGCGCATCGTCACCTCGTTCTTCGCTAGCTTCCGTTTATTCCGCAGCACCTGTTTCGAGTTACAAATATGACCAACCGAACCAGTATCAAATACCCAGGCACTACTACGAGTACTAGTGAGATACACATCAATAACATGTATATCAGATATACCTTTCTTCTTGATGTTGCCGTTCTTCAAATCCGCCAAGTACTTTGGGCAATTCTGCTTCCAGTGACCTTCTCCCTTGCAGTAAAAGCACTCAGTATCAGGCTTAGGTCCAGCCTTGGTCTTCTTTGTCGGCATGGTAACTTTCTTACCGCCCTTCTTGAAGTGTCCCTTCTGCTTAGACTTGCCTTTCTTGAATTTGGTGGTCTTATTGACCAACAACACTTGGTGCTCTTTCTTGATCTCCACTTTTGCAGATTTCAACATGGCAAAGAGTTCTGGCAACGTCTTGTTCATGTTTTCCATGTTGTAGTTCATCACAAAGTTCTTGTAACTTGGTGGTAGTGATTGGAGGACACGGTAAATCCCCAAAGCATTAGGAATCACTATACCCAAGCTTTGAAGTTTGTTTGCGTGCCCAGACATCTTAAGCACATGCTCACTGACGGAGCTGCCCTCTTCCATCTTGCAGTTAAAGAACTTTTCAGAAGCCTCATAGCTTTCAATTGCCGCATGAGTTTCAAAGATCAATTTGAGATCCTCGACAATATCATATGGGTCTGAATTGTCAAACCTTTTCTGAAGCTCCGATTCTAAACCATACAAGATAGCACACTGAACTGTGGAGTACTGAGTCTTCGGAGTGAGGTAAACATTCTTTACTTCATCGGCAGTATCAGATGCAGGTGGGTCACCCAGCGGTGCATCCAGCACATAGGTCAAATTACCAGTTGTGAGGACAATCCTCAAATTGCGGAACCAATCCGCGAAGTTGCTTCCATTGTTTTTCAACTTTTCTTTCTCTAGGAACGCATTAAAATTGATGGTAGGGGCTGCCATTGATCTACAACATATTTGCAATAGTTTAGACTAAGTTTATGACAAATTGAGTTCAAATTAATAATAAAATTAATCTAGGTGAACTCCCACTCAAAACAATATCCCTCACATTGTTTTAGTGATCACACGAACCAAATCCACCACATCAACACCGATCATCACGAGAGTTGATATAGTTTCAATGGCGAACAATCGACATGTTCATCATATCTACTATATATTCATGCTTTACCTTTCGGTGATCCGTGTTCCGAGACCATGTCTGTACATGCTAGGCTCGTCAAGATCAAACCTTAGTTTCCGCATGAGAAAATCTGGCTTTTGCTCACGTTGTATACACTTGGGAATCTAACACACCCGATCATCACGTGGTGCTTCGAAACAACAAGCTTTAGCAACGGTGCTAACTAAGGGTGAACACTTTATGACTTGAAATTCATGTGCATGAGGGATCATCTTATAATGCTACCGTCGTCTACTAAGCAATACAAGATGCATAAAGGATTAACATCACATGCAATTCATAATATGTGATATGATATGGCCTTCCTTCTTTGTGCTTCCGATCTCCATCTTCTAGCACGAACATGATCTCCATCATCACCGGCATAGCATCAAGGTCAATGACGCTTCTCCATGGTTGTCGTCCACCGGCTTCAACTATTACAACTACTTTGAATAGACACGCGGGTCTTAACATAAATTAAAGACAATCATGGCCATATCACATCACAACACACCCCTGCAAAACAAAGTTAGACGCCTCTACTTTCTTTGCATGTTTTACGTGGTTTGGGGCTTTCAATAAGTGTCGTTCTAACTTACGAACATGAACCACAACATTGATACTAGTATTGTTAATCACCCGTTGTAAATTGGACCTTAACTATGCTAGGAGAAACAGGCACCCGCAAAGCCACTTATGCAATACAAGTTGCATGTCAAGCGTGGAGCAAGTCTCATGAACAATGTCATGTAAGGTTAGCCCGGGCCGCTTCATCCCAACATCCCGCAAGATGCAAAGTACACAAGAAGCAATCGACAATAAAATCATCAACGCCCACAATGACCATTGTGTTCTACTCGTGCAACAGATCTACATATAGACACGACTCTGATACCACTGTAGGGTTTCGTAACATGGAAAACAAAAAATTTCTATCGCATACAAACAAACAAGCCAAGATCTATCTACTAGATTGTAGCAACGAGTCGATGGAATAACTCACCCTCGAAGATTCCAAAGTGTTTAACGAGAGCGGATTCTCGTGGGTGATGTAGTCGTACTCTTCCCGATCTCAAGATCGCGTAGATGATCCTTCCGGCGCTGCGTTCCGGCAGCGCTCCCGCAGTCGGTCACACGTTCGGTACTCGACGAAGACCTTCCTCTCCCTTGTTCCAGCAGGCAGCGGAGGTTGTAGCACTCTCCTCACGATTCCGGCAGCACAACGGCGTGGTACCGGAAGTAGAGGGGAGATCTCGCAGGGCTTCTCCTTAAGCCGGAGCGAGTATGGTGGAGTATGAGAGAGTCCCTCGATGATCTAGGGTTTAGACCCGCCGAGGAGGGGGCAAGCCGGCGGCTAGGGTTAGCTAGGTGGCGGCGGCGGTTTTGCCCTAGGGCGGCGGCGGCAGTGGAGGTGGCGGCGCCGGCGGCTAGGGTTTGGAGGAGAGGATATTGTGTGTCTAGGAGGGGAGCCCTGCCCCTCCTTTTATAGGTGGAGGGGACGACCGGCCAAGGGGAGGGGAGTCCCTCCCCAACTCGGCTTGGAGGTGGGCCGGCGGTGGAGGAGGGACTCCTGCCCAACTCGGTTTCCTCCTCCTTCCCCACTTCCCAAAAATAGCCGTTTGACTTTCAAACTAGCCGTTTGACTTTTCAAACTAGGATTTGAATAAACCCTCTATTTTGTTCAGCGATGACACCGAGTACATGATGCAATCATACCAACTTGATATAACACATTCATGTACCCTTCCCCTCCGGAGTGCCGGACATTCCAGAACCTTCTAGAACATTCCCGATGAAAACACCGAAATCATTCTCCAACTCCGAAACGGGACTTTCCTTATATGAATCCTATTATCCGGACCATTCCGGATCTCCTCGTGATATCCCGAATCCCATTCGAGACTCCGAACAACATTTGGACTCTTTCTCATCATTCCATAAATACTCAAACAACGTCGAATCCTTAAGTGTGTCTCCCTACGGTTCGTGAATTATGCGGACATGATCGAGACACTTCTCCGATCAATAACCAATAGAGGATTCTAGAAATTCATATGGCTCCCACATATTTCTATGATTACTTTGCGATCGAATGAACCACTTACATACGATATCAATTTCCCTTTGTCTCACGATAGTTTACTTATCCGAGGTTATGATCGTCGGTATCTCTGCATACCTAGTTCAACCTCGTTACTGATAAGTACTCTTTTCTCGTTCCCGTGATATGTGATCCCTTATGAGCCAGTCACATGCTTGCAAGCTAATTGGATGACATTCCACCGAGAGGGCCCGGAGTATATCTATCCGTCATATGGATGGACAAATCCCACTCTTGATCCATGTATCTCAACCAACACTTTCCGAACACTCAATGCCACCTTTATAGCCACCCAGTTACGGTGTGGTGTTTGATGTCATCAAAGCATCCATCCGGTAAAGGTTATATGCATGATCTCATGGTCGAAGGAATTAGATTACTATGTATCAGAAAGCATATAACAATTGAACTATTAAAATGACTTGATCTTTATGCTACGCTTATCTATAGGAGTATGTCCACCATATCATTCTCCTAACGATATGATCTTGTTGTTAATAACATCTCAATGTTCATGATAGGGAAACCACAATCATCTATTAACAAACAAGCTAGTATTATATAGAGGCTTTACTAGGGACTCTTATTTTAGTCTACAAATCACACAAGTATTAATGTTTCCTTGTTAATACTATTATAGCATGAATGTAAACATTTATCATAAACACAAATATATAATAGTAACTATATTTATTATTGACTCTAGGGCATATCTCCAACAGATGAATGGTCGGGAATGGATGTATGGTGATCGGCGTGAACCCGGGTACATTAAAGGCGTGGATAAATTTATCGATGTGGCTACAACAAACAAAGGGAATGGTTCTATACGTTGTCCATGTGTCCATGTGTTCAATGTAGGAACAACAAGGAGTAATCTTCCTCGAAAATCATTCGCAGCCACCTGGTTATGAAAGGTTTCATGCCCAACTATAATTGCCGGACCAAGCACGGGGAAGGAGGGGTTATGATTGAAGACAATGAAGAAGAAGATGATGATAACAACTATCATCATATGTTTCTTGAATACAGTGATACTGCAATGGAAGAAAATGAAGAGGAAGGAAGTGAAGAACGGGCATCAGATGAGCCCGCTGATGAACTTGGTAGGGTCATTTCTGATACAAAGCGAGTCTGTGAAACAGAAAAGGAGAAGTTGAAGTTGGAGGGCATGTTAGAAGATCATAAGAAATTGTTGTACCCAAATTGCGAAGATGGCAGCACAAAGCTCAGTACCACACTGGAATTGCTGCGATGGAAGGCAGAGTGTAGTCTAACTGACTCCGCATTTGAAAAGATGCTGAAAATAATAAAATCGAAGTTTCCAAAACATAACGAACTTCCCAAGAGTACGTACGAAGCAAAGAAGACTCTCTACCCTCTAGGATTAGATGTGCAGAACATACATGCATGCATTTATGACTGCATCCTCTACCGCGGTAAGGCGTATGGGAATTTAGATAAATGTCCGATATGCAATGCATTGCGGTATAAGATCAGACGAGAGGACCCTGGTGATGTTGAGGAAGAGCCCCTCCGAAAGAGGGTTCCTGCTAAGGTTATGTGGTATGCTCCTATAATACCAAGGTTGAAACGTGTAACACCCTCAGAATCGGCCATATGCAAGTCTTAGCGATTCCCGCCAAACCGGCATAGAAACGATTCAAAGGTGCCCACCAAGCACTTGCGTGCGGGTGGAAAACGAAGTAATATCATTACACAATAGTCCACGATGGAACCCACAAAACAGATATATACAACAATGACTCAAAGAGTCAAGAATACAGATATACAATACAAAGATCCAAATCACCTTTAAAACGATATAGCGTCCGAGTACGGACAAGATGCAAATTGAGCTAAGAGCCCTGAAGAATAACCAATGGCATCCAAACCCCTGCCCAGGCCAAGCCGGAAGGGTAACCCTGCTAACGACGTCGATCTCAAACCTGCTTAAACAAAAGGGGTGCCGACAAAGGTCAAAGGAAAAAGAGAGCGGTCAGTACTGAGGCCAGTACACGGCGAGACTAGAATTCAGCGGTCCTCGCCTACATAGGTATGGTGGATTGAGGCGGCAGCGCAGCATGCACTAAACAACCTATAGAGACTCAATACAACTGGTGAATATCAGATAGGGATAAGAAAGACCTATTCAGATCCAACCTGAAACTATCACCAAGCATACCCATCCTGGTATTTCCCCCTCGAGACCAAACGAGGAAGTCAACCGAGGAACTCACACAGTTGGAAGTTTTATTCATTCCGTTATAGTTGCGGCAATTACTAGTCAGATATAGATAGCATGAATCATCCTGATATAATAAGCAGTGGGCAGTTTTAGTTAACCATTCCGTTGTAGTTGTAGTACTTACTAGTCAGTTACATATAGCATGAGGCATCCCAAAACCCAGCAGTTGTTGGTACTTTTATTTAGCCATTCCATTATAGTGAAGCTGTTTATGTTGGAATTATGCCCTAGAGGCAATAATAAAGATGTTATTATTATAATTCTTGTTCATGATAATGTTTATATTCCATGCTAGAATTGTATTAAGCGGAAACTTTAATACTTGTGTGGTTTGTGAACAACCCCGTGTTCCTAGTACGCCTCTAAGGACTAGCTCATTGATTAATGATGGTTAAGGTTTCCTAACCATGGACATGAGTTGTCAATTAATAATGAGATCATATCATTGGGAGAATGATATGGTGGACAGACCCAAACTAAGCGAAGCAATTAGATCATGTCATCATGTTCGTCTTTGCAAAGCTTTTATTATGTCAAATATTCTATTCCTTAGACCATGAGATAATACAACTCCCTGGTATCGGAAGAAAGCTTTGAGGTCATCAAACGTCATCCTATGAGAGGGTGATCATAAAGGTGTCTCTCAGGTGATCGGAAAGTATCTGTTGGGTTGTATGTATCAAGATGGGATTTGTCCCTCCCAAGTTGGAGAGATATACTTCGGGCCCACTCGGTAATCGATATCAACACCGCTTGCAAGCATGTGGTTAAGGAGTTAATCACAAAGTGATATTGGATTACGGAACGAGTAAAGTACTTGCTGTGAACGAGATTGAACTAGGTATGACGGTACCGACGATCAAATCTCGGGCAAGTAAAATATCGCGAGACGAAGGGGATATATATATGGGATTGATTGAATCCTGGCATCGTGGTTCATCGATATGATCATCGATGAATGTGTGGGAGTCAATATGGGTGCCCAGACCCCGCTGTTGATTATTGATAGAAGATCATGTCTGCATATTCTCGAACCCGCAGGGTCACACACTTAACGTGTCTCGACGCTAGGATAGATTGGATAATTGGTTTATGAGTTTTTGTTCGGAGTCTCGGATGGGATCCGGGACATCACGAGAGGTTCCGGAGTGGTCCGGAGAATAAGATCATATAAGGCAGTGCAGTTTTTGGAGTTCGGAATTGTTCCGGGTTAATCGGTATTGTACCGGAAGCTTCTAGAACCTTCCGGGAGGGGACCAACGTGGCCCCACCTTCCGGGAGGGGGCATGGGCCTATGAGGGAGTGCCCTGGCAGCATTGGGCCAGGGGCACAAGGCCCCATAGGGCCCAGCCGGCCAAGGGGGTTTTAAACTCGAGATAGACCTTCTAGAAAGGGGGGTTTCCTTGCCCCCCACTCCTTCTCCTTGGGGCCGCCGGTTTGGGCTTGGGGGAGGGGCTAGGGCTGCGCCCACCCCTCTATATAAAGAGGGCTGGGGGCGCACCAACCCCCCACACCTTCCCCTCCAACCCTAGCCGCCCTGCTGCCCTTCCTCTCTCCCTCCCGACTGTTTGTAGGCGAAGCCCTGCTGCAGAAATTATCCACCATATACACCACGCCGTCGTATTGTAGATCCAATCCGTCTCTCCACCATACTTACTGGTCCGAGGAAGGAGGAGACGTCGAGGTGCTGTACGTGTGCATCTCACGGAGGCACCGCCACTTGTGGTGCTAGATCGGATCGGATCGCGAGGAGGAGAAGCGAGTATGACTACATCACCCACGTTCCGACGAACGTTCCGCTGTGCGAATATTCAAGGGTATGAAGATCTAATCCAATCTCTCTCGTTGTTTGCATCTCCTAGATTAGATCTTGGCTTTCCCTCTGTTCGCATCCGTAGAAAATTTTGATTTACTATGCCGCGAAACCCATCAGATTACTAGTCATTTCAAAGTCAAATTTATAGCACTACTTTAGTTATAGTTGTCTATGATCGAGATACAGTGCTCCAAGTCGTCCATAACCGCGGACACGGCTTTTAGAAAGTTTTACCCTGCAGGGGGCACAAATAGCAACACACGCACGATCAACCTCGGGAAAAACCAAATGAAAACCCAACGAGGCATCACGACAGAGCAATTGCAAGATTCATATAATATTTCAGGGGGCCACCCCACTAAGCTACCCGCAACGAAGTCGGCTGTCTCCGATACGGACCCAGGGTGTGTGGCGATGGCTATAAATGACTAGGAACCCGAAAGTGTGACTGGGCTTGTCGATACAGCGAAAACGTGGCATGGGGTTCCTAAACAGTACAGGCGCTCCACGCACAATCGTAAATAAAGCAGTAAAGCATGGCATAAGTACATGATAGTAATAAAGCCCCGAACTAGTTTGTGGCCCCAAGAAATAATGTATGACTCAAGCTCTGGCTAGGGGGATTCATGGTCCCACATGCGGATAGTGCGAATATTCAAAGAACAGGTATCAAGTACTCGGGGTCCTACGGGACACAAGTGGACGGTTAAAAACCAAATAACATCTATTGCCCACCTGTGCCTATGCATTATTTACCTACTCCAATTTTAGTTATTAAACAATAATTAAAGCCATGATCATCTCCAACATAAAGCATGCGGCATTACTCCAACAACTGTGGTACTTGACGACACGCAACAACACTTGAGCAAGTGACTACGACATGCAATTCCAACTATCTACCAAACAATAGGTAATAGGATGTGTCCAAGGCAATATAAGGATGCAAGGGATATCACGGGTCCGAAAACTAGATCATCGCAACATAGATAGCAATAGATCAATAGGAGGGAATAAAGACTAGAAATGTAAAATAGGTAGAAAGGGGGAGAATGCTCGCCTGAAAACATTGTCGAAGATTCATCCGAAGATCGGATCGACACTCGCATCAACTCATCGGCCTAATCCCTGAAGAAGCAAAGCACTAGAAGAAACACCGGATGCACTATTTAATGTTGGAGATATGCCCTAGAGGCAATAATAAATGTAGTTATTATTATATCTTTGTGTTTATGATAAATGTTTACATTCATGCTATAATAGTATTAACAAGGAAACATTGATACTTGTGTGATTTGTAAACTAAAATAGAGTCCCTAGTAAAGCCTCTTTATAATGCTAGCTTGTTGGTTAATAAATGATTGTGGTTTCCCTATCATGAACATTGAGATGTTATTAACAACAAGATCATATCGTTAGGAGAATGATATGGTGGACATACTCCTATAGATAAGCGTAGCATAAAGATCAAGTCATTTTAATAGTTTAATTGCTATATGCTTTCTGATACATGGTAACCTAATTCCTTCGACCATGAGATCATGCATATCACCTTCACCGGAAGGATGCTTTGATGACATCAAACACCACACCATAACTGGGTGGCTATAAAGGTGGCATTGAGTGTTCAGAAAGTGTTGGTTGAGATACATGGATCAAGAGTGGGATTTGTCCATCCATATGACGGATAGATATACTCCGGGCCCTCTCGGTGAAATGTCATCCAATTAGCTTGCAAGCATGTGACTGGCTCACAAGGGATCACATATCACGGGAATGAGAAAAGAGTACTTATCAATAACGAGGTTGAACTAGGTATGCAGAGATACCGACGATCATAACCTCGGATAAGTAAACTAGCGTGAGACAAAGGGAAATTGGCATCGTATGTAAGTGGTTCATTCGATCGCAAAGTAATCGTAGAAATATGTGGGAGCCATATGAATTTCCAGATTCCTCTATTGGTTATTGTTCGGAGAAGTGTCTCGATCATGTCCGCATAATTCACGAACCGTAGGGAGACACACTTAAGGATTCAACGTTGTTTGAGTAGTTATGGAATGATGAGTAAGAGAATGAATGTTGTTCGGAGTCTCAGATGGGATCCGGGATATCACGAGGAGATCCGGAATGGTCCGAAGAATAAGATTCATATAAGGAAAGTCCTGTTTCGGGGTTGGAGAATGGTTCCGGTGTTTTCATCGGGAATGTTCTGGAAGGTTCCGGAATGTCCGGCACTCCGGAGGGGAAGGGTACATGAATGTGTCATAACAAGTTGGAATGATTGCATCATGTACTAGGTGTCATCGCTGAACAAAATAAAGGGTTTAATCAAATCCTAGTTTGAAAAGTCAAACGCCAATTTGAAAAGTCAAACGACTATTTTGTGAGGTGGAGGGGAAGTAGGAAACCTACTTGGGGAGGAGTTCCCTCCCTCCACTGCCGGCCCACTTGGAGACCGAGTTGGGGAGGGACTCCCCTCCCCTGGCGCGCCTCCTCCACCTATATAAGGAGGGGCAGGGCTGCCCCTCCAAGGACACAACACCTCCACCCAAAACCCTAGCTCCTAGCCGCCGGCGCCGCCACCTCCTGCTGTCGTCGCCGCCTAGGGCAAGCCGCCGCCGCCTAGGCAAACCCTAGCCGCCGGCCTTGCTCCTCCTTGGTGCGTCTAAACCCTAGATCGCTGAGGATCTCTCTCATAGTCCACCATACTCGCTCCGGCTTAAGGCGAAGCCCTGCGAGATCTTCCCTCTACTTCCGGTACCACGTCGTTGTGCTGCCGGAATCGCGAAGAGAGTGCTACAACCTCCGCTGCCTGCTGGAACAAGGGAGAGGAAGGTCTTCGTCGAGTACTGAACGTGTGACTGACTGCGGAAGCGCTGCCGAAACGCAGCACCGGAAGGATCGTCTACACGATCTTGAGATCGGCAAGAGTACGACTACATCACCCACGAGAATCCGCTCTCGTTAAATACTTTGTAATCTTCGAGGGTGAGTTATTCCATCGACTCGTTGCTACAATCTAGTAGATAGATCTTGGCTTGTTTGTTTGTATGCGGTAGAAATTTTTTGTTTTCCATGCTAGGAAACCCTACATTTAATTCTATGGCAAAAGATCGAGCATGATGCATGTATGATGTATGACATGGCAATGATGCAATGCTATTAGGCAATATTAAGCGGAACCAGGGTCCCGACAATTACTTGGAAGGTTCATGTTGTTTAGATACCCCGCAATGTAAATGTTGGCTTAACAAGGCAAAATGATATCATCGGTTTGATACACAAATTTAAATGAGGCCAATATAAGACTAGATTTTCCCGCATATGGGTCCCATATTTAATTATGAGGTGAATCGGCATAATGCCCCCAACCCACACAAATATGTATGCATCCATGACAATTTAATATGCAACAAGTATATATCATTTATAAAAATAGGGGCTTAGGGTCACACATCATACGGGGCTCGACGATCTTGGGGTCTCGGGGTTCGACGAGGTTCGGGTCTTCGAACTCCGAGAAGGAGAACTTGGCGTTCAGTGTACTTCGGCTCCATGTCGGCGGTCTTGGGGTTCCGCGGTCTTCGGGTTCCATGAGGCAGATCTTGTCCATCGTGAGGGTCTCGAACGACCGAGACAACCTTACCACACCTTCACGACATCAACACCACTTGTTTAACCGAACACCACGACCAACAGGAGGCCTTGGCCGCGTCTTCAAGACGCCACAATAGCAAGGGAGCACACACAGGTGCTAAAGAGGCGCGAGGGTCGGACACATCATTGACGGCACGCACATAGGACAGCGAGGCGCCGGCGACAGCGGCCGCTGTAGGGAGGATGCGGGGCCCAGGCGGCGATGCGAGGACGACCGGAAATGGCGACGATGATCTCCTTCAAGTGGGAAGGGCGCGCTTGTGTAAGAAGTGAGGCGGGAGTCGACGAAGCAGGGGCGGTCTTGGCAGCAGGGGAGACGTGGCCGCTGCGGGGTCTGCTGCCAGAATTGGGGAGGTAGGAGAGGAGGTCGGGGAGGAGAGACCCGCTATAGAGGCGACGCGACAAGCTTGCGGAGAGGAAGGTGGACGGGGAAGCCGAGGCGGGGTGGAACTCCTCGAGGATGGCCACGCGGAGGAACGAGAGCGGCTGACGTGGGGCCCGGACGAGCGGGGAGGTGGCGGCGGCTGCCGACGATGGATGCTCGCAGAGGAGAGGGATCGGTGGAGCTCGCGGGAGGGTGACGAGGGGCGCAGGATGGCGGCTCTGGGACGGCACAACAATGGGATTTGGGGAACGCAGAACGAGGCGAGAGGGTTGGGGTTGGCGATGGCGGCGGTTGCCGAAGGGGAGGAAGGAGGCGGCGTGGCGATTGACCAGGGTGAAGGGGAACGTCTCGAGGGAGAGGGTCACGGGAGTGGGGTTCAGGGTAGGCCAGGGTCGTGCGTGGAGATGGATTCCCGTGACTGTACAGTTTTGAATGGGAGAGCGAGGGCAGCGTGTCACGCGGGGCGGGGTGGTGTGGTTGGGGTCTGGTGGTGTGGGGTGGTCTCAGGAATGTGTTAGGTGGAAGCGTGTGTGTGGTGTGCCACTGTGCGGGTCTGGCGGCGCGCGGATGGAGTGGTGGCGGCGGGAAGGGGTGTGGGCAGCAGGGGGATTTAGGGTTAGGTTTAGCTAGGGTCTGACCAGGGGTGGATCTGGGTTTGGTCCAGGCTTGAAAGGGTTATGGTTTGGTTGGGTAGTAGGTGGCTGTGGGCTGGGCTTTCGGGCCTAGCCTGCGGCTGCCTCCCTGATACAAAATATTTTATATTTATTATTTTTCTTTCTTTTAAATAAAAACATTGCAAAAAGGTTTTGGACAAATAAAAGATCCGGACGGATCTAGGGTTTCGATTTGAAAGAGGAGGGGAATCTCTAGAAAGCAAAATAATATTTTGGGAAATTGTTTTAGGCGAATAAATGCATGATGATGTCATGAGGATGCACAAGTATTATTTAACACACAAATTTCTAGTAGTGGTTTTACCCGGGGTGCTACAAAACGCATGTTCAGAAACAAAGAGCATGCCAGGTTGTTGCGATGGCACAAACAAGACCGTAAGAAAGACGGAAATTTGAGACACCCCGCTTATGGGTCGCAGTGGAAAAAAATCGAGAGAGACTTCCCGGACTTCCTGGCGAATCGACGGTTTCTTCTGACCAATCAACCCGTAAGAAATAAAGGCAAGCATTTCAAAGGTGAGGCAGATCACCGAAAGAAGCCTGAACTCCCTGCTGGCGATGATGTATTTGGTATGGTCAAGGACATAGAAGTAATCTTTGGAAAGGGTCCCGGCGGTCAATCAGTTCCAAACGACGTCGCTACCGGACACACACCCATGTGGAAGAAGAAATCTATATTTTGGGAGCTGCCATATTGGAAAGTCATACGTGTCCGCTCTTCAATCAACGTGATGCATCTGACGAAGAATCTTTGCGTGAACCTGCTAGGATTCCTAGGCGTGTATGGGAAGACAAAAGATACACCAGAAGCACGGGAGGACCAGCAAATTATGAAAGACCCAAAGAACATGCATACACAGAACAAGACGGATAAAGGGTGTCACTTAAGTTGTGCCAGCTATGCTCTTACCAAAGCAGAGAAGGAAATATTTTTTGAAGTCCTTTACAGTATCAAGGTGCCGCCTGGATTCTCATCTAATATAAAGGGGATAATAAATATGGCAGAGAAAAAGTTCCAAAACCTGAAGTCTCATGACTGTCACGTGATTATGACGCAGTTGCTTCTGATTGCATTGAGGGGGCTTCTACCATAAAATGCTCGAGTACCCATTGTGAAGTTGTGTGCATTCCTCAATGCAATATATCAGAAGGTAATCAATCCAGATATTCTGCCAAGGTTACAGAAGGATGTGGTACAATGTCTTGTTAGATTTGAGTTGGTGTTCCCACCATCCTTCTTCAATATTATGACGCATCTCCTGGTTCACCTAGTGGAAGAGGTTGCCATTCTCGGTCATGTATTTCTGCACAATATGTTCTCCTTTGAGAGGTTCATGGGAGTCTTAAAGAAATATGTTCATAACCGTCCTAGAGTAGAAGGAAGAATCTCCAAGGGTATGGAACAGAGGAGGTCATTGAGTTTTGTGTTGACTTTATTCCTGACCTTAAGCCGATTGGTGTTCCTGACTCGCGGCATGAGGGAACACTAAGTGAAAAGACACACTGGGAAAGAAAGCAATGATATGTAGGGACGGGATCTTTCACTAAAGCACACTACAAAGTTCTACATAATTCCACCTTGGCAGCTTCGTATATCGAGGAACACAAGAATATTCTACGCTCCAAAAACCCGGGGAAGCCTGACTCATGGATTACAGATGAACATATAAAGTATTTCGGCGGTTGGATGCGGACACGTCTCTTGAATGACACCACAGTTAGAGATTAGCTATACTTGTTGGCCGCGTCACCATCTTCTACTATATTGAATTTCCAAGGGTACGAAATAAATGGGAATACATTCTACACGATCGCCCAAGATAAAAAGAGCCCCAACCAAAATAGTGGTGATCGCTTTGATGCAACGGACAAGAATGGGCAAAAGGACACATACTATGGTTACATAGAGGAGATATGGGAACTTGACTATGGAGTCTCTTTTAAGGTTCCTTTGTTTCGCTGCAAATTGGTCAACCTGAATGGGGAAGGGGTAAAGATAGACCAGTTGTACGGAATGACAATAGTGGATCTCAACAATCTTGGTTATAGAGATGAACCATTCGTCCTAGCCAATGATGTGTCTCAGGTTTTTTATGTGAAGGACATGTCCTCCAGACCGAAAAAAAGAAAAAATAAGCAAACGAATACATCATATGATGAGCCAAAGCGTCACATAGTACTTTTAGGGAAAATAAACATCGTGGGAATCGAGGACAAGACATACATGTCATAAAATTATAATAAGTTTGATGAAATTCCGCCCTTCACAGTGAAAACTGACCCAAGCATTCTATTAAGTAAATAAGATGCTCCTTGGTTACGTCCGAAGCGATCATAAGGAAGGACATACGCCAAGAAGTTCATGTTCATATTGTGTACCTCTAGTTCATGTCTGGCTGGTCGGCTGCATATTGTGAACCTAAATGCCATGAGACATGATAGCTCATTTTGTGAAGGATATTTTATGATGTTTGCAATTTTCCAAGTTTAATAAATGTATTGAGTGTTAGTCCTGGTTTGTGGCTTGACCGGGACTATATATAGGGGGGCCTTTAGTCCCGATTTTGTAGTCTCGGTTTTTAATATTAATAAATATATTGAGTGTTAGTCCTGTTTTGTGGCTAGATCCGGACTAAAGGGGGCCTTTAGTCCCAATTCGTAGAACGACTTTCCCGAACTATGAAGAAGTTGTCCCGATTCGTACTTACCATTAAGATCTGATCTCCAAATGCGCGTGGTCACATATTAGGGAGTGCCTCTATGACCAGTTTCTTGGAGATGCTGGAGGACTGGGCTCCGGCGGCAGCTCCCTGAAACTGGCCGTAGTGGTGTCCCTGCTCTCGCACACCATCTTGCAGCTTGTAACTTCTCTAACTAGATCGATACGCCTGAGAGCTAACTAATTTCACATATTAGGGAGTGCCTCTATGACCAGTTTCTTGGAGATGCCGGAGGACTGGGCTCCGGCAATATCTCCCTGAAACTGGCCGTAGTGGTGTCTCTGTTCTCGAAAACAATCTTGGAGATGCCTCAATCTGGCCGGAGGACTGGACTCACAAGGATGCCTATTTATATTACAAGCAGCTCGACATAGTGTCGACACTCAAGACATAATGTCGACACTCACCCCTATTATTAGTGCTAACTCGTGTTTTGTACCGGTTGGTGTCTCCAACCGGGACTAAAGGTTCATCTTTAGTCCCGGTTGGTGACACCATCCGAGACAAGGTACAAGCCGCACGACATAATATCGACACTCACCCCTATCATTAGTGCTGCCTGGACCAGCCTGCCGAAATCCCTCCAACCGGGACTAAAGATGAACCCTTTTCCTCTATTTATAGGTCTTTCCCTCTATTTATAGGTTGCCCACCTCAGCCTGACCTATCATGTTCGAGGTTTCATGGATTTCGATCCAAATAACCGATGTTATGTGCTGAATCGCGGCATAGTTTGTGATGGTGTGCCTATAATATGCATGCATGTGGACATTGGGATGGAGAACAATGTTGCAGGAGGAAGTTTTCCTTTTCGTCGCATGGAAAAGACATTTTCCATTTTCCGAGCGCAAAAAACGGGTCGTTTTGTGAAGCAACCACCAAAATGTTGTTTCGGAATGCTACCGTCCCATTTTTCTAAAATACTAGACCACCTTAAATGGACTATCTTCCAACCGGGATATCTCAAACCTTTCCGTCCATCCCGGGTAAAAAGGACAAATGACTGCCGAATGGGTAGGAAGTGGGTCCGGTTTGTACTACAGGTACATGATATAACGTGCGTGATTTTTTGAAAAAATCATTTTTAGACTCGCAATATGTGGTTTCTTCAGAGATCCAATGCAAGTTCTAACGATATTCGTCCCCTATCTTCATGCACTCCGGTTCGACCATAGTTGGAAAATGGAAAAATTCAAAACGGGCATAAGAAATTCAAAAAAGTCTAAACAATGTAAATCCTTCGCGTGGTGTCATATTATGTGACATAGTTTAAAGGAAAAAATACCAGAATTGGTATATTGATCATGTCTCGAAAAAACCTTCACAAAATGACCTATCATGTTCGAGGTTTCATGGCTTTCGATCCAAATGACCGATGTTATGTGCTGAATCGCGACATAGTTTGTGATACTATGCCCATATTATGCATCCATGTGGACATTTGGATGGAGAACAATATTGCAGGAGGAAGTTTTCCTTTTCATCGCACGGAAAAGCCATTTTCCATTTTCCGAGCGCAAAAAACGGGTCGTTTTGTGAAGCAACCACCAAAATGCTATTTCGGAATGCTAACGTCCCATTTTTCTAAAATACTAGACCACCTTAAATGTACTATCTCCCAACCGGGATATCTCAAACCTTTCCGTCCATCCCGGGTAAAAAGACAAATGTTTGCTGAATCGGTAGGAAGTGGGTCCGGTTTGTACTACAGGTACATGCTCTAACGCCCGTGATTTTTTGAAAAAAATCATTTTTAGACTAGCAATATGTGGTTTCTTCAGAGATCCATTTTCCGAGCATAAAAAACGGGTCGTTTTGTGGAGCAACCACCAAAATCGCCATTTCTTGGTAAAAAATAAGCCCCTTTAGTTCCGGTTGGTAAAAAATTCGCGCCTCTGTCTTCCCGCCATTTCTTCCCGCCATTTCTTCCTGCCATTTCTTCCCGCAATTTTTCTTCCCGCCATTTCTTCTCGCAGTTTTCTTCCCGCCATTTTTCACTACATATATGTAGGATTGTCCTCCATTGTCATTGCACATCTCTAGACTCATATCTGCAACCTCATAACTCTTTCCCATGGCTTCCACCGTACGACTAACCCCCAGGGAGGCGGAGGCGCTCTGCGCCTCAAACTACCCCTGCCCGCCGGGATGCTGAGCGCCGGAGGCGTGCCAGTTCCTCCTATCCCTCTAGGTGTGGCGCGCCGGATGGCCATCACGAACTACTACTACTATGAGCTCATGCTGGAGCAGCGGAGGAATCCCAACTGGCATCCCGACTATTTCCCGACTTAGGAAGCCTTCTTCGGGGAACGGCGTGAGAGGGCGCTCGCCAGGTACGAGGACGACAGCCCACCTCCTCCAAACTTCAACGAGGTCGGCCGTCGGCTGTGGTGGCGCGACCGGACTCTCTAGAGCGTCATGGCTTACGACACGACCGCCGACTCTAACCCCCGCCTGCGCTACCCTCAAGTCCAGCCCACTCATACTCAGCCTTCAAGGTTCAAATACGGCGACCCCGACGAGGACAGTGACGACGGCCGTGGAAAGTATGACGACTACAGTGGCGAGTATTACAGGTGTAGAAAGGAGCATGACTGAATCACTCCAACATTCCAAAACAAGTTCGTCTGATTATGACTTAATCTGGCCATTTATCTTAATTTTCAGTTCTTCTATGTATCTTAATTTTCAGTCATGCTTTATGTAACTTAGTGTTAGTTGCGTTATGTACTTTAATTTCAGTTCTATCGTAATAAAATTTTCTTCCCGCCCATTATTTCCCGCCCTTTTCCTCCCGCGCATTCTGCCCAGCACGGAGAATTTTAAATGGTTCATAGTTATTCAAATTCAAATACTTTTTAAATGGTTCATAGTTTAAATGGTTACATTAATTATTTTTAAAAAAAGATAATGGTTTTGAATTAGTTATTCAAATTCATACACTTTTTATGTTTAAAGTTTTTCTAAATTCTAAATTAATATATAAAAAATATAAGTTAATTCATTTTTAATTTTAAATGGTTCATAGTTTAAATGGTTACATTAATTATTTTTAAAAACAGAAAATGGTTTTGAATTAGTTATTCAAATTCAAACACTTTTTACGTTTAAAGTTTTTCTAAATTCCAAATTAATATATAAAAAATATAAGTTAATTCATTTTTAATTTTAAATGGTTATATTAATTATTTTTAAAAACATAAAATGGTTTTGAATTAGTTATTCAAATTCAAACACTTTTATGTTTAAAGTTTTCTAAATTCCAAATTAATTATCATTTAAAAAACATTATAAATTTAAACCCTAAAATAAAAAATAAGGCGGGAACAGAGAGATAATTTGTAAATTTTTTTTGAAAATAGGACCATTAGTTCCGGTTTCTGGATCCAACCGGGACTAAAGGCCCCCTTCGCGTGCTGCCCAAAATATGAAAAAAGTGGCTAATACGTCCCGGTTGGTGCCACCAACCGGGACTTATGACCCTTTAGTCTCGGTTGGAGCTACCAACCGGGACAAAAGGTCCATCCTCAATAACTACTCGCGTCTCTTCTTCTTCTCATTACCCATCTCATTCATCGACGCGCGCACACAAGAACCCCCCCTCCCCCCACGACGCCGTCAGGCTGCCCGCCGAGCTCGCCGCCGTTGTTCGATGCAAGGATAAGAATCGCCACGTTCCCCTCTCTTTCCTAGTACCAATCTAATCCTCTCTCGTTCCTTATCGCGTTCTTCCCCATTTGAGCAGAAACCCTAACTCGTCGTCGCTGTTCAGAGCCTCCCCGAGCTAATCCGAGGTGCCAAGGAGCTCTGTCGTGCTGGACTGCGTCTCTACGCCAAAGGAATCGGCCCCACTCGGCCTTAATCAAGCTCTACAACCCATCTTCCCGAGCTCCGACCGTCATCGATTCGCCTCCGTCCGGCCTCCCCTTTCTTCCCCGAACCCGGCATCGCATTCGTGGTGAGCCACTGGTGCTCTAGCACCTCTTCACGCTCTCCCTCTCGCTCTCTAGCTCTTCCCTGACGACCATCCGTCGCCGCCACTTCTGTCCGCCACTGTGCTCGTCGCTCCGGCGACCAATAATGGGCGACGCCACCACCATATGGTTCGCCTCGACGAGCTCTTTCCAACGCGCCCCCTCTCGCTACCTCGGCGCCCTCAATCGCTGGCGGCGCCACCACCATGGGTGATGTCATCATGACATCATCATGATGTCATTACCCTTTTTGTTTTCTTTTAATATTTCTAAAATGATTTCTGTAATTATTGTGTAATTGATTATTGCTGATAGGTGGGTCCACCCTGTAAGTGGTATAAACATATTCAGAAATGTTTTATGTTTAATAAAATGTTAAAAGTAATTCCAAAAATGTAAATTATTTTATAATATTCTAAAAATGATTTAAAATGAATTAAAATGGAGAAATTCATAACTAATTCATTTTAAATTAGAAAAATAAAATGTACAACAAAACTATTACCATACATTATTATGTTAACTATTTAAATAATTATTATTTGATAAATATTTTATAAGTATTAATACTTTGAAAATTCATATTTTAATATTCATAAATGAGAAAAATATAAATTATATACCAAAATTTTGGTATAAATAATATACCAAAATAGTATACCTAAGTGACCCCTCTCGTATGCATCCGAGGTTTCTCTGAACTAGGTTTTACACCCCTCGGAACTCCGAATATTGATTTTAGTTGATTTTTGATTATTGTAAATTCATTTTTATTAATGTGTATGTATATATTAGGGTTTATATATATCAACACCCTACCTAACCTTCTTCCTTAGACGCTTTGACTTATCCATTTTTCCACCTATGCAGAAAATATGGAACCACATGGCAGAGATGAAGAAAAGGAAGAGTTGGTCTATGGTGTGATCCGCGGGGAGGAAAATGTTGATGTATCGATGTTTTTGAACAACTCCGGTAAGGGTGATCCTCTTTTTGACGGAAGAGGCGACTTCTTTGAGGGAGAAGGTGATGCCTTCCGCGAGGGAGAAGACAATGCCTTATGTGATCGAGAAGACAACCGCTCCGGCGAGGTGCATGTAATATAATTAATTCATTAATTAATCACCTGCTGTCTATATAGAAATATTAACGACGATCTTTCTTCTTTTAGCCCTCTAGATCGAAAAAATCTACTGAAAAGAGTGGACGAGGCCCAACCAAAATGTTGGAAGACCATGAGAGGTTCAGGATCAAAGAAATCGGTGATGACGGCAAACCGACGGCTTCCCTTGTTGTCGCAAAAAAATTTGTGGCACAATGCGGAGTAATCGTTAGGGACTTCGTCCCGATCACCATGCGAAATTGGAATAGGCATGTTGATGTGGAAGAAGAGGGAACATGTTTATATGTCCCTAACATGGCCAAAGATTTACTGTGGAAGAGGCTCATGCTTAATTTCACCCTACCGAAGGTAGAGCTGGATCCAAATGCGGAGGATCCAGTTGAGGACGCCTTGCAACATGCCAAAGCCATGCAGATCAAGGTCAGGGAGTGGGATTTGAAGAAGATGGCCTAGTGTTTCACTAACTCGAAGAAAATATTGCACCTTGATTATGTCGTGAAAGAGAAGACTCCGGATTTTGAGAAGATTCAGTATCAGAAGTTAAAACCATTCTGGGCTGAGTTTGTGAATTACAAGACATCAGAAAAAGCTAAGAAAATGGCTACAACGAATAAGCTGAATGCTTCTAACAAGAAGTATCACCATACTATGGGCCAAGGTGGCTACAGGGCTGGCATTCCTAAGTGGAAGAAACTTTAGGATAACTGTGTGCTAAAAAGATCATCCCAGAGACAGACAATTGGATCGAACGTGCAAAGAATTGGTTTTATGGGCATGGGGGCACGTTGGACTCGGAAGGGAAGTGTATATATAACATAAGACATAAAGAAAACCCCTTGCCAATCGAGAAAATAAGAGAAGCAGTAAAGGTTGTTGTAGATGGGGACTTCATTCCCAATAGAGAGAATGACGAGCTCACACTCGCCCTTGGGAATAAGGAACACGATGGACGAACACGAGGCACAATAGGCTCCCAACCATGGAGCGCTGGGTTTCCCGAAGAGAGGAAGAAATATCCTGATAGAAGCCGTAAGAGGAGAAAGGACAAGGCGAAAGTTGAAGAAGATATTTAGAAAGAGCGAATGCGTATAATTGAAAAACGAATAAAGCAACAACAAGATCAAATTAACGTACTTAGAAAGCAAGGTACTACCGGCCCATCTCAGCAGCACATGGTGGTAGAACCTGCATTCGATGCTACCGGCCTATCGAATAATCAAAAAAGCAGTGTGGCTTCCATCGAGGTCCCGGGTGATGACAATGACGATGACGATGGTGCAACGACGATGGCTCGTGTTGGCTACACAGTGGATGATATCACACACATGACACACTGCGAGCTACATGTCAAAGTTGTGAACATATCAATGAAGGTGGCGGTCGGCTATGCCTTACCAATTGGACCCGCACCAACTTACCATTATCGTCCGGTTCCATAGGGCTACGCTATTGTCGGGGTGGATGAAATCATGCCCACCTTTTAAGGTTTGAAGCTTGACTACCCTGCAGGTGAAGGGGATGTGACTGAACTGGGAGAAGCAACAAATGTCACCATTCTATGGCCAAAGGAATGTATCGTGCTTCCAAATCACACACCAAGGCCATCTTCGCCGCCGCCTCACCAGTCACCAGCGCGGTCGTCGCCGCCACGGCAGCCATCTTTGTTGCCTCACCCGGCTCCATCGCCTCACCGGGCTCCATCGCCTCACTCGTCTTCATCGCCTCACCAGTCTCCGGCGCAGCCATCGCCGCCGCGGCAGCCATTGCCGGCGCCTCAGGAAAAAAGTTTAAGCGTACCACCGCTACTCTGCGGAGTGGTAAGCGATCGACGACACGTAAACAGGAGCCTCTTCCAAAAGTACCAAAGGTTCCTCCCAAGAGATCTTATGACTGTACTGAAGAGGAGACTACGACGATCGTTGAGACGGAAACGACAGTGTTTTTCGCTAATCTGAGGCGGCCAAAAGAGCCAGAGTTCCCCAGCACCAAAGAAGAAAAAGCCCGAGTGTTCAAAATGCTAAAGGGCCTTCACCAACCCGAGCCAAAGTTGTCATCAGACTATGAGTGCTATATTCTCAAGTCACATGCGGCACAACAACTGCCGAAGCGCAGTACTGGTGCAAGCAGGAAATCTGTTGCCCAGCTCGGAGAACAAACAAAACTATCTTGCGCCCCTCTCAAGGTGATTTCACATACCAATGTGGGGTCGAGCAAATATGCGGCCGAAGAGCAGTATGATCCAGATGTAGTTGCACTATACGGAGAAACTGCTGCTGTTCAAGGTATGAGTATTGCCCACTACTTATCCCAGTTACAGTACTTCCCCATGGGTGAAGTAGCATACAAATACCAGTACGGCAAACCTCTCGTCAAACCTGAGGAGGTAAATAATCTTCCAACAAAAATGCGAAGATTGCATAACTGGTATATTCATGCCACAAAGGCCGGGGCTAACTGGATAATGCTGAGGGTTACAAAAAAAGCATCATGGGAAAGAAGTAGATGACATGATAGCCATTGAATTTGTTGAACTATTTCAATTATTCAATCAAGACGCCTTGGACAAATCGATCATCAGTGCCTATTGTCTGTAAGTACTAATTCTGCAATTAATTTAGTCTCTAGCTATCTCACCTCGTTTATTGCATGTATATAATCATACTATAATATGCAGAATGAAGATTCTCGAATGCAGCAGGTGACAAATCTATGACATTGGGTTCGTTGACCCATATTGGGTTCATCAAGCTAATCTCAAAACAAAACCCAAGGATACGGAGGATAATATCGTACACGCGTTAAGGTTTCAAGAAACCAGAAGGGAAATACTATTTTCTTACAACTTCGAGTGAGTGTTATTGTCTTGTATACACTTTCTATTTCGTTTACTCGACGTTAAGTATATAATTGATGAGTTATGCATGCGCAACTTCCACTATATTCTGTTAATCATTCAACCTGACAAAGGGCGGATACTAGTCATGGACTCGAAACATAAACCCCTTGAGACGTGAAAGGACATGCAGATGATTCTCCAGCGGTAATTCTAATCATTACGACACTATATCGGCAACGTTCGTGAATTTTATGATATCAAGTAATTAATAACTTCTTTTATTCGTTTTCTTTGTCGGGCAGCGCTTGGAAACGGTTCACTAATAAGGCTAGGGATGTTTGGAAAGAGGATCTTATAAACCACTAGATATAAGCACCACTAGCTATATCCGCGCATTTTTTTGATTCTAGTTTTGATACAGTTATTATCATGCTTGATTATTATTTTCATTGAACTCTGTTCTCGTAAAGTGCCCGACGCAGGGACCAGGGAACAATTTATGTGGATACTATGTTTGCGAGTTCATCCGTCAGACGTGTTGTGAGAAGGCAGAAATTTAGAGCAACTCCACGTACGTAAATAATTTTTATAGTTTTTTATTACCATCAAATTGTGTTTAGTTTTATTCATATAGGTTGACTCCTTTTTAAAATCATCTTGAACGTCTACGGGACGGTCTTCTACCAAAGGATCGCGTACGAGCAATTCAGGAGGAATTGGCGGGATTCTTGGATGCAGAAGTCCTAGACCCAAAAGAAGAATACTTTGCGGGTGCGTATAGGCAATAGGGATTGTATAAAGAACTTATTTTTGTATGTAGTGCATGAAATCCGTGTATCTGTTGCCTGCCAAAACCCACCGGCGAGCAGCGACGAGCAACACGGAGAGCCGGGAGGCTCCCAGGACTGCTGGTGGGCCCTGGTCCCTCGGGCAACGGCCCGCAAAACTCCGGCACACGTCCTGGCTTGGTTCGAGGGCGTGCCACCTGACCTATACCCGGTCAGCAAGGTGAAGGATTGCTTCGATTGGTTTCCTGCATGGTAAACAAGTATACGTAAAATTCGAGCCGTGACCGGCTCCCAGGTTTCCCTGTGAATCGGCTCCTAGAGCCGATTATCCCATGGTTCTGTATTAGATCTATGATAACATGGGGTTTTGCTTTATCAATACAAGTCAAACCGGTCTACGACAGTTTAACGTTCTCACCACATGACTGGAACATCCTGCACGTAATTGAGCCTGGTAGATATGAAAGATGATGGGAAACTAACCCTAGAGAAGGCCTAAAAACCAACATAAAGTCAATTCCCGGAACAACTCCTCTTGGATTGGCAAACCATATCTTACATATTACTGGATCGTTCAACCCGTTTGCAAGGCCTGATCATGTAGATATCAAACTAAACCTTGGAGAACAAGGCACAACTATAACAGATCAAATCAACTTAAATAAAGATCAAGCAAAGTACCACCCTTGCACCCGGGAAAAGGTGCAAAGGCGGCGAGATAACTAGAGGCAGCATAACTAAACGATCATAACAAAAAGTACTAATGCTAGCCTAAACAAATCTATGATAATAGTGTCACTCGCCATCAACAAGGCTTCAGTACGAGTAACACCAAAGAATCGCATAAGTAGATACTGCCTAGATCGCAAGATGCGATCTAGGCAGCATGGCACTTACCCGAGAAAAAACCCTAGAAACAAGGGGTGGCGATGCGCCGAGATTGTGTTGGTTGTGAACGTGATTGTCCTCTTTTTCTCAATAACCTTAGGTACATATTTATAGTCCGGAGACTTTCTATCTTTGGAATAACTCTACAACTCTATCTCTTACCTAAATCTAAACGGAATCTATTACAATATAAGATACACGGGCAATTTAGCCCAAATCAACGCACGAGGCCGACTCAATCACACGTTGTATATACGTATCTTCTAAGCCCATCTTGATCACGGCCCACCTCCTCCTTTGGCCAAAATATGGCGATAACACATGCCCCCCTGGTTTTGGCAATAATAATTCCAAAACCACTCTGTTTTTTCCTTCTCCCCCCCTTTTTTCTTGTATCGGGTTGCGCGTTGACAGAATGCGTTGCAGAACAGGATCGTCACGCCACCCCCTCATCATGATGCCTTGTCTTCTCCACTTCCCCGCAGTGCATGATTTGACAACTTCGGCAGTATATTCTGGGAAACCGCTATAGCATTGAACCGCTTCATACTATTCCCCTTATTTAAATTCATCTAAGCAGTTTGCAGTCCCCATCCTCCTCCAGCAGCCAAAAAAATCCTTCTTCCTCCGCCGCCGAAAAAACCCTCTTTCTCCGCCATGGCCTCCTCCGCTTCATCTGGCCTGTCCTCCCAAGCCTCCAACTCGATGAGCGACCGAGAGCCGACGCCAGAGCACCCACCGACGGAGGCGTACAACACTCTCGCCCCACAATGGTGGGACGAGATGGATTGGGATTTCGCCGCCTGGTCGGAGGACGACGCGTCCTTGACTGACGGCGAGGAGGACCTGCAGTTCCTTGCC
The DNA here is from genome assembly GCA_910589765.1 of Avena atlantica. Lineage (NCBI taxonomy): Eukaryota > Viridiplantae > Streptophyta > Magnoliopsida > Poales > Poaceae > Avena > Avena atlantica. Next base: position 439,362,788 of record OU342736.1, on the reverse strand, counting down.
GATGGGGAACTGGAGGCGGACAGCACCGACGACACCATGTCCTGGGACGGCGTCGAATCCTCCGACGAGGAGGAGGAAGAGGAGGACACCTCCTCCGAGGAGTACCATCCGGTGAAATACTTCCGCGCCGGGTCCAGCGAGGACACCGAAGACGACGACGAGGACGAGGAGGCCCCCGCGGGCATCTGGATCAGCAGCAGCGAAGACGACGCCGGCAGCAGTGCTGAAGATAGCGAACAAGATGGCGGCGACGACAGCGGCGACGACCTCGGCCTCTAGATTAGGAACCAATAGTAGTAGTAGTAGTAAGCTCCTTTTTGTAATCAATCAGCCTTTTGTAAGCAATCAGCTTTTGAATGAATGAATGAAAATCTGTTTCTCGAAGATTGCTTTTTTCGCCCCAATTTTGCCGATAGCCAAAATAGGTCGATGCTCCAGAAGCCGATAACGCTGTATCGGCTTTCACCACACTGCACTCACTCCGTCAACCAAGTCAAAGCTCAAAGAGCCGATGCACATCGGCTTTCCCAAAAAACGTTGACAAGGTCAAAACTTGGTCGCATATTTAGGCAAATCTAAGCGGCTGCTTTTCAGTTCCAAACGGTAACCTGCGACCCACTTCAAAAAAAGGGAAACCTAGATCTTCAATCGCCCACTGACCAGATCGAGCTCACAGCGACAAGAACCCTCAATCCCCAACTGCATAGATCCATCTCCGCCGGCGAACTAGATGGCGGAATCGTCCAACACCAACCCAGAGGTCTCCGGTCTGAAGGTACGCCTACTCCTCGCAGTCTGAACACGATGCTAGACTTAATGGCGAACACCTGAATTAATGCCTTATTCCACCATTAAATTTTCTAGGTTTCAGACATTCTGCTGCCGCATCCTTCTCTTCCAAACTCTCTCTGTCTTGGCCCTCGTACAGAATCTAGCCCTGCTCATCTGATTTCTTGCGAAGCAAATAGAATCCCCTTCGTAAGCCAAGACCTAGATCTGAACTCTTGGGCCGACTGCCTGCGAGCCTGGCCTAACCCCCCTGAACATTGGGTTTCTTGGTTTAGCAGAGTAGCTAGAGCTTACCAATCCCAATGGGAAATCACAGGAATAGCCGATGCCTTGCATTTATCATTGTCTCCTCTCGAGAAACATGAGAACCTCCTGAAAACCATCGGCTACTTCTGGTCTGACGCTCTGAACTGCTTTATGTTCGGTCATGGCCCTATGTCACCAACCCTGTTAGACGTGGTGATGATCACTGGCCTGGATGTTACATCACCCAGCCCCTCTGCTTTTAAACTGACCAAAGTCCCCTACAAACTGTCTTCAAAAACAGACTGCACGAACTGGGGTGCCTACCTCCAACGCCATATGAAAACAAAGGGCCCTGTTTTAGAGAAAGAACATACAGCCTTTCTCAACTTCTGGCTGGAGCATTTCATATTCTGTGGCCCTTCCCTTGCTCCAACCAAGAACTATCTCTCCCTAGCCCACGAACTGGCCAAAGGTACTCAACTTGGCATCGGCAAACTGTTCCTTGGAGAGGTCTATCGATATCTCCAGTTGATGTCTGTCAAGCTGTTCTCAGGCATAGCAGTCAAAACAGGTGGTCCTTGGTGGTTCATTCAGCTATGGGCTCAGCTGTACTTTCAAAACCACATCCCAAACTTTCCCCTTTTGGCGAGTTGTACCTTTCCAGATGTCAAAGGGAAGCAGATCCGATGCACTAGTTATGGCCAAGCTTTGTATAGGCTGCCAGGCAGCAAACTATCCCCCCAGGAAGCATCCAAGTGGTTCAGCACTTTCTTTCAAGGCCTGGATAATCCTACCTTCTTCCCTTACATGGAAGAATCTGAACATTTCGAAAATCCACTCTCCTTCAGGCTAGATAATTTTGCCGATGACACCAGCACTCGGCAACTCTTTTCCATTGTGATCCGTCCCTGTTTCCTTCCAGTTGGCATGAGTACATCCAACAGAATCATCAAGCCTGGGTATGAATTCTACCAGCCGGTCATAGTGGCTCGGCAATTTGGTCTTGGACAAGTACCTCCCCATCTCTTTCTCCATCATCTTACGGAGAGCAGAGCCGACCTGCCTGATCCTCTCACCAGTCAGAGGTGTTACTCCTTCTTTGATGCTCTGACCATCCCTATTCCAAACGACCTCACCTTCGCCTCATCAACTGATGGCTTCGAGGACTGGTGGTCCATGTGGAAGACTCACGCCTTCAGGAAAGCTCTGGGACCGTTGCTGAAACAGCTTGATGCCGACTATGACATCCCCGTGGAACAGGTACCACTACTTGTAAATTTTCTTGATGCAGCTCACCAATGACTCCTTTACTAACCCAATTTTTTTCTCTTTGCAGCAACAAGATGGCCCTGAACCTACACATAGTGATGGCTCCCCCTTTGAGTTCTTTTCGCCAGCTCCTGTGGTTCTTTTCTGCAAAAACTCGCCGCCTTTGAAAAAGGTCATGATGCAGAAACAGCCGATAACACCACAATCGGCTTCTAAGAAGCAAGGAACTTCAACATCAGCTGCCCCTCGAGTTCCACCTAAGACAAGAACGATGACGAGGAATGTAGCTACCAGGAAGACCTTGAAGGGCCGGAGCCCTTCTCCAGAAAGCTCGCATGTAGGCTGATCCATGTCTTGGTCGATTCTTCTCATTCTTGCAGACGTGCTCGTGTCTAACAGCTTTCCTTCTTTTGCAGGCTTCCGTCGAAGACACTTCCCACGAGGACACACAACCCAATCAGGGAGAACCGAGCCCAACGGACTCTGAGAGGACCATCACACCGAGCCAGCCAGATGTGCCACCATCGGCTTCCAGGAAAAGGTCGGTTCCTGAACCCGCTGCCCCCCGAGCACAAGTCGAGGCGGGGCCAGCTGTGGGTCCCAAAAGAGCTCGTAAAGGATCGCAAGCTTCTTCATCGAGCCAGGAGGTTTCGAAAATCATCATCCTTCATGCTCTTACCACTTACTTCCTTTTGTCTGCCGATTCATCATCATTTACATCGGCTAATCACCTTTCATGCAGGCAACTGATGCTTCTAGTGGGAAGGCCGGGGCCGCGCCGACGCCTTTAGCCAAACCAGACCTGGCAATCCCCGAAAATGCAGGTGAAACGGCTACTACTTTGGCAACGCCCCCAGCAACCACACACAAGCCGATCGCCTCGTCGTCCACTATCCCCTCGGTCTCAGGAGAGGTATGTTAACTTCTTTCGGCTTATTCTTCCCCGTTGGACGCACACTGACGCCTTTTTGGGCTGCCAGGGTTGTGACATTTCAGGCTTGCTGACATTTGACCCTGAATCCATCGAACCAACTCCCTCTGTCGCCACCGATGAACCACAAGCCAGGGCGGTTCTACCTCAATTCCAACGTCTTAGAGCCTTACTGTCTTCCTCGATCGAGGAGTTGATCGAGGGTTCTGAAGAGGTGAAGGGCGTTCTCGCCGAAATCAAGGACCAACTCCCAGTAGCATTGCAGGTGAAGCTTTGGCCCGTCGTAACTCTGTCCTTCTACGGGTCAAGGGTGAAGCTAGCTCGTGAAAGGATCAACCTGCGTCGTGCCCAACTTTCGCTGAAGGCCAATATTGCTGACAGATGTCAGCAGCTCAACGAGAAAAAGGCGTCTCTTGATGCCAAAACTGACACCTCTGTCAGTACCGCCGAGCTCGCATCTTTGAAAAGGGAGCTGGAAGATCTTGAAGAAAAGGTCCGGGCGACAAAACAGCTCATTCGTGACAAGGAAGCATCCATCGCCCGCTCCCAAGACGAAGCAGAAGGCCTCAGGGTTCAACTGAAGACTGATCTGGCAGAGATACGTGCCCTGAACAAGCAGCTAGTGACGGGCAAGGACGAGGATGACGAAGCCGAGATCGCCGAGGTGGACCGTGTCCGTCCTGACGCCCTCCACGCCTTCGAGGCATTTCTTCAGTAGCTCGTTTATGTAAACTGGCATCTGCTTGTAACAGTTTTGAACCTCTAGAGTCGATGACTGTGCATCGGCTATATATTTGTATTGGCCGATTTCATGTATCGGCCCCCATCTATCATCCCACCTGCTTTGGGGAATATATATAATATTTTTCCTTTTTATTGGCTGATTTCGTGTATCGGCCCCCATATCTCACTTTATTGGCTGATTTCGTGTATCGGCCCCCATATCTCACTGCCCATCATCCCACATACTTGGGAAATATCTCTTGAGATGCTGACCGTTGACAGCCACTGGGAATTTCACGCCATCCAGCTCCTCCAGCATGTACGCATTCCCTCTTAAAACCTGATCGACCCTGTATGGCCCGTGCCAATTTGGAGACCATTTACCATATGTTGCATCCTTAGTCCCTAATGGCAACACAGCTTCCCATACCAGATCGCCGACGTGGAACTCCTTTGGTCTCACTTTCTTGTTATATGCACAAGCTACTTTGGCCTTGTTCTCTTTGATTTTCTCAAGCGACCATAGCCTAAGCTCAGTCAAATCTTCAACACTGTCACTCATCAGGGCCGCATATTCTTCAGTCGTTAGATCGTTCTGAAAAGTGACACGTCTCGATCCAGCCGTAATTTCCCAAGGCAATACGGCTTCTTGTCCATAGACTAGATGGTACGGCAAGGTTTTTATCGCTCCATGACATGACATGCGGTAAGCCCATAAAGCCTCTGACAAAACCTCGTGCCAACGCCTAGGGTGTTCATCAATTTTCCTCTTGATTAGCTTGATAAGGCTCTGGTTGGACGCTTCAGCTTGCCCATTTGCTTGAGCATAGTATGGAGATGATCGAATTAGCTTAATCCCTGTATCCTCACAGAACTTTCTGAACTCATGAGAAGTGAAGACCGAACCTCCATCGGTCGTGATAGTCTGGGGAATCCCAAACCTATGAATGACGTGTTCTTTCACAAAGTTGACAACATCCTTTGAACTTACTGACTTCATAGGGACGGCTTCCACCCACTTGGTGAAATAATCCGTAATAGCCAAAATCCACATGTGGCCTTTGCTTGACGGAGGATTGATCTTGCCGATCATATCCATGCCCCAACCTCGGAATGGCCAAGGCTTGATGATGGGGTTCATTGCTGACGCGGGTACCATCTGAATTTTTCCAAATCTCTGACATGCTTGACACCCTTTGTAGTACTTAAAACAGTCCTCAAGCATGGTAGGCCAATAAAACCCTGATCGCCTGATCAACCACTTCATCTTGTGAGCCGATTGGTGAGTTCCACAGGCGCCCTCGTGTACCTCGTGTAGGAGCCGATTGGCCTCGGCTGTCCCCAGACATTTGAGCAATAACCCCTCTAGGGTCCTGTAAAACATGTCGTCCCCGACGAGCACATACTTCATGGCCTTGTATCTTATCCGTTTAGGTGCCCCCCGAGCCGAATCCTTCAAGTAATTGAAGATATCGGCTCTCCAGTCGTCTGCGTCCAGGAATTGTACCTGAACATCGGCTCCCTCTGCCATGTCCTTGTAGCCTGAAGCCATTTGTGCAAGATCATTTGCCTCGGTATTCTGCGATCGCGGGATCCAAGTGAAGTTTATGTACCGGAACTGTGCCATCAGCTCACGGCATTGCATCCATAATGGGAAGAGCGACTCGCTCTCACACTTGTATTCCTCCGTGAGTTGAGAAATCACCAGCTTGGAATCTCCAAAAACTTCCACTGCTTCTGCTCCAGCTTCGATGAGCAACTCCATTCCCTTGCGTATCGCCTCATACTCAGCGACGTTGTTGGTGCGAGGGGCAGATAACCTGATAGAGAAGGAAAATGTTGCCCCCCGGGGCGACACGAGTAGCATGCCGATGCCGCACCCATCATCACAAACCAATCCATCAAAAAACATAGCCCACACTCGTATAGACAGCGCTGCTATATTAGTGTTGATCCTTTCAGCGATAAGGTCGGCCAATGCCTGTCCCTTAACCGCTTTCGCGGGTTGATAACGGATATCGAACTCCGATAATGCAAACATCCATTTGCCCAGTCGGCCTTTCAACATAGGAGCCGACAACATGTGCTTTATGACATCTGATTTGCATATGATGACCACCTCCGCTGATAGCAGAATGTGGCGCAGCTTGGTGCAGGTGAAAAATAGGCAGAGGCACAACTTGTCGATCTCAGGATACCTTGTCTCTGCATCCAGCATCCTTCTGCTGATGTAAAATACAACTCGCTCCAGCCCATCATGAACTTGCACCACCACTGAGGCTATGGACGCGTCCGCTACTGACAAGTAAATGTAGAATGGCCTATCTGGTTGGGGCGGAACCAATACTGGTGGCTTCGTCAAATATTCTTTGATCTCGTCGAAGGCTCGTTGTTGTTCTGCCCCCCAGCTGAACTCCTCGTCAGATTTAATCTTCACTAGTGCCATGAACGGCTCTATTCTCCCTGACAGATTGGAGATGAATCTTCTGACGAAGTTGATCTTGCCGATGAGAGATTGCAGTTCCTTCTTCGTGGTAGGCGGCTTCATTTCTCGCACTGCCTCCTGACTTTTCAGGCCGATCTCAATTCCTCGTTCATGGACTAAGAAACCCAAGAACTGACCGGCCGTCACACCAAAGGCACACTTCTTTGGATTCATCCGTAGCCCGAATTTCCTTGTTCGTTCCAGGACGCTTCGCAGGTCGTCCAGATGTCCTCGTACTGAAGCTGACTTGACCACCACGTCATCGATATAAATTTCCACCAGCTTGCCGATCAGATCATGGAAAATGTAATTCATGGCTCTTTGGTACGTGGCGCCGGCATTCTTTAGTCCAAATGTCATGACTACATACTCAAACAACCCCACTGAACCTGGGACACTGAACGCAGTCTTGTGTATATCTTCCGGAGCCATAAAAATTTGGTTGTAACCGGCATTGCCATCCATGAAGCTCAAGACTTTATGACCAGCAGCCGCGTTGATTAATGTTTCTGCCACCGGCATCGGATACTCATCCTTTGGAGTAGCTCTATTGAGATTCCGAAAATCTATGGCAACACGCCAGCGGCCATCCTTTTTCTCTACAGGTACGATACTAGAAATCCACTCAGCATACCGGCATGGCCTGATTAAATTGGCTGTCAACATTTTCTCAACCTCTTTCTTGACTTCTGCCAAAATTTCGGCCTTCATCTGTCGTGCTCGCTGCTGGAATGGCCGAAATCCTTTTTTAAGCGGGAGTCGATGCTCAATGATGCTCCTGTCTAATCCAGGCATCTCTGTATAGTCCCAGGCGAAGCAATCTGGATATTCTTTCAACAGAGCTATCATCGGACCCCGCAGACTCGGATCTAACTTCTTGCTGATAAATGTTGGTCGTGGCTTATCCCCAGGTCCAATGTCGATTTCCTCTAGTTCATCAGCGGATGTAAACCCATACCCTAGCTTTCCGTCACCTGTTAAATCGATGCTAAACACAGGGCAAACAGTAGGTGAGGATGACAAAAATAAGTTGGGCCGATTGCCTGAATCGGCCCCCTTTTTGATTGTATTAGTCAAGGACGTTTACACCTTATTTGTGTTTTACAATGGCAGGGAATCTCCCTGCTACGACTGCATGATCTGCTTGTCGTGAGATTGCTGCTTTTTGTTTTCGGTGGCCGATCGCAGGGATCGGCCGTACCACGTACCAACGTGGACTTTGCTACTCTGTCAGGCCAGTGGATAAGACCAGCCTCACCCCGTTTTTTGTAGCCTCAATGCGTTCACAGCCGTCTAGACTGATTCCAGAGATCGGCTCTTGGTCTTCTGCTTCCCAGACGTTCATGCCAGCAATGGAGATCTCGACAGAGTCGTCTGCATGAATGACCTCCACCTCATCTCCATCCCACTGTATTAGGCACTGGTGCATAGTGGATGGAATGCAGCAGTTAGCATGAATCCAATCTCTCCCTAACAAGACAGCGTAGGTGCTTTTGCTGTCCACGACGAAGAATGACGTAGGGATGGTTTTTCTGCCCACGGTCAGATCCACGTTCAGTACGCCTTGCGTTTCTGAAGTCTGGCCGTTGAAATCGCTTAACGTGACGTTGGTTTTGATCAGATCTGCAGTGGAGCGTCCCAAACGCCGTAGCATGGAGTATGGCATTATATTGACTGCCGCTCCGGTGTCCACCAACATCTTGCTGACAGGCTGCCCGTTGATGTAACCTCGTAGGTACAGGGCTTTCAGATGTTTGTAGCCCTTCTCACGTGGCTTTTCAAATATAACCGGCCGTGGGCCGCAGTCAAACTGTGTCACTGGTAGCTCGTTGGTTCTTGGCGCGCGGAACTCTGACGGAAGTATGAATACCATGTTTGTGCCAGCCGATGTCTTTGCATCGGCTCTTACCGGTTTGGGGCGCCACTCTTTCCTTTTCGGGCGATCTTCCGTTTCCAGGGTCCGCCTAATCTTAACGGCCAGATCGGGCCGTGCTTTCCTTAAAGCGTGGAGATACTGTGCTTCGGCTTCCTCCAAGTTACGCAGCCGCTGCACTCGACGCTTTTGGGTGTGTCTGAGTCCGTCGGGACACCACCTTGGCCGGTGATATCTGTCTTGGTCATCCATTGGCTCCTTGAGACCTTGTGCTTGCGATGACTACCTGCATCGGCTCTGAGGTGGGAGGGGCCCTAGACGTTTGAACACTGACACTGGCCCCGTGTCCTTCCTCTGCTTTCCACATTCCGGGCAATTGTCGACTGTAGGCAATCGGCTCATTCCCGCATCCCAGCAATACTTGAAGAAGGGACAATCCCAATGCTTGTCTGTGCCTTTCTTTTCTTTTGACGGCCCCCTAGCGAGGTGCTCGTATCCTTCATCTTCTCCATCGCGCTGGCGACGTCGGTCATACTGACGCTCATACTTGTTAAGGAGATGCGTGGAATGTGGCTTCTGATATCGCACACTTCTCACCTGTTCCTCAGTTAAATACCGCCTGTCATCGTCGCTGGGCCGGTCACGTGGACCAGCCTTCCCTCTCTCTCTGCCCCGAGGGCGACCGCCTTCCTCCTTGTGTGTGCCATGGTGGTACCCAGGTCCTGCCATGTTGACATCGAACGAGAAATCCAACTGGCGCCTCGTGGAGTGGCTGTGTTCTACCATGTTGACTCGGGAAATGGGTTGGTGTCTACTTTCATGGCGAATTGCCCCAGGATCAGACGGCCCTGCTCTATCGCCGTTTGGATCTGGCGACGTAGCTCTTTGCAATCATTGGTGGTGTGGGTGAACGAGTGATGCCACTTGCAGTATGGTCTTCCGTTCATCTCTTGAGCCGTAGGGATTTTGTGGCCTTCGGGTAACTTCAGCTGCTTTTCTTTTAGCAGTAAATCGAATATTTGCTCAGCTTTGCTCACATCGAAGTCGAACCCTTTTGCAGGCCCTTGCTGTTTCACCCATTTGCAGGATACAGGATCTGCCCCCCGAGCCCATTCAGCCACGGCCACCTCCTGGTCTTGCGTAGGATCTTCTTCTTCTGTATCGACCAGGCCTATCGGACGTTTGAACTTGTCCTGGTACAACTCAGGGTGGCGCTGCTCATACATCGTCAGTTTCTGGGCCATGTGCGCCAACGAGTTGTACTCTACTTGGAAAGCCAGATCCTTGATGGGCGCTGAGAGACCCAACGCTGCCAGCTCGACTGCCTCTTTTTCAGTTAACCGAGCTGAGTAACATCGGTTCTTGACAGTCCTGAAGCGCTGGATGTACTCGGCTACAGTTTCTCCCCGCTTTTGCCGCACCTGTGCTAGGTCTGCTATGCCAGCCTCGGTAGCCTCTGAATGATACTGAATGTGGAACTGCTCTTCCAGTTGCTTCCAGGTCTGGATCGAATCAGGTGGCAGCGAGGTGTACCACCCAAAAGCTGGTCCTGTAAGAGATTGCGCAAAGAACCTTACGCGCAACTGATCTGATGCGGAAATCATGCCTAACTGTGCCAGGTATCGGCTCACGTTCTCGATTGAGCTCGACCCTTCTGACCCGCTAAACCTTGAGAACTCAGGGAGCCGATACTTGGATGGCAGCGGGATCAGGTCAAACTCGTTGGGGTACGGCTTTGAATAGCCGATTGTCCTTCTCTTCGGCACGAAGTCGAACTGGTCTCTCAAGATGGTACGGATTTGTTCCGTTGTTTGGGCTGCAGGGGCTAGATTCTCATGACTCGTTCCAGTGGCATACTTGGCTAGCCACGCCTGTTTGTCGGCGTCCATCCCAGAGATTCCTGCTCCAGAAACACCTGCTCCCGAAGCCCCTGCTCCAGAAACTCCTGCCCCAGCAATCCCTGTGGTTGCGACCTGGTTCGTGCGCATCAAACTGTTGCAGTCTGGCACGTAGGTGCACACGTACCCATGTGGGAGTTCTTTAGGTGGTTCACACAGGAATTGGCAATCGCCAGGGTCGCCTCCGATCTTGTAGACGACGTACGCCGGTGCCCCTGGTGGCTCCGGAGCTGCGAGTGTGAATGGCAGCGGTGGCCTGGCCTGGAGCGGTCTTTCTCCCTGGTGAGTCCCCAGAGTAGGCCCTGACGGAGAGTACTGATGTTTCATGATCTCCTGAACTATGCGAACTGCAATCCGCTCGAAAGCGTTCACCAAGCTCTCAGAATGGCGGTGAAGAGAATGAGCCACCATGTAGTTGACTTCCTGTCGCAAAGCTCTGGTGCGCTCCTCTGAAGGAACAGACAGATCCACCTCATCAAGAGCACCCTCGGGTGAGAACCCTTTCCACCTGATGCCATGCTTACGAGTTCTCTCAAAAGAGCCGATGAGATCGGCTTCGAAGAGAGCTTTGACGTCATCATACTTCGCCTTGTGCTCCTCAGGCAGCTCGTCGTACGTGACTGGCCTGTTGTCCATCGCAGCGTCGGATGTTGAAGTAGACGTTGTTGAAGGTCCCACCGGGCGTGCCAGAATGTGTTGCCTGCCAAAACCCACCGGCGAGCAGCGACGAGCAACACGGAGAGCCGGGAGGCTCCCAGGACTGCTGGTGGGCCCTGGTCCCTCGGGCAACGGCCCGCAAAACTCCGGCACACGTCCTGGCTTGGTTCGAGGGCGTGCCACCTGACCTATACCCGGTCAGCAAGGTGAAGGATTGCTTCGATTGGTTTCCTGCATGGTAAACAAGTATACGTAAAATTCGAGCCGTGACCGGCTCCCAGGTTTCCCTGGGAATCGGCTCCTAGAGCCGATTATCCCATGGTTCTGTATTAGATCTATGATAACATGGGGTTTTGCTTTATCAATACAAGTCAAATCGGTCTACGACAGTTTAACGTTCTCACCACATGACTGGAACATCCTGCACGTAATTGAGCCTGGTAGATATGAAAGATGATGGGAAACTAACCCTAGAGAAGGCCTAAAAACCAACATAAAGTCAATTCCCGGAACAACTCCTCTTGGATTGGCAAACCATATCTTACATATTACTGGATCGTTCAACCCGTTTGCAAGGCCTGATCATGTAGATATCAAACTAAACCTTGGAGAACAAGGCACAACTATAACAGATCAAATCAACTTAAATAAAGATCAAGCAAAGTACCACCCTTGCACCCGGGAAAAGGTGCAAAGGCGGCGAGATAACTAGAGGCAGCATAACTAAACGATCATAACAAAAAGTACTGATGCTAGCCTAAACAAATCTATGATAATAGTGTCACTCGCCATCAACAAGGCTTCAGTACGAGTAACACCAAAGAATCGCATAAGTAGATACTGCCTAGATCGCAAGATGCGATCTAGGCAGCATGGCACTTACCCGAGAAAAAACCCTAGAAACAAGGGGTGGCGATGCGCCGAGATTGTGTTGGTTGTGAACGTGAATGTCCTCTTTTTCTCAATAACCTTAGGTACATATTTATAGTCCGGAGACTTTCTATCTTTGGAATAACTCTACAACTCTATCTCTTACCTAAATCTAAACGGAATCTATTACAATATAAGATACACGGGCAATTTAGCCCAAATCAACGCACGAGGTCGACTCAATCACACGTTGTATATACGTATCTTCTAAGCCCATCTTGATCACGACCCACCTCCTCCTTTGGCCAAAATATGGCGATAACAGTATCGAATGTAATATGTTCGACACTTGGATCTATATTGTCATGATGATCTTGTGTAATATAATGGTTCCTTCATTGATGAGTGTAAAACAGAAAATAAAAAATAAAACAACATAAATGAATTCTCTGCTGCGGCAAAAAAGTGGCCAAAATGCTGTCGCGGCAAATTTTTTTGCCAAAATAAATTCTCTGCCGCGGCAGAGGATTATTTTTCTCGGTTCGTGTTACAAACCGGGACGGTTGCTCCTCCCCACCTTGCGCGGAGCAGCGGCCACGTGTACGCTCTTTTGTCCCGATTCGTGGGGCAACCGGGACTAAAGGTTGGGGCTTTAGTCCCGATTACCCCGTCCCGGTTAAGCAATCGGGACTAAAGGCTCTTACCAACCGAAACACATCGGACGGTTTGCACTAGTGATGGACACGCTCCTAGTAGTGTTCCTGAAAGACGACAGAAAGCCGACTCTGGTCGTGCAATGGCCGTGACCGTGGCCGCTTGTGTGAAGCTGCCGGCTAGGCCTTGGTCAGCTCCTCTGACCGCACGGTACATGCGCCGCCGGAACAACCGATCGAGATCCTGCACTGTTTTTCGCCAAAGGAGGGGTAGCAAGAAGATTTAAGGATTTTATTATCTAATTGGATCTAATCTATGGAATTGAAAATTGCGAAAGTTGTATTTAATCTAGTCTATCCCCCCCCCCCCCCTCTCCCCCTCTCCCAGGAGAGGAGATTGATCTCCCCGAGAGCGGCGCGATGGAGAAGTGGTGAAAGAACCTAGGATCGGCACCATGAGGCTAACCGCTCTGATACCATGTGAAAAATATTGATCCGTAAAATATTGTGTTATATTGCAATAATCCTTGTGGGATTTATAGTTACATGGAGTAGGCGGAGACTTGGAGTACAAGTTGTAAAGTCCTAGTTTATTTCTAGATTATACACGTATATGTACTCTAACACGGCGACATCCGATTCTGTCCGCACGATCGGCTTAGCGGCCCCACTGTGGCACATTAATTATAATAAATATTGGTTTGTTAATTAACCGTTTCAACGATCCAAACTACGATGACGGCGATCCAAAAACCTACATGTCGTCCTGCTCTAGTACCTACGATTGTGGCAATCCAAAAAGTTACTTGTTGTCATGCCTTACGCCGGCGGTGCCATCTACTGCTCGGCGTGCCCTCATTGTCGTTGCCTGGTCCGGCATGGCGTGGTGGTCCGACAATGTTGTAGCGCGCCATACAGATGACGGTCTTCGCCACGTCAATCCCGGCCTACAAGGCCGCCCGCTTGACAATCGTGTGGCACCGGCTCCTCTCGCAGTTGCGTGCCGAAGCGATCCGTTGTGACCAGCTCCTCATCTCCGCCTCTTACCTTAGGCGGCGACACGCAAGCGCCCACTCCATCTCGGCATTCAAGTGTGCGCTCGCCTCGACCTCCGTCTCTGTTGCATCCTCTTTGGCCTGGCCAGAGCGAATGCCAACAACAGGTCATCCTCGTTGGCATTGTCGTCCTCCTCCTCCCTTGCGTCCTACATCCCCACCTCCTCCACGGCCTCCTCCTCCGCCGGCGCGTCCTCCATCGTGGCCTCCTCTTGTGGCGGTTGTTGCTACGCCTCCTCCGTGCCCTAGGCCACGTACATAGCGGCGGCGCGTCTGCTGACCTAGCCTCGTGGATGACCACCATGACCTCCCGCTCGGCCGCCATGAGCATGTGGCCTTTGGCATCGCACTTGGCGATGGCGAAGGAACCGAGAAGAACCCATTGCTTGTCGCTGATGTCCGGCACGCCAACCTCATCATCGAGGTCCTATAACCAGTCATGTCGACGGGCGTGTTGGCGTCCAACGCCTCCGCGGTCTCGTCCTGTGATGCCCGAGCCGCTGCGGTCGCATGATCCATCGCAGTCTCGTCCTGCGACACCCGAGCCGCTGCTAGCATCTCCCCGCCCACCCCATGACACGCGTCGATAGCGACATGCGCCGCATTCAGCGCCGTCGACCTCGTGCGCAACATCCGCTTAGGTGTCGTCTCCAACGCAATCACCGATAGCTCCTCCTCCGCTGCCACCAGCTCTTCCTCCCACTCCAGCGAGGCGATGGAGGCCATCTCGTCCTCCTCAGGGTAGCAGCGGCTAGCTAGCTAGCCGATCCTTGCCCAGGTGGTGATCTTGCAGCGAGGCATTGTTCATATGTGGGCGGCTTTGGGGTTGGTCGTTCCCCTCGCCGCGTTGGCTAATTTTATAGCCCTATGGGAGGCGGGAAGAGAAACTTGTTGTGCGCGGAAAAACCTCCGGCGGGAACGAGTTTTTTCACCGGCTGGACGAAAAGCCACGCCGGTGGTGGTCGACGGGACGTTGGTTGTCAAGACTACCGCTAATGATGATGACGATAAAGGTGGGACCGGTCAAATGGGTCGGCCCGCTAGCCATTTCGCACCCTGAATGGATCCAGAGAAAGAAAATACCTTGTTTTGTATACGTGACCGGTGACCAATTAGGACACATCGGTCGGCCCGATAAAGATATCCTCACGCATAAAGATTTGCTACATGCGACAAATGCAATGTGGCTGGGCGAACCAAATTTATCACGGCGCCGCCGCTCCTTAGGTACGAAAGCTGCAGCACTTCTATGCAGGTACGAGAGCAACTCCTACAAGAGACAGACGACGATTATATTAACAGCTCTCACAGCTTCATAGTAGTAGAATGTTTCAACGACAACGGCCGGTTAAATTAGACGTACGGCAAGCTCGCGCACGTCCTAGTCTCGCAGATAGTGGGTCTGGTAGCTAGATTAACGTGCAGGCAGTGACAGTTTTGGGTGGACTGTGGAGCCCTGCCTGACGAGGACCGGAAGAGAATCCCTCCCTTTTGCTAGCGACGGGGCCTTCATTCGGTCTCACCTACCAGCCTCGTCCGACGCGGCCGGTCGCGCTGACGCCTCGCCGACTTGGCATCCTAGTCAGATCCCTACTTTAACAGATCGATTGGCATAAACTACTACTTCCTCCTTTTTAAGAAGGACGTTGCAAGTTCGTATAAATTTAGATGTATCTAGATATTATTTAGTACTTCTTCCGTTTTAAAATATAAGATGTTTTAGTTTTATGAAGAAATATATCAAGCCTACTTTTAGCATATAGGTTCACTTAGGTTTGGAGTATATTGATACATCTAAATTTAGAAAATTTGGGACATCTTTTTTAGGACTGAGTGAGTATGTGCGATTTTTATTATTTTCCATTCATCATCAATCAAGTACAACAACCCTAACGATATCTGACCCAAATCATTGCTGCCTTTGTGCTCGCTACCTAGCTAGTTCGTGGTTTAGCAATGGATCTTTGGATTTTATTTTTGTTCCTTCACTCGATGTCGAGACGTACTTCAAGATTCTCGGCCTTAAACAACTGAACGAGGGAGAAAAAGCAGCCGTGCAACTTGCGTGCGCACATTACAATCACTCGAGCAACCGATCCACTTGCAGGATGGCAACACCCCCAATGATGATTTGGCTACCTATATATCTTGTTGCATCAGATACATGCATGGCACACTACACCCTAACAGTCTAGTCTCTAGTTCAACTCCTAATATTCGTTCCACTGCGACAGAGATGCACTCTAAAACTAAAGAGAACCATATCTCACCTACTATTAAAGCTTCTTACGGTATCATTCATATTTCTGTGTCATGCGCGCGACCAGTATACAAAATTCTCATGGCACACTACTAGGAAAACAACTATAGGTAATCAGCACATCCGTGGCTCATATGGTTAAAGTGTCCCACGGCTAAAACAGGCGTGGCTCACCTGTGGGCAGTGCCTACTAATAACTAGAACAACCGTGGCGCACATGACTATAGTGCGCCACAGATGTGTGTGGGCCAGGGCCCTGTTGGCCACACGCCAAACATCTGTAGCGCACTATAGTCATGTGCGCCACGGTTGTTAGGGTCATCTGTGGCGCATGTGTGCCTGGTGCGCTACGCCTAAGCGCATGCCCCCCTCTGCTCTGAAACGGCCACAAACTTCTGTGGCGCACTCGGCCTAGTGCGCCACAGGGAGTAGGAGCATCTGTGCCGCACATGGTGTAGTGCGCCACAGATGTTTGTACTCCCTGTGGCGCACTAGGGCCGTGTGCGCCACGGATGTGTCGATTTCTTTAGGACATCACTTTATGTGCACATGTGTGACCACATCCACCACCCCACACTTCACTTTCCCCTTCTTCTTCCTCCTTAGATCTAGTCGGGATCTTCTCCTTCCCACCTCAATTTCTCCACACATTCACCATTTTTAGCATGTAAAACTTGCTTTGGATGTTACATAAGTAATAGAGGAGGTCTCCGGTCTCTCATCTATCCTTCTCGACGCGCGCACCTCTCCTTTCCATCTTTCTCGCGATCGGTCTCTCATCTCGGTAAGTTGTCCATGTAAGGATGTGTTCATGTGTATATGGATGATGTGCTCATATGTATGTAGATGATCGATTCTCATGATGTGTGTATGTGGAGAGGATCGATGGTCATATGTGTGTGTATATGGAGAGTATCGATGATGCTCATGCATGTGTACTATATGGAGAGGATAATGATATGTTCATGTGTGTATGGATCAGTCTCTCTCTCTCTTGTGTTTGTATGTGAACAAGTTGCCATTTGTTTTGCCAAAATGTTGATTCATTTCCATTTTGACAAGACTTTGGCATTTCGCAAAGGTCCTAATTTTAGGATAGGTCATGCCAAAATTTTCTATCGACCATTGCATGCATGCATTCATTATGTGGTTCTAATAGACTTCAAAATTGTACCGTGTACATCGTGCAGGCAAAAATGGTCCGCATAATGAGCGAAGGCATTGTGGCTAGATTTTTGAAATGTGCGACGGCCGACATGATACGAAATAACAAGACAGATATAAGATGTCCGTGCAGAAGATGCAAACTCAACTGGGTGATCGACCCAGATTCCGGGAATCTGCAGGCGCACCTGCTCCGCCATGGTTTCATGGATGGGTACACTCGTTGGATAAGCGATGACGTATATGATGGAGACGGTGAAGAAGGTGGCCAACATGACGATGATCATCATCACGGCGAGAACGGGCGAGATGATGAAGAGTCTCCTGGAGATGGTGAAGGTGCGGAAGCAGACCGGGATGATGATGATCTAGATGCCGGAGGAGCAGACGACGATGGAACAACGTCAGGCTGGGTGCGGGACCCTTATGTGCAAGAGCTGCTTCTCAAGCAGACGAGTAACGCCAGGGCTGCCGCTAGAGAGAAAGCCAAGCTTGCGCAACTTGAGAAAGACGCGGTTACTCCATTGTATGAAGGATGCAGGCCCGATGATACCCGGTTGAATGTAACGCTCAAGGCTATGGAGATGAAGGCGAAGCAGAAATTGAGCGACGCAAGCTTCGACGATATGATGGCATTCTGGCACGATCGTCTCCCGGAGGGGAACACATCCAACTAGTATCGAGGATGCCAAGAAAATCGTCTGTCCTCTCGATCTACCGCACGTTAGATATCACGTATGCATCAACGATTGCATCATTTATCGGGGCGAGGACGCGGAGAAAACCACATGTCCGGTGTGCGGCGTGATTCGATACAAGAAAGGGAATAAAGCACCTCGAAAAGTGGTATGGTACTTTCCTATCACTCCTCGTCTGCAGCGCTATTTCGCGGACCCTAAGGAAGCGAAGCTCATGCGATGGCATGCGGAAAGGAAGAAGCCAGGAGATGATGATGACCCCGAAAAGGATGAGCTGCTGACGCACCCTTCAGATGCTAGCCAGTGGAAAGCATTGGACCTCGAATTCCCAGAATTCGGTGGAGATTCGAGGAACATCAGGCTTGGTGCGAGCACCGATGGACTCAATCCGTTCGGTAGCCAGAGCAGCACGCACAGCACTTGGCCCGTGTTTGTATGGATGTACAACCTCCCTCCATGGTTGTGCATGAAGAAGAAGTACATACAAATGAGTATGCTAATTCAAGGGCCGAAACAACCTGGTACCGACATCAATCTGTATCTCGGGCTGTTGAAAGAGGAGCTAGCCACGTTATGGGAATCTGGAGCCAATACTTACGACGCCGTCGCACAAGATTATTTCACTATGAGAGCCGCGTTGGTCACTACGGTGCAAGACTATCCAGGTTGCGGGTATATCTCGGGGCAGGTTATTCAAGGATTCTGCGCATGCGTTAGGTGCATGGATAACACAAGCTATCTACAACTAGAGAAAGATCCAGGGTCATCGAAAACCGTGTTCATGGCGCACCGGAGGTGGCTCGGCAAGAATGATCCATGGAGAAAACGTGGAGACCTGTTCGATGGCAAATCAGAGACCCGAGGAATCCCAGAGCGTAGGAGCAGCGAAGAAGTGGAAGAGTTGCTGAAAAACTGGAAAGATTGTCCTAAGCCTGGAAAGAAGCAAAAGAGGCAGCAATAAGACAAGCCGCTGATGAAGGTATGGAAAACAAGGTCTGTTTTCTGGGAGTTGCCATACTGGAAGTTTCTCCGCACGCCTCATAGCCTCGACATCATGCATATCACGAAAAACGTGTGTGAGAGTCTGGTCGCCACCATAATCAACATGCCAGATAGGACGAAAGATGGTCCGAAAGCAAGGCACGACCTGATATGCTTGGGTATCCGGAAGGAGCTTCACGGAGGACGCACTACTCCTGATGATCAGGAAGATGACGATGATCATGAGTCGGAGACGACACAAGGTCGTCGGAAGGGTAAAAATTTCAAGAAGAACGAATATTACTGCCCTCCTTCTTGCTTCACTCTAAGCCAGGATGAGATCAAACAGTTTTTCAAGTGCCTTCTAGGAGTCAAATTTCCTTACGGCTACGCGGGCAAGATAAGCAGATACCTAGACGAGGCGAAGCAGAGGTTCAGTGGCATGAAGTCTCACGACTGTGCCGTGCTAATGACGCAGGTACTTCCGGTCGCACTAATGGATGATGGATAATGGATGAGCACGTCCGTAAAACGTTATTTGGCCTATGCAAGTTTTTCGACGTCATCTCTAGGAAGTCGATTGGCCTGAATCAGCTCGGAAGGCTACAGGAGGAGATCGTGGTGATACTATGTGAGCTTGAGGTCTACTTCCCACCCGCATTCTTCGACATTATGGTGCATCTGCTGGTCCATGTCGTGGAGGACATCGTACAACTCGGGCCGATGTTCCTCCGCAGCATGATGGCGTTCGAAAGGATGAACGGACACATCAAAGGATACGTTCGCAACAGGTCCCGTCCAGATGGAAGCATAGCCAAGGGCTTTCTGGCCGAAGAGTGTATCTCTTTCTGCACGAATTATCTAGACATCGAGAACCCTGTCGGTCTTCCCGTCAACAGACACCTTGGCAAGCTCGACGGATCTGGTCACCGAGAGGGTCGTCGCATACTGCATGCAGACTTCGATTTTCGACGCGCAGACTTTGATCGAGCAAACCTCGTCGCGCTACAGCATTTAGAACTGGTCGATCCTTGGGTACAGAAGCACAAAAGGTTAATCGAGAAGAAGTACAGTGACCGGGGCATACAGAGGACGCAGGGAGAAATAATCAAAGAGCACAACTCAGATTTCACGCGTTGGTTTAGGCAGACGCTCCTTGATAATCCCCCGCGCTCGCATTCTTCTGACACGGAAAAGATCATATTCACCTTGTCGCAGGGACCGATGCAAAACCTGGTGACCTATCAGGCGTATGATATCAACGGCTACACATTCTACACGGAGGAAAAGGACAACAAGTGTGATTATCAGAACTCAGGCGTAACGTCGGAATTCTACACCGATGACAACGTGAAGAAAAGATTCTAAGGAAGAATCGAGGAGATCTGGGAGCTCGACTACTGTGGAGAAAAGGTGCCGATGTTCCGTGTCAGATGGGAAAAGAGCGTCGAAAGAGAAGACCGGTATTTCACAACCATGGTTATACCCGAAGCAGCCAGATCCAAGGCCGCCGGTGCAAACGTGGCCGCGAAAAATGAACCGTGGGTACTGGCTACCAAAGTGGACCAATGTTTTTTCATTACCGACCCGACAAAGCCTAGCCGTGTTGTCATGAGGAGAGGAAAAAGAAACATCATCGGAATGGATGGAGTCGCCAACGAGCAAGACTTCGACCAGTACGGCGATCCAAAGATTGAAGATGACGACGACTACGATGCAGCAACATACATCACAAGAAGAAAAAGGACAACCCTACCCAAAAAAGGTAGCCCGTTCGAAAGAAGAAACATTAAAGTGCCGGGGCTAAATTATTCAACCGCGACAAAGAAGGGAAAAAAATTGTAAAACGCTAGCTCAAAAAATATTGTAAAACGCGTGGTCGAAAAAGATTGTAATATTCATGGACAAAGTATTATGAAATTTAGTTATACTTTGAATCATATTTGTAACACTTTTATGACATATATCACTACTTTTGGGCATTTTTGGAATATTTAAAAGTATTTTAAAAACAAAACAAAACTTGTATGGCATATATCACCAATTTTGGGCATTTTTTGGAACATTTAAAAATATTTTTAAAATAAAAATAAAAAAGGTGGGCACCAGGATTCGAACCTAGGTGCTCACAGGTTTATAGAATAAAGGAGTGGCTGGAACCAATGGGATAAGGTGAGCTAGTGGTAACTATCGGGGTGGCAGCCCTCTTATCAGCTAGTCCTACCCACTTAGGCGTAGGGCACCCTGGCCAAGTGCGCTACGGTTATCCGTAGCGCACTTGGCCAGGGTGCGCTACGCCTAAGTGGGTAGGACTAGTTGAGCCACGCCCTCCCCATCGTCCTCAGACACAGCTAGATCGTCTAAGTCCCTCCCCGCATCGTCCCCATCCCCATCGACGACGCGCCGCTGCCGCTGCATCCCAGGAGGAGGAGGCCGCCGCATCCCAGGAGGAGGAGACCGCCACGCCAGGAGGAGGAGGAGGCCGCCACGCTAGGAGGAGGAGGAGGCCGCCTTGCCCACGCGGCGGTTGGTGGCGGCGAGGTTCCTGCATCGTCGGCTCCGCTCCTCCGGCGGCAAGGTGCTCTGCCGCTCCCTCCTCCTCGTTACCTCGTCCGCCAGCCCTCGTCGTCCTCATCTCAGAGGTGAGTGCCGCCCCTCCCCTCTCTCCTTCTCTTCCTCTCTCCTCGATCAATGGTTAGGGTTAGCACCTGATGATTCAATTGATGCCTCTGATGGTTAGGGTTAGCAATGGTTAGGGTTAGGGTTAGCACCTGATGGAATTGACATTTTTTCCTAATGATTGGTGGTTGTCTGACAAAATGAGATGGCCATGGGAGTTCAGAGAAGTCCATGGGAATTTTCTGTCACAAAAACGAGCAAACATGGGAATCTAGCAAAGCACATGTAGGTGTCCCTGGCTGGCTAGATCAGTAACACAACATGAACATTTGGCTAGATCAGTAACAAAAATGAAGCACTAAACAGGTACCAAGTAGCTAAGAATTGACATTATGTTTGACAGTGAGCTTACAGTGATCTTACACTGTGTTAGATAAATCTTGATGGTCGATTGGATGTTAGATAAAATTTGGCCTACCATGTTACTTTCATCATACAGTGGGCATACTGTTATCTTTCACAAGTAGATAAATGACCCATGATCTAAGACATGTTACTGTCGAGGCAATGTAGATGCTAGTGTCATAAAATCTGGAGCTTTGGGTTCTACTTGGCCAAATTTAGAAATCTAGAGCTTTGGGTTCTACTTAGGGAAGGGGAATTGGGAAACAATGGCTCATCTGCTCATGTAGCTCTAGATTTTAATTGTTGGTGCTTAATCATCACTTGATGTTGCCATTGCCGTCGTGTTTGTATGAGGTCTCAGTCAGATGTAGTTAAGTCTGGATGCAGTAGTTTGCTCCTCTACTAGTCAAGCACATGCCAAGGTTAAGAGTAGCAAGCTGAAGGTTAGGGTCCTGAGTTTATTCTGTGTAGCAAGCTTCAGGTTAGGTTCAGAGTAGCAAGATTCAGGTTAGAGGTTTAGGTTAGGTTCTTCTATTGTATATCTGCTTGATAAAATAATTAGGCCCAGTGTATGTGGTCTGGAATAGCCTGGTTCAGCTGCATTGATTGGGCAGTGGTGACAGGTTTTAGGTGATGCCGGTTTATGGTTTGGAAGCATGGTGTGTGAATTGGTGCACTAAACTTGTTTTCCTGGGATATTAGCTCGTTTGCCACCACTATAATTGGGTCATCATGAAATAGTGGAACTTACGAAATAGGGGTCATCACCATAATGCAGTTAGAAGTACAGTAGTAGCACTGATGCAGTTAGAAGTAATTTGACATATATAAAATTGACACTGGGGCCACATGATGCTTCACCATAAATACACTCTGTGATGTCTGATTAAGCCCAGCCCCAAGTACAAAGATGGCTGTTCAGGAGGAAACTCCTCCATAGTTGGGCAGTCAATAAAATCATGAGTATTTTACTTACATGAGTGATCATGCAAATTATGAATAGTATGGTTTTAGTACTGATCCTGGTGATGGTCTAGTAGTGCTGAAAAGGCACTACTGCAAACAATATGTTGCAGTGAATATATAAAATGAATATGTGCTGAACCAAATGTGTGAATATAAACTTGTATTTGCTTCTTTGTCACGGTTGTGTATTTGCTTGCTGTCATATTTATTATCATATAAACTTGTATTTGCTTGATGTCATATAATGACAGGTGCTATAATCTGCATGTATTTGCTTGATGTCATCAATGACAGGTGATATAATATGTGGTGATATAATTTTAGCACTTCAAATTGTGCTTGTGCTTGTATGAAACACTTTATTATGTGTGTATGCAGGTTCTTGTATGAAACGAGTCCCGATTTTTGCCGGAATGTTGATTAACTTCCGTTTCGGCAGAAATCGGGCACTCCTAGTTTAAGAAAATTAGCAAAGGTCATGCCATATTTTTCCGTGCATTTAACCAATTATTTGTTTTTTATTAGTGCAAAGATGTGTGACAACAACGAGGCTGGATGTTCTAAGCGCATCAGCGCTGAAGGAGAACTCAGACCTCCGAATAAACAATTGACATTCTGGGAGGCGGCCCAGCGGCTAGAAGACGATGAAGAATACCATCCCCAGGAGAGCGAGGATGATGAGATGGAAGACGCGGAGGAAGAAGCCGAAGGAACGGCGGACGATGAAACCACTGATGGCAGCGAGGGCACAGGGAGTGGTAGCAACCCTCCTAAGAAGAAGAAGAAGAAGCCGAAGGACCGGCGCCCGAACACGGTCGGCACGGTCAGGGAGGAAATTACCGAAGTGAGCCCATCAGGGGTTCCTTTGGAGCTCGCCCTCGTCGTCAAAGGGTACGGTGGGCAAGTGGCGGCGATCACCCGGACAACCATCTCGATCAACACCGAGAATCTCCGGCATAAAGATAATGGCCACTTGCGCACACTCCTCTTCGAGAAGCTGCACGCAAGATACAAGTTCCCCGCTAAGTATTAGAACACAAATTATCATGGGAACGAAGTAAACAAATCCGCCCTCACAAAGATGAGCACCGCCCTGGCCAGCTGGAGAACCCGGATAAAGAAGAAGATCTATAAAGAAGGCAAAAGTCTCGAGGAGATCCAGAAGATTGACCCGCAGATCACCGAAGATCAGTTCCGAGAGTTTAAGGAGAGGTGTGAATCCGAAAGAGCCCTGGCCAATAGTAATCGGGGAAAGGTGCTGCAGGCGATGAATATAGGTCATCACCATCTCGGATCTGGTGGATACAGAACCGCGGAGGCCAAATGGAATAAGGAGGACGAAGAGTATAGATCCAAGGGGATAGAAAACCCCTTTGCTAAATTCGAACCCGGGCAGGTCCGAAACTTCATCAGGGCCCGTTACCATGTGGACCCAAAAACCAAACAACTCACCGCGGATCCTGCGGTGAAGGAATTCGAGGAAATTGTGGTAAGTATAATCTAATTACCGCGGATCAACACGATTGCAATATAATCGATGATCTAAATGATTCACTGTTACTTCTTCTTCAGGAGGAGAAAATTGTTGCTAGTCATGGATCCCAGGGTTCCTCATCCCAGGGGTCGACGGCGGCCACCCGGTGGGATAACCCTTTTAACAGGGCGATGAACCGAGCCAAGAAAATAGATCCGGTTACGAAGAAGCCGTCGTCGGCTGGCCGTCTGGCCGGCCTCGGGGGTAAGAATTGGCTGGATCATTTTGGTCCGACGGCCAGCCTCGGGGGTAAGAATTGGCTGGATCATCTTGGTCCACCGCCGAGGACGCATGTGGCGCCGTCGGGAAGGAGCGAGGAGGAAAACCGAGAGGTTCAGGAACTTAAGGCACAAGTGGCACGGATCCCGCAGATCGTCCAAGACAACCTGGCAATCACCCTCACGTCCTTCCTGCCTACCTTGGTGGAGTCAATAGCGAACTGGAGTGCGGGTGGTCGAGTAGGGCCGTGCCCGATTCCAAGCATGGTCAGCAGCCACTCGAACAACGCGGCGCCGACGAATCAGGCGAACTACGTGTTCGTGACTCCGCCCGCTAGCACCGCGGCGCCGCAAGTGTTGGTGACTCCCCCTGCCATCACCGCGGCGCCGGAGTACATGTTGGTGCCCCCCTGCCATCGTCGCGGCGGCACCGGAGCTCCAAGCACCCGTCGGTAGGGAGAATACACCGGCGGCCAGCACCGCGCCATCAAGCAGCCCTTCCGTCTCTTGCACGCCCGTCGCCGTATGCGGTGCGTCGACATTAACCGATCTCGACGCCATCACGGTAAACAAATTGCTTTAATTACCGCCTTTCATGCCATCTATATATTACTCTTGTGGCATCTCGCTCTGACGACGCCGTACATGTTTTCTGCAGACAGATGTTCCTTGCACTCTCTTATGCTACGTGAACAACGAGCTGAGGAATGTTGCCAAGGGTACCATCGTTCAACCCTTGCAGAGCACGTTCCACTCAAAGCCGATGCCAGATAGCGTGCACAGGGTTAAAATTAGTCGGGTGCTAAGGGGCTGCGACGACCTGGAACCTCCCATTCAACCCCCAGGAGCGGATGAAGAAGAGCCGTTTGTCCTCAGAAGTTGCTTCGGCTTGTTCTTGCTATGGCCAAAGAGCATGATCCGTTTGGGGACGGCGGGGGCCATCACGCCACAGACAACAACACCGCCTGTCGTGCCAGCGACAAGCGGTGGCAAGGCCCCCTTACCGCCCTTGTCGTCACCTCCACGCGGTGGGTCGGATGATCATGTTGATGATATGCACATGGCGCAGGATCCGGACGAGGACGACGAAGACTGGAATGATCACTTCTTCAGCACTCAGTTTGGCAACGAAGAAGACCTAGCTGGTGGCCCCACAGAGAAAGCCACTATCACCAAGCGTATGTTTGGTTCTTAGGAGACGCCTCCAGCTTGCGCCTTTACAGAGCCAGCTGATACAACCAACCGGCCCTTTATTCTAAGCCCTGACACACTACATAGGGCGGCCGGTGCTCAGATTGCGGTGCCTGCCCGCTCTCCAAAAGGAAAAAAGGGCAGGAAAAGAAAATCTAGCAGCTCGAGCCAGCCGGTGGCATCAACAACTGCGAATCCGATCAGGTTTCGGGACGGGCCACCAAGACCCGAGGGTATTATGTGGAGGATTCATGTGGCGGGTGAGCCCATGCTACCTAAGAATTTGCGGAAGCTCGCCAGTTCGGAACTGCAGAGTGTGCATGACGGCGTGCTGACGATAGAGAGACGCCTTCTATCGAAGAAAGATCCCTCACACCCGGTATTCGTGGTTAAGGTGCCACCAGGCTTGGGCTTCGTCGACACTGCCCCCGCAGATCTGTTCTTCCTGCGGTTCGAGGACATCTTCAATATGTTCCACCTATACCCGCTGCACTATACCATGGTCCGTCTCTTTTCTCTCAGCCTGGCCATGCAGATCATTAGAGAGAACACACCGGGCATCGCTATAGTGGACCCCTACTACATGCGTGACGGCTGCTTGGGTTCCCCCGCCGAACGACTTATCGTGGCCTCGTACCTAAAAAGAATCCTCGTGGCGAACAAGACAAAGGAATACATTCTCGTGCCTTACTTTCCCGAGTAAGTCGTTATTCACTCGCCACCGTCGATTGGCTTTATTAGATCATCATCATTCTTTTTCCAACACATTCCATTTGAATTTTTTGCGCATAGATGAACACTGCACGCTCATCTCCTTATCGCCGAAGCATTCCCACGCCACGTATTTCGACTCGGGGAGTCTAGAAAAGAAGAAAAACTACGACAAGATCAAGGAAGTTCTGGATGATGCTCTCACTGGCTTTGCCTCGACGGAAGGCACCGGCTTCGTGCGTAAGAAGGTCAAGTTTGGCAGGCACGTCTTCAACCACGTAACGGAGTTCCCCTGCGTGAAGCAGCCGGAAAACAGTAAGAAGGAAGCCTACTACGCACTCCATCACATGAGGGCGTTCCTACTTGACCAGCAGAATTCTACGCTGCCAGATCATCTCAAACAGTGGGCCGAAGCAAAGGCCAAGATCAATGATTCGGATATTAGACAAGAGATGTATCGCATCCAGCAGCAGTTTGGGGCAATCATCTTTCGTGATGTCATGACTTCGGGGGGGATCTTCTACGGAGGAAATATCCCGAATAACCGTGACATAGAAGATCGCCTAGAGATGCAGGGTGACTATAGGAAGTTCATGACGAGACAGGGCGTTCTCCCGTTCCCTAAGCCGAGCCAGAAGGCTTGATGTTGGCCTAGTTGTAGTTACAAACTATAAATGACCTTTGTGTGTGTGTGTGGACGACAAGTGAACTTATTTTGCTTATTATTATATATCGATCAATGCTTAGTTTTTTTGCTTACTCTTTGGTCCTTTGCTCAATTTGGTCCTTCTTTTTTTCCTTACTCTTTTTTCGAGAATAATGCGGATGATTGAAATGTCGTAGCACACTATATATGTGAATGTGCTACGATGGGATTGTACGCCTTGTGCTATGCACAAGTACTCCAGGTGTTGTGCATCCTATTTGGCGTACAGTTCCGTCGTAGCATATTCCTGTGTCCAACGACCTATGTATATATATGAGGCATGATTTTTGAGTTACTTTGGTCTTTTTCGAGAATAATGCCGATGATTGAAATGTCGTGGCACACTATATGTGAATGTGCTGCGATGGGATTGTTCGCCTTGTGCTATGCACAGGTCCAGGTGTTGTGCATCCTACTTGGCGAACAGTTCCATCGTAGCATATTCCTGTGTCGAACAACCTAGTTATATATGAGGCATGCTTTCTGAGTTTGGTCTTTTTGATTTAGGAGTACTTTCTATAAGTGTATCTTCATATGCGACTTTAATTATATATGTTTTTTTTTCAATAGTCGGTTAATTATTATTGTCAACTTATAGATGACGTGGTACGTCGTGTACAAGGGACGGGTTCCCGGAGTCTACGATGATTGGGAAGACTGCCGGAGACAGGTGCACCGGCAATAGCTATAAAGGGTACAACACTATGGCGGAGGCGGAATCTAGATACACGCGCTATCTAGCGGGAGTTAGGACAAGGAACCGGATGAAGACCTACACCTTCGTCACGGCGGTGATCATGCTTATCTTCTTTGGTTATTTATCCCGCGTTTGTGTCTAGCTAGTTAGTTTAGATGTCTAGGCGAGCTTCCGAGCTCTAACTTGTTCGATCGACACATGTATTAGCATGTCACCAACTACTACTTTGTAACATGATCGAAACAATGTAACTTAGACTATGTATTCATGTATGAGACTTATCTATATGTATTTGTTTCAATCTTGTTTTTCATATTGAGTATTTATATATATAATTGTATATCTTGTATCTGTGTGTGTATATCTGCTGTAATATTGTATATAATCTGTATTGCGTATAATCTGGCTCGGAAATTAAAAAAAACAAAAAATACATCTGTGGCGCACATGGTCTACCTTCTGTGGCGCACTACACCTAAAGCGCACCATGGAAGTTTAGTGGCGCACTAGGTAGTGCGCCACAGAAGATCCCAGGGGTAGCGCACCATGCCAAATTTCGGTGGTGCACTTGGAGGTGCGCTACGCCTATCTGTGCACAACCGTGGCGCACTAGGCAGTGCGCCACGGCTGAGAGATAGCCGTAGCGCAAGGCCCGTGGCGCACTGCTAGTGCGCCACGGATGATGTTTTCAGGTGCGCCACTAACGGCCTGTTTCCTAGTAGTGGCATGGAGAACCAACCCGTGGTTGGATGGTTAGGAGGGCGGTGGTACCCCCAACCCACCAGAGTTTAAACTCAGGTTTGACGTTTTGGTGCTCATAAAGGCGGAGTATTCTTTCAGTGAAAGACGACGTTCCCGTCAATAGCGTGACGCCTGCGGTGAGTTCGCCAATCTCAAGACCCGCGGCTCGGTCTTTGGGAGGTGCTCATAGGAGTAGGGTGTGCGTGCGTGTATTCATAGGGATGAGTATATGTATGCATTGTGAGCGCCTGTGTTGTAGTGTGTTTCTCAAAACAAAAATTCTCATGGCATGCTATGTATGATTTTGGACTTGAGAGCATAAAGACGAACGTGAGTCCTTCCCTCTAGGAAAAAATGTTGAACTGCTCCCAGCATTTTAAATTATCCATTGTTCTTTGTTTTGTTAAAGTCAAACTTCATAAAGTGTGACCAAGTATATAGAAAAACTATCAACATCTACAATATAAATGCATATACTATAAAATTTTAGTTGATGATACTTAATATGGACATTGGGATAAGAGCGGACAAATGGCTGCCGAGCTCTCCAGGGACCTCATATTGTGAAAACAAAATAAAAAATGACATGTGAAATTTGTTTAAAAAAATCCTGGATATAGATATATAATGATGAAATCTACTGGAATGCAAAAGAAATCAATCCAATATTCGCTATATTTTAGCCGGGAAAATTATAAGTTTATGGATCTGGGTACGATGAACACTACACATTCTCAAAACAAATTTAGACATATAAAATTTTAGTTGATGATAATTATAATAATATGGATCTTGGGATAAGAGCG
Organism: Avena atlantica; assembly: GCA_910589765.1. Classification (NCBI taxonomy): domain Eukaryota; kingdom Viridiplantae; phylum Streptophyta; class Magnoliopsida; order Poales; family Poaceae; genus Avena; species Avena atlantica. The sequence goes on along the minus strand of OU342736.1, from coordinate 439,333,642 downwards.
TACAAATGGCTGCCGAGCTCCAGGGAGCTCATATTGTGAAAACAAAATCGAAGACGACATGTGAAAGTTGTTAAAAAAATCCTGGATATGGATAATGATGAAATCTACAAAAATAAAATCAATTCGATATTCGTTGTATTTTAGGCTGGAAAAATGATAAGTTTGTGGATCTGGGTATGATGAACAGTACACATTCTCAAAAGTTGAGAGCTGTCATTTGTGTGCAGCGCATAATACAACGAATTCTGAATTGAGATTTTGCACACTAGTAGAGTTATTTTCACTTATAATTTTTGCAATTAATTCAACATTATTTGCACTTAGAATTTTTGTTCTGTATTTTTTGAAACTTATAAATGTCGATTTCAATTTTTTTTAAAGGCCACCATAGAGCTTGGGGTCCATTTGTGACTTCCATGTGCAGTTTGACTCCCAAGGTGAAGAATAACTAGTTATTTCGCCCACCATTTTTCTTTGCAACTATACATAAATTTTTCTTAAATCATAAGTCGAGAACACCGTAAGAAAAATTTAGACATGATGTACAAATACAACATAAAATATGCATTTTTGTGATTATTACGCTATTATGACTCATATATTACGTTTCTTGTGTCAATTGTTTGTTGTGGGTCAATGTGAACGTAATTATTTGTATTCCAAACATGAATTATGAATGTAACAACATAAAAAAATATCTGGGTGTAAAATAATGTACTATGCACCATGGGTGTTCCATAGCATTTATATATGGATCTTATATTATGGATATTGACATTTCTAATATATTTGATCTAACACTGCAAGATTTTAAACCAAAACATAGATAAATTAAAAGCGGAAAGAGTACAAGTGAAGGAACATATAGCATATGACTGTAATAAAATGGTAATTGGCGTTAGTTTTTCAAAATATTTGGTTGTCTAGATTCAATCCCAGAAATTCTGCAAGGGCAAGATTTACACATCAAGATACTCAAAAGGGAATAACAAGGCAAAAAAGGGATACGACAATGCTATGCTTGGTATCCTTCTTTCCAGCTTTTGTTTAGTTCAAATTATATCAAAATCCATCTCTCTTTACTTCCTTATTTGTAGATAAATGATGATAGAAATGTTAAGATGATCCTATGTCAGAAATTTCACTTCGAATTTTTAAAGTATTCACCAAATTCAAAGATATATTGTTGGCTTATTTGTCAAGTGGTGTGTTTTACCATTTATTGAACCTTGGGTGGAGTAACCTTGATCTTATGCTAATTCCGGCTCCCTTTTGCAAAGCTGACATACTCCATGGTCCGGTCATCCACTAGGCTGAAGATGGTCAGCGATCTAACCCTATCATGGATGACAAAATACGCAAAGCATTTGCACCTCTTACGAGTGAGATCAACAAAAGTCTTATATTACCCTACTTTTAAGGAGTGAATTCCACTTTTCACCCCTTAAGATGGAGCTTGTGACACTTTTCGCCTCATTTAGTAAAACTTCTTCCAAAATATATATTCCATTTAAACAAGCTTGTTTCAGTTTGTTGCCCATTGTTAAGTCTTGTCCTATTCTAGCTGATTGACCACACTGGAGGACGAGGGTTCGACGAGGCATCATGAAATCAGATACTAGACACGTGTCGCATTCCGCATGACTGCATCTAAAGCACTCCTTAGGAAGGTGTCACCATTTTTGCCTTGTGCTCGGCGCGCCACGTAGGAGTGATCCTAGGCCCACATAAATATCGGAACAAAACTTTTATAAAATAATAATCTCAGAGAAACTTGCTTAAATGAGGTATTTTGGAAGAATTTCTATTAAATGGGTTAAAAATATCACAAACTGATTTTTAGTGGATAAAAAGTGGAATTCTCTCTTTTTGAAGCAACGGGATAGTTTTAATATTTTTATTTTAAAAATGTTGCATCTCGACCAATCGTGTGATTGTTTTCATGCCAATGGTAGTAACTAGTTTTTGTTTTGTTTTGAGAACACAATACAAGACCCTCGTAACAACTTACATACACCCACCTTTACGAATGCACGCTACTTCTATGAGCACCTCCGAAAGACCGAGAAGAGACTAGAGAGACAATGGACCAGCAGATTTTAAGGTTAACAGTTTCATCACATTCACCTTCATACTGACGGGCACATCACTTACCACTGGTTGGGCTGGTTCCATCACCGGAGGTCATTTTTCTTGGTCCCAATTTTCAGCACGATCCTTGCTGCTTCTCTCCTTTTTGTTGTCTATTAGACTTTTCCCCCTACGAGTATGGATGTTCTACTGTAGCTGCAACTCGTAAGTTGGAAAACAAAGACAGTTTCTCATAAGGCACTGGTCCATGGTGGTCTGGACACGTCAGTAATCCAGACAATTTCCACTTCTGGTAGCAGCAGATAAAATATGTAAAATCCCATGGAAAAAAGATAGCTTCTTAGTGTGATGTAGCTAGCTTCAGATAAGATACATTATCTCTAGATGAACGGGGCCATAAAACTACAAATCTAGAGTTTAATCCTTTTTCGTTTGGGACAATAGATAATAAAAATAATAGATATGGATTTGCATGCCAAATGCACTTCGGCTACGAACCTAAGCAGCTAGTAAAGCTAGATCTTAGCAACTACAAAAGGAGCGTTTTTAGTGCCCTCTTAAACAAATGAGAAGATAATGGATTCAACATCCAAACCAACGCTCAAACTACTTATCAAGATTGACCGCACGGACGAAATGATATGGGCAAGATACCTGGCTGCAGCCCAAGCCTACAAGTGGGCTCTCTTAAACAACAAAAATTAAGTCGTGTTGGCTATCTGAATTTTAGTTAGTTGCACCGAGTCTATTTAATATACTCACTCTGATCCAAAAAAAATACCCCCTCCGATTCAAAATAAATGTCGAAGATGTAGTATATACTTTCTACTAAAATATTATTAAACCACCGACACTTTTTATGGATCGAAGGAGTACTTGTTTTGCATGTAAATAATAAATACGAGTAATACATATCTGTTGCTAATTAAGAAGTTGTGTCGGCCATAGAGGTGATGTGTATGGATTACGGTTGATGGGCGCACGGCCGTGCTTCTTAATTAGTAGTGATCGAGGCTTGCTAACAAAGGCTACCTGATCTAGCTTAAAACACACCCATATCTATCTTCTTTCTACAATCTTCTCACGAGATTAGCTATCATAAGCGGATGATAAGGCTGATGAAATGTTTTTTCACTAAGTGGATATCAGATAAAATTATCACGGGAGTGTTGCTAATCTATGTGGGACGCAACATGGTTTGGCGCCAAAGCACTTGGCGCCAACCACTGGAGCAATTTTGTGCCGAATTTTCATGATGCCAACCTACACAATAGGTTTCATTCTAGTTGATATCAAACCCAGGTCTGATCTCGAAATAGTTTCACCGGGATCAGAATAAGGCATTAGTTTTAGAATTCAAGGATCAGATTTGACAAAAGTGCAGTATTTTAGAATTCACATTTACAAGGACCGGCGCAAGACGTGCATGGATTCGGCTGCGGGGCCAACTTCTTTGTGCACCACAGGCATGTGGCTGGCGCATGTTTCCTTGAGCGCTTGGTCATGGCAGACATTAGTCAGACCGTCAAAGCTTCTTCTATTGGGCTTTGTCGTCGATCGTCCCCATATTTGTAAGATTCTACTCAAGGAACAGAGGAATTGGCTAGGACTACGAGTCTAGATCTCAAAATATTTGTTATTCCACCCATCCACCCTCACATATGTAGCACTACAGCGATCTGCGAACTGCGGTACAAGAATAGAAGTGTCCAACCATCCTTCCTTCGATCAAAGTATTAGATCACGTACGGACGTGTTCTGCTCCTCCTCCCGCACCCGCGCGGCGGCGTAGCGCCGCGCCGCGCCGCACCGGGCGGCCTCTCCTTCCCGCCAACCCCTTCCTCCCGTGGTCTCTCCTTCCCGCCGCCGCTGTCCGGATCGTCGCTAGGCAAAGACCTGGGGGCGTGGCGGCGGCGGCGTCCATGATCGCGATTTGGCGGGAAGACGTCGGCGTCCGTCCCGACTGGTTTGGCGGTGGTGTTGCGGCGAGCGGCGGCCGGTGATCCTCGGCCCAGATGGCGGCAGGGATCTGGGCCTAGTCGCGATCTGTCCCGTACGTTGGCCTCAACGCCGGTGCCCAGGCGATCCGGGCCTTGTCCGTGACACTAGGGCGCTTGGGGCATCTGCCCCCGGCATGATGGTGGTGGCCTCCTTCTCCGTCGGAATGGTCGGACGGGTGGTCTTGCCGTCTTACGGCGGATCCTGCTAGCTTCCGGCGGGTGGCGTGGGGGCTACTAGCTCGGTTTCAATAAAGGAGGTGGTCCTGGATCCCTCTCAAGCCAAGACGATGATCTGCTGGATGTTGGTCTCCATTGATCTGGTTTCTATGTCGTGTTCCGAAAGGCTCCGTCGGGGAACTCCATTAGTGCTATCATGCCGTGAGTTTGCTGGAAGGATTGAATTCGGTCGTACGCTCCCATGTTTTATCCTAACCGTTTGGTTTCAGAGGGTGTGCTTCAAAGTTTTGTTGGCTGTTATTATCATGGGGCATGTTCTCGTTCCATGGTGCTGACGGAGAAAGTCATGGAGACCGAGATCTGAGGACAGACACCGGTGGTTCGAGTCTGGGTGGTGATGAGGAATTGGCTAGGTGACTTGTGAATTGGAGCAGTGGCATACAAGTGGGGATGACTGCATAGGAGAGGTTCATGGTGCTACCTCTTAGGGTGAAAATCACGGGTCTGGTCTTAATTGGTTGTGCCTGGCAATGGGCTTGTTGAAGATATTTCTTTTCAGAGCGCGGACTTTCTTCAGGGTGAAAACCTAGATCTTTGATCGGGCAATGGCGGTGTTTGTGCACTGTTCTCTTCTTGAAGACGTCGTTTTTGGAGAAGCTGGACTTCTGGTGCTGTCTTGGTGGTGGTAGTACTGTTGTCTCAATAAATGAGTCACCGTAGCGGGACTTTTTTTATAATTCTTCTTTCTTTTCTTTCGTTGTGTGCATCGGTGTGACTGCTAGAACAATACGTTATTGCAGAGACTAGATGTAATTGGTATCATCTGTATCCTCCTTTCAAAAAAAAATCCTTCCTTCCTTCCTAGCCGAAGCCAGACAACAACTTAAGTTTTTTTTTTCTTTGAGGGAAAGACGACAACTTAAGTTTTTTTTTTTAGAATCGACAACAACTTAAGTAGCAGCGGCCAGGTTAGACAGCGTTCAGCATCGAACCAGGCCCGTGGCCTCCTTGTTCTCTTTTTCCAGCCCACTTGAGTTACTTTGGGCTTCATCGAACCAGGCCCGTGGGCTCCTTGTTCTCTTTGGCCCGCCCACTTGAGTTACTTTGGGCTTCACCGTCAGTATCCCCGACCTTCAGCTTCAGTGTCTTCATCGCCAGTATTGTCTTGGCTGTTGATAATATCTGTGCTGTCGACAAGTTCTATGCCCAGCGTCTCGCAGACTGTGGGGCTCAAGTATCTAACTAACGTGAAGTCACAGCCAGCGACAGTTGGGTGGAGCCCTGCCTGACGAGGACCGGAAGAGAATCCTTCAGTTTGCTAGCTAGCGACCTCCGTTTCGGGGGAAAACAAGTTTGCCATGGACATGGACCGGCCGGCGGCCGCCATTCGATCTCACCTACCGCCCTCTTGGCTAACGCGGCCGGTTCTCCCCAAGATCTGTTTTGTCTAGCCGGATCGAAAAAACTGTTCCAGCCCGTGATCTATCCATGCGTTAAATTTGGTCTGTCGATGGGTCGAGCCGGACAGGGCAAGACAACTGGACTGTCCTCCCTCCCGCCAGTCACCATGAGCCAGCCGTCCGCTCATTATTTTTGTCCACGAGACAGTCCACCAAATAAAGAACAAAATGGATTATCCCGCTATAACATCGCTCGGTAGAGACGGACAGGAACCTAAATATTGTCCAGGGTACGACGTAAACGGACAACGCTGATTTTGGATCGTGCCACTAGAGATGCCGACGTCTCGCCGAGATGGCATCCTAGTCAGATCTCTCCTTTAACAGATTGATTAGCAACGTAAGCTTACCAGAGATCATTCCTGTTTTGCATCCGACCAATGCCTTGATACGGCTTCATATTTATTTAAACAAAGTACTAGCCCAAATGATTGCTGTTCTAGCTAGCTAGTTCTCATCATCTAGGAATGCATCTTCTTCCACCGGTAGAAAAAGAGTCTTCGGTTTGGTCCAGTAGTCCCGATTTATTACGGGCCGAGACTAGTATGAGCACTAGTCATGGTTCGTATCGTTTTCGGTAGCTAGGAGCCCGAGGAAACTCTAGTCCCGGATCGTTTGGATCTTTAGTCTCGGGTCGTGATACGGCCCGAGACTAAAGGGGTTCGGTCACGGGCAACAATCCGCGGAAAGAAAACTTAAAATGGCTACAACTTTTGTGTACGATATCGAAAAAATATATACAACTTATCAAAATATGCGAAAAAAACTTGTGAGTTTGATTTCAACATCCTTAGGCCGTTTTGGATTATTTTAGATTTTTCAAATTCGAAAAGGAAAAAAAGTTATTTAAAAAATTAATTATTTTTGTAATTTTATTTATTCCATATTTGGATTCCTCACATTTTCTGATAATTATGGATATATTATTTGTCGAATTTCGATTTAAAGATATTATTTATGCCATATTAAATGAATAAATGGCAAAAAATGAATAAAATATTATTTTATTTAGTTTTTTACTTTTATTGGATTAAAATATTATTATTACTTATTTATTGTTGTTTATTAAAATAGTTGTTTGTAATTTCAAAAATTAAAAATGTATGGCATATTAATATGAGCTAATATGATTAATACGGTACTGTTGACAACAAGGTATAAATGGGCTTCGCGCAAGGACATGTTGATAAAACAGAGAAGTTAAGTGTTGACGGTGGAGTAGTGCTAGGATGGATGACCGATCGGGAAGTTTGACCACAAATATAATTTGAACTAAGATTAAATATACTTAGAGCTAACAATGTTCCAAGTAAGAGGATTACGAGTCAAACAATTCAAAAGTTTAAGAAAAAATTTAAAAAAATTGAAAAAATCTTTAGTCTAGGACCGTATTACGACCCGGGACTAAAGGTCTTTCATCCCCCGCTGCAAAAGTGGCCATGCGGTGGCCTTTAGTCCCGGATTGTAACAAACCGAAACTAGAGATAGAAGGCCTTTAGACCCGATTTCACAGTCTCATATGCAAAACAAGGACTAAAGTCTCTTACAAACAGGGACTATATACCCCTTTTTCACTAGTGTTCATCTCACATTCACTTGATCCGGATTTTTTCCAAAAATCTCGTCTTAAAAACGTGAGCGCCCGAGAAAAGGGAATTGCCGTGCAACTGGCCTACATGGTTACTCCAGCAACTGATCCACTTACAAAGTTGCGGTACGTAGTCCAATGATAATGACTTGGCTACCTTAGCTTGTTGCATCAGATACGTGGTACTACATCCTGACAGTCTAGTCTCTCTAGCTCAACTCCTAATATCCTTTCCACCAGGACAGAGATATACCCTAAAAATTAAAGAGAGAACCATATCGTTAAAGCATAACAACATCCACATCTCCGCATCATGTGCACGAGCGAATATACAACATTGTCATGAAGTGCTATGTTGTTCTCTTGACTATGTACACAAAGTCAGACGTAACTCGTTCCCTCTAAAAACAGAACGTGATAAGAAAGGTAGCTTAGGAGTTAGGGTTGCGTTAAAATGGCACTGTTTCAAAATATAAGATGTTTTACTTCTAGAAAATCCACGGAGGGAGTAATGACTAATGAGTTCCCTATGCTTGGTTAGACACATCACCACTAGATAAACGGGGCCATAAAACTACAAATCCTAGAGTTAAACCCTTTTTCGTTTGGGACCATAGATGTGGATTTGCATGCCAAATCCACTTCGGCTACGAACCTGAGTAGCTAGGAAGCTAGATCTTGGCAACTGCAAAAGGGTCATTGTTAGTGCCCGAAAAGATAATAGATTGAACATGCAAACCACGGCTCAAACTACTTATCAAGATTGACCGTTTTGGGCAAGATACTTGTTTGCAGACTAAGCCTATAAGTTACTTCGGTCCATATTAATAGTCTCAACTTTGTCTGCACACGAATGCATCTAGTCTAAATGATTATCTAGATACATACTACAAATTTAAATAAAATTAAGAACATTAATATAAAAGGAGGAAGTATATTTTTAGGTAAATAATACATATATGATGCCAATTAAGAAGTTTTGTCCACCATGGAGCTGATGTGTATGTATGATTACGTTTGATGGGCCCACGACATTACTTCTTAACTAGCGGTGATCGAGGCTTTGCTAACAAAGGCTACCTGATCTAGCTTAAGACACACCCATTTCTATCTTCTTTCTACAATCTTCTCGCGAGCTTAGCTATATGTTTTTGACGAAATTTCATCGACCTATTAATAATTATCAACAAACAAAGAGACCTAAAAATAATAGAAATTACGAGATCAGGTAAACATACCATGGGAGTATTGTTTTTTTGTCGACAAAGAAAATATAATATTACGAAGATACCAATTACACACGACTTTGCACCACTAAGATGTCCAAAGACAACAAAAATACACACAACCAAAAAAGATAAAAATCAGCGAAACCACCGCGGGAAGACCCAACTGCTCCGCGCCGATTTTTTTTTGCAATCTTACTTATGTCATCACTGGCGTCCCCGCCATCTACGCTCGCATGTGACCACCGGTCGCGCTATCCAACCCCGACCACACCTCCCCCAACACCCGACGCCCTCCTGCTGTCCCAATTTCCTCTCCTCCGGGCCAAGATCAAAATACAATGGCTGCGTGCACCGGCACGGTAGCGGCTCGATTAAGCCAAGTCGTGGTCCTATCTGGCGGCCTTGCGGCTCCCCCGCCACCCGAGCTTCGAGCTCCACCTCCTGCCCCTAGCTGCGTGCGGCCTCGTGAAGAGGAGGGCCTGGCACGGGCGGCGCTCCTCCGGAGCAGGGCGCGGGTGGACATGGAGGAGAGCGGTGACGACATCCAGGGCCTCTCCGGTTTCGGGCAATGGTGGTCGGGACTTCTCCGGTAAGGGTCGGATGGGGATTCACTGGTGAGGGGTAGCCGGGGCTTCTTCGGTGAGGGCACTAGTGGTGGGAAAGGATACAACGGGTAGGTGGGGATGATCAGGGAAGAAGAAAGGCAAAAGAGAGGAGAAAAATAGATCCATTGATACGTGGGTCCTACATGCAGATTTTTCTCTATGCAGTTTTGAATAGGGTGATATGGGTAAGCTGAAAATGCAAACCAAAATCTTTTTAACTATATCTTCTCTCTCCTTTTATCAATTTTTTTTCTTACCCATATATAGGTAAGCTGCTGGAGTTGCTCTTATTCCAGATTCCTGTTTTGCATCCGATCAATGCCTTGATACGGCTTCATATTTATTTGAACAAAGTACTCCAACAAACCAGCAATCCCAAGGATACTCTAGCCCGAATGATTGTTGTTCTAGCTAGCTAGTTCATGATCTAGCAACTCATCTTCTTCGTCTTCACATTCATTTGATCTGGAAGTTTTCCAAGAATCTCATCTTAAAAGCGTGAGCGCCCGAGAAATGGGAGTGGGATAAAAAGAAGCCATGCAAGTTGCGTACATGATTGCTCCAGCAACTGATCCACTTGCAAAGTTGCGGTACGTTGTCCAATGATGATGGCTTGGCTACCTTAGCTTGTTGCATCAGATACGTGCTACTATACATCCTGACAGTCTAGTCTCTAGCTCAACTCCTAATATCCTTTCCACCGCGACGGAGATATACCCTGAAAATTAAAGAGAGAAACGTATCGTTAAAGTATAGCATCCACATTTCGCCATCATGTGCGCTAGCGAATTTAGAGCATTGTCATACCGTGCGATGTTGTTCATTCTCAACTATGTATACACAAAGCCAGAGGTAACTCTTTCCCTCTAAAAACAGAACATGATAAGGAAGATAGCTTAGGGGTTAGGGCTGCATTAAAATTGTATTGACCGATGAGTTTTGTATGGTTGGCTAGATTAGATACTGGAAATTCTGCCAACAGGGAACATTTTAAGGGCATAAGAGCATCTTCATTCGTTGGGCGAATCCAGGCGAAATCCGGACCTTTTTTTGACCGGACGTTACTTGATTTCGGCCTGGGTACGCCCAGTTTTCCACTCGCGTGCCCAGGCCGAGTATCCAGGCGAACAGAAAACGGCGACATATTTGAATTTTATCGTTCCCGCCGGCGAGTGCTCGGCCACTAGATGTTCGACATAATTAACGCCCACACATTCGGCGACAGGTTATTACAGAACAGGGAATGACTCGGCCATCTCTCAGTCGTCGATGGGGATGGGCTCCTGCGGCGTGGTCGACGTGGCGTGGTCGTCCGTCTCGCCGGCGGACATCGACGGGTTGGAAGAAGTGGAAGCAGAGCTTGGTGTGGGGGCGTTTGGTGCAGAGGAAGGGAAATGCGTGATCTCGACCTGGAGGATGGCCTAGCATTGCGCCATGTACCAGGCTTTGACCGGCGAGCTCATCTTCGACATGTCCTCGCCGCCCATCATGAACTTGAGGTCCGTGTTGCGTTTCTTGGTGGCGTAGTTGGCCTTCTTCTCGGCGAGGTTGGCCTTGATGAGGGCCACCTTTTTCCCTTGTGTCTCCATCAGCTGCTTCCAACACTCGTCGTTCTTCTCGGCCCTCTTGGACCATGGGTCCATACAGTAGCTAGATGGTTGTTTCTCCTCCTTTGTGCTACCATGTTTAGATCTTGTGAGATTCGTTCATGATCAAGATCATCTATTTGAAATCATGCATGTTGTATTTGCGGGGATCCGATGGATATTGATATTACTATGTCAGATTGATTAGTGATTCTATCTTATTGATTCTATCATGTCTGTGTTGTTTGAGATCTTGCATGCTCTCCGTTTCTAGTAGCTATCTTGGCCAAGTAGATTCTAGTGACTCCAAAGAGGGAGTATTTATGCTCGATAGTGGGTTCATGCCTCTATTGAATCTGGAAAAGTGACAAAAATATCTAAGGTTGTAGATGTGCTTTGCTACTAGGGAGAAAACAACAATCTCTTGTTCATGGAACAATTGTATTGTTTACTTTACACACATTGCTTAAAGCAGTTATCCTTGCTTGCAACTTAATACTAGAGAGGGTTCAGATGATAACCTGAAGGTGCATTATGATACGTCCAAAACGTATCTATTTTACCAAACACTTTTGCTATTGTTTCTCCTCTAAACTTGTGTAATTTGGATATAACTACCGCTGACGTTGTTTTCAACAGAATTACCTTGGTGTCTAGTTTTTGTGCAGAAAATCAACTATCAGGAGAAATCCGGGAAAATATGCCAAAAATCCTATTTCACCAGAAGTCACACGGAGCCAGAGTACGAGATGGAGAAGAGGCCTGGGGGGCCCACACCCATGCCAGGCGCGGGTGGGCCCAGCTCACGCCTAGGGGGATGCGGCCACCCCAGGCACCCCCTCGGTCTCCCTCTGCGCCTATAAGTTGCCTCTTGAAATAAAAACAGGGGGTTCGACGTTTTTCCAGAAAGAGTTCCGCTGCGCCGCCACCACCAGAAACCAAGATTCGGATCCAGAAACTCCGTTCTGGCACCCTGCCAGGACGGGAAATTTGGAGAGGATCATCGCCATCGTCTTCACCAATGCCTCTCCATCAACCATCCATGTTTCCCTCATCCATGAGTGAGTAATCCCCTGCAGTAGGCTATGGGGATGGTAGGGATTGGATGAGTTCTATCATGTAATCGAATAAGATTGTTAGGGTATAGTGCCTAGTATCTCTATTAGTGCTATTTGACTTTGTTGCAACTTGTTGTGCTTAATGCTTGTCACTAGGGCCTGAGTGCCATGATCTTAGATCTGAACTTATTATTGAATCATTATGATAGTATTGTTTGTGATCTTATCTGCAAGTTGTGTACACATATCATTGTCCGGATCCAAAGGCCCCGAAGTGACAGAAATTGGGACAACCAGAGGGGATGGCTGTGATGTGAGGTTCACATGTGTTCACGTAGTGTTAATGCTTTTCTCCGGTGCTATATTAAAAGGAGCACCTTAATTGCTAGTAGTTCCCTAGAGGCCTCACTACAACGAGCTGGCTGGACAAAAGATGTTGTGCAAGTTCTTATTGCGAGCACGTATGACTATATATGAAGAACATGCCTAGGATTGTTTAGTACTTGGATGCTTATTATTATTTATCTGCAATGCCCTAGATCTTGAAGATACATGTTTAGACTCGTTCATGCAACGTCCGTCCGTCCATCCATATGCCTACCGCACTCGAATCCCATTGTTTACTGTTACTATTACTATTTGTCGTGGTGTGGAACACAGCAGTGCCATCGGGGATGGCGAAGAAGGGACACACGGATGCATTCGGTGGCTCACGCAACGGGTTGGGCACGGTGCACTGCAAACACAGGGACGTACCCAGGTTCGGGGCCCTCTTGGCAGGGTAACACCCCTACTCCTGCAAGATGAACTAGGTATGAGAGCTGACACTACTAGGAAAATGGTCGTTTGTGGCGCACCTGAAAGGCCCATCCGTGGCGCACCTGTAGTGCGCCACGGGCCTTGCGCTACGGCTATCTCTCAGCCGTGGCGCACTGCCTAGTGCGCCACGGTTGTGTAGAGATAGGCGTAGCGCACCACCTAGTGCGCCACAGAAGTTTGGCATGGTGCGCTACCCCTTGGATCTTCTGTGGCGCACTACCCAGTGCGCCACTAAACGTCCATGGTGCGCTTTAGGTGTAGTGCACCACAGAAGGTAGAACATGTGCGCCACAGATGTATTTTTTGTTTTTTTTAATTTCCAAGCCAGATTATATGCAATACAGATTATATACAATATTACAGCAGATATACACACACAGATACAAGATATACAATTATATATATAAATACTCGATATGAAAAACAAGATTGAAACAAATACATATAGATAAGTCTCATACATGAATACATAGTCCAAGTTACATTGTTTTGATCATGTTACAAAGTAGTAGTTGGTGACATGCGAATACATGTGTCGATCGAACAAGTTAGAGCTCGGAAGCTCGCCTAGACATCTAAACTAGCTAGCTAGACACAAACGCGGGATAAATAACCAAAGAAGATAAGCATGATCACCGCCGCGACGAAGGTGTAGGTCTTCATCCGGTTCCTTGTCCTAACTCCCGCTAGATAGCGCGTGTATCTATCTTCCGCCTCCGCCATAGTGTTGTACCCTTTGTAGCTATTGCCGCTGAAACGGTGCACCTGTCTCCGGCAGTCTTCCCAATCATCGTAGACTCCGGGAACCCGTCCCTTGTACACGACGTACCACGTCATCTACAAGTTGACAATAATAACTAACCGCTGATTGAAAAAACATGTATAATTAAAGTCGCATATGAAGATACACTTATAGAAAGTACTCTTAAATCAAAAAGAGCAAACTCGAAAAGCATGCCTCATATATAACTAGCTAGGTCATTGGACACAGGAATTGCTTATGACGGGACTGTTAGCCAAGTAGGATGCACAATTCCTGGACTTGTGCATATCACAAGGCTAACAATCCCGTCATAGCACATTCACATATATATTGTGCCACGACATTTCAATCATCGGCATATTCTCGAAAATGACAAAAATAACTCGAAAAGCATGCCTCATATATAACTAGCTAGGTCGTTGGACACATGAATTGCTTATGACGGGACTGCTAGCCAAGTAGGATGCACAATTCCTGGACTTGTGCATATCACAAGGCTAACAATCCCGTCATAGCACATTCACATATATATTGTGCCACGACATTTCAATCATCGGCATATTCTCGAAAAAGACAAAAATAACTCGAAAAGCATGCCTCATATATAACTAGCTAGGTCGTTGGACACAGGAATTGCTTATGACGGGACTGTTAGCCAAGTAGGATGCACAATTCCTGGACTTGTGCATATCACAAGGCTAACAATCCCGTCATAGCACATTCACATATATATTGTGCCACGACATTTCAATCATCGGCATATTCTCGAAAAAGACAAAAATAACTCGAAAAGCATGCCTCATATATAACTAGCTAGGTCGTTGGACACAGGAATTGCTTATGACGGGACTGCTAGCCAAGTAGGATGCACAATTCCTGGACTTGTGCATATCACAAGGCTAACAATCCCGTCATAGCACATTCACATATATATTGTGCCACGACATTTCAATCATCGGCATATTCTCGAAAAAGACAAAAATAACTCGAAAAGCATGCCTCATATATAACTAGCTAGGTCGTTGGACACAGGAATTGCTTATGACGGGACTGTCAGCCAAGTAGGATGCACAATTCCTGGACTTGTGCATACCACAAGGCTGACAATCCCGTCATAGCACATTCACATATATATTGTGCCACGACATTTCAATCATCGGCATATTCTCGAAAAAGACAAAAATAACTCGAAAAGCATGCCTCATATATAACTAGCTAGGTCGTTGGACACATGAATTGCTTATGACGGGACTGTCAGCCAAGTAGGATGCACAATTCCTGGACTTGTGCATATCACAAGGCTGACAATCCCGTCATAGCACATTCAGATATATATTGTGCCACGACATTTCAATCATCGGCATATTCTCGAAAAAGACAAAAATAACTCGAAAAGCATGCCTCATATATAACTAGCTAGGTCGTTGGACACAGGAATTGCTTATGACGGGACTGTCAGCCAAGTAGGATGCACAATTCCTGGACTTGTGCATATCACAAGGCTGACAATCCCGTCATAGCACATTCACATATATATTGTGCCACGACATTTCAATCATCGGCATATTCTCGAAAAAGACAAAAATAACTCACACTTGTCGTCCGAGAACCAAAGAGTAAGCAAAAAAACCAAAGAGTAAGCAAAAAAACCAAGCATTGATTGATATATAATAATAATAAGCAAAATAAGTAAGCGGTGATTCATAAACCTAATAAGATAAGTACACTTGTCGTCCACACACACAAAGGTCATCTATAGTTTGCAACTACAACTAGGCCAACATCAAGCCTTCTGGCTCGGCTTAGGGAACGGGAGGACGCCCTGCCTCGTCATGAACTTCCTATAGTCACCCTGCATCTCTAGGCGATCTTCTATGTCACGGTTATTCGGGATATTTCCTCCGTAGAAGATCCCCCCCGAAGTCATGACATCACGAAAGATGATTGCCCCAAACTGCTGCTGGATGCGATACATCTCTTGTCTAATATCCGAATCATTGATCTTGGCCTTTGCTTCGGCCCACTGTTTGAGATGATCTGGCAGCGTAGAATTCTGCTGGTCAAGTAGGAACGCCCTCATGTGATGGAGTGCGTAGTAGGCTTCCTTCTTACTGTTTTCCGGCTGCTTCACGCAGGGGAACTCTGTTACGTGGTTGAAGACGTGCCTGCCGAACTTGACCTTCTTACGCACGAAGCTGGTGCCTTCCGTCGAGGCAAAGTGAGAGCATCATCCAGAACTTCCTTGATATTGTCGTAGTTTTTCTTCTTTTCTAGACTCCCCGAGTCGAAATACGTGGCGTGGGAATGCTTCGGCGATAAGGAGATGAGCGTGCAGTGTTCATCTCTGCGCAAAAAATTCAAATGGAATGTGTTGAAAAAAGAATGATGATGATCTAATAAAGCCAATCGACGGTGGCGACTGAATAACGACTTACTCGGGAAAGTAAGGCACGAGAATGTATTCCTTTGTCTTGTTCGCCACGAGGATTCTTTTTAGGTACGATGCCACGATACGTCGTTCGGCGGGGGAACCCAAGCAGCCGTCACGCATGTAGTAGGGGTCCACTATAGCGATGCCCGGTGTGTTCTCTCTAATGATCTGCGTGGCCAGGATGAGAGAAAAGAGACGGACCATGGTATAGTGCAGCGGGTATAGGTGGAACATATTGAAGATGTCCTCGAACCGCAGGAAGAACAGATCCGCGGGGGCAGTGTCGACGAAGCCCAAGCCTGGTGGCACCTTAGCCACGAATACCGGGTGCGAGGGATCTTTCTCCGATAGAAGGCGTCTCTCTATCGTCAGCACGCCGTCATGCACACTCTGCAGTTCCGAACTGGCGAGCTTCCGCAAATTCTTAGGTAGCATGGGCTCACCCGCCACATGAATCCTCCACATAATACCCTCGGGTCTTGGTGGCCCGTCCCGAAACCTGATCGGATTCGCAGTTGTTGACGCCACCGGCTGGCTCGAGCTGCTAGATTTTCTTTTCCTGCCCTTTTTTCCTTTTGGAGAGCGGGCAGGCACCGCAATCTGAGCACCGGCCGCCCTATGTAGTGTGTCAGGGCTTAGAATAAAGGGCCGGTTGGTTGTATCAGCTGGCTCTGTAAAGGCGCAAGCTGGAGGCGTCTCCTGAGAACCAAACAGACGCTTGGTGATAGTGGCTTTCTCTGTGGGGCCACCAGCTAGGTCTTCTTCGTTGCCAAACTGAGTGCTGAAGAAGTGATCATTCCAGTCTTCGAAGTCCTCGGCCGGATCCTGCGCCATGTGCATATCATCAACATGATCATCCGACCCACCGCGTGGAGGTGACGGCGAGGGCGGTAAGGGGGCCTTGCCACCGCTTGTCGCTGGCACGACAGGCGGTGCTGTTGTCTGTGGCGTGATGTCCCCCGTCGTCCCCAAAAGGATCATGCTCTTTTGCCATAGCATGAACAAGCCGAAGCAACTTCTGAGGACAGACGACTCTTCTTCATCCGCTCCTGGGGGTTGAATGGGAGGTTCCAGGTCGTCGCAGCCCCTTAGCACCCGACTAATTTTAACCCTGTGCACGCTATCTGGCATCGGCTTTGAGTGGAACGTGCGCTGCAAGGGTTGAACGATGGTACCCTTGGCAACATCCCTCAGCTCGTTGTTCACGTAGCATAAGAGAGTGCAAGGAACATCCGTCTGCGGAAAACATGTACGGCGTCGTCAGAGCGAGATGCTACAAGAGTAATATATAGATGGCATGAAAGGCGGTAATTAAAGCAATTTGTTTACCGTGATGGCGTCGAGATCGGCTAATGTCGACGCACCGCATACGGCGACGGGCGTGCAAGAGACGGAAGGGCTGCTTGATGGCGCGGTGCTGGCCGCCGGTGTATTCTCCCTACCGACGGGTGCTTGGAGCTCCAGTGCCGCCGCGACGATGGCAGGGGGGGCACCAACATGTACTCCGGCGCCGCGGTGATGGCAGGGGGAGTCACCAACACTTGCGGCGCCGCGGTGCTAGCGGGCGGAGTCACGAACACGTAGTTCACCTGATTCGTCGGCGCCGCGTTGTTCGAGTGGCTGCTGACCATGCTTGGAATCGGGCACGGCCCTACTCGACCACCCGCACTCCAGTTCGCTATTGACTCCACCAAGGTAGGCAGGAAGGACGTAAGGGTGATTGCCAAGTTGTCTTGGACGATCTGCGGGATCCGCGCCACTTGTGCCTTAAGTTCTTGAACCTCTCTGTTTTCCTCCTCGCTCCTTCCCGACGGCGCCACATGCGTCCTCGGCGGTGGACCAAAATGATCCACCCAATTCTTACCCCCGAGGCCGGCCAGACGGCCAGCCGACGACGGCTTCTTCGTAACCGGCTCTATTTTCTTGGCCCGGTTCATCGCCCTGTTAAAAGGGTTATCCCACCGGGTGGCCGCCGTCGACCCCTGGGATGAGGAACCCTGGGATCCATGACTAGCAACAATTTCCTCCTCCTGCAGAAGAAGTAACAGTGAATCATTTAGATCATCGATTAGATTGCAATCGTGTTGATCACCGGCAATTAGATTATACTTACCACAATTTCCTCGAATTCCTTCACCGCAGGATCCGCGGTGAGTTGTTTGGTTTTTGGGTCCACATGGTAACGGGCCCTGATGAAGTTTCGAACCTGCCCGGGTTCGAATTTAGCAAAGGGGTTTTCTATCCCCTTGGATCTATACTCTTCGTCCTCCTTATTCCATTTGGCCTCCGCGGTTCTGTATCCACCAGATCCGAGATGGTGATGACCTATATTCATCGCCTGCAGCACCTTTCCCCGATTACTATTGGCCAGGGCTCTTTCGGATTCACACCTCTCCTTGAACTCCCGGAACTGATCTTCGGTGATCTGCGGGTCAATCTTCTGGATCTCCTCGAGACTTTTGCCTTCTTTATAGATCTTCTTCTTTATCCGGGTTCTCCAGCTGGCCAGGGCGGTGCTCATCTTTGTGAGGGCGGATTTGTTTACTTCGTTCCCATGATAATTTGTGTTCTGATACTTAGCGGGGAACTTGTATCTGGCATGCAGCTTCTCGAAGAGGAGTGTGCGCAAGTGGCCATTATCTTTATGCCGGAGATTCTCGGTGTTGATCGAGATGGTTGTCCGGGTGATCGCCGCCACTTGCCCACCGTACCCTTTGACGACAAGGGCGGGCTCCAAAGGAACCCCTGATGGGCTCACTTCGGTAATTTCCTCCCTGACCGTGCCGACCGTGTTCGGGCGCCGGTCCTTCGGCTTCTTCTTCTTAGGAGGGTTGCTACCACTCCCTGTGCCCTCGCCGCCATCAGTGGTTTCATCGTACGCCGTTCCTTCGGCTTCTTCCTCCGCGTCTTCCATCTCATCATCCTCGCTCTCCGAAGGATGGTATTCTTCATCGTCTTCTAGACGCTGGGCCGCCTCCCAGAATGTCAATTGTTTATTCGGAGGTCTGAGTTCTCCTTCAGCGCTGATGCGCTTAGAACATCCAGCCTCGTCGTTGTCACACATCTTTGCACTAATAAAAAACAAATAATTGGTTAAATGCACGGAAAAATCCGGCATGACCTTTGCTAATTTTCTTAAACTAGGAGTGCCCGATTTCTGCCGAAACGGAAGTTAATCAACATTCCGGCAAAAATCAGGACTCATTTCATACAAGAACCTGCATACACACATAATAAAGTGCTTCATATACAAGCACAAGCACAATTTCAAGTGCTACAATTATATCACCACAGATTATATCAACTGTCATTGACAACAAGTATGACAGCAAGTATATGACAGCAAGTATGACAATAAATATGACAACAAGTATATGATAGCATCCAGTCCATTCTAATTTTATTAATAAGAAAATACTGCAGGCCATTCTATTAAGTAAAAATGTACAAAAGCTATCTTAGTCAAATAAAAGCTGAAACAATGGATGCACATAGGAGAAGTTTATATTACTGAGCACTAGTTGGTTTAACTATCAATTTATTTCTGCAATCAGAGCACAGCTAGATATGAACATTACTAGAATCCTAGATAAAATTAGGTCCACAAGTGAGAAAGGACAACAACAACAACAACAACAACATGGAGAACCAAATTAACAGAGAACTTTCAGATGCTAAAGTGAGCTACTGTCCAAGCTTGGCAAGAAAATTGTATAAGTCAATCAGAACAAGCCTGAAACAATTCAATGTTTCTAAGCAGTTCAGATGCTAATCAAGATTGACATCTAGCTACACGATAACTAAACAAACAAATCACAATTAACTAAACATCATTATATTCCAGATTGGCAACATTGATTAACTACAAAACCCTATTGACTTGATCAACATGGTATCTCCTGGAGCACAACACTGAAACATTAAGTAAATCTCAACAGAAAAAAACTTACTGATTAGCATCCCAAAATTTTACAAAACACCAAACATGTTTGTCTAAATAGGCCGCAGATGCTACACAGATGCCATTATAAGCTAGACTAGAAGATGTAGACAAATCTGAAAATTTTAATCTGCGTGTAGGCAAATCAGAACAAGCCTGAAACAATTTCAATGTTTCTAAGCAGTTCAGATGCTAATCAAGATTGACATCTAGCTACACGATAACTAAACAAACAAATCACAATTAACTAAACATCATTATATTCCAGATTGGCAACATTGATTAACTACAAAACCCTATTGACTTGATCAACATGGTATCTCCTGGAGCACAACACTGAAACATTAAGTAAATCTCAACAGAAAAAAACTTACTGATTAGCATCCCAAAATTTTACAAAACACCAAACATGTTTGTCTAAATAGGCCGCAGATGCTAGACAGATGCCATTATAAGCTAGACTAGAAGATGTAGACAAATCTGAAAATTTTAATCTGCGTGTAGGCTTGGAATCCGACAAACAAAGCGAATCTAGAACAACCTGTGAACCTAGGACCGGCGTCAATCGCGTCAATCCCGGCGATTGACTGCTGTGCTTAGCCTACCAGTAGCCTACCCAGATTGTCCTAGCAATCTAGCAATCTGGCTTGGTTCAGAGGCAGACCCCCATCGGGGAGATAGAGGGGGAGAGAGGGAGAGAGGGAGAGAGGGAGAGACAGGGGAGGGAGAGAGGGAGAGACAGGGGAGGGGCTACCTCTGACGAAATTGCTAACTATCTGTCGAAACTGGCAGTGAGTGTGAGTCCTATCTGACGAAACTGAATTTTTTCTTTAAGAAGTGCGACAGAGGCAGTTGTTAACTGACAGGCGGCATGATGATGGACATCGTGGCCACTGTGAGCGCAAAGGAGAGACGCGCAACCCCGTCTGCCATCTCTGGGTCGGTGGTGGAGGCTGGCGCAGTGACCGTAGCGGCCACACTGGTCGTGGCCAGCGAGGCCGAAGATGCTCTATCGTCCAGGCTAGGCTCTACGGCGCCGCTCGCGCCGTCACGGGCTGTCTGCAATCAAGCAGGGCTCTCTGCTAGCTAGTACCAGAGGGAGAGAGGGAGAGAGGGGAGAGGAGATGCTCACCTCTGACGGGCGGACGACGGGCGGACGACGACGGGCGGACGACGGCGGCCTCCACCTCCTGAGACGCGCGCGGCGGCTGCTCCTCCTCGGACACGGGCCTCCTCCTGAGACGCGGGCGGACCTCCTCCTCGGACAAGTACGGGCGGACCTCCTCCTCCTCGGGCGCGGGCAGGCCTCCTCCTCCTCAGACGCAGCGGCGGCGGTCCTTCGGCTTCGGGCTGAGAGATGGAGAGATGGGGATGAGAGAGGGGGTCGGGCGCCACACGTGTGGATAAAGGCACTTAGGCGTAGCGCACTGAGCCATAGTGCGCTACGGATATCTGTAGCGCACTACGGGCTAGTGCGCTACGCCTATCGGCTTGTAACTACTGGATAAGAGAACTACAGACCCACTAGCTAACAACTATACTAGCCTATCCCACTGGTTCTGCCCACTACTCTATTCTAAACCTGAGAGCACCCAGGTTCGAATCCTGGTGCCCCAATTTTTTGTTTTGATTTTAAAAACACTTTTAAATATTCCAAAAAATGCCAAAAAGTGGTGATATATGCCATAGAAGTTTTATTTTGATTTTAAAATACTTTTAAATATTCTAAAAATGCCCAAAAGTAATAATATTCCAAAAATGCCCAAAAATATGATTTAAAGTATAACTAAATTTCATAATACTTTGTTCATGAATATTACAATCTTTTTTGACCACGCGTTTACAATATTTTTTGAGCTAGCGTTTTACAATTTTTTTTCCCTTCTTTGTCGCGGTTGAATAATTTAGCCCCGGCACTTTAATGTTTCTTCTTTCGAATGGGCTACCTTTTTTGGGTAGGGTTGTCCTTTTTCTTCTTGTGATGTATGTTGCTGCATCGTAGTCGTCGTCATCTTCAATCTTTGGATCGCCGTACTGGTCGAAGTCTTGCTCGTTGGCGACTCCATCCATTCCGATGATGTTTCTTTTTCCTCTCCTCATGACAAGACGGCTAGGCTTTGTCGGGTCGGTAATGAAAAAACATTGGTCCACTTTGGTAGCCAGTACCCACGGTTCATTTTTCGCGGCCACGTTTGCACCGGCGGCCTTGGATCTGGCTGCTTCGGGTATAACCATGGTTGTGAAATACCGGTCTTCTCTTTCGACGCTCTTTTCCCATCTGACACGGAACATCGGCACCTTTTCTCCACAGTAGTCGAGCTCCCAGATCTCCTCGATTCTTCCTTAGAATCTTTTCTTCACGTTGTCATCGGTGTAGAATTCCGACGTTACGCCTGAGTTCTGATAATCACACTTGTTGTCCTTTTCCTCCGTGTAGAATGTGTAGCCATTGATATCATACGCCTGATAGGTCACCAGGTTTTGCATCGGTCCCTGCGACAAGGTGAATATGATCTTTTCCGTGTCAGAAGAATGCGAGCGCGGGGGATTATCAAGGAGCGTCTGCCTAAACCAACGCGTGAAATCTGAGTTGTGCTCTTTGATTATTTCTCCCTGCGTCCTCTGTATGCCCCGGTCACTGTACTTCTTCTCGATTAACCTTTTGTGCTTCTGTACCCAAGGATCGACCAGTTCTAAATGCTGTAGCGCGACGAGGTTTGCTCGATCAAAGTCTGCGCGTCGAAAATCGAAGTCTGCATGCAGTATGCGACGACCCTCTCGGTGACCAGATCCGTCGAGCTTGCCAAGGTGTCTGTTGACGGGAAGACCGACAGGGTTCTCGATGTCTAGATAATTCGTGCAGAAAGAGATGCACTCTTCGGCCAGAAAGCCCTTGGCTATGCTTCCATCTGGACGGAACCTGTTGCGAACGTATCCTTTGATGTGTCCGTTCATCCTTTCGAACGCCATCATGCTGCGGAGAAACATCGGCCCGAGTTGTACGATGTCCTCCACGACATGGACCAGCAGATGCACCATAATGTCGAAGAATGCGGGTGGGAAGTAGACCTCAAGCTCACATAGTATCACCACGATCTCCTCCTGTAGCCTTCCGAGCTGATTCAAGCCAATCGACTTCCTAGAGATGACGTCGAAAAACTTGCATAGGCCAAATAACGTTTCACGGACGTGCTCGTCCATTATCCCTCTTAGTGCGACCGGAAGCACCTGCGTCATTAGCACGGCACAGTCGTGAGACTTCATGCCACTGAACCTCTGCTTCGCCTCGTCTAGGTATCTGCTTATCTTGCCCGCGTAGCCGTAAGGAAATTTGACTCCTAGAAGGCACTTGAAAAACTGTTTGATCTCATCCTGGCTTAGAGTGAAGCAAAAAGGAGGGCAGTAATATTCGTTCTTCTTGAACTTTTTACCCTTCCGACGACCTTGTGTCGTCTCCGACTCATGATCATCGTCATCTTCCTGATCATCAGGAGTAGTGCGTCCTCCGTGAAGCTCCTTCCGGATACCCAAGCATATCAGGTCGTGCCTTGCTTTCGGACCATCTTTCGTCCTATCTGGCATGTTGATTATGGTGGCGACCAGACTCTCGCACACATTTTTCGTGATATGCATGATGTCGAGGCTATGAGGCGTGCGGAGAAACTTCCAGTATGGCAACTCCCAGAAAACAGACCTTGTTTTCCATACCTTCATCATCGGCTTGTCTTGTTGCTGCCTCTTTCGCTTCTTTCCAGGCTTAGGACAATCTTTCCAGTTTTTCAGCAACTCTTCCACTTCTTCGCTGCTCCTACGCTCTGGGATTCCTCGGGTCTCTAATTTGCCATCGAACAGGTCTCCACATTTTCTCCATGGATCATTCTTGCCGAGCCACCTCCGGTGCGCCATGAACACGGTTTTCGATGACCCTGGATCTTTCTCTAGTTGGAGATAGCTTGTGTTATCCATGCACCTAACGCATGCGTAGAATCCTTGGATAACCTGCCCCGAGATATACCCGCAACCTGGATAGTCTTGCACCGTAGTGACCAACGCGGCTCTCATAGTGAAATAATCTTGTGCGACGGCGTCGTAAGTATTGGCTCCAGATTCCCATAACGTGGCTAGCTCCTCTTTCAACAGCCCGAGATACAGATTGATGTCGGTACCAGGTTGTTTCGGCCCTTGAATTAGCATACTCATTTGTATGTACTTCTTCTTCATGCACAACCATGGAGGGAGGTTGTACATCCATACAAACACAGGCCAAGTGCTGTGCGTGCTGCTCTGGCTACCGAACGGATTGAGTCCATCGGTGCTCGCACCAAGCCTGATGTTCCTCGAATCTCCACCGAATTCTGGGAATTCGAGGTCCAATGCTTTCCACTGGCTAGCATCTGAAGGGTGCGTCAGCAGCTCATCCTTTTCGGGGTCATCATCATCTCCTGGCTTCTTCCTTTCCGCATGCCATCGCATGAGCTTCGCTTCCTTAGGGTCCGCGAAATAGCGCTGCAGACGAGGGGTGATAGGAAAGTACCATACCACTTTTCGAGGTGCTTTCTTCCCTTTCTTGTATCGACTCACGCCGCACACCGGACATGTGGTTTTCTCCGCGTCCTCGCCCCGATAAATGATGCAATCGTTGATGCATACGTGATATCTAACGTGCGGTAGATCGAGAGGACAGACGATTTTCTTGGCATCCTCGATACTAGTTGGACATGTGTTCCCCTCCGGGAGACGATCGTGCCAGAATGCCATCATATCGTCGAAGCTTGCGTCGCTCAATTTGTGCTTTGCCTTCATCTCCATAGCCTTGAGCGTTACATTCAACCGGGTATCATCGGGCCTGCATCCTTCATACAATGGAGTAACCGCGTCTTTCTCAAGTTGCGCAAGCTTGGCTTTCTCTCTAGCGGCAGCCCTGGCGTTACTCGTCTGCTTGAGAAGCAGCTCTTGCACATAAGGGTCCCGCACCCAGCCTGACGTTGTTCCATCGTCGTCTGCTCCTCCGGCATCTAGATCATCATCATCCCGGTCTGCTTCCGTACCTTCACCATCTCCAGGAGCCTCTTCATCATCTCGCCCGTTCTCGCCGTGATGATGATCATCGTCATGTTGGACACCTTCTTCACCGTCTCCATCATCTACGCCATCGCTTATCCAACGAGTGTATCCATCCATGAAACCATGGCGGAGCAGGTGCGCCTGCAGATTCCCGGAATCTGGGTCGATCACCCAGTTGAGTTTGCATCTTCTGCACGGACATCTTATATCTGTCTTGTTATTTCGTATCATGTCGGCCGTCGCACATTTCAAAAATCTAGCCACAATGCCTTCGCTCATTATGCGGACCATTTTTGCCTGCACGATGTACACGGTACAATTTTGAAGTCTATTAGAACCACATAATGAATGCATGCATGCAATGGTCGATAGAAAATTTCGGCATGACCTATCCTAAAATTAGGACCTTTGCGAAATGCCAAAGTCTTGCCAAAATGGAAATGAATCAACATTTTGGCAAAACAAATGGCAACTTGTTCACATACAAACACAAGAGAGAGAGAGAGACCGATCCATACACACAAGAACATATCATTATCCTCTCCATACACACATGCATGAGCATCATCGATACTCTCCATATACACACACATATGACCATCGATCCTCTCCACACATACACACATCATGAGCATCGATCATCTACATACATATGAGCACATGCATCATCCATATACACATGAACACATCCTTACATGGACAACTTACCGAGATGAGAGACCGATCGCGAGAAAGATGGAAAGGAGAGGTGCGCGCGTCGACCGGAGACGGATAGATGAGAGACCGGAGACCTCCTCTATTACTTATGTAACATCCAAAGCAAGTTTTACATGCTAAAAATGGTGAATGTATGGAGAAATTGAGGTGGGAAGGAGAAGATCCCGACTAGATCTAAGGAGGAAGAAGAAGGGGAAAGTGAAGTGTGGGTGGTGGATGTGTGGGCACACATGTGCACATAAAGTGCTGCCCTAAAAGAATCGAAACATCCGTGGCGCACACGGCCCCAGTGCGCCACAGGGAGTACAAAGTTCTGTGGCGCACTAGGCCGAGTGCGCCATAGATGCTCCTAGTCCCTGTGGCGCACTAGGCGGAGTGCGCCACAGAAGTTTGTGGCCGTTTCAGAGCAGAGGTGGGCATGCGCTTAGTCGTAGCGCACCATGCACACGTGCGCCACAGATGACCCTAACAACCGTGGCGCACATGACTCTAGTGCGCTACAGAAGTTTGGCGTGTGGCCAACAGGGCCCTGGCCCACACACATCTGTGGCGCACTATGGTCATGTGCGCCACGGTTGTTCTAGTTATTAGTAGGGCACTGCCCACAGGTGAGCCACGCCTGTTTTAGCCGTGGGGCACTTCAACCATGTGAGCCACGGATGTGCTGATTACCTATAGCCGTTTTCCTAGTAGTGTGATGCTCAGTACATGTGATCCTTGAGCTGTTTCCTTAGCTACTATCGAAAGCTAGAGGAAGATGGGAACTAGATGCTAACACTTATATCCTTCTCTTCTTGCCTACCTAGAACCCTAGATCTTCCCTCCCTTATATATTGGTCTAGGGGGCATATTACAGATCGGGTCCTAGGGTTTACTGTTTGGATATGGGTTTATAGGAAAGGGCTGGCTGCAGCGCCCAGCCGGTGGGCCAAGACCCAGTCCGCCCTTCTTTTAGCGTCACCCTTCTCTTTAGTGGTCACCCGGGCTTCCTTTAGGGCACCATCCTTGCTTTAACGGTCACTCGGACTGCTTTCGCCAGTCCATCCGACCATCTTGCTTTATCTTTGTCAAGTAGCGCTGGTCATGATGGCATGCCAGCTTCCTTGATGACGAGCGAGAGCTAGAAGCATACCCCACAGGAAGCGTCAGCCCTTCCGTGCTCTCCATTGAATCCGAGGTGAGCCGGGTGGAAACGGCCACCTGGCCGGTTCTTCTGGACACCGGCTAGACGGGCCAGCCGGGAAGGTTACAAGCCTAGCCGGATGTGTTCGCCAGTCGGCTAGAGTTGTCTTTCCTGGAGGCCACGCGACCTGCACCTTCTGGAGCCGGCCTACTTGTGCCTGGCTTTCCCCACCCAGGGGTTATCCCCCCGACACTAGTCCCCGAGCACGTATGGGCTTGGCCGGTGGGTAAGATCTTTCGTGCTCCTTCTTCTCATGAGGGAGTTGTTTTATTGTCTCCGGCAGCGGCTTTTGCTTTTGCTTTCCGGCTGGAATTAACCGGCTGTGGAATCGATGGTCGTCCACTGGGTGTAAACAGCGGAGACAGGTACCGACTAGCATAGCTGAAGTTGAAATGTTTAGCTTGATGACATCGCTGACGTCGTCACCCACGACTATGGCTCTGGCGCACGTCGCGTCAGTTTGACTTCCACGTCGCTGCGCCAGTTTTTGGCGACTGCGCACGCAACTTGCCGCAACGGTTTCTCGGGGCGGGCGCGCACGCCTCGTCTCCTGGTAACACCCGTGGATCTTCTGTGGTGCTTAAGACGGCACAGAGGATCTGGAGCCGAAGCGTCGTGTGGTTGTGGTTCCGCAACACCACGCGTCGCGCAGAAGCCGAAGAGCCGACGGTGTGATCAGCGGGGATAAATAGAGATCTGAGGGGGATCAGTTCCCACACCTGTCCATCCTCCAGCTCATCTTCTCCTTGGACTCCAGCGCCCCTTGCCCTTGTGCGCCCTCTCCTTGCCGTCGCCGGCCACTTCTTGCCCATCCACCACGGCCACCTCCTCTGTCGAGATGCTGTCGGAGCAACGCGGCGGCTGGTGCGGGTCCTTTGTGACCGACGAGCTCGTCAACAAGTATCGGCGGGGGAGGTTTCTTCCCTCGTCGATGCTTGTGAAGCACCGGCTCGCGCCGGAGGGGGAGTGGGTGCCGAACCCTCGGTCGGGGGAACGCGTCGTCTACCTCGTGCATTTTGCCCACAGCTTCGGCCTTCCCGTCAGTCCTTTCCTCCTCCAGCTCTTTCTCTTCTTCGACCTCCATCTCCATCACTTGGGCACCAACGCCATTGCACAGCTGTCACATCACGTGTCCTGCTACGAATCCTATCTTGGGGTGTGGCCCGATGTGGCGAACTTTCTCAAGTTCTGACGCAGACGGGTTGCTGTGCCATCTACCCGCGGTCCTCCTCGCCGATGCCGCGGTTCGAGCTTCCCGACACCGTCAAGCTATGGCAGCGCTCATATTTTTATGTGAGCAATGCCACGGAAATTGACTGGATCTGCCTTCCGCCCTTCACCAACGTGCCCTCGACGCAGAAAGGCTGGGCGACGAAGGGCATGGGCGCGACGGCGGACCTCGACCGGATGGCCACCCGGCTGGAGACGATGGTGGAGACGGAGAGGCTCACCGCCCGGGACATCACCTTGTCGTGGATGGTGCGTCGTGTGCTTCCGCTGCAGAAGCGGTCGCACAAGATGTGCCACATATCGACCGCCAACGACCCGACGAGGACGTCGTGGAAGGATGTGCCCCAGCAGGACCTGCGGAACTGGGTCTCCATGATCTCCAAGTTTCACATGGAGGCTACCTGGCCGTACTCCTGCCCTCCGTACCATCGCGACCGCCTGCCGCCTCGGGTATGTTTTTCTCTGGTTATCTTGCGTCTCATTTCTTGTCATTGCTAGCTTTCCTTGGGTGCCTTATGCTCCCATTTTTGATTAGTTGTTCACGGCGCAGCTAGCTGAGGACGGCATGGGTGACTTCCCGCTTACGTCCTTCTTGGAGGACAGGAAGCCGAAGAAGTACCCCCAGACGGAGCCCGAAGGGTTTCCCGTCTGGGCGGACAACGGCCCCTCGGATCCTCATGGTAAGTTGCTGACCGTAGCTCTTTCCTTCCCCTTTGCTCTTGAGGTTGTGGTTTTGATTCCTTGATTGTGTTGCAGTCGATGTCACCGACGAGGAGGGTGGCCGAGAGAAACCCGCGGCGAGAGCCCGGGGAAAGAGGGCGGTGCTTGTTGCCGCTCCCGCTCCAGTTGAAGCGAAAAAGACGCGCCGAGGGCGTCAGGTCGTTGCTCCATCGTCCGTCCCTGGGTTAGTATCTCCATTGCCCTTGCTTGCCGCTCTGTGGTTCTACTGGTTCTTCCTTTGACACTTCACTCTATGCAGCGAGGCCATGCTGCTTGGCGATGGTGGTGCCACCGTTATTACTCCTCCCCCTCCTACGCCGGTTGAAGAGGTGGCGGGGTCGCCGGTTGCGCCTGCGCCGGCTGCGGCAGCCGCGTCGTCTCCTCCCAGGGCCCCTGAGGGCTCCCCGACCACAGGGCTGCTGCACAAGGCGCCTACGTCTTCGTGGTTGGGGCAGCTGTTTGTGGCTGCGCGGAACCCAGAGACCCCCCTCCTTCGTCCTGGGGCTGGCGTGAACCCGGCCTAGAGCGATGCTCCAAGCAGTTCCGCCAGGCCCGTGATCACGGAGGTGACGGAGGAGGCTGGGGCTACGCAGACGGCTACAGCGGATGGCAGCCAGCCCGATGGTGGTCAGCCGGCTGGGAGGGAGTTGGTGGTGGCTGCGCCTTCAGGTGTGGCTGCCGATGATGACGAGGTTATCGTCACCGGCTCGAGGCCAGCTCCGGCTGTGCTGACGCCGGGTGTGATCCTTGCCCAGCTCTCGGGCTCGGCGCCCGTCGCACTCAGCCAGGTTCGCAACCTGGTTGAGGGAATGGAAAAGGGCCTTGGCGAGGCCAAAAATTTGTCTATTTTGATGCAGGTAAGTCGTTTCCCTTCACATGGTTTCCGTTCTTCCATCCGGTTTGCTTCTCTGTTGCTCATTTGTTTTCTTGCTGCAGAGAGCTTTTGTGGAGTCTGTGAAGAACACCCGGGATCTTGGCCGTAAGATTGCTTCTTCAGATCTGTCTTGGCGATTGGCTCCCTTTTCCCGTTTTTTGTTGACCATCGGGTATCCTCCTACAGCCATGATCCAGGACAAGGAGAGTGAGGTGGAGCGCCTCAAAGCTGAGGTCGCCCGACTGGAAGAATCGAACAAGGCGCGACAGGCGTAGTTTGATCAACTTGCCACGGCCAAGAATCAACTTGAGGTTAGCGTGGAGCAGGGCAAGAAGACAGCTAACATCCAAGCGGAGGCTCTAAAGAATTTTGAGACGATCACCGCCCAACAGGTGGAGACGATCAAGGTTCTTCGCGGTAGGAAGGGGGAGCTTACTCAGCACCTCCAGAACATCTCGGAGATGGTCATGAGTAAGTTCTTCAGTTTTCTTCTCCCGTTGTGTCATGACTCGCTCGACCTTGTCCATATATTCTGCTTTGTGCTTGGCTGCAGCTCATTATCCTGAAGCGACCGAGATGGCCATGGAGAAGCTGCCCATGGAAGAGGTTGTACGCGACCTGACTGCCCTCGACTTGGTCAAGGTGGTGGCAGAGGAGAGCAATGGCCTGCGCGCCGTTGGAAACGATCTCTTCCACTACATCTGGCCGGACGCGGGCGATGTGCACGACATGGCCAGCCTAGCTATGGCTCTGTCCAAGGGCATCGACGTGCTGGACGTGCACAAAGAGTGGGATGCTCGAGGCGGAGTGGATATGGCGCTTGCTCTGGTAAAGTCGTGGTATCCGGGTGCCGACCTGAGCGTGATCACCCGCGGCTTCCGTCTTGGGACGAGCTACGAGGGCCTTCGTGCCAGCACTTCTGCGCTCCAGGCCTATGGGGTGAAGATTGGCACCTACGTGGACTTGGAGCGTGACTTCAGTGCCCCCGAAGAGCCACGACCGTTCCACTGGGTCCCGACGCCTTGGAATCCCCTTGACGTCGCCTCCAGCATCTGGCCTCCTTCCACTGATGCCGGTGCCGCCCCTGCTGATCCAGCTCCTGCTCCTGCTCCTTCCACTTCTTTAGCTCCAGACTCTTGATCCCCGGGATGTCGGGTGTACTTGTGAAACTTGTTACTTTGTTGGTGCTACATTTCAGCTGACTTTTTTCACTGATTTCTGAATCTGTGTGGAGCCTTCGTGCTCCGCTTTATGGCTTGGTGCCTTTTGCTTATCTTTGTTTATATCTCTGCCATTTGCGGTTTTTATGCTCGGGCCAGCTGGGATAGCCAGCTGGGTTGGAGCTATTTTGCCGTCCTGACTTGACTTTGTGAGTGCGCGAGAGCGCGTCCGCTGGGTGTAGTCCCCGAGGTTCGGGCCGGCTGGGGTAGCTAGCCGACGCGAAGCTCTTTTGGCTACCTTGACTTGAGCTTGTGGGTGCGCGGGAGCGCGTCCACTAGGTGTAGTCCCCGAGGTTCGGGCCGGCTGGGGTAGCTAGCCGGGGCTAAGCTCTTTTGGCTACCTTGACTTGAGTTTGTGGGTGTGCGGGAGCGCGTCCACTGGGTGTAGTCCCTGAGGTTCGGGCCGGCTGGGGTAGCTAGCCGGGTCGAAGATCTTTTCGCTACCTTGACTTGAGTTTGTGGGTGCGCGGGAGCGCGTCCACTGGGTGTAGTCCCCGAGGTTTGGGCCGGCTGGGGTAGCCAGCCGGGGCGAAGCTCTTTTGGCTACCTTGACTTGAGTTTGTGGGTGCGCGGGAGCGCGTCCACTAGGTGTAGTCCCCGAGGTTCGGGTCGGCTGGGGTATCCAGCCGGGTCGAAGCTCTTTTGGCTACCTTGACTTGAGTTTGTGGGTGCGTGGGAGCGTGTCCACTGGGTGTAGTCCCCGAGGTTCGGGCCGGCTGGGGTAGCCAACCGGGTCGAAGCTCTTTTGGCACCTTGTTTCCTGCCAATTTGTGGCTACCTTGACTTGAGTTTGTGCGTGCACGGGAGCGCGTCCACTGGGTGTAGTCCCTGAGGTTCGGGCCGGCTGGGGTAGCTAGCCTAGGCAAAGCTCTTTTGGCTACCTTGTTTCCTGCCAATTTGTGGCTCGGGTCATGCGAGACAAAGTGTTGCTTTGGGTTAGTTTTCTTGTGCATATGCTCATTCGTTAGTTGGTACTTATCGTAGAAGGAAAATAGATACGGTTCCCTTCGAGTTAGGCCGTTAGCAACTCCCCTTTTCTCAGCGAATATTGGCCCTTCGAGCATTTTTCCTTGCCGACTGACAGCTGGGTTGCGGTCTGTAGCCGGAACCAAAAGATTGGCTATGTTGGCGTGCCTCGCGATTCTATTCGCTGTTGTTGGCTTAACTCATGCAGGGCGCGACCGGTTCGCCTGGACGCCCTTGCTTTCTATATTGGCATCTTCTTGCCGTGTGCGCTTTGAGTTTTTGCTCTTGCCGGGTCGACAGCCGACATGCGTACTGAAGCCGGAACCGAAGAGGTTACTCTAGACGCCGCGTGCAATATTATGCCGTCTGTAGAAATCGTGGGGCCTAGGCCAGCCGGTACGAAAATGTAGATGGTGTGCGGAATTGGGACAAAGTCCTTAGCGCTGCGCCAAGGCTTTTAATATTGTTCACTTGTTACATAAAAAGGGGAGATACATACACTTTTCTAAGTGTAAAATGGCCGGAGTAGGCTTGCATTCCATGGGCGATCCATCTCCTCGTCTGAGCGATCTGCCCTGTTCTTCATTGGCTGCTGCGCATCGATCAGATAGTATGAATTGTTGTGAAGCACTCGGCTGACGATGAATGGTACTTCCCATGGCGGGGACAGCTTGTGCATTCCTTTGGTGCTCTGGACCAGGCGCAGCACGAGGTCTCCCTAGCGGAAAGAGGTGGGCCGGATCCGGCTAGTGTGGTATCGGCGCAAGTCTTGCTGGTAGATTGCTAATCAGGACAGAGCCAACTCGTGTGCCTCCTCGAGCAAGTCCACATTGTCCTCACTTGCCTCCTTGGCTTCCTGCTCCGTGTAGAGCTCCTTGCGGGGTGTGTCGAACTGGATCTTTGTGGGGAGAATGGCCTCTGCCCCATAGACGAGGAAGAACGGCATGAAGCCGGTTGAGCAATTGGGTGTGGTGCGTAAGCTCCAAAGCACTGTTGGCAGCTCCTCTATCCAGCATCCGGGTGATCTGACGAGCGGTTCGATAAGCCTTGGCTTGATTCCGGCTAGAACCAGACCGTTAGCGCGCTCGCACTGTCTGTTGAACTATGGGTGTGCGACTGATGCCAAATCCAGGCGGATCCCTTTTACCCCGCAGAAACGAGCTAAGACTCCTTTCACAAAGTGGGTTCCATTGTCAGGAATGATGTTGTGGCGGGTAGCCGAACCGGATGATGATGTCTGTGAAGAACTTGATCTCGCTCCGTCCAGCTTCTTGATTGGCTTCGCCTCGATCCACTTGGTGAACTTATCCACGGCTACGAGTAGGTGTGTCATACCGATCGAGCTGTCTTGAATGGCCCAACCATGTCCAGGCCCTAGACCGCGAACGGCCAGGTGATTGGTATTGTCTTGAGTGCCACAGACGGTGTGTGCTTCAGCTGGCTGAACCGCTGACAGCCGTTGCATGTCTTGACTATTTCTTCAGTGTCCTTCAGCGCCGTCGGCCAGTAGAAACCATGCCGAAGGGCCTTGGCTTCTATTGCCATTGACGATGCGTGGTGGCCACACTCGCCCTGGTGTATGTCCGCTAGAAGATTGTTTCCTTCCTCCTGATTGACACATCGTTGATAGATGCCTCCGACGCTGCGCTTGTACAACTCGTTGTTGATGATGGTGTAGGCGCTTGCCCTTCGTCGCACTTGTCGTGTTGCCACCTCTTCTGTCTGGAGTTCGCCCTTGGCCAGGAAATCCATGTACGGCTTTGCCCAGTCGGGTGCCTCCCGTATGGTGTGCACCGTATGTACGATGAGCTTGATCTCCTTGCGAACGGCTGGCTCTGGAACGTCGAGAGGCCTTCCGGGTGGAAACATGCTGATGTCGACCGCGGGCCACATCGCGGTAGCCTCCGGATGCAGCGAAGCAGTCCCCGGGTGGGGCGCGACAGTCCCCGGGTGCGGCGCGGCAGTCCCCAGGAGCGATGCAGCAGTCCCCGGGTGCGATGCGGCAGTCCCCGAGTGCTATGCGGCCGTCCCTGGGAGTGTCGTGGCACCGGCCATTCCTGGGTCCGTGCTGAGCACGATGGAGTCGGACTCTAGTGATGGGGTGATGGAGGGCTTACGCAATTGCTCGAGGGAGACCCCAGGCGGTATGGCTTGTCTTGTTGACCCGACCCTGGCCAAGGCGCCAGCAGCTTCGTTGTTGGCTCTGGGCACATGGTGAAACTCACATCCTTCGAAGCAGACACACAACTGCTGGACGAAGAAGCGGTAAAGGGCCATGTTCGCGTCCCTGGCGTCCCACTCGCCAGATACTTTTTGCACCACCAAGTCCGAATATCCAAAGCATAGTACTCTCTGGATGCGTATCTGCTTGTCCATCTTGAGCCCATGGATGAGTGCTTCGTACTCGGCGATGTTGTTGGAAGCTTTGAAGTGGATCTAGAGAACGTATTCCAGCCGGTCGCCTTTGGGTGAGGTTATCACAATTCCGGCTCCAAGTCCTCCCCTCATTTTCGATCCGTCGAAATGTAGCTTCCAGTATGTTGAATCCGGCACTGGAGGCATGTATTGTGTCTCCGCCCAATCGACGATGAAATTAGCCAATGCTTGCGACTTGATTGTGGTTCGTGGCTTGAACTGGATGTTATGTGCGGCGAGCTCGATGGCCCATTTTGCCACGCGACCAGTGGCGTCTTTGTTGCCAATGATTTCCGCGAGTGGGGCCAATGCTACCACCCGGATGGAATGCTCCTGGAAGTAGTGCTTGAGATTCTTGGCGGCCATGTACACGTCGTACACCAGCTTCTGATAGTGGGGGTAGTTCTGCTTGGATAGCGAGAGCACCTCACTCAGGTAGTATACAGGGCGCTGGACCATCTGATCCTTTCCCTCCTCTGGTCGCTCCACTACCAATACCACACTAACCACTCTATTTGTGGCAGCGATGTACATCAGCATGGGCTCCTTTGCTGCTGGCGCCACCAGGACGGGTGGAGTGGTGAGCATGCGCTTGAGGTCTCAGAAAGCTTTGTCCTCCTAGGCTGTCCAAACGAATTTGTCTGTTTTCTTCATTAGCTGGTACAGGGGAGGGCCTTCTCTCCCATCCGGCTGATGAACCGGCTGAGGGAAGCGAGGCATCCGGTGAATTTCTGCACGTCACACAGGTTCTGCGGCAGCTCCATGTGTTTGATGGCTCCGATCTTCTCCAGGTTCGCCTCAATTCCTCGCTCGAAGACGAGAAAGCCCAGGACCTTGCTGGCTGGGACACCGAACACGCACTTCTCCGGGTTCAGCTTGATCTGGAAACGGCGGATGTTGTCGAATGTTTCCTTCAGGTCCTCAAGGAGTGTATGTCTTTCCTTGGTCTTGATGGCGACGTCGTCGACGTAGGCATGTACATTCTTTCCAATCTGCGTCTGCAGGCATTTCTGCATGCAGCGCTGATAGGTTGCGCCTGTGTTCTTCAACCCGAAGGGCATGGTGGTGTCAGTATGCTCCATATGGGGTTATGAATGATGTCTTTATTTGATCGGTTACATTGAGCTTGATCTGATGGTAGCCCG
The DNA here is from genome assembly GCA_910589765.1 of Avena atlantica. Classification (NCBI taxonomy): domain Eukaryota; kingdom Viridiplantae; phylum Streptophyta; class Magnoliopsida; order Poales; family Poaceae; genus Avena; species Avena atlantica. The sequence goes on along the minus strand of OU342736.1, from coordinate 439,298,361 downwards.
AGTAAGCGTCCAAAAAAGACAACAAATTGCACCTGATGGTGGAGTCGATGACTTGATCAATCCGCGGCAGAGCAAAAGGATCTTTGGGACAAGCTTTGTTGAGACTGGTATAGTCGACACACATGCGCCATGTCTTTTTCTTCTTTAGCACCAGCACCAGATTGGCGAGCCATTCCGGGTGGAAAACTTCCATGATGAAGCCGGTTGCGAGCAACCGAGTGATCTCCTCACCAATTGTTCTTATTTTTTCTTATGCCAAGCGGCGTAAAGATTGTTTGACCGGCTTTGCGTCTGGTCGAACATGAAGGGAGTGCTCGGCGAGTTCCCTCGGGACACCTGGCATGTATTTGGGGCACCATGCAAAAATGTCCCAATTCTCACGGAGGAAATCGACAAGCGCGCTTTCCTATTTGCTGTCAAGGCCATCTCCGACCAGGACGAACTTGCTTGGATCTTCCTCGTTCAGCAGGATCTTCCTTGTCCCCTGCGAGGGCTTGAACTGTGATTCTCCAGCCGGTTTGGGCTCTCTAGTCGGCATATCCTTATGTAGAGCCGCTACGTTCTGCATTATGACGCGCTTGTCTTTAGCGATGACCATCGCTTCGGCCAGCTTGGAGCCGTTTGAAGCGTACTCGATCGAATGCTTGTAGCATCCATCGCCAGTGATTACTCCCTTTGGGCCTGGCAGCTTCATTTTGAGGTATGCGTAGTGCGGTACTCCCATGAACTTGGTCAGGGCTGGGCGCCCTAGTATGGCGTGGTAGGAACTGGAGAGGTTCACGACCTCAAACCAAATTGGCTCGCGGCGGAAATTGCCTTCACTGCCAAAGATGACGTCCAGCTGGATCTTGCCGATTGGGGAGTGAGATGGTCCTGGTACTGCTCCGTGGAATGAAGTGCTTGAGGGTTCTAGCTGGGACTCGCTGATGCCTAGCCTCTCGAGGCTGCTCCGGTAAAGGAGGTTGATGCTGCTTCCTCCATCGATCAGTACCCGAGAGAAGTGGCATGAATGCTTCTTGGAGATGATGATGGGTCCAAGACCAACGCGTAGCTACCAGGGCTTGGCAACACGGCCGGCTGATCCTCCTTGCTCCAGGTGACCGCCTGGTCGGACCAGTGCAGGTACTAGGGGACAGGTGGGACGATTGCGTTCACCTCCGCCCCTCGTCTCCGCTTGGCATGCTTCGTTTCCGGCTCCGCCAGTAATATGTGGTAATTACCCACCTGCCACGGGTAACCATCCTCGTCATCCTCGTGGCGGTTGCGTCGTTCCCTGTTATCCGGTGGGCCTCCAGCTGGTGGTGGAGGTGGTGGTGGGAGTCCAGCGGCTTCGGCAATTTTGTTTGTCCAGCTGCATTGGCGCGTCGTGTGATTCGCGGGCTTGTTGCCGCCACTGTGAAACTTGCACGGTCCGTCGAGCATGGACTCCATGGTGTACTTAGGCCAAGGCGGCCTATCGTCCGGCCTCTGCCTCCGGCTGCCTCCTGCAGCCGTATCTTCATGCACCGCGGCTACTTGTTTGGTGCCGTACCGGCTATCCGGCTGGTCATCTTTCCTCTTGCCATGGCGGTTGTCGTGACCGTGCCGCCTAGGATGATGGTCACCCGGCTGGCGTCGCTTCGCTTGCTTGTCCGTGACGATTTGGCCTTGGTCGTCCACCACGATGGGCTTCTTCATTGCTGCGTCCGCGGTGGCGTACTTGTCCGTGATGGCCATTGACCTGGGCCATGGTTTGTGGGTCTTCCCGGCTGAGCTTGTGTTTTAGCATGGTGCCGTCTCGGCAGCCGTTGGTGAAGAAGTCTATCGCTTGGTGCTCACGCACCCCTTCGCACGAATTGTGCATGCTGGTCCACCGGGTGAGGTAGGCGCGATCCGACTCGTCCTTGCCTTGTACGTAGAGGGCAAGCTCGCGAGGCCAACCCGACCGCTTGTATGTTCCGGTGAAGTTGCGGATGGACGCTTCTTCGAAGTCCAGCCATGCGTTGATGCTGTTGTCGGGGAGGATATCCAGCCATGTCCTTGCCGAGTCAACGAGCATGAGGGGTACGTAGCGGACGGCCAGGTGGAGGTTGCCATTGGCGATTCGCACTGCGGTGGTGTAATCGACCAACCAATCCTCAGGCTTGACGGTTCCGTTGTACTTGGGCGTGTCCCTTGGGAGCGAAAATCCCTTTGGAAACGGCTCGCTCCGGATGCGCGGGCCGAAACATTTCGGGCCAGCCGGGCTTTCCTCCTCCAAGGTGTGTGACTGCACCAGGAGGTCGATGCGCTCCCGCGCGTCAGCCTGTTCTCGGGGACCGAGCCGGCCCTTCAAGCGCGACACAGGCGGGTCCTTGTTCGCGTCTTCTTCCTCCTCCGGCGCTCGCGTATTTTTTCCCTTGGAAGCTCCGCCTGCGCGTCTTACGCTGGAGGCGGCGGCATCCCGGTTGTGGCGACCGTGGTTGCCAGATTCGCCACGTGGGCGGCTGTTTTGCCCAACCCCTCCTGGAGAATAGGCTTGTTGATGCTTGCTTCCTCCATGCGTCGTCTGGTCCGCGCCCTTGCGGACGATGATGTCGCGGGAGTTTCCCACCTGGCTAGGGATGCCCTCGGCTTGCTGCTTGTTCGCAGTGGCCACGAGGAGCTGCACGCGCTCCTGCTGGCGACGAAGTTCCTCACCCTCAAGGTGTTTTAGCTCTGCGGCCGCTGCCTCGGCTGCCCTCATGTTCTTGGCGGGAGTGCTGTAGACGGGCCGCGCCACACCTGCATGCGAGTCGACGACGCGGTCCAGTTCTGATGCCAGGTCGCATCCCCGGTGCTGGATTTTCTTGGTGAAGCCATGATCCGCGTTGTACTCGTGCATGGTGGCGTTCAGCCGACGCTGGTTAGGTGCGACCTTGGTGGCTTCCTCCAGGAGTTTTTGGCGCGTAGCTTCAAGCGCTGCCGCTGGATCCGTCTCGACTATGACCGGAGCGCGCGAGTGCTGGATGGAGGCGGTGAGCGGGTCTTGCTCTTGCTCGAGCGTAGAGTTTTCTCCTCCTTCCCGACGCTCTTGAGGTGGTCGATGGTTTTCGTGAGTGTTCACCATCATGACTTCTACGCGACCACTCCCTACGGCTGGGACGCGGGTGAGGGGCACGTTGAGGATAGGGGTGACCATGCTGGGGAAACCCTCAGCGATAGTGCCGATGTAGACGTCTCCAAAATGATGATGGAGCCGTCGGCGGGGAAGGTGTTTCCGGCCAAGCACGCTGCATTGGCGATGACGTAGTCGAAAGCACCCAGCGTCAGAACGAGGCCAGAGGCCACGCTTTCGCCGCGACGAGCGGAAGTTCAATGCGGAAGATGATCCCAGCCGAAGCGTTGTGCCCCACGGTGGGTGCCAACTATCATGGTGTGGAACACGGGAGTGCCATCGGGGATGGCAAAGAAGGGACACACGGATGCATTCGGTGGCTCACGCAATGGGTTGGGCACGGTGCACTGCAAACACAGGGACGTACCCAGGTTCGGGGCCCTCTTGGCGAGGTAACACCCCTACTCCTGCAAGATGAACTAGGTATGGGAGCTGATGCTCAGTACAGGTGCTCCTTGAGTTGTTTCCTTAGCTACTATCAAAAGCTAGAGGAAGATGGGAACTAGATGCTAACACTTCTCTCCTTCTCTTATTGCCTACCTAGAACCCTAGCTCTGCCCTCCCTTATATACTGGTCTGGGGGGCAGATTATAGATCGGGTCCTAGGGTTTACTGTTTGGATATGGGTTTACAGGACAGGGCCGGCTGCAGGGCCCAGCCGGTGGGCCAGGACCCAGTCCGCCCTTCTTTTAGCGTCACACTTCTCTTTAGTGGTCACCCGGGCTTCCTTTGGGGCGTCATCCTTGCTTTAACGGTCACCTAAACTACTTTCGCCAGTCCAGCCAACCATCTTGCTTTATCTTCGTCGGGTAGCGCTGGTCATGACGGCATGCCAGCGTCCTTGATGACGAGGGAGAGCCAGAAGCGTACCCCGCAGGAAGCGTCAGCCCTTCCGTCCTCTCCATCAAATCCGAGGTGAGCCGGGTGGAAACGGCCACCCGGCCGGTTCTTCTGGCCACCGGCTAGACAGGCCAGCCGGGAAGGTTACAAGCCTAGCTGGACGTGTTCGCCAGTCGGCTAGAGTTGTCTTTCCTGGAGGCCAGGCGGCCTGCACCTTCTGGAGCCGGCCTACTTGTTCCTGGATTTCCCCACCCGGGGGTTATCCCCCCGACACTATTGCTCTTGTATCATTGTTGCTATTGCTACTACAAACTATTGCTATTGATAAACTTCTGTGAGCAAGAACTATTTCTATGTACAGCTGAATTGACAACTCAGTTGTTAAGGCTTTCAAGTATTCTTTGGCTCCCCTTGTGTAACATCCCAATTTCAGCAACCTTGATTAAATGTCCAGAAGGCAAAAATCAGGGGGAACAAAAACTTTTTCTAGCAATGTGTGCTTACCTGTTTGCTTGCGCTCAAGCAACTATTTGTGTATTAGTTGTATACTCCTTATCTCAACCCTAGTTACAAAAACTATTTTTACAAAAGAGAGGTCTTGGCTCATCTTTCATATTCTCAAATGTTTTGGAATTTCAAAACCTGAGCCAAGATGAATTTGATACAATCACCTACTTTACTAGTCTCTATTAATAAAACTATGGAGACATATATATTATCTCCTTATGTTTTCAAGACAGAATCCTTCAACTACTCTTATCCCTAGGTTTTCTAAATTTCTATCAAAACCTTTTCATCTCAATCTTGGTGGAGATACCAAGAGGGTACTTATCTTACTTCAAAGCAAAACTCCTGTTCAAAATACCCATTCTTACCTCAATCTAGGATTGATGGCAACCCTAGTAATAGTTAGATAAGTTAAGATGAATTGCCTTGATCTGCTGGCTGATGAATTTCCTTGATCTGATGTCTGATGATTGCCTTGATCTGCTAATTGCCTTGTTTGCTTAGATACTAGATTGAGCTAATCTTGTAGCTCATCCCTTAGGACCCCAATCCTTGCTTGGGATCATCAATCTCAAAGCAAGCATCCAAGTCTGGATCTATCCTATGCCACTAAAGTAACCCTCTCCTCTCATGCTCAGATCAATCCAGAGATAATCCCTCTGGATGGTTTTCAACTTAGTAGAGACCCAATCCAAGCATGAGTCCCCTCCTTGCAATATATACCTCAACATCAACCCCTTGATGAGAAGGATTAACTCTTGCCTCCCTCTCAATTGTTCCCCCATTAACTCTAGTCTAAAACCCTAAGTCTGCCAAAATGGCTAAGTCTGGATTTCTTATCTGGATACCATTTTTGGAGCTCTACCCCTTCCTACCTATGTGCATTATTGAGAATGCACTTGAATCAAATTGTAGTACATATCTAGTACTACGAAAGCCCACTCTTGCATTTGGCTAAGATATTCTATTTACCACTCATCCATGATGGTTTCATAGTCAAGATAATAATCTTTTCTGCAGATCTTATCAACTTACCTACTCTGGAAGAAGCCCACATCTATATGCCACCTCCCCTTGACCAACTCCTTGCATGGTTATGATCTACTAAACATGGGCTATCAAACCCCATCTCACTTGTTTCCATTGGAGCCCTATGCTTCTTAAACCCACATGGTTTATGAGGCTAACTAATGTCTGTTATGGCAGCCTATTTTCAACGAAGTTTGCCATCACTACAAAACCACCTCAAATCCAACAAAGCCAAACTATTTCTTCCTTGATCAACTACATAACATGTTATATCCATCCATATACCCCTTGTACCAAGGTGAGCTCTGAGCTCCCCAATCCAACCATGTTTAGATGGCATTAGAATAACAAAACCCTAGATCCTCCCTGAATCTAGTTTCCATCATTTTCACCACTTCTCTTCCAAACCAAGGTGAACTTTGATTCCTACCTCAAGTTTACATCATCTACCTTATATATGAGAATCCCCAAATAATTCACACAGTTATTTGGATTATTAAACTATTTTATTTCCTTCTCTTGCAAATTTCTCAAAATCCTTGTCTATAAAGGCAAGTTTGTTTTTCTCCAAATAACTTTGCCAACTCAATGTATATTTGACTTCTACATATCATATCCCATCTTTCCAACTCAAAAATAAATATTTTTGAGACTCCTTATTATTTCTTTTTGCCCTTTTTCTTAAATGGCAGAAACAAGAAATAATGCCCCAAAAATACTTTTCCACCTCAATAAATCCCAGTAAAATTCCCCAATGCGTGATATGGTATTTAGGGCCATATAACATCAAAAACCAAGCTTTCCCAATGTAAAATTTCCATCTTTGTTTCCATAATCTACTTCAGCACTTTTTGAAGAAGTGCATTCAAATGGGATTATAATCATCACGAAAAATCCCATTTAAATCATGGAGAGATTATTTGACCTCTACCACCTACCAGTACCATTTCCACACCTTGTCCAATGCAAATTTACCAACTTCCTTCTCAAGCCTCCATTTGATCAAATTTGCAAAAACCATAAAACCTTGATTCAAACAAAGGCCAAACCAACCCCAATCTTCCCCAGCACTTCTCTCTAGCAGCACCACACCCCTCCTGGTAGACCACCTACTGTAGCATCTTGAACACTTGTCCTCTTGTGCTTGTTTATGAGGGAGACCAAGGTCATGTACAATCCAAACTTTAAAACCTTGTGTAGCTGTAGCACCCCACCCCCTCTCTGTCCCCCTAGCACGACCAGTGCCCTCTCCCTCACCTCCCCACCGCCCCTATTGCCCAATGGCTGAGCCCTTGCCTTTCCCCCAAGCTCATCAATGAGCTAGGTCCACCATGGACCCTTCCTTCCCAAAATAAAAGGGGCACATGCCACCCCAGCACACCCCTCGCCCTCATTTGCCCCCAGCAGCCTCCCCAGAGCTCCCCCTCTCCCTCCTTCCCTCTCCTCTGGCCACAAGAACAAGAAGTAGCCATTTTGGCCATGGCCTAGAGCAAGCTCGAAATCACCTTCCCCTTCCTCCCCTCCACCTGCATGTCACCTCTAGGCCACCCTATACCCATGAACTACCATCCCCAAGCTCCCTAGATCCTTCCTGGCCTTGCATGCTCCTGGAGAGGAAGATCTCTCCCTCTCAGCCATCTCCAAAAATCGAGCAAGGCCCTCATCTCTGAGCTCCCCCTTCTCTGCATGTCACGCACCCACCTTCCCCTCACCCTTCTGGTGCTAATGGCGTTTTATTTTTCTCCAGACAACAACATCTGGAGCAGCGTCGGCGAGCTCTATGGTTAGTGCCGTCGGGATCCCCCTCCCGCGACCACCCCGGAGTCTACCCCGACCTTTCCGCCCGTCCCCAGGACCCTCACCATCAACCGCGTCGTCCCTGCACCTCGCCGACATTCGCCGTCGCCCGGTGAGCCCCCTCCCCGACCCTCCTGCTCCCTGCTAGGGTTTCCACCCGGCGGAGCCCCTCCCACGAGGAAGAAGGCGGTGCATCGTCGATCTCCTTAAGATCGAACGGCCACCCCTCTACCATACCCCTTTGCCCCAGGGCAGGCCCCGCTGGGGCTCGGACCAGCGCCTCCAGCAGCCCCGGGTGGGCCGATTCTCCCCACACGACCCATTAGCCAGTAGATCCAGCCCGGCCACCCCTTTTACTTTTATTAATTGTGCCAGATCTGTTTGTAGCAGTTTGGAATAATTCCAAACTAAAATGGAAATGACCCAAATAATTCTAGACACTATTTTTCCGTGGTACCCAAGCCTCTGTTCTAACATGCAAACTTAGTTCTGTACGAAAACAATGTATAGAATAAAAATGATAAATCCCCTACTAGGATCTGTCAAAATCACTAATTAAACTCTCCAAAAAGTTTGGCATCTCCAAATGGAGTAAATACAATTTTTACAAGAAGGTATTGTCCATACCTTTCATTTACCACTGGCCCCACCTCATTTTGCTTCCTAAATTGCGATTATTGGTATTATTGGTATTATTGGTATTCTGGTTATCTAACACCTTCAAGGGACATCTCGCTGGTCACAGGCAAGCCACCCTTCCTGAACTCCTATATTAACCTACTTCTGTTTATCAACTGTTTTAAATCTCGTTTATAAATTGCATGATCACAGGCAAGGTTCGTTTCAAATAAAAGTGCATGAGTAACTTGGCTCCTCAAAGTTATGGATGAGTGTCCATTATGACACCTACCCTTTTTGCACCTATGTTTACCCCTTTAGATAGAGGCAAAGATGATTAGCATCTTCCCTCTTGGAACCCACAGACTTTCCAATGATAAAACTATTTTGGGTTTTCGCCCTACTACAAAGTCTTCAAAAAAAAACCCTTGGAAAGAGGCATCGTTTCCAAGTGGAAGTTTTACCAAAAGAAGATAGGAGGTGGATGAAGAGAAAGTCAAGAAAGAGAAAGGAAGGGATGTTCTAAGCCAATGTTCGGAAAAATTATATCCGTGCAACCACATTAGCCTAGACGTTGGGGCTTAGCTCATAGTTTGTGGTCTTTAGCCGGGGCTGCTCTTACTCGCTAAAGGGGAGAAATACCCTGAAATCCGGGCTACCTGTAGGGTAAGGTACCGGTGCAACAATTGGGTCTCTCGCGGATGGTATGCTTTTAGGTAGTACGGATGGAAGATTGTCACTATTGCTACTAGCCAGGCTTCGGTCTGGAGGTAGGGGTCAGTACGGGAGGAAGGACCAGGTTCGTCGTACCCCATACTCTTACCGAAGAGAACAACCCAAAAGGAAAAGCTGTCGTTGCTAGGGATGGACAAATGAAAAGTGAAAATTTGATTATCGGAACCCCTGTCTACCATGTGTAGCAGGCTATGGTTTTATCCCAGCGGATGTATTGATTCTTGTGGGTAAAGTGCACAACCTCTACAAAGCATAATATATTTGAATAGCCGTGTCCATGGACAAGGACGGTTGGAATGGCAAGTGCTAGGAGGACCCTTCGGTTAAGTTGTGATAAAATAAAGGACGTGACTTTGGTCACGAGGAAAGATAAAGGATGAGTTTGTTTTTGACCAGAGATGGTCGATAAGGTTTTAAAAATGGTTTTACAACAAAACATTTTATAAATATTTTTAACAGGGATGTGGAGATGTCCAGATTTTCTAAAAGGAGGCATATTTTACAAAAACTCTTTTTCAACAAAGATATAGAGATGCCATTATAGGTTTTCTTCCGAAAACAGCTTAGTATAGAGCTATCTCGCCACAGCCAAATATGCATTATCTTATTTACCCTTGTCTCGGTGGTTTGCAAGTACCTTCAAAGTACTCACTAGCCTATTTACTTGGCCAGATTACAGATGTTAAGGAGAAACGAAGGTGTTGACGTATATGCGAGCTAGGCCGTCTTCCCAGTCAGTTGCCTGTAGGTTAAGGCACGGGCTCTGCGTTGAAGACTTCCACTACTGGTGATGTATTTGCCATAATGGCCTCTTTGTAAGTTTTTCTACTCGTTAATGTAAGGATGATGTAATGATACTAGTCGGTTATGCTCACAGCTCACTGATCATGGGAACATGAATTATATGCATAACGAGTATTCTCGGACCAAAAATCTGGGGTGCCACACCTTGTGTCGAATCAATAAATTGGGTAATACTACTCGCGAATACTATTGCGATCCCCTATATTTGTGGGTCATCAAGACTATTTTCTGGCACCGTTGCTAGGGAGCATAGCTTTATTTGTAAGTTCACTTGGATCTACTATTGTTCACTGCTACTCCTTTCATCATGGGGAAGTCTCGTGATGGAAAGTTTCCTATTTTACCATCCACTACAAGAAGAGGTATAGTACTAAACACCTTCGTTGCTCTTGATTCACCGTCTGTTATAAGTAAGCTTGTCATACCACCACCACATACTCATGCTACACACACTGCTACTACTGAATCTGAAACTGCTTTTGATACTCATGATGTTACTTCTACTGTGCTTGATGCGAGTGGTTCATTAGGTCCTTTCCTAGATGCTACTATGGCTAGTCTAGGAAATACCAAAACTCCTAGTGAAGACACGGTTACACCTGTTAGCTCACCTGAGTCTAGAGAGAGTTATGATATTAATGATGGTTATATTGAGTTCACTAATGAATTTGTTGAAGAGTGCCGAAACACACATGGTACTAGTGCTATTAAGAGTCTCCTTGCTAGACGCACCATTATTCGTAAGTTGTCCTCTGATCCTAAGTTTGCCACCTCTCCCATAGATATTAAAGATAAATATTATGATTTCTCTCTTGATTTATCCTATTTGGACATTGTTGAGAAAGAAAAATTTTGTGGGACTAAAAATGAGAGTGTTGTGGCTCATATGAATGAGCTTTCTACTATGAGTGCTTTATTCTCTGATGATTTTAAGATGCGCAAGTACTTTGTTACTAAGATCTTCCCTTTTTCACTAAAATGAGAAGCTAGCGCTTGGTTTAATAGATTACCTCCTGGTTCCATTGATAGCCCTGATTGTTTGATTTCTTATTTCTTCTAGAAATATTTTCCTCCCAGTGCTAGACATGCTGCTTTGTAGAGACTTTTTTATTTTAAACAGGGAGAAGAAGAGAAATTGCCTGAGTCATGGACAAGGTTATGTGTCTTGATTCATGCACATCCTGGATGCCCATTGCCTAAAAATGAGCTTCTTGATATTTATTATAATGGACTAACTGATGATTCTAGGACATACCTAGATATCTTTGCTGATTGTGTTTTCAGGAAAAGAACTCCTACAGATGCTGAAGATTTAATGGCTAAAATAAGCAAGAATTATGATGATTGGACTTCAACTGAGCTAAATACATCCGAGCCTATTACTCCTGAACCAGTTGTTCCTAAACTAGTTCCAACACCAACACCAAAGAAGAGGGGAGTTATTGCATTAAATGATGAAGTGATGAAGGAAGCTAAGAAATGTCTAAAGGAGAGATGAAGATGTGAAGAATCTACCTCCTATAGAAGAATTATGTAAGCCAATTCCCCACTCATATACTATTGAGGTACACTCTCTCCAACACTTTGATGAAGGTGATATTACTTATGGTAAGCCTCCTGATCAATGCTTAGAGGAACTTGACATTTTTATTGTTAAGCAAGGTAATTTTAATAAACAAGTTCAGAATCATTTATTTGAAAATTCTAGAGCTATTATAGAGTTGAAAGATATTATGGAAAGAACTTATAATGATATTAAAATGCTTTGTAAACACTTCCAAATGGTTCAAACCCAACTTGATCAACTTGCTAAGGGACAAAAGGATATGCTAGTTAATGCCTCTGGAGATAAGCATGCTTATGGAATTAGAACTAGGAGTGGTATAGCTACTCAAGATCCTTTATATCCAGAAGGACACCCTAAAAGAATTGAGCAGGACTCTTAGCAAGGTGAAAGTAGTGGTAGTCCTCGTAAGAGAAAGAAAAAGAAACACAAAATAGTTGAGGAACCCTTGAACCTGTTGTAGATCCTAATAGTATATTTGTCTCTGATGCTGAAACTGAGAGTGGTAAAAATGATGCTCTTGATAAGGAGGAAGTTGAGGAAGAACCTCACAAGCACACAAAGAACACTCGGTACACTAAGGAAGAATTTATTGCTAATAAACATGGTAAAGAGGGAGAACCTTGGGTGAAGAAACCTATGCCTTTTCCAGGTAAGAAACGCAAGTCAAAGGAGGAAGAACACTACAATAAGTTTTGTGAGTGGATGAAACCTTTATTTTTGTAAATTCCTTTGACTGATGCTATTAAGTTGCCTCCTTATTCAAAGTATATGAAGGATATTGTCTCTAATAAAAGGAAGATTCCTAATGAGGAAATTTCTACTTTGCTTGCTAATTATTCCTTCAATGATAAGGTTCCAAAGAAACTTGGTGATCTAGGTATACCAACTATTCCTTTCTCTATTAAGAATAATTATGTTAGAACTGCTTTATGTGATTTGGGAGCTGGAGTTAGTGTTATGCCTTTTTCTCTCTACAAGAGACTCCAACTAGAAAAGTTGATACCAACTGATATATCTTTGCAAATGGCTGATAAGTCAACTACTATTCCTGTTGGTATATGTAAGGATGTTCCTATTCAAGTGGCTCATAATTGCTTAGTTTTAACTGATTTTGTTGTGCTTGAAATGCCTGAAGATGATAATATGTCCATTATTCTTGGGAGACCTTTTCTTAACACTGAAGGTGCTGTCATCAATTGTAATCAAGGAAAAGTAACATTTAATATTAATGACAAAGAGCATACTGTCTATTTACCCAAGAAGGTTGCTAAGGGTTATTGCATCAATTCCATTGAAAATATTGAGAGCATCAAGGTTGGATAAATATATTGTCCCATTGCACAAGAAAATTTTGAAACTATTATGATTAGGACTAATGCTATCAAGCTTGAGGTAAGATAATCACTTGGTGGAATACAAAGTTTTGTCTCATATAAGATTGTTTTGGTGACAAGACTTGATCAACCTTGTTAACAAAAGGATTTTAATGAACAAAATAACGTTTTCACTATGGTTATTCTTTCCCCCTTCTACTTTTCTCCTTCCTAGCCTTTGCGTTTGCTCTTGTTAGCTAGTTGCTTGCCTTTTAGAGTGTCTTAGAACTTCTGTAGTTTGGTTTTTGTTTGCTTTTGATTCTTCTAAAAAAAGTCTGTTTCTGCGAGAAAATCAATTTTCATATCTTGAAAATTGGCCAAAAATAAGTTTCCTGAAAAATTCTAGAAAATTCAAAATAAATTTTTCCTCAAAAAGAGGGGCAGAGGGACACCAGGAGTGACCTAGGGGGCCACCCCAGGACACCACACCCCTTGTGGGCGCGGGCACACCACATGTGGCTCCTGGGTGGGGTGTGGCCCACCTGGGGCCCTCCAAGGTGCATCCTCCCAGCCATCTTCTTTCTCTCTCCCAAAAAATACCGAAAACTTTCTCAAGCTTGAGTTCTTGCTGTTCTTGCTCACGATTTTTGATCTCCTGGCTCAGCCCATCTTTGTTGCTGATTTTTGGAGAGTTTTCTCCTTGGTATGCGCCTCCTCCACTTGTCCAATTATATTTGTGATTGGTAGACTGTATCTTGAGTATTTCGCTGCTATAGGTGTCAGGTTGTGTGAGCTTGCATGCTTGTTCTATGCTTAGATATTTCATTTTTATGCATGTGTAGCCCTCTAGCAAGTTCCTTTAGTAGTTGCTCATCATTTATCAACATGGAAATCACTTGGTTTGATGTTTGTCTAAAAATTTCAGCAAGGAAGATGAGTGCATATCCACTTAATCAATATGACTTGATGGTACCTGAGCCAATGAAGGTTCATCGTGAGGAAGGAGTCTTCCCTTCCATATATCCATGCTAGGAATTTATGAGAACCGCGGGAATCCTCCAGGATTTCCAAACTATGATTACCAAAGCAGGGTTGGAACACTTTGTTGAAGGTAAACCATTTAAATATGTTAAGCTAACCATGGTTGTGGTGCAGGACTTCCGGTTTACGTGGTCTTCATCTAATCCCATGGTCCATTATAAAATATACAATATAGCTGTCGACATGCCGTTTGTTGATTTCTATGCAGCTATTAGAGTGCCTTGTTGGGGATCTTGTGAGAAGATCAAGGAGAGTCCCAAGTTACTTATGGATTTATATGTTGAGATTTGCCAAGGTTTCGACTTCTCGAAGGAAAGTGGTAAAATTCGAAACATTCAGTTCCCCTCTATTAGATATTTTTCCTATTTCATTACCAAGTGTGTTCTTGCTAGAAAGATTGCTAGGAAGTTATCCTCCTTTGATCTAGCTTTTACCGCAGCTGCTTTGAATAGGGATAGATCTTATAACTTGGGTACTTTGATATCTTACCGTCTTACTACTAACCGCGAGAAGGGTGGAATTTTTGGAGGTCTCATTGCCTCCAGGTTGCTAGCTTTACATGGTCTAGAGCATCACCATTCATATTATCAGTTCCCCATTGAGAGACTTGATCTTGATCCCATGGTTCAGCATAATTTTGTTTCTTTGGGGACTACTGTGAGAAGTTTACCGTATGAATTATCTTTTGCCAAGCGTGGTTGGAAAGGGGGTAGGACTGAGAAAGTAGTATATTTGCCTGCACCTGCTTTGTTTAATTTTGATAACAGGCAAGGATGGTCGCTCACGGAGGAGGAGTTTGACACATACGTGGCGGAGGTCTCCCAACATGAGCAGAATGATGGAGTGGATGCCGAAGATGATTCGGTTCAGCCCTCCAACTTGGGAGAGTCTTCATACCAACAGGCTTCTTATGATTGGGGCGCGTCTTCTTCTTCCTCGCAAGCGCCTGACTATGATCATTCCTATGATGACCCACCAGCTTGGGGTTACTACCCACGCTATTGAGCCCCACTTAGGCCAAAAGCCTAAGCTTGGGGGGAGGTACACCGACATCACACTCATCTCTATATCATGTTTCGTCGGTTCTTTCTATATCCATTGTTTCGATTTCTTTTTGATTTTTGTTGCTGCTTTCTCAAAAATACAAAAATACCAAAAATATTTTCGTTGTTTCACTTGGTTTGTTTCTTTGCTTTTTGGTTTTGGTTTTCCTTAAAAGAAAAATCCAAAAATATTTTGCTTTGTTTGTTTCTTTTGGTTTGTTTTTGATTTGTTTGGTTTTTTTTTGTTTGCTTGTTTTAAAAATCAAATACACCAAAAATATTTATTGTTCTTCTTTGGTTTTGTGAGTTCTTTGCAGGGTTCAGCCGTCTTCAGTGGAGTTTGGTTTCATTTTATTATTCAAGTCACACAAGTGAAGGGCAATAATGAAGATTAATACAACTTGAGGAGTGGTGAGAGGCTGGTAACGAACTCTATTTGTTTTAATTTTTGTACATATACTCATCACTGTGAGCATGGTTAGCCTGTTCGTTTAAGGTATATGTTATTATGAATGCTTAGTACTTCTTGCTTGATTGTGATTAGCTCCAGCTTGCTAATAGTTTGTAGCATGTCATATGAATGTTTGCTTGCATTTTTTTATTCATACTTTGGTATGATATTGTGGTATCCTCCTCTAAATGTTTCATGTGAATCGACTTGGCACATGCTCACACATGCATATGACTAAACAATAGTCAGTAAGCCTCGATGATTTATTTTGCCTCACAGTTCTTGTATCACTTTCATGCCATAATTAGTCCTGTTTTGTTGCAAGCATGGTTATGACAGTTATTGCTCTCCCGTTTGTCGCTCCCTCTCTATTTCTAGCCTTCACTTGCACTGAGTATGAGCTCTACCTATATTTCCAACTCCCAAAACCAATATTGCCAATAGTGTCCACCATACCTACCTATTAGCATCATTTGCTATTTCAGTGCATATTCATTATGCCTTGTTTTCTTCCAAATAAAATGTTTAACTGTTTTAAGAAAGTTAGTTAATAAAGCTCTCACGAACTTGATGGCACACTTTATCTCTTGCACTTAATAATCCTGAACCATTGTGACTTGTCCATGAAAGTTATATGCTTGCAAATTATATGTTGGGAGTCAGCAGAACCGTGCTGTCACGGGGAACACTTTCAACACTTTTTGGATACATATCCAGTTGATACCTTGCTCTTTTGTTTGCGGATGTCGTCGCTGTGAAATAAAAGGGGAGCTTATAAGTCCATGGAGTTATGTATATGTGTTAGAAAAATGCCTGGGCCGCTAGCCTAAGCCATGCCTAATCATGGTGGAAACTTGTAGCATCACCATAATGAGCATTTATGAAGCATCCTCAATAAAAAGCTATGCACATAGTAAATAAAAAGATCGCCGAGATGCTCATTGTCTGCTTGCCTTGTCATTTTGTTCACGGGATAGCTCTTGTATCATGTGCAAGGGGTACCCCGTTGGCGGTTCTCTATGATATGCATGTATTTACAATGAAAAGAACTTACAGGTAACCAACGTTGAGTAGCATGCGGAGCGGCCCTCGTACTCAAGGGACATGGGATTTCCAGTTTATGGTCTGTCAAGCATATAACTCAGATTGGACCTCACTTTCACCTTAACCACATAAAGATGCCTATGATAGGGGCAATGAGAGATCAAAGCTAACGAGTACCTTACTTTCAGCATTTGGAAGCCTTTCAAGCTTTTCAAAACCTTTTCACAACCTTGTTGAGTCACCACTTATTCTATGAGCACCTTCTTGAGAGCATAGTTGTCATTCTTGTGTTTGTTCCAAAACTTAGTTAATTATGTCATGACTTTGATGCTTGTATCTCTGATATCTTTATCTCTAGTGTTCACTTGAACTTCAGAGGTGCCTTGGCATTTATATTGTGCTCTTCAAACAAAGGCAAGCGAGATACCACTCTATCATACCTTATTATGAGCATTGCAATGTTGCTTACGTTTATGTTTCATGCTACTTATTATTATTGAGTTGGTTTCTCTTCATAGCTTGCATTGACTATTGAGTAGACTTAGTTGCATACTTCTTATTATGAATGGTTTAAGCATCTACTCCTGTGCTGAGAATATATACATCATATGAAGCAAATGTGTTCGTGAAAGTTCTTTTATCGCACTCAGTTTTCAACTGAATTGATTGAGGACAAGAAATAAGCTAAGCTTGGGGGGAGTTGATACGTCCAAAACATATCTACTTTCCTGAACACTTTTGCTATTGTTTCTCCTCTAAACTTGTGTGATTTGGATACAACTAACGCGGACTGATGCTGTTTTTAGCAGAATTACCTTGGTGTCTAGTTTTTGTGCAGAAAATCAACTATCAGGAAAAATCCGGAAAATATGCCAAAAAAATCCAATTTTCACCAGAAGATCCACGGAGATAGAGTACGAGACGGAGAAGAGGCCTGGGGGCCCATACCCATGCCAGGCGCGGGTGGGCCCAACCCGCGCCTAGGGGGTGCGGCCACCCCAGGCACCCCCTCAGCCTTCCTTTGCGCCTATAAGTTGCCTCTTGACCTAATAACAAGGGGGTTCGACGTTTTTCCAGAAATAGTTCCGCTGCGCCGCCATCACCAGAAACCAAGATTCGGATCCAGTAACTCCGTTCTAGCACATTGCCGGGACGGGGAATTTGGAGAGGATCATCGCCATCGTCTTCACCAACGCGTCTCCATTAACCATCCATGTTTCCCTCATCCATGAGTGAGTAATCCCCCGCAGTAGGCTATGGGGATGGTAGGGATTGGATGATTTCTATCATGTAATCGAATAAGATTGTTAGGGCATAGTGCCTAGTATCTCTATTAGTGCTACTTGACTTTGTTGCAACTTGTTGTGCTTAATGCTTGTCACTAGGGCCCGAGTGCCATGATCTTAGATATGAACTTATTATTGAATCATTATGATAGTATTGTTTGTGATCTTATCTCCAAGTTGTGTAAACATATCATTGTCTGGATACAAAGGCCCTGAAGTGACAAATATTGGGACAACCGGAGGGGATGGCTGTGATGTGAGGATCACATGTGTTCACGGAGTGTTAATGCTTTGCTCCGGTGATCTATTAAAAGGATCACCTTAATTGCCCGTAGTTACCTAGAGGCCCCGCTGCAACGGGCTGGCTGGACAGAAATGTTGTGCAAGTTCTCATTGCGAGCACGTATGACTATATATGGAGCACATGCCTAGGATTGTTTAGTACCTGGATGCTTATTATAATTTATCTACAATTCCCTAGATCTTGAATTTACATGTTTAGATTCGTTCATGCAACGCCCGTCCATCCATCCATGTGCCTACCGCACTCGAATCCCATTGTTTACTGTTACTGTTACTATTGCTCCTGTTTCACTGATGCTATTGCTTTGCTATTGCTACTAGAAACTGTTGCTACTGATAAACTTCTGTGAGCAAGAACTATTTCGAGGTGCAGATGAATTGACAACTTAGCTGTTAAGGCTGGCAAGTATTCTTTGGCTCCTCTTGTGTCGAATCAATAAATTTGGTAATACTACCAGCGAAGACTGTTGCGATCCCATATACTTGTGGGTCATCAGATTACTAGTCATAGATGCAGTTGGATGGCGGTCTATGTATATTGTTGTAATGGCCAATCAAATCGCATAGGATCAGGAATGTCTAGTATTACATTGTTATGCCTTTCTATGTCCTGTCAATTGCCCCGCTGTAATTTGTTTAGCCAGAATGTTATGTTGTTTATCTTAAGGAGAACACCTCTAGTGAACTGTGGACCCCAGTCCAATCTTTACCATTGATAAATCTAAAATTGCTACTATTTACTTTCTGCAAGCTACCATTACCTTTCACAACATACGTTTAATCCTTTGTTTTCAGCAAACCGATGAGATTGACAACCTCATTGTTCGTTGGGGCAAAGTCTTGAGTTTGTGTTGTGCAGGTTTCAAGTTGTTAGCAACACCTTGGGGTCGTTTCCTTCCTCCTACTGCTTCGATAACCTTGGTTTCTTACTGAGGGAAAACTTATTGATGTACTCATCATACCTTCCTCTTGGGGTTTCCCAACGAAGCTCTACAGTGATCTGAGCCGCATCAAGACGTTTTATGGTGCCGCTGCCGAGGAGTTAAGGATGGCTTCAAAAGGAGAGTCCTTCACAACCTTTATCTTTACTTTGATTTTGTTTTGCTTAGTTTCTTTTGCCTTGTTTTGTTTGCTTATTTTTATCAAAAATTCCAAAAAAAATCCTTTGGTTTGCTTTTTCTTATCAAAAACACACAAAAAATTATTTCCTACTCTAGTTGCTGCTACTGTTGGCTTGCTCCACCTTTGCAAAAATGAATTCTGCTGAGAACACCAAGTTGTGTGACTTCACTACCACAAACAACAATGACTTCCTGAGTACGCCTATTCCTCCACTTGCTCCTGATGCTACCTTTTATGAAATTAAGCCTGCTTTGCTGAATCTTGTGATGAAAGTGCAATTTTCTGGTGTTAATTCTGATGATGCTGCTGCCCACCTTAATAGCTTTGTTGAATTTTGTGATATGAAAAAGTATAAAGATGTAGATGGAGATAGTATTAAGATAAATTTTTTTCCTTTCTCCTTGAGAGGAAAAGCTAAAGAATGGTTGCTATCCTTGCCTAGAAATAGATTCTTGGATTAAAGAAGCTTTTATTGGAAAATACTATCCTCCTGCTAAGATTATATCTATGAGAAGTGATATAATGAAATTTAAACAACTTGATAATGAATATGTTTCTCAAGCTTGGGAAAGAATGAAATCTTTGGTAAAGAATTGTCTCACTCATGGACTAACTACTTGGATGATTATCTAGACTTTTTATGCAGGGTTAAACTTCTCTTCAAGAAATTTATTGGATTCTGCTGCTAGAGGTACCTTTATAAACATTACTTTGGGTGCTGCAACAAAGCTTCTTGATAATATGATGGTTAATTATTCTGAATGGCACACTGAGAGAGCTCCACATGGTAAGAAGGTAAATTCTGTTGAAGAAACCTCCTCTTTGAGTGACAAAATTGATGTTATTATGGTTATGCTTGTTAATGGAAAAGCTCATATAGATCCAAATATTGTTACCTTAACCTCTTTGGTTGCTCAAGAAGAGCAAGTTGATGTAAACTTCATTAGAAACAACAATTTCAACAACAATGCCTATAGGAATAATTTTGGGAACAATAATTATAGGCCCTATCCTCCTAATAATGTTAATGCTTATGGAAACTCCTACAACAATACTAGAAGTTCCCCCTCTAAACTTGAAGTCATGCTTAAAGAATTTATTAATAAACAAACTACTTTCAACAAGACTATGGAGGAAAATATTTTGAATGTTGAGAAAAATATTTCGTCCGTGTCTGAAGCATGGTCCTCTTTGATTAATAAAATGTCTGCTAAACCTGAAACCTTGGAAAGTACCTTTGCTGCTATTCATGCCATACAAGTTACTATTGATGAAATTGTTAGACTGTTAGCTAAACTACATGCTAAGTGGGAAAGAGAAGCTAAAATTGCTAGAAACAATAGTGTTTGTACTATTACCACCACCAATATGGATGCTACCAAACCACAATAAGTCCCCATTCCTCCTACAACAATGCCTAAGTCTACTACTTGTGATGCTAAGTTTGATTTTGATCTTGATGGTTGCAATTTTTCTGAAATGATTATGTTCCTACAAAAGCTTGCTAGTAGTCCCAATGCTAGTGATATGAATATGGCTTTCATAAAACACATTAAAGATGCTCTCATTAAAATTAAGGAATAAAAATTGAAACACAAACCTTCTATTCCTAGGAAAGTAGAAGATAGTTGGGAACCCATATTTAATATGCAAGTGAATGACTTTGATCTCAAAGCTTCATGTGACCTTGGTTCTAGTATCTCTATTATGCCTAGAAAGATTTATGAAATGCCTGATTTGCCACCTTTGGAAGATTGCTATTTGGATGTCCCACTTGATGATAATGCTAAAAAAACTCATAGGGAGTGTTATTATGGTTAACAATGCTTATGTCCCTGTTGATTTCTATGTTTTGGATGTTGAATACAATGTTGTAACATCCCAAAAATAATAATCAAGATTATCAAGTTCCAATCACCCAAGTTTAGGGTTAAAAAAAACTTTTGTTATTAAAATGAATATGAATGCATGTGTGTGTGTGTGTGTGATTAATGCATGATTGATTTTGATTGCCATGTTTGATTGCTATGAATGTCAAGGATTGGTTTAAAGATGAAAACAATATCATCTAGATCATTTCCAAGAAGAATCAAATGAAGAGAAAATCAAAAATAAGATATATAAGCAAATGGTCATTTTGACCAAAGTTAACCACTAGACCACTTTGACTGTTCCTAGTTCAAGATTACTAACAGAAAAAAATCCAATTCTTTTCACCCCTTGCTAGATCAAGTAAAAGTGAACCCAAGCCCACTTTACAAACCAACAGAAACAAATTTCAAATCTATTTAAAGGACAATTCAAAATTGAATCAAGTATAGGTACTAAGATCACCATTTCTCAAAACCCAACCAAACCAGTTCACCTTGACAAACCCAAGCAACCTCAGACTACCAAGCATGTGACCAGAGCACTCACAAAAATTATCCAAAAATTCAAATCTAAAGTTCATGTGGCCATTTCATCAAACACATGGTGAGCACAGATCAAACTCCCTAACTTTCACTATTCCTGATCAATGCCTTGTTCCCCCATTGTCCCCAACTTAGTCCCCTTGTCTCCCCAGCGACCACCAGTGCATTTAACAAGCTACTAACACTACCCTTGCACTAGTGCCATGCCACCCGAGGCCACCTTTGCTAGCCGACCATGGCCAGCATGCAGGAGAGAACGCCGCGCGTGTCCATGATGTCCAGGAGGCAGGCCACCGTCCACCGCCACCCCCTATCCAACCCTCAAGCGCAGCTAAGCCCTGGACCACCTAAGAACAGACACGCCAATTTTCTCTATGCCATGTCGACATGCTCGCACACTCCACACCTTGCCCTCGCCGCGCATAACTACGATCGTCACGACCCTAGCTACCCCCAGACACGCCCGTTCGCCGTCGTGCGACTAGTAGCCACTGTACGTCGTGTAAAACATCGTCGGTGCTGCGCAGAGCGTCGACCCGTTCTGACCATCCTCGACAGCCCCTTGCCGCACCTTCAAGCCCACGATGATCGTCAGGGAACACCGCACCAGCCTACACCCTTCGCCATGCCCGTAGATCGCTATGCCGACATCGCCAGAGGAGCCTGTCCATCCCGTGCTGCCCCTCTCGACTATCCCTCATTCTCCACACCATCTTAGTCCCCAATCCTCATAGAACACCCCTGACCTTTCTATGGATCAAGGCGAGCACCAGGCCGCCGGAATTGCACCGGAGTCCGCCGCTGCAGAGGAGGAGCGGAGCAGTTGATTGGAGCCACCCCAGGAGCCGTCGCGACCACCGTTCGAACTGCTGTCGTCGACAACATCGTTCGCCCCCATCGCCGACCCTAGCTAGAGCCCTGGTAATCCGCCGCGTACCCCCACCATCACCGTTATTGTTCGGGCTCGTCGGAGCTGTTCGACGGAGACGATGAACGTGACCGTAGATCTTGTTCTAATCGTAAGGCCCAGATTGAAACATACCCCTTCGCTTAGACTGAGCCGCTGACGCCTAGACCCCCCTGTCAGCATCCCGCTGCGCGCGCTGTGCAGCTGGGCCGGCCCAGTAACTTTCCCGCACGTAGCCCAGTAGTTCAAATAGATATTTTTCATTTTAATTCAAACCTAGTTCAGTCAGTGACTTTGAAAATCAATTCAAAGAGTTTTATTGAACCAAATCACATGAAACCAATTTTTGTTAGAAAGGTATTCAAATTATTAATCCAAGCCCGTTGGATTCAAACCATTTGAAATTATAGATCACCTATAGTAAAAATAACAAGACAGAGACTTCTCTACATTCAAACATTTTTCAAAAATCAACCATAAATGCTTTTGAGTTGATTCCAACTCTCAAAAATCACATTTGACAAGATCTGTTTGTATATGTAAAAATATTTAGGTTTGCATGCAGTAATATTCAACCACTACACTACTCAAGGCAATCTAAGCTAAACCATGCAAGCCATCCTTGCAAGCCTAAACCTACCAGTTAACCTATGCAAGATGCATTAGGCATACTGGTTATGCAACCTTGATTATACCAAATCTTAATTTTACTTGCAAGCTTTATTCTTTTATTTCTTTATCAAAGTTCTTTATTACCCTTTTACTTAGTGATTTGTGAGTTTTGGAAAGTTATTATAGGTAGCATAAAGAGCATAAAACTTGGCCTAAGTTAGTTAGAACTAGATGTCATACTGAGGCATGAGATCTAGATTTGGATAGTCACACTTGATTAGCACCCCTCATTAGTGATTACCCTCAATTTTAGTGGATAGTGCTAAGCATAAAAGTTGATCACTTTAGATGGGAATACTTGGTTAAAATGATTATGAAAACCTTGGAATGATGAGTCATTCTAATGAAATGTTTTGACATGTGTAATGAACACCATATGATTTGATGATGAAAATGTTGAGGCTTGAGCCTTAGCCCTTTTATAAAAGTTGATGGTTGGGTTCGGATGTGATACCATTCCAATTTTACCATACAACCACAATACCCGAATTTAGGTAGGGCTTGACTGGAAGTTTATATATCTTAGTATGGGTTACCTGCGGAACAGGTTTGAGATGAGGCTACCACATGATGAATGTCCACCTGTGCAGTTCCCAAGATGATAGATGGTCATGGTTGGGAGGCCAAACTCATAGGTGAGGTGCCTATACTAGGGTTTCTAATTGAAATGTTAGGATTTATTACCCGCATACTGAGTATGGTGATCAGGATTGTTCCTGACGGATGTATCGAATGTTGTGGTGAAAGTGTACCACCTCTGCAGAGTGTCAAACTATTCGAATAGCCGTGTCCGCGGTTATGGACAGTTGGAGTGGCCATACTGTCCTGTCATCAAATGTTTTCAAAATGACTTATGAAGTGAACTATGACCTTGACTTGACCACAACCAGGTTGTGAACATGAAAACTAAGTCTCACTTAGGTGTTGTAAAACATTAAGTTAGTTTTCTTTACTTCTAAACTTAGTTAGAGATAAACCTGGCTTTTTGCAAATCAACCTAGACCTTAGGATTCCTACTCGAACTACCTTACTTGTTAGTATTAGTTTGCGAGTACTTAAAGAGTACTCATGGATTTGTCACTGGCTATTCCTATGGCCAGACTATGAGGAGGACTACCAGGATAATGGACAGCAGGAAGTCTATGACAACTAGGATCATCTCCCATTGTCAGCATTGCCTGTGACCCTGGAGATGGAGCCTCGACCATGCTACTATTATTATTATTCCGTTGCGTTGATTGCATTAAGACTAGATCATGAGATCCTTTATTTGTAAGACCTTTATGATGGTTTGTAATGGATGATGAACTATGGTACCAATCTGTTATGTCTCGTAAAAATGCTAATCCTGGGATTGCGATGTATGGCATAACAGGCATTTGTGATTAAAAATCCGGGTGTTGACAATTTGGTATCAGAGCCATCCTGACCATAGGAGACCCTAGTTAGAATGGACGCTTGAATCAAAACTTAGTTTCCAAACAAAGAAGTGAGTATTTATGAAAACCTATTCTCATTCTTATCACTGAGATTCTTTCAAGAAAATTTATGTTCCTAAAAATTTCTTGCAAATCTTACATAAAATTTGACACACTTGATCACTCTACTAACTTACTCATCCTATATTCTTATAGATGGAAGTCAAGTATAGCAAGTTCTACTAGTTGGGCAACGGAGGACAGCTCATCTTCGAGCGCGATTTAGACCAACTCTCGGAACTTCTTGAGCGCCCGCACCCCGGGTTCTTCGGAGCATAGCTCAATGATTAGCAAGGAGGAGAACCATAGTGGTTGATAGTTGCAAACCTTAGAGGCGAGATGGAGGCACACACCTTAGAAGGGATCCAATTCAGATTAAGGGAGAACAACCGGCTAGATGGACTCCCCAGGGCTATGCAGGAGTCTCTTGCCCGTCTGTGTGGGCAAAGCATCAACCAGATCAAGGTCACTCGCTTGGAGGTGACAGGACATCCAGAGCTAAAGCATCAAGTGGATCATCTCAGCTTCATGTTGTATGATAGGCAGAAGGAGTTGGACAACACCCGCGCCTACGCCAACCACAATTATGCCATTGCGGTCAAGAAGGACCAGACCCTCGCCATCCTTGCAAAGGAGCGTAAGTCACTTCGTCGTCTGCGTGACAAGAAGGATCGCATCATTGCCCGCCTTTGTCACAAAGTGTCATACCTGGAGGAGACCATCCATGAACGGGACATGCAGCTTGAGGAGAGGGAGAATGCAAGGGAAGATATCCGTGGAGATCCCTACTCCTACCTCAGTGATGATGATGACTACCTGGAGGACCAAGCCATGGACTTCCACTCTGATGATGATGATTCCGCCTTCATTGATGATGAAGAAGCCACCAATTTTGATGAGTAGTAGCATTTAATAAAGGTATTGAACACTTTCCTATGAGAAGAGAGAAGTTACCTTTTTCTCCTCCTTTGAAAGCAAAGTTTCATGTTAATGCTTCTTCATTTGAAAATACTTGATTCTTGCTTCTTGTGCCCAACTTAAAGGCGTTAAAGAAAATACTTCTTGGGAGATAACCTAATATTTTTATTCAGTCTTGGGAGTTATTACTTCTGTAATAAACTCTCTTTATCCTTTTTATTTGATTTTTGTGCCAAGAATAACCTCTAATGAGAGGGAAATAAGATTCGGGGAAGTTGCTGTCCCGAAACAGATTTTTGTGCTTCACTGTAAAAATTCGTGTAAAAATTTTTGAGTTCTCTTAGGGAGAATTGAGATTTTTGAGGGAATTGCTACAGTATATTGTGTTATTAATGTAAGTTTTTCTGTTTTGAACAAAACCCAAAGGTCAATTATCTTTTTAATGCACTAATGTTGCTAACAAAGATTGTGTGAAGTTTTGTATGAAGGAAAATTTTCAGGTGTAGGGGAAGAATGATGTAATGAGATGAAGAATGGACAAAAGCTCAATATTCACTACAAGGAATGTGTCAAACTATGACGATTTGGTAGTGACCCTGAATGACGATTCTATACTAGATGGTCGTAAGCTATTTGGGAGGGCCAAATCCTTATTAAACTATGAAGATTTCATGAAAAAGTCGTAATTTCTATGGACAAAATCGTCATAATTTCTAGACAGGTTGAGATATAAGAGAGGGTCAATATCAACCGTAGGATGTAAACGTAATAAACGGATAGGATGGTGAAGTGTGGAAACTTGTTGTGGATCGGTGACCTGGCATCCAGCACGCACAAAATCCCCCGCCCCCAGGACCCCTCCATCCTCTAACCCTAATCTCTCCCTAGCCGCCACACCACTCCCATCTCCCCAGCCGCCACACCACGTCCATCTCCGGTCGCCCCTTCTCCTTCCTCACTATAGGCGATCCCCTCCTCCTCCTTCCAGATCGAACGCTGTCGCCGCTTCTCCCCTGGCCGACAGCTCCCCTCCGGTGCCGCCCTTCTCCCCAAGCCACGGCCGTCCTCCCCTCCGCCGTCCCTGTAAACATGTCCCTGCTCGATCCCGAGGACGTCCTTGATGGCTACTTCCCGGATCCATAATTCCGCTGGGTCTCCTCTGCTCCAAGTGAGTGAGATCCGCTGCGGCCCTAGCGCGTTCCGGAGATCCGCGTTTTCCCCTTTCCTTACCGAATTCTTGATTAGCCTCGCAGCTTCGTGGGCTTGTATGACCGGGACGACGTGGAGTCCATCGGCCTGGACGACGTGTCCAAGCGCCTCTGCGTCGAGAGGCGACGGATATACGACATTGTCAACGTGCTTGAGAGCATCGGGGTCAGTTCTTGTTTTCTTTCTTATTTATTCTTTGGCCTGTTCTCTTGTATAGACGACTTCTTGGTCCGTCTTCATCGATGGGGTTTTAACTTCTACTTCTTATAATCCTATGTGAGAACTGAAGATCCTTGTGAGGAAGGCCAAGAACCGATACTCCTGGATAGGCTTCGCAGGGGTCCCAATGGAGCTGCGAGAACTCAAGGTTTGCATCTGCATTTCCCATGACATAATTCAACCAAGAACAACCAATCCAATCCATTTCTGGCGCACAATTTCTTATGCCTGTAATTGTTTTAGGGCAGTAAAAACTGACACTGACAACTATTGATTCACATGCCTCACTTATTAATATATCTTATTTGATACAAGATACCCCATTTGATAGAGATGGGAGGGCTTATGCCACTCCTACTCATTTATTTCAGTCATTTCTCAGATTTCTAGAATGTGTGGCAAATGAATAGTACAGTCTCAAATAACCATTTTTATGTCACTGTAAAAATGCATGTTTGGTGCACTACCACCTTTTATTTCTTCAAATGCTACAGATTGATTTGGTCTGTATTTCTTCTAACAAAGATGATAACAGCAAAGATGGTTTTGTTGTATATGATTTAGGTGTTGTAGTTTGTTATTTGACATTGATTTGGTTTGTACTTCTTTTAGCAAAGATGATAACATATTTTACTATAACTATGGCACCACTATGAACCAGTTCATTGATTGGTTGAAGAATAGAGTGTTGCTTCTTTGGTAATTGCCTTCACTTTCTCATTCTTACTATTTGTATGTTCTGTAACAGCCGCTGCTGCTGCTTTCCTCCAATGGACACGACGGATTGCTCCTGACCGAGATCCTCCACTGACGACACAAGGATGTCATGCTATAGGAGACCCAGCGACAAGCATCCCATGAGGAGCACTGTAGCATGCCTTTTCTAGCACTTGTTAAGGTCTTTTCCCACCTCCTTTGTATTGTTGTTAGGCTTGGTTAAAGAAATGCATGAATTTCTTCTTTCCTTTGTATACAAAAGCATTCTATTGCTGACCATGATCATGTGTTTGTTGTTGGTGTGCAAGTATACATAACCAGGAAGAGAACTTGCATCAGGCTTGGTACTGGCTGGTTAGTTCCTCACCAATTTATTATTATCAATCGCCGCAGCCCTCGTGCAACCCAGGTTCGTTGCGTCCCTACTCCCTCTGTCTTCTCCCCCTCACCAATTTAGTATTAGAATAGTTTGCTAGCTGGTTCATTTCAAGCAGCAACTGATGCGTTGACATACAGTATTCAAAATATGGTTGCTTTGAGCTAAAAGTTACTGGGCTATACTAGGTTCATATAGTTTATTTGTGCATCTTACTGTTCAATTTAAACCTTCACACTTGTATATGAATCCTTCTTTAAGTAATGATCTCAAATAAGTATATGGATACTGGTTCAACACTTGTCTCATAACTTCATTTCACGACTCCTAGCAAGTAGCAGCACAGTGACTATGTGTATAGGTTTCTTACAAACAAGTAATTTCAATAGGCTCGACCTGCTCAGTTATAAGACTGCTGACAAAGGGTGGGATGTATGTACGTTAGCTGAACCTCTATACTTAGTGTATATCCTGATGGCCCATGCATTGCACTGGTACTGCCCCTTTGTCGCACACAGCTAGTCAACTTGATGTTCATCTTTAGAAAGTAGGGCTCTGTATTTTGAGCAAAAGAAGGTTACAGATTGCAATGTATAGAGGAGGACAAGGTTGCATGCTTTATTGAACTTGCTCAGTTAGGCAACATTTACCAAAAAAAAATTGGCCGCGATTGGAGGGGCTCTATATTGTCTATGTCAGGCGGTGATGGTCCTCATGGTAGTGAGTATATCCAGGTAGCAGCTCTAGTGAGCCAACCTACTCTTTACTCGAAGGATTTGGTAGAGCAGTAGCTTGCTGGTCCTGCCATGGTGCATCCATCTGAGGCAGCTACATATTAGCAAGGGAACTGATACAGAGATACAGAGATATTCAGAGGTACATATTAGCAAGAGAAGATCCCATGCATGAGAGGCTTCTTATTTAATATCTTATAGTACTAAGATCCCATGCATGAGTCATGTTAGAGTTGCTATAACATGATCTGTCAATGGGGGCAATCCTACAGAAACTACGTTTATTGACAAGTGGTAATTTTATAAATTGCTATGCTTAGTGACTAGTGGTAATATTTATAAATTGCTAATGTGTGTGCATGCTCAGTTTCACCAGGTGATAACTAACCACTAATGATGGCCTTATTTTTCACCACTAATTCTCTGCCAAGTGACAACTTCAGCTGCTGTCATTTGTGAGTAGTAACTATGAGTGCTCTTTTAATAGGGTTAGTTTGAGTCTTATGAGTGGTGCTTGTAAATGAGTTATACAAGATCCATAGTATTTACAGTGATAGGAATGAGTGAATAGAACTTTTTCAAATCTGATTTAAACTTAATCAAATGATTAGAAAGCTTTTGTGGATATGAAACCACTGATTATGAATGCTAATACATTATGTAAATTTTCTGCTACCCCTATTCTGGATTGCTAGAACTATATGTAAAATTTGCTGCTACCCATATTCTGAAACTACAAGCTTTGTTCATGTTTCAGCTGATCGTGCTGGAGTGGAGATGCGCCACTTCGGGAGAGCGGAGGAGCTTGTTCGTGCAGCGATCCGAGGAGCTTGCCCGAGGTGTTGCAATTGGTGCTATTTGCTAATAAGTTAATGTAAATACTGAATTGTAATCTTGGATGTGCATTTGTGAGCCTGCTATTTGCTGATAAATTATCTGCATGTTGTGTATTTGCTGAAAATGGTGTATTTTATTGATGTATTTGCAAACTCTGGTGTATTTTCTCGATTTATTGCATGGCTGAAGCAATTCTAGAAATGAAAATGCAAATTCTAGTTAAAAAATAGCAGAAATCTGGACTGGATGAAATATATTTGGGCTCTAAAAAGGTTGTGGCCCAAAATATATTGTAACAAATCTGAAAATAAATAACTGTACCGTAAGAAGGCAAGGCCCAAAAGTGACAAACCTAAAAAGGCCAAGGCCTAGCAAATAAAAGGCTAGAATTATTGGGCTAGCCCATTTAGATCACTAAAATGGACCGGGCTGATTTTGATTTAAGACGATTTCATTTTGTCACAATTTTGCCACGTAGGATCAGCCACGTAGGATCTGAGCTGGCCTGGCTAGATGGTCCATGACGATATTGGATCGCATAGACGTTATGACGATTCAATATCATCATAGACGGTTATGACGATTTTACCAAAAACGTCGTTATAGTTCATTTGCGACGCCCAGCTTTCGACGATCTCAAAATCGTCATAGAATCGTCATAAATGGACTACTATGACGATTCTGTGACGAAAATTGAGGGTCATATATAGATAGATTCCTTGTAGTGATTGGGGATGCCACCCCGTATCACCCCAAGAAATATTCAAGAGGTACAAGCGTCAAAGCTTGGGGATGCCCAAGGCATCCCCTTCTTCATGAATAAAAATCTCTATGTCTTTCTGGACACTTTGTTTTTATTGTTTCATGCACTGTTGTGTTGTTCTTGGAGCGTCTTAGTATTCGTTTTTTGTTTTTGTTTGTTTAGTTTTCTTGAATAAAGTAGTTGGACCCCCGTTTTCGTTGTGTTGTTTCAAATAAGTTGATTGGTGTTGGAGAAGAGTAGGAAGTTCTTGCTTTAGTAATACAAAAAGGAGCTTTCTTTGACTATGAATTAGACTTTAGAATGTCATGCTAGATGTTGTTTTGACCTTATGCTTAGTGATTATTGTTGTAGCATGACTTGTTCCAAAAAATTGAGATTTCTTAGTGTGCCTTAAAAGAATCATGCGTTGTTTTAGCATACAAAAGCATAGTATTGTGGTATTCTCCTTTGATGCTTTGTTTGGGTTGACTTGGCACACGCTCAAACCATGTTATGACTATGAACCAGTCACCTTAGCCTCTATGATCATTTAGCTTTTGACTTGTGATATCACTTTATGCTTTGATTAGTAATGTTTTGCCGCTCTGCATAATTATGGCCATTATTGCTCTCTTAGTTGGTCGTTCTCAGTCTTTTGCTAGCCTCCACTTGTATTGAGTAAGCTCTACTCATGCATCCAACTCCCAAGAAACCAAGTTATTCCAAAGTGTGCACTATAAATTCCTATGCATGGTGTGTTACACTATTTCAAGTATATTCTTGTTTTATCTACCTTCCAATTAAAAATTCATTTTGTTATGTGAAAAAATAGTGATTAAAGCTCTCACAAACTTGATGGCAAACTTTATTTTCTTGCCCCTAATAAACTTGAACCATTGTGTCATCTATGTTGTGTATGCTTGCACTTATAAGTTGGAATTAGCAGAATTGTGCTATCACGGGGAACGCTTTCAACACTTGTGGATATCTACCCAGTTGATATCATGCTCTTTTGTTTATGGATGTCATCGGTGAGAAATAAAATGGGAGCTTGTAATTCCATGGAGTTATGTATATGTGTTAGAGAAACGCCTGGGCCGCTAGTCTAAGTCATGCCTAATTATGGTGGAAACTTGCAGCATCACCATAGTGAGCAATCTATGAAGCATTTTTCTTATAAAAAAGGAGAGATATTGAAAAGAGGAAAGAGAGAGAAAAAGCACCATTTTTCCATGGTAAATAAGAAGATTGCTGAGATGCGCATTGTCTGCTTGCCTTGTCATTTTGATATGGGATAGATCCTATAACAGGCGGCAAGGGGTACCCTGTTGGCGGTTCTCTATGATACACATGTACTTACTATGACAAGAACTTACCGATAACTAAATTTGAATAGCATGATGAGCGGCCCTCGTACTCAAGGGACATGAGATTGCCAACTTATACTTTGTCAAGCATATACCCCATATTTTGTTCATTTTAACCTTAATCACTTCAAGATGATTATGATAGGGGCAATGAGAGCTGAAAGCTAACAAGTACCATAATTTTTGGAAGCTCTTTTTGAAACTTGAATCCCTGCTTCCCTTTGAAGGGCCTTTCTTCCACTTTTACATTGAGTCTCCACATTCTATCTTAGGCACCAATTAAGAGAGCATAGTTGTAATTCTTAGTTCTATGTGCATTGTCCCAAAACATATTGATTGATTCATATTGTTGATATTGCTTGTTCTTGAACTATTTGTATCTAGTCACCCTTATGAACTTTGAAGATGTCCTATGCATTTATGTTTTGCTACTCCATGAAGGACAAGCTGAATGCCACTATGCTATGTTTTATAAATGTGAAACAAACAAATGTCTTTCAATGCATTGTTATTCATGAATCTTTGTTTGTATCCTTTCATGCTTGAAGCATAGTTGCTTTGTCTTATTGTTAGAACTTCATCTTTCATTCTCATGTTTAGAGTACTTTGATCCCAGCTTTCAATGCTTGCAAATGGTTTGATCATGATTGTGATGGTGCATGTCACCTAAAAAATTATTCTTTTTATCACTTACCTACTCGAGGACGAGCATGAAGCTTGGGGATGCTTGATACGTCGTAAACGTATCTATAATTTTTTATGTTCCATGCTTGTTTAGTATCCACTTTGCTTTGCTTTGATTTGTCTACACTTTCAGGTATTTTTATATCTTTTCTGGGACTAACCTATTAACAAGATGCCAAAGTGCCAGTTGCCTATTTTCTACTGTTTTTGGTTCCAGAAAAGCCAGAAAATAAATATTCTCGGAATTGGACGGGACAAAAGACAAAGTCAATGTTTCGCCGAGGAGAACACGGACCCAGAAGACGAGACGGAGGAGGGCCACGAGGGGCCCACACCCCCGGCCGCTCAGGCCAACCCAAGTCGTGTATGGGGGGTGCGACCGCCTCGGGCACCCCCACGGTCTCCCCCTTCACCTATAAGAATCCCCCGATGCCTAAACCCTAAGTACCCGATCAATCTTCCACGAAACAGTCTGTAGCCGCCGCCACCATCGTCCCTAGATTGGGAGGATCTGAAGCTCTTCCCAGCACCCCGCCAGAGGGGAGAGATCATCCCGGAGGCCTTCTTCATCACCATGCCAGCTTCCGGTATGATGTGTGAGTAGTTCCACCTTGGACTATGGGTCCATGCAGTAGCTAGATGGTTGTTTCTCCTCCTTTGCGCTACCATGTTCAGATCGTGTGAGTTCCGTTCATGATCAAGATCATCTATTTGTAATCATGCATGTTGTGTTTGCAGGGATCCGATGGATATTGATATTACTATGTCAGACTGATTAATGATTATGTCTTATTGATTCTATCATGTTTGTGTTGTTTGAGATCTTGCATGCTCTCCGTTTCTAGTAGCTATCTTGGCCAAGTAGATGCTAGTGATTCCAAGAGGGAGTATTTATGCTCGATAGTGGGTCCATGCCTCTACTGAATCTGGGAAGTGAAATAAATCTCTAAGGTTGTAGATGTGCTGTAGTGTCACATCCCAAGATTTTCCAAATCTTTTAATGTGAAAAATAAATGAATAAAATAAAACTTTGTTGATTTTCAGGATGAGAAGAAACTTTTTGAATCCAATTGAAAACTTGCAAAACCTATTTGGATCAAATAAAATCCTAAAGGGATTTAAAAAGATAAATAAACAATAAAGTTAAAATATTTGGATTTGCTATTTTGGACCTTTTAATAAAAAGATTTGATTTTCAAATGAAAAGGTAGACATTTAAATAAGGATTATTTTATAAGCCAAATTAAAACTTGGCCAAGCCTTTGAAATAAAATATTTCTATTTGGATAAAAATAGTAAAGGTTTATTTAAATAAAATAATAAGGATTTAATATCCAAGTTATTAAAAATAAAGGTTTTACTATTTTATTTAAACATCAAAACTTATTTATTTGTTTTAGACAAGTTTTCCAAATATTCTTTATTTTCAAATAAAACCTACTGATTTGGTTTTGAAAATATTTAGACTTTAAATGGAGTTTTAAAATAAATTAAAACCCATTTGATTTAATAACCAATGTCCATTTTATTTAATTATAAATGGACTCTAAAATAAAAATATTATTTTATTTTTGAGACTTTGGTTTTTGTTGTTAAACAGAACCAAATTCTTTGCAAAGTGTGATGAATGTTTGATTTGATTTGAATAATGGATTGTAGTTTGAATTTCAAAACAGAAAACAGGATTAGAAAAGGAAAAAGCATTCAGAAGAAAAAAAATATAGAAATGGACTCAGCCCAACTAGCCAAGGCCCAGTACCAGCCCACTCACTCCCTCCCGAAGAAAACGATTCACACTCAGCTTTTAACCCGCGCAGACACTGACCGGTGGCCCCTCTCCCTCTCTTCCTTTCCCACTGACGCCCGGACCCCACCGCCAGCTCACCTCCTTCTTCCTCGCGCAGACACCGCCTGCCGTTGCTGCCATTTACGCCGGCGTTGAATACGCGATGAATACGCCTTGATTCCTCGCAGTAACAGCACCCATTTAACCGCCTGCACCTTCTCTCCATTTCCCCTCAAGCGCATCCCTCTCTCTGCCCCCAGGCCGTCGTAATTTCGAACCACACCGTCACTGCTCCGACGAGCTCCCTCTTTGATTCCGGCCAAACCTCGCCGCCCCGAGCCTTCCTAAGCACACCGTCGTGATCCCCACTCCCAGGCGCATTTGCCTGTGCCTTTCGTTCAACCGCGGGCGTCCCAGAGCGTCGACTCCAACAACTCTGACCTCTGCCGCGTCTGCAAGCAACTCCGGCGATCCTTCTGGTAAGAACCTGACCGCCCCGCTCTTTCCCGATGATGCTCCCGCACTCCCCAACCTCGGCTGCATCTAACCATGCCTTTGCTTTTCCTCGGGGCGAACCGTAGCACCGCCCTCGACAACGACCAGAGCCACCCGACGCCGTTCCCCACTCCGGCAAGCGATTACTCCTACGCCAGTGCGCCCCTCGACCAACCGACCACGCCTCGAGCATCACCACGACCCTGCGAACACGGTGAGACCATCCCCTTCCCTCTTTGCTTCCTGTAACCGCCGTTAGCTCCTCGTCCGACCGTGCGCCGCCGCCAGCCGCCGCTAGAGCCGCCAGTTAATGGTTGAGCTGCTGTGAGCCGTGTGATGCAAATCGTCTGGCTAAGAATAGAACTTGAGCGAAGCGGTATGAGCTAGTCTGAGCCGTGCGATCTGTTTAGATCTAACGCCACGTGGCACCAGACGATTTAGAAATAGAATTTGAAATCAGATTTAGA
The DNA here is from genome assembly GCA_910589765.1 of Avena atlantica. Classification (NCBI taxonomy): domain Eukaryota; kingdom Viridiplantae; phylum Streptophyta; class Magnoliopsida; order Poales; family Poaceae; genus Avena; species Avena atlantica. Next base: position 439,263,724 of record OU342736.1, on the reverse strand, counting down.
TGCAAATTTGAAACCCTTGTAACTTTTGATCCACACGTCCAACATTTACAAACTTTATATCAATGGAATCAGTGGAACAAGCCCTAGCTAATCATGCCAATTGTTTAGTAAAAAGCCTCTGGTAGATTGTTTGTTTTTGTAGAAACATTTGTATGCTTGATTAGGTGATAAAAATTAGTCTAAAATGTTTTTGATGTTGAAACCTTTGCAAAATTGGTTTGTAGTGAACCTACTGACCTTAGGAACCAACCCATGGTTTTAAAAATGTTTTTGGTGAAGATTAGGATTGATTGATTGAATTAGCCTATTTCTAGCCAAATAAAAACATTGATTTTGTTATGGAAATGACTTTGGAGTAAAAACTTTGGGAAAATGATTTGGATCAAACCTACTGACCCTAAACACCAAGTTTTGAGAAACAACAACTTATTTGGTGGACAACATAAAGTTGTTGCTTTGATAAAAACACTTTTCACCACATAAACTAATGATTTGATTTGAAAATGGTTTATGGATAAAACCCTTTTGCAAATGACTTTGCCACTTTGGAAAATGACCACTTTGGACTTTACAAAGTTTAGAGCCTAGTAGAAACCATCTTTGCAAATAAAACTATCTTATGCATGCTTGCATGCATGACTTAGTTTTTATTATTTTATGTGTGATGTTTTGTTTGTTTGGTTATTGTTGGGAATGCTAGTTGATTTTTGTGTTTGCTTGATTGACTTGTAGTGAAGTTAGAAAAGTGTGAAACTAGCAAGATCAAGAAGTGAACCAACATTCCCTACCAAAAGAAAGGCAAGTGACACTATCATCCAAGTCCTACTATTTTCATTATACTTAGTGGATTTTTGAAACATGCATGAAAAGGATTTCTATACTTTATGCTATGCTAAATCCTAATAGGATACCCCTATATTTTCCTTAGTGAAAACAATGTAATTGTAGTATGCTTAGCCCAGCTATATATTGGGATGGGATACATGTTATGATTATATGAAGAGTTGAAAAGATTTATGTTTTATAATAATAAAACAAGTACTCAATGAACCACCTTGGTGGACAAGGATACTCAAGTTTGGACAAGGTGACAACAAAAGGAACCATGTTTATATGGCTATCTCTTTTTGTATGTGCACTAGAAGGAAACCACCCAGGGACTTAGAGATTGAACATGTTTCTCGTACAGTGGCTTCCGTGTACAGCCACATGCTAAATGGGCTCTGGCTTAGTCAACTACATAGTGGAAGACCCATGCATTGGCATCTTCAGGTTAGCTAGAATTGTGTAAGGGAACTTGAAACTCTACATTGGTGCCTGGATGACAAGCTAGCATTGTGTATTGGGAGGACTCCTATGGAAAGACTTTGTCACATTCTCAATCTGCTAGTACTCCATTTTGGTGAGTACTTATCCAGCGGCCACTGGTGGCATCAAGATGAGATTGTGTCATGTGGGTAAAGTGTACAACTTCTGCAGAAGATCAAAATTCTAAGTACTTAGCCGTGTCCCTGGTTATGGACAATACTGAGCAACTAAGGCCTGAAGCTATGGTAGATCTCGACATTCCAATTTCTCAAAGTAAAACTTGATGGTGACAACAAGGGATTAGAAGCACTTGGAGTTTTCCAAGAAGTTCAAAAGATTTGACAAAGATCAAAAACTATTTTGAAAAGATAGGATAAAACAATATTGCTTTCGGCAAATGAGCCTAAATTCCACTTAGCCAAATATGCATGTATTGATAGGATCCACTTATATTCTACATAGTAGTGAAACTTGCCAATACAATTCAAATGTATTGACCCTTGTGGTTGTAACTTATAATGGTGCAGGTTTGTTTGATGTTAGTAAAGTGTGTTGATTAGGATTACAAGTCTACAACCAACATGACTGCCGGTGGCACTTTGAAGATGAAGGACCCCATGCTTATAGATATTCTGCTGCAATGTAATGTAATAGCCAAATGAGCTATGTAAGATGTAATAAAATTATGTTATTCCTGGTTATAAAGTTATATTATGACCTTTGTTTCTTGATATTACATCTTAACTGTGGATGCTAGCTATTGATCCAGGGACTAGCATTGTAAACACAGGGGACTCTACCTTATTTAAAGGTTGGGACCCTTACAGATGGTATCAGAGCATTGTGTTGCCTGTAGGATTTGTAAACCTAGGATTGGACAAAGCCCCTTAGAAAAATAGGAGTTGTGTTTGTTCCAAAACTTATTTACAAACAATCTTGTAAACTCTTTCCTCAACCATTTTGGTTTTGACTCTACATCTCTTCTATTTCAACTTGATGGATAGAGCCTACCCCATGGCCAAAGACCTTACCATGAGCTAAGAACATCTTCAACTCTAATGACTTCAACATCTTCAACATTTCCACCAAGGACTCAACCTTGGATATCACTAAGGACTACTAGTGAAAACCAAGAGACATTAGATTGCCTACCAAAGACATTGATATCAAGTTAGAGTATGGATCATATTGTCCTATGAGGTATGATTATACTAAGTTATTATTTTCAAGAAAACTTGTTGTTTCCTTCAACTCATGAGTTAAGCTCATAAGTTGTTAAGTGGTTAGTTGCTTGTTGATTGTTTGATGGTTTGATTGTTTGATTGAACTTGGTTGTTTTTGGGTTGTGTGTTAAAACTTCTTAAAAACCTATCCACCAATACTTATCCCTATTAAACCAACAGATGCCTCCCCGTCATGCCAACCCCAACCAAAACAACAACAACCTCACCCCTGAGATGCAACAAATGATGGCAACTCAGACACAGTTGATGCAGCAGATGACCACATTCATACAGAATCAGAATAACAACAACAACAACAACAACAACAACAACAACAACAACAACAACAACAACAACAACAACAACAACAACAACAACAACAACAACAACAACAACAACAACAACAACAATAACAACAATCAGAATAACCCTCCAGCACTTGACATGCTCACCAAGTTTCTGAAACTTAGGCCTGCAAGATTCTCTGGAACAACTGATCCAATGGAAGCTGATGATTGGTTACATTCAGTGAACAAAGACCTAGTGACTGTTGGCTGCACTGATGAAGAAAAAGTAAGATTTGCAGCATTTCTGCTTGAAGGACCAGCAGCAACATGGTGGGACAACTTTCAAATCACCACTCCCCTTGAAGATGTAACTTGGGCTATTTTTGAAGATGGATTCAGAACCACTCACATCTCACCTGGAGTAATGTACTTGAAGAAAAAGGAGTTTCACAATCTGAAACAACGTCACCTCAGTGTGGCTGAGTATATTGAAGAATTCAACAATCTGGCATGCTATGCACCGGATGAAGTTGATACAGATGCTAAGAGAAAGGATAAATTTCTCGAAGGACTTAATGATGAGTTGAACCTGCAGCTAGCTGTTGCCTATGTCCCAACCTATCAATCACTCTGTGACAAAGCCACCATCTTGGAAAACAAGATGAATCAAGTTGAGAACAAAAAGAGGAAGCATAAACTCAAGAATCATTCGGGATCATCAAAGAAGAAACCTTCATTCAAAAGGAGCAATGAAAATTCTGAACCACATCAGTATCACCACAACAGCAATGGAAGTGAGAATAATGGAAATGATACTGACAATGGAGATAACCTTGGTCAGAACCAACATGACACTTACAGGAAAAAGGACATTAGCCAGTTGCAATGCTATAATTGTAAGGAACTTGGACACTATGCATCAGACTGTCCAGAGAAGAAAAAGAAAAAGGATGCCAGAAGAGCCAATGGAAATGACTCCAATGTGACCCAGAAAGGACATGTGAACCACATTGACATGAATGGAAACTTTGAAGATATAGAAGAAGTGGATGTCAGGATTTAGAAAACTGAGAAGAGTCAAATAAGGATTCCTTGTCTGGTTATTGTGTTGAACTTTTAGTCAAGTGAACCATCAATGTAACCCTATGAGACTTTATTTTAAGGGTGGTAGTACCCTAGATGCCTTCAGCCTACTTGTAACCCTAGCATTCCCAAATCTCGGGACGAGATTTATTTTAAGGGTGGTAGCCTGTCACATCCCAAGATTTTCCAAATCTTGTAATGTGAAAAATAAATGAATAAAATAAAACTTTGTTGATTTTCGGGATGAGAAGAAACTTTTTGAATCCAATTGAAAACTTGCAAAACCTATTTGGATCAAATAAAATCCTAAAGGGATTTAAAAAGATAAATAAACAATAAAGTTAAAATATTTGGATTTGCTATTTTGGACCTTTTAATAAAAAGATTTGATTTTCAAATGAAAAGGTAGACATTTAAATAAGGATTATTTTATAAGCCAAATTAAAACTTGGCCAAGCCTTTGAAATAAAATATTTCTATTTGGATAAAAATAGTAAAGGTTTATTTAAATAAAATAATAAGGATTTAATATCCAAGTTATTAAAAATAAAGGTTTTACTATTTTATTTAAACATCAAAACTTATTTATTTGTTTTAGACAAGTTTTCCAAATATTCTTTATTTTCAAATAAAACCTACTGATTTGGTTTTGAAAATATTTAGACTTTAAATGGAGTTTTAAAATAAATTAAAACCCATTTGATTTAATAACCAATGTCCATTTTATTTAATTATAAATGGACTCTAAAATAAAAATATTATTTTATTTTTGAGACTTTGGTTTTTGTTGTTAAACAGAACCAAATTCTTTGCAAAGTGTGATGAATGTTTGATTTGATTTGAATAATGGATTGTAGTTTGAATTTCAAAACAGAAAACAGGATTAGAAAAGGAAAAAGCATTCAGAAGAAAAAAAATATAGAAATGGACTCAGCCCAACTAGCCAAGGCCTAGTACCAGCCCACTCACTCCCTCCCGAAGAAAACGATTCACACTCAGCTTTTAACCCGCGCAGACACTGACCGGTGGCCCCTCTCCCTCTCTTCCTTTCCCACTGACGCCCGGACCCCACCGCCAGCTCACCTCCTTCTTCCTCGCGCAGACACCGCCTGCCGTTGCTGCCATTTACGCCGGCGTTGAATACGCGATGAATACGCCTTGATTCCTCGCAGTAACAGCGCCCATTTAACCGGCTGCGCCTTCTCTCCATTTCCCCTCAAGCGCCTCCCTCTCTCTGCCCCCAGGCCGTCGTAATTTCGAGCCACACCGTCACTGCTCCGATGAGCTCCCTCTTCGATTTCGGCCAAACCTCGCCGCCCCGTGCCTTCCTAAGCACACAGTCGTGATCCCGACTCCGAGGTGCATCTGCCTGTGCCTTTCGTTCAACCGCGAGCGTCCCGGAGCGTCGACTACAATAACTCCGAGCTCCGCCGCGTCTGCAAGCAACTCCGGCGATCCTTCTGGTAAGAACCTGACTGCCCCGCTCTTTCCCGATGATGCTCCCGCACTCCCCAACCTCGGCTGCATCTAACCATGCCTTTGCTTTTCCTCGGGGCGAACCGCAGCACCGCCCTCGACAATGACCAGAGCCACCTGACGCCGTTCCCCACTCCGGCGAGCGATTACTCCTACGCCAGTGCGCCCCTCGACCAACCGACCACGCCTCGAGCATCACCACGACCCTACGAGCACGGTAAGACAATCCCCTGCCCTCTTTGCTTCCTGTAACCGCCGTTAGCTCCTCGTCCGACCATGCGCCGCCGCCAGCCGCCGCTAGCGCCGCCAGTTAATGGTTGAGCTGCTGTGAGCCGTTCGATGCAAATCGTCTGGCTAAGAATAGAACTTGAGCGAAGCGGTATGAGCTAGTCTGAGCCATGCGATCTGTTTAGATCCAACGCCCCGCCGAGCATGATCCGACCGAAGCGGTACCAGCCAGTAGCATCCCGCCGCGTGGCACCAGACGATTTAGAAATAGAATTTGAAATCAGATTTAGATGCAAATTTGAAACCCTTGTAACTTTTGATCCACACGTCCAAAATTTACAAACTTTATATCAATGGAATCAGTGGAACAAGCCCTAGATAATCATGCAAATTGTTTAGTAAAAAGCCTCTGGTAGATTGTTTGTTTTTGCAGAAACATTTGTATGCTTGATTAGGTGATAAAAATAATTCTAAAATGTTTTTGAGGTTGAAACATTTGAAAATTGGTTTGTAGCGAACCTACTGACCTTAGGAACCAACCCATGGTTTTAAAAATGTTTTTGGTGAAGATTAGGATTGATTAATTGAATTAGCCTATTTATAGCCAAATAAAAACATTGATTTTGTTATGGAAATGACTTTGGAGTAAAAACTTTGGGAAAATGATTTGGATCAAACCTACTGACCCTAAACACCAAGTTTTGAGAAACAACAACTTATTTGGTGAACAACATAAAGTTTTTGCTTTGATAAATACACTTTTCACCACATAAACTAATGATTGGATTTGAAAATGGTTTATGGATAAAACCCTTTTGCAAATGACTTTGCCACTTTGGAAAATGACCACTTTGGACTTTACAAAGTTTAGAGCCTAGTAGAAACCATCTTTGCAAATAAAACTATCTTATGCATGCTTGCATGCATGACTTAGTTTTTATTATTTTATGTGTGATGTTTTGTTTGTTTGGTTATTGTTGGGAATGCTAGTTGATTTTTGTGTTTGCTTGATTGACTTGTAGTGAAGTTAGAAAAGTGTGAAACTAGCAAGATCAAGAAGTGAACCAACATTCCCTACCAAAAGAAAGGCAAGTGACACTATCATCCAAGTCCTACTATTTTCATTATACTTAGTGGATTTTTGAAACATGCATGAAAAGGATTTCTATACTTTATGCTATGCTAAATCCTAATAGGATACCCCTATATTTTCCTTAGTGAAAACAATGTAATTGTAGTATGCTTAGCCCAGCTATATATTGGGATGGGATACATGTTATGATTATATGAAGAGTTGAAAAGATTTATGTTTTATAATAATAAAACAAGTACTCAATGAACCACCTTGGTGGACAAGGATACTCAAGTTTGGACAAGGTGGCAACAAAAGGAACCATGTTTATATGGCTATCTCTTTTTTTATGTGCACTAGAAGGAAACCACCCAGGGACTTAGAGATTGAACATGTTTCTCGTACAGTGGCTTCCGTGTACAGCCACATGCTAAATGGGCTCTGGCTTAGTCAACTACATAGTGGAAGACCCATGCATTGGCATCTTCAGGTTAGCTAAAATTGTGTAAGGGAACTTGAAACCCTACATTGGTGCCTGGATGACAAGCTAGCATTGTGTATTGGGAGGACTCCTATGGAAAGACTTTGTCACATTCTCAATCTGCCAGTACTCCATTTTGGTGAGTACTTATCCAGTGGCCACTGGTGGCATCAAGATGAGATTGTGTCATGTGGGTAAAGTGTACAACTTCTGCAGAAGATCAAAATTCTAAGTACTTAGCCGTGTCCCCGGTTATGGACAATACTGAGCAACTAAGGCCTGAAGCTATGGAAGATCTCGACATTCCAATTTCTCAAAGTAAAACTTGATGGTGACAACAAGGGATTAGAAGCACTTGGAGTTTTCCAAGAAGTTCAAAAGATTTGACAAAGAGCAAAAACTATTTTGAAAAGATAGGATAAAACAATATTGCTTTCGGCAAATGAGCCTAAATTCCACTTAGCCAAATATGCATGTATTGATAGGATCCACTTATATTCTACATAGTAGTGAAACTTGCCAATACAATTCAAATGTATTGACCCTTGTGGCTGTAACTTATAATGTTGCAGGTTTGTTTGATGTTAGTAAAGTGTGTTGATTAGGATTACAAGTCTACAACCAACATGACTGCCTGTGGCACTTTGAAGATGAAAGACCCCATGCTTATAGATATTCTGCTGCAATGTAATGTAATAGCCAAATGAGCTATGTAAGATGTAATAAAATTATGTTATTCCTGGTTATAAAGTTATATTATGACCTTTGTTTCTTGATATTACATCTTAACTGTGGATGCTAGCTATTGATCCAGGGACTAGCATTGTAAACACAGGGGACTCTACCTTATTTAAAGGTTGGGACCCTTACATGTAGCTACTAGGGATAAAACAAAAATCTCTTGTTCATGGAACAATTGTATTGTTTACTTTACACACATTGCTTAAAGCAGTTATCCGTTGCTTGCAACTTAATACTGGAGGGGGTTCGGATGATAACCTGAAGGTGGATTACTAGTCATAGATGCAGTTGGGTGGCGGTCCATGTATATTGTTGTAATGTCCAATCAAATCTCATAGGATCATGAATGTCTAGTATTGCATTTTTATGCCTTGCTCTGTCCTGTCAGTTTCTCCGCTGTAATTTGTTTACCCAACATGTTATGTTGTTTATCTTAAGGAGAACATCTCTAGTGAACTGTGGACCCCGGTCCAATCTTTACCATTGATACATCTTCCACTATTACTATTTACTTTCTGCAAGCTACCATTACCTTCCACACCATACGTTTAATCCTTTGTTTTCAGCAAACCGGTGAGATTGACAACCTCACTGTTCGTTGGGGCAAAGTCTTGATTTTTTGTTGTGCAGGTTCCAAGTTATTAGCAACACCTTTGGGTCGTTTCCTTCCTCCTACTGGTTTCATAACCTTGGTTTATTACTGAGGGAAAACTTATTGCTGTACTCATCATACCTTCCTCTTGGGGTTTCCCAACGAAGCTCTATAGTGATCTGATCCGCATCAACGTCCATTTTGCATCACTATTCTATATCATAATTTGCTGCTATTCATTGATATATTTCATATTAAGAGGTGTTACTTATGTTATTTCATCTATTTTTGCATGTTGGATGACTTTTGGAGGATGAACTGCCAGAGTCAGGATTCTGATGGAAAAAGCGGTGTTCTGATGCAATTTTTGCGAAGATCAGAAAATTACAGAAAATACATGGAAAATCCTATTTTTCTAGAAGACGAAGGAAGCCAAAAGGGGAGGCATAGATGGGCCATAGGGGGCCCACACCCCCCAAGAGCGGGCCACCCTAGGCCATGCCACTAGGGGGTGTGGCCACCCTGGCCCACCTCCTGCTCCGCCCCTTTGCCTATATCTTCCTCCCGAAACCCTAAAGTTTGGGGAGCGACCATAGAAAGATTCCGCCACCTCTGCGGGGCGGAAACCAGAGAGAGAAAGATCTCTCCAGCAGACAGATTTCTGTTGGGGAAATTCTTTCCTGGAGAGGGGAGATCGTCGCCATCAACACCATCATCAAGCTAGAATTCATCGGGATCATCATCATCCATACCACCATCTCCACCATCACCAACATCACCACTCCATCCCGCTGTAACAATCGTGTTATGGATAATTATTATATTGGGGATGGAATTTTCCATCCTGGTGATCACTTGCTTTTTATCCATGAATTATGTGGGTTTTTTAAGTGTGCAGGTATCACAACAGAACAAGTCAAAAAGAAGTTACTCTCTATATCATTGAAAGGAAGAGTTGAAGAATGCTATAAGATGCTGAAGAATGGACAATCTATGGAATGAGAGGAAATTGTACCTCTCTTTTGTTCTCAATTCTATCCTCCCAGTGAGATTCATAAGGATAGGGATCAAATATATAAATTTTGGCCTTTTGATGGAGAGAGTACAGCCCAAAATTGGGGGAGATTGAATTTACTAATGCTTAAATGTCCTATTCATGAACACCCTAATAATATTATTATTAATAACTTTTATGCAATGTTTTCTCTTCATGATAAAGATTTATTAGATGCTTCTTGTGCTGGATCATTCACACATATGAAGCAATAAGCTAAATGGGATCTTCTAGACCGTATTCAATAAAACACTAAAGCTTGGGAGAATGGCAAAGGAAGAAAGTCAGGTATAAACTATGATTATGAATGTATTAAATATTTTATGGGAACTGATGACTTTCATGATATTAGTACTGAGTATGGTCTTGATCCTCAAGTTCTTGCAAATTTCTTTAAGGCTTTTTCCTCTTATATCGAAATCCCCAAAAAGGAGTGGAACAAGTACCATGCACCTTATAAAGATGTTGTTAATCATGTTCCTACTAGCACTCAAGTCTATACTGTTGATCATATTTGCCTGAACCTTATATTGAGAAAATCCCTTTCCTTGCTAAGGTAAAGGAACATTTTATTATAGCTAATATGGTTAGCAAAAGTACAAAAAAAGCTATAGAACCTGATGAACAAATAAATATTGAACCTGTAGTAGCCATTGTGAAAGATCTTGTCACTAAAAATGTAGAAGATGGGTACATTATGTTTTGTGAGGATGCTTCTAATATTGTCTCTCATCCTAGTAAAGCTAGAAAAGCTAGTGTCCCTATGCTTTCTGTTAGAATTGGCGATCATTGCTATTATGGTTTATGTGATATTGGTGCTAGTTCTAGTGCTATTGCTTATGAGCTTTACAGGGAAATTATGCATGAAATTGGTCCTTGTGAACTTGAGGACATTGATGTGGTTATTCACTTTGTTAATAGAGAGACGGTCTGTCCAATTAGTATTGTAAGAGATGTGGAAGTCCTTTGTGGTAAGATTAAATATCCTGCTGATTTTCTAGTGCTTGGTAAGGAAGCTAGTAAAACTTGTCCTATCATTTTTGGTACCTTTCTTGAACACTTGTGGAGCTATTATAGATTGCAAGAAGGAGAAAGTTTTTACTAAATTTTATGGAGAATATTATAAGTTTAACTTTTCCAAATTTGCTAAAACTCCTTATGAAAATGAATTGCCTAATGAGGATTTCAGGGTTGAAAAACTTTCTGCTATTTCTCTTGCTCCTAACAATTCCTTGCAGCAATATATGGAAGATCATGAAAGTGAGGTCTTCATGTAAGAAAGAAATGAGATTGATGAGATTTTCCTTCGTCAACCAGATATGCTTAAGAATAACCTACATGTGGAAGATTTGGGCACCACACTACCACCTAAAGGGGATCCTGTTTTTGATTTAAAACCTCTACCTGATGATCTTAAATTTTCTTATCTAGACGATAAGAAAATATATCTTGTTATTATTAGTTCTAAGATTTCAGGGAAGGAAGAGGAAAGATTATTGGAAGTATTGAAGAAACACAGAGGAGCTATGGGGTATACTCTTGATGATTTAAAAGGGATTTCTCGTACTATATGTTAGCATGCTATTAATATAGAGCCTAATGCAAAGCCAGTTTTTGAACATCAACATCGTTTAAATCCTAAGATGAAGGAAGTGGTAAGAAATTAGGTATTATAACTTCTTGATGCTGGTATAATTTTTCCTATTACTGATAGTAATTGGGTTAGTCCTATTCATTGTGTCCCTAAGAAAGGAGGAATAACTGTTGTGCCTAATGAAAATAATGAGCTTATACCTCAAAGAGTAGTGGTTGGTTATAGGATGTGCATTGATTTTAGAAAGGTGAATAAAGTCACTAAGAAAGATCATTATAATGTGCCTTTTATTGATCAAATGCTAGAAAGGTTGACTAAGAAGACTCACTTTTGTTTTCTTGATGGTTATTCTGGGTTTTCTCAAATTACGGTGAAAGCACAAGACCAAGAGAAAACCACTTTCACGTGTCCCTATGGAACTTATGCTTATAGGTGTATGCCTTTTGGTTTATGTAATGCTCCTGCTACTTTTCAGAGATGTATGTCTGCTATCTTTCATGGTTTTTGTGAAGAAATTGTGGAAGTTTTCATGGACGATTTCTCTGTCTATGGAACTTCTTTTGATAATTGTTTGCACAACCTTGATAAAGTTTTGTAGATATGTGAAGGAACTAATATTGTTCGTAATTGGGAGAAATGCCACTTCATGGTTAATGAAGGGATTGTTCTTAGACACAAAATTTCTGAAAGAGGAATTGAATTTGATAGAGCCAAAGTTGAAGCATTTGAGAAAATGCCTTGTCCTAGGGATGTGAAAGGTATTTGTAGTATCCTTGGTCATGCTGGTTTCCATAGAAGGTTTATTAAAGATTTATCAAAAATTTCAAAGCCCCTTACTAATCTTCTCCAAAAAATGTACCTTTTATTTTTGATGATGATTGTAAGGAAGCTTTTAAAACTTTGAAGAAGCTTTAACTACTGCTCCTATTGTCCAACCACCTGATTGGAATTTACCCTTGGAAATTATGTGTGATGCTAGTGATTTTGCTGAAGGTGTTGTTCTTGGGCAACAAATAGATAAAAAATTGAATGTTATTCATTATGCTAGTAAGACTCTTGATGCTTCTCAAAAAAAAATGCTACTACTGAAAAGGAGTTCTTAGCTGTAATCTTTGCTTGCGGTAAGTTTAGACCCTATATTGTTGATTCAAAAGTTACCATTCATACTGATCATGCTGCTATTAAGTACCTTATGACAAAGAAAGATGCTAAGCCTAGGCTTATTAGATGGGTGTTTCTTTTACGACAGTTTGATCTACATATTGTAGATAGGAAAGATGCTGAAAACCCAGTTGCTAATAATTTATCTCGTTTGGAAAACATTTCTTTTGATCCTATGCCTATTAATGATAGTTTTCCAAATGAACAGTTGGCTGCAATAAATATAAGCCCGCGAGAGAGTCCTTGGTATGCTGATTATACTAACTTTATTGTTTCCAAATATTTGCCTCCAACCTTTACAGCCCAGCAAAGAAGAAAATTCTTTTACGATCTGAGGCATTACTTTTGGGATGACCCACATCTATAAGAAGGAGTAGTTGGTATTATGTGGAGATGTGTTCCAGAATAAGAACAACAAGAGATATTGAGAAAATGTCATGGCAATGCTTATGGAGCAAATCATGCTGGAGATAGAACCGCACAAAAAGTTTTACAATCAGGTTTTTATTGGCCAACTCTTTTCAAGGACGCAAGGAAGTTTATTTTATCATGTGTGAATGTCAAAGAGTTAGAAACAATTCTAGACGCAATGAAATGCCTATGAATTGTTCTCTTGTTATTGAACCTTTTGATTGTTGGGGATTCGACTTTATGGGTCCTTTTCCTCCTTCAAAAGAGTATACTCATATTCTTGTTGTTGTTGATTATGTTACAAAGTGGGTGGAAGCCATACCTACAAATAGTTCTAATGGTAAGACCTCTTTAAAAATGCTTAAAGATGTTATTTTTCCTAGGTTTGGTGTGCCTATATATCGCATGACTGATGGAGGTTCTCATTTTATTCATGGTGGCTTTAGGAAGACCCTTGCTAAATATGATGTCAACCGTAGAATTTCTTCATCTTATCACCCTCAAACCAATGGGCAAGTAGAACTTTTGAATAGAGAAATTAAAGCTATCTTGTAAAAGACTGTTAATAGATCTAGAAAATATTGGGCTAAAAAGTTGAATGATGCTTTATGGGCTTATAGAACTGCTTATAAAAATCCTATGGGAATGTCTCCTTACAAAATGCTTTATGGCAAATTTTGTCACTTGCCTTTAGAATTAGAACACAAAGCTTATTGGGCAGTGAAAGAACTAAATAGCGATTTTAAACTTGCCGGTGAGAAAATATTGCTTGACTTAAATACCTTAGATGAGTGGAGAAGTGAAGCTTATGAAAATGCTAGACTCTTTAAAGAAAAAGTAAAAAGATGGCATGATAGGAGAATTCTCAAAAGGGAGTTCCATGTTGGTAGAAAGTTCTATTGTATAGGTCTCGTCTCATATTTTTTGCAGGAAAACTACTCTCAAAATGGGAAGGACCTTTTGTTATTGAGGAAGTGTATCATTCAGGCGCTATTAAAATTTCTTCTTTGAGAGACAACATGTAACACCCTCAGAATCGGACCTATGCAAGTTTTAGCGAAACCCGCCAAACCCGCATAGAAACGATTCAAAGGTGCCCACCAGGCACTTTCGTGCGGGTGGAAAACGAAGTAATAACATTACACAACAGTCCTCGATGGGACCCACAGAACAGATATATACAACAGCGACTCAAAGAGTCAAGAATACAGATATAATATACAAAGATCCAAATCACCTTGAAAATGATAGAGCGTCCGACTACGGACAAGATGCAAATGGGGCTAAGAGCCCTGAAGAATAACCAATGGCGTCCATAACCCTGCCCAGGCCAAGCCGGAAGGGTAACCCTGCTAACGACGTCGATCTCAAAACCTGCTAAAGCAAAAGGGGTGCCGACAAAGGGCCAAGGAAAAAGAGAGAGCGGTCAGTACTGAGGCCAGTACACGGCGAGACTAGAATTCGGCGGTCCTCGCCTACATAGGTATGGTGGACTGAAGCGGCAGCGGCAGCATGCACTAACATCCTATAGAGACTCGATGCAACTGGCGGTTATCAGAGAGGGGTAAGAATGACCTATCCGGATCCAACCTGAAGCTAACACCAAACATACCCATCCTGGTGTTTCCCCCCCTCGAGACCAAACGAGGAAGTCAACCGAGGAACTCACACAGTTGGCAGTTTTATTTATTCAGTTATCGTTGCAGCGATTAATAGTCAGATTTGGGTAATCATCCTGATAAAATAAGCAGTGGGCACTTTTAGTTAATCATTCCGTTGTAGTTGCAACAATTACTAATCAGATACAATTAGCATGATATAACCCAAAAACCCAGCAGTTGTTGGTACTTTTATTCAGCCATTCCATTATAGTTGCAATACTTACTAGTCAGGTACAATGGTCGCAAACGACACACAAACAAGCAATTGTGGGCAGTATTATTAAGCCATTCCAGTATAGTGAAGCTGATTACTAGTCATTATAAAGTCAAATTTATAGCAGTAAACTTTAGTTATGCTTGTCTATGGTCGAGATACTGTGCTCCAAGTCGTCCATAACCGCGGACACGGCTTTCAGAAAGTTTTGACCCGGCCGGGGTGCACAAATAGCAACACACACACGATCAACCTCGGAAAAACCAAATCAAAACCCAACGAGGTCTTCACGACAGAGCAATCACAAGATTCAGAAATATTTCAGGGGGCCACCCCATTGAGTAGACCCGCAACGAAGTAAGCAAGCTCCGAGACGGACTCAAGGTTTGCGTCAATGGCTGTAAACGACTGGGAACCCGAAAGTGTGGCTGGGCTTGTCGATACCGCGAAAATATTCCGCTTACCTAAACAGTACAGTGTGCTCCTCGCACAATTTAAATAAAGCAGTAAAGCATGGCATAAGTACAAGATCGTAAATAAAACCTCAAACTAGTTTGTGGCCCCAAGAAATAAGACTGAATCAAGCTCTGGCTAAGGGGGGCCCATAATTCCCCACATGTGGATAGTGCGATAAATCAAGGAACAGGTATCAAGTACTCGGGGTCCTACGGGACACAAGTGGGCGTTCGGAAACCAAATGTTATCTATCACCCACCGATGCCTCTGCTTATTTCAATTTTAGTTGTTAAACAGGAATTAAAGTGAACGATAAGTAAAGCCATAATCATCACCAACATCAAACATGCGGCAATACTCCAACAACTGTGGCACTTGACAACACGCAACAGCACTGGGGCAAGCGACTACGACGCGCAAGTCCAACTATCTACCAAACAACAGGTAATAGGATGTGTCCAAGGCGATATAGGGCTGCAAGGGATATCACGGGTACGAAAACTAGAGCATCGCAACACAGATAGCAATAGACCAACAGGAGGGAATAAAAAATATAAAAGTAAGATAGGTAGAAAGGGGGAGATGCTCGCCTGAAAACATTGTCGAAGATTCATAACCGAAGAACTTGTCGAAGCTCACAACATCTCATCGTCCTATCCGAGAAGAAGCAAACACTAAAAGGAACAAGCGATACAGCAATTATAACTAATGCGAAAGAATCGGCATGATCATGATATGATGCATGGTATGGCAAATTAATGGTGTCAACTATGTTGGAAATATGGCATGAGCATGGCATCTCGATGATACAACATTAGTGAGGCATTCTCAACAAGAAATAATTATTTCATCATTTTGTTAATCATGTATTCCTTGCATAAACAATTCCGATCTTTTAATTTCTACATGATGTATGATGCAATTGCAAGTGTGGAATGCACAGTTGGAAAGTGCTCGTCGCGCTGATCGATTTAGACATATCATTGTCCGAATTCGAAAATACGGTTTAAAATATATGAATTTAAATGAGTATTGAATTACTTGAAATATTAAAAGAATTAAATTAGAACGAGAAAAGAATAAACGGGAGGGAAATGGGCTGCATCTTGGTTAGCTACTGCACGCGAGCGATGGGGAGGTTATGGGCCGGCCCAACTGGCTGTGGCCGCGGGAGGATGCTGGTTAGAAATAAAGAGAGGCCAGGGTTGTTTTTATAAAACCATCAAGATTTGACGGGAAGAACTGAATATCGATTTGGCAAAACAGGCTAGCTGAACCAATCTTCGCGAGATGATTTCGAGCTCGTTACTGAATCTTTTTGAGTGAGGTTTTCGCAGGTGATAAGAAGATACATAGAAGAACAACTTCGATCATTGGAGATTCTCCGGATATATACTGTGTACAGCGCTAGGACGCTGGGAACAGGGTCGGAAAAGAACACAACGGGACTGAATTTCTATCAGCATAGACTACGATAAGAGCTGGACTTTGGAGGAGGAAAACGAGAGTTTTGAGCAACCGTTTCGGGCACTGTTTGATTCTGCTTGAAGCTGGAAGTACCCTCTACGCCGGCGTGTGTTGGATGGTTTCGGGGGCGAGCTGAGAATACCAGGATAATGGAGGGGACAGGGTTCGGTGGTGCTGTTGCAGAGAGGTTACGCTGCATAGGCACGCGTGCGGCTGCTTGCGCGCAGTGCAGCGACGTCACGGCGGCAAAGCGAGCCAGAGGGGAGCGGGGAGAGAGGAGGTGCTCACCGAGGTGTGGACAGCGACATGGTAGGCGACCGGAAGTCGTCGACGATGGCGAGACGGTGAGCGACCGGACACCGGGTGCGCGGGGCGGTGTGTTTGTCTGGTACAGGTTCTAGGACCAGGGATTGGAGGCCACGAAGGGGCGCTGGGCGACGGTCTGCTGCAGCATATGGTGGCACACCTGGGGACCTGGGAGCGTACACGAAAAACCCACGGGAGCATGAAGGACAACACCGAAGCAAACAACTGAACATGTTAGACATTCATGGTTGGGGTGTACAGGACGAAAGGGGAGCAGCGCCTGCGGTCTTGGAATTGGAAGGTTGAGAAGGGGAAAGGTTAGAGAATCTCACCATGAGGATGTGCGCTTGGTCAGAGACGACAAGTACAACTTGGATGCAATGAAATTGACGAGGAAGAGTTGGCTTCTGGAGGAGGAAGAAGAGAACAAAAACTGGTGGCGGCGCCGAACAGGTGATGGATGGGGCAGAGCTAGGGCTCGATGGGACGGCACCTGGTACTGCCTTTATAGGTCTCTGGGTACGCGCTGGTTCGTTCATCGCTTCGACAGCGACAGGAGAAGCTCTGGATGCGCTCCGAAAGGAGGAAGACAACGATAGAGAGGAAAACTGGCCCATTAGGAGCAGAAGGAAACGGGGAAGCTGGTGGTTTCGGCTAGGCCAAAAGGTCAAATGGGCTACGCTGAAGTTCCCTTCTCTGATTCTTTGATGTTTCTTTTTATATGTTCTAAAACCATTTGATTTATAATTTCTTTTGAATATTTTTTTTTCTCGGATTTTAAACAGAAGGTCGTGTAACAAAAGAGACTAAGAGGGAAGTAGAAAGAGATAAGATGATGCCTATGTAGACAAATTGGGCACTTTTACTAGATATGGGATTTAGGTTTTGGAAATTCAATAAAAACATTTCGGAAACTAGTGGAAACCTAGCAAGTGGATTCCAATATAAAAGAGGGAGAGGTATTAGTGATAGCAACAACACAATTGCAAGATTTAATATGATACTCAAATGCAATGTGGCATGATGACATGAGCATGATATCATGATGATGCAATGCACAAAAACAACGCGATTTTCTAGTAGTGGTTTTGCGGGATGCCACACAACACTACACAAGTGGTGAATGGTCAAAGGCTCAAACATTATATTTCTAGAGATTCTTATAATGAAGATGTTGATATTATTCAAATGGTGACTCCGGAAGAATTTATTAGAGACCAAACTCCGAAAGCGACAGAGTTCGTTTCCGATTAGGTAAAAGTGCTGGAAATCAAAGGTTCGTTAAAAACTTTTCTCTTTATAATTTTGTTGTTTTTATTACATATGGAAGGTTACGAGACGAAAAAGAGGAGGAAACGGAGCCCGGGTGGGCCACACCTCCCAGTGGCGCGGGCCCTGCTTGGCCACGCCACCAGATGTGATCACCCTGGAGCCCGTCTCCGTCCCGTTTTCGCCCAGTACCTTCCTTATGTCGTAAAACTTCGTAATATATAACCACCTGGATCCCCTGAGGTTCGTATATTATGTTCTCATCGTTTTTTTGTTTCGATCTGTTTCTGTCAGGCAGATTCTTAGTTTTGGAGCCTCAATGTCTTCCTCTGCATCACCCAAGGAGAATTCCTCCATAGACATCATCAAGGGAGCATCAAGTATTTCAATTAATTTTCTTTCTTTCTTGATTGGTTCATAAGCTTAGTATGCTTTAGTTAAGATCTTTTGTGTTTTCGAGGAAGATTGCATGTTTGTCTTTATCACTTGTATGTTTTTTTGTTTCCTTCAACTCTTTTTCTTGCTACCCAGCCTTGCTAGCCTAAAACCTGTATTGAGAGGGAACACTTCTAATGCATCCAATACTTGAACTTAAACCTATGCCATTTTATTCCACCATATCTACCTATTATCATTATTGCTATTCCAAGTAAATTCTCAAGATTCATCTATCTTTCAAATTAAAAATTCTTTTGTTATGTGAAAAAGTCTTGATGGCACACCTTATTTTCTTGCCCTTAATAAACTTGAGCCATTGTGTCATCTATGTTGTATATGCTTGCACTTATAAGTTGGAATTAGTAGAACCGTGTTGTCACGAGGAATGCTTTCAACACATGTACATATCTACTCAGTTGATATCGTGCTCTTTTTTATGGAAGTTTTCGGTGTGAAATAAAAGGGGAGCTTATAAGTCCATGGAGTTATGTATATGTGTTAGAGAAACTCCTGGGCCGCTAGCCTAAGCCATTCCTAATAATGGTGGAAACTTGCCGCATCACCATAGTGAGCAATCTATGAAGCATTCTTCTTATAAAAGAAGAGAGAGATTGAAAAGAAGAAAGAAGAGAAAAAAAACACCATTTTCCATGGTAAATAAGGAGATTGTTGAGATGCTCATTGTCTGCTTGCATTGTCATTTTGATATGGGATAGCTCCTGTATCATGGGTCAAGGGGTACCCCGTTGGCGGTTATCTATGATACACATATATTTACAATGACAAGAACTTACCGATAACTAAAGTTGAGTAGCATGAGGAGCGGCCCTCGTATTCAAGGGACATGAGATTGTCAACTTATACTTCGTCGAGCATATACTCCATCTTTGTTCACTTTAACCTTAATCACCTCAAGATGCTTATGCTAGGGGCAATGAGAGCTCAAAGCTAGTAAGTACCATAATATTTTGGAAGATCTTTATAAAACTTTAAATGCCTGCTTCCCTCTGCAAAGGGCCTTTCTTTTACTTCTTAGTTGAGTCACTAAACATATTCCTTTCTATATCCAGCAAGAATTTGAGTTGTTGTGTTTCAATCATTCATATGATGATTTATTCAATCATGTTTCTTATCCTCTTTGTTTTGCACAAAACTCTTATCTGAATGAGTATTACTTTGAAAGCTATCATTGTAAAAAGCCTTTTATGTCTGATCAAAAGAACTCTTGTTATAAACTTCTTTACAAAAGCTTTGCTTGAAAATTATGTGTGATTTGTTAGATGTTCTCTAAACAAGAACAAAGTTTGCCATTACCAATTATGATTTATCTTTATGCATCTTTATTGTGACTCCCGTACTCGTTGCAAGTTAAGTTATATAATGGTGAGTTGCTTTCTATTATGAGTTGTGTATTGGTAAGTGTGATGCTTCTTGTCCGTATTCTTTTTATCGACACTTCACTCCATAAAATTGTGGACATGTTTACTGAGCTCAGTTTTCGCTTGGGGACAACCGAGGTCTAAGCTTGGGGGAGTTGATACGTCCATTTTGCATCACTATTCTATATCATAATTTGCTGTTATTCATTGATATATTTCATATTAAGAGGTGTTACTTATGTTATTTCATCTATTTTTGCATGTTGGATGACTTTTGGAGGATGAACTGCCGGAGTCAGGATTCTGATGGAAAAAGCGGTGTTTTGATGCAATTTTCGCGAAGATCGGAAAATTCCAGAAAATACATGGAAATCCTATTTTTCGAGAAGACGAAGGAATCCAGAAGGGGAGGCAGAGATGGGCCACAGGGGGCCCACACCCCCACCCATGCGCGGGCCACCCTGGGCCGCGCCACCAGGGGTGTGGCCACCCTGGCCCACCTCCTGCTCTGCCCCTTCGCCTATATCTTCCTCCCGAAACCCTAAAGTTTGGGGAGCGACCACAGAAAGATTCCGCCGCCTCTGCGGGGCGGAAACCACAGAGAGAGAAAGATCTCTCCGGCAGACTGATTTCTGTCGGGGAAATTCCTTCCCGGAGAGGGGAGATCATCGCCATCAACACCGTCATCAAGCTAGACTTCATCGGGATCATCATCATCCATACCACCATCTCCACCTGCACCATCATCACCACTCCATCTCACTGTAACAATTGTGTTGAATCTTGCATAGTTCTTAGGGGAAACTTTCCCGGTGTTAATTACTTTTGTAGTTGATGCTTGTGAGTGGAACCATTGAATTATTGTTTATGTGCAGATTGTTGTTCATCATCATATCATCTCTAATCTTGATCCATATGATTTCTCGTGAGTAGTTTTTTTAGTTCTTGAGGACATGGGAGAAGTCATGTTGTTAGTAGTGGAATTGTGTTGAGGTATTATTCAATGGTTTGATATTTAAGTTGTGGTGCTATTCTTCTAGTGGTGTCATGTGAACGTCGACTACATGATACTTCACCATTTATGGGCCTAGGGAAATGCATTGTGTATTTGGCTACTAATTATGGGGTTGCCGGAGTGACAGAAACCTAAACCCCCATTAGGAAATCTTTGCACAAGGGAGTGTAGGATCTCAGAGTTTAAGGCTATGGTTAGGTTTTTTTATCTTAATTACTTTCTTGTAGTTGCGAATGCTTGCAGGAGTTTTAACCACAAGTATGTATTAGTACAAGTAAGGTCGGTACATTAGCACAATTTCACCCGCACAACACTTATCCAACCAAAGAAGATTAATCAACCATATGAAACAAAAGCACTTGACAATATTCCCATGTGTCCTCAAAAACGTTTGATCCGCATAACTAATACAACCAGCTTGTTCTTTGCTAAGAAAGGATTGGGCCACTTGCTTCAATTATTTGTTGTCTTTATTTATTTGCACTTTATTTCCTTGCATTATCAAAAAAAAACCTAAAAACCCGTTTGCTAGTATTTACAGTGAATTCTTGAGCCAGTACCACTAGTCAGCACCTTCTGCTCCTCGTTGGGATCGACACTCATATTTATCGAAAGTACTACGATATAACTCCTATATTTGTGGGTCATAATTTATCTGTCACGGTTAAATACATCGTTCGGCGCTCCCAGGACGCACCTGACCTACACGGGGGTGTGCAGGGACGCCGGACAAATGTTGGAAGCCTAGAACCAATAGGTGGACCTAAATTAATGGAATATGGGCCGCCGTTCAGCTTTCCCAGGTGCGGCGGCAGGAGGGGTAGACGACGCGTCTTGTCGTGGATGTGTTAGGGCCACACGGCGGCTTAATGCAGGCCACCGCTTATTCCGGTCCTTTCTTCCGCTTCTCACCGGCTATTTAAGCCACGCATCGTTGTTGCTCACTCTCACCACCACTTAGAGCATGGCCGCGCGCGCCGACATCCCGTCGCTGGACCCTCCCACTTCAGACGACGACGAGTTCGCCTAGAGCTCGAAGGCGAAGGAGGAGCTACCAGAAAGGAAGGAGTTGTAGCGAGTCCTTCTCGAATCTCTCGAGGAGGCTAATAGGCGTTAGCTGGAGGCCTGCACTGTCGAGGTGATCATGGAAATTTCCCAAGATATGGGGAGCATGGAGGAGCGTTGTCGTCTGCTAATGGAGGATGAGCGCTAGGTCCTTCTTCGTATCAACGAGCAGTCGGAGGCAGACGTCGCTCGCAAAGTTGTTAGCCTTGCCATGGTGGAGGAGGAGGAAGCCTGGCGGGCATGTGCAACTGCGATGGACAGACGACTCGCTGCTCCACACACACCAACGGCGACGACGCACCGGCGGGGAGTCGAAAAAAGAATGGTGAGGTGGGCTAAGAAGAAGGTCGAGTGTGAAGCAAAGGAATGGGGGTTATGTTGCTCTCGCCGAAAGGAAGACGATGACGACAACATTTAGATTTAGATTTAGATTTAGATTTAAATAAAGATTAGGTTCATTCAGTTTGTAAAATATCTTTCAAACATTTCGATGTTTTAGTTAAATCTCGTCAATTTTATTTTTCTTAAAAACACTATCAAAAACTTGCGTGAGATTGGACATCCCGATTCCACCTAAGATCAATTCGCAAGTGATAGACACCTACTTGCAACGACTGGAGATGCTCTAAGGTGCTGCAAGTGGCAGTTGGGTGGAGCCCCACTGACGAGGACCGAAACAGAATCCTTCAGTTGCTAGTGACCTCCGTTTCATGAAAAATACAAGTTTGCTAGCGACCGGGCCGTCATTTGAGCTCACCTACCGGCCTCGGCTGACGCGGCCGGGTCTCCCCCTGACGCCTCGCCGAGCTGCATCCTAGTCACGTCTCTCCTTTAAAAGATCGATTAGCAACAAAAGCTTACCCATGATCTTTCATGCTTTGCATCGGATCAATGCCGTGATACGGCTTCATATTTAACCAAAGTACTCTAGGGATACTCTAGCCCAAATGATTGCTGCTCTATTGTTAGCTAGTTCATGATCTAGTAATGGATTTTCTTCCTCTTCACATTCACTTGATGCACCTTGCGTACATGATTACTCATTCCTCCAGCAGCTGGGGTTGCAAAGCGGCGTTCGATCCGTTCCGTTTGGTAGACATATTTGCTAGTGTAGTTTAAAGATTTCAGAAAAACTAGTCTAATTTATACTAATTTTTGCTTTCGTGGATTTATGCATGTTGCCGCTTGCAAACCTACCGGCAATTGATCCACTTGCCAAGTTGCGGTACATAGTCCAAAGATGATGACTTGGCTACATAGCTTGTTGCATCAGATACGTCGTACTAATAAACCTGGCCACCGGGCTGCGATTTGGCGTGCCAGCCCGTGGGTCCGCCGCCTGCCTACCAACAGCCGAAAATTGGCACATATGTGCAAAATGAGAGCCCATGGGGGCTCGAAGTCACGACTTATCACTCTGCGAGTGAACGCTTAACCAACAGGCCAAGCAAACGTTGGTGATTCACTTCGTATTTGGTCCTTCTTATAGGATATATTAGGCAGGCCAACTGAAAATATCTGGCAGACCATGTGTTTCATGGACTAAACGTGCCGCAGGCCGGCCCTCTAGGCGCCGGTGCCATGCTCGGGCCTCAAGGCCAGGCCCCTGTGCCAGCCCGGCACAGAACGTGAGCTAGGCAGGCCGCGGTGTGCCGTGCTGGGTCAGGCCCGTTTAGGGTGTGCGGTGCCTAAGCCATGCCTGGCCGGCCCGTTGTCTAGGTTTGGGTACTAAGCCTATGCATACACGGTTCGGCTGGTTAACCAGTTTGGGCTAGTTCAAATTTTTATACTGCATCTAAACTTTAGATTTTATTTGTGAAGGAAAATAAACTAGGCTATAACTTTTCGGTTTGACAGGTTTGGCTGGTTTTAGTTTTTGCCCACACTTAAGGTACTACCAAGCATGACAGTGAGCTTGTCCGCCGCCCGAACCAAGGAGGAGTTGCCGAGAAGAACCCTGCCACCCCTTAACGTTAACAACGCCTTTTCTAGATAACAAACCAAAACAAACCTTTTCTAGATAACAAACCAAAACATGTGCACTTCATGTGCAAAGCCGACATAGTCCTGATCCTTGGTTCATGTTTAAACCCAAACATAGTATTGGGTTAAACCTAATACTATCATAGTGGATCATGAACCCAATACTATCATAGTGGATGTGAACCAAGGCATTGTTAACAACGCCTTGAAGTTTGGGTGCGGTAACATCATGTGCAAAGCCGACATAGTCCACATCCTTTTCTAGATAACAAACCAAAACAATTTGCACTTCCATATTAGTCAGATCAATAGAATCTTCGATTTTTTATGCAACACGGTAGTTAAAGTCTTTGCTCCTTACTACAAGGATTTTTGTAACTACCCCGTTACCGGCCTTACCTATCACAAGCGGGAAATTGTCGTATTCGAGAAAAAAATACCAAATTTATTAAATTCTAGAGAACTTCAAAGATTTTGGTCAATTTTCTCGATTGCAAGAGTCTTGCTGATTCTCTCCTTTTATTGTGGACTCTTAGGATAGGATGTTCTATTGTAGTACTTGCAACTCATCATAAGTTGGAAAAGAAATATCAATTTCTCGGCAGGCATAGGTCCGCCGTGGTCTGGTCTCCGGAGTAAATCCAGACGATTTCCACTTCTAGTAGAACGGGATACAATGTGTAAACAACCAATAAAAAAATCTTCTTGGTGGAAGTAGCTTGTTTCGGATAAGATACATTATCCCTGGATGAACGGGGCCATAAAACTACAAATCCTAGAGTTAAATCCCTTTTCGTTTGTGACAATAGATAATAAAATAAATGTGGATTTGGATGCCAAATGCACTTCGGCTACTAACCTATGCAGCTAGGAAGCTAGATCTTGGCATCTGCAAAAGGAGCAGTCTTAGTGGCCTCTTAAACAAATGAAGAGATAATGAATTGAGCATGCAAACCAAGGCTCAAACTACTTATCAGGATTGGCCGCACAAACGGAATGATATGGGCAAGATACCTGGCTCCAGCCCAAGTGTACAAGCGGGCTTTCTTGAGCAACAAAAGTACGCTAGGGAGCTTCGTGATCCTACTAATCACACGTTCGGATTGTCTTCTGCGTACACGGAGAACTCAGCTGGGTGCACGTACGGGTGGGCGAAAATATCTGAATTTTATGTGAGTGCACAAGTCTTATCCCTCAGATAAACAAAATAGTAATGCGGCATATTTGTTGTGTCTACCAATAGATGTGATTTGTATGGATTACTGTTGATCAAGGCTTACTAACAAAGGCTACCAGGTCTACCTTAAGACGCACCCATTTCTATATCCTCAACTCCTCAAGTGGATGATAAAGCCAAGTAGCCAAAGGTTCTTTTTAAGGGGAGATCAGCTAAGATTCATTATCATGGGATCGTTGCCAATCTTAGGCCCGTGCGCGTTAGGAATGGGAGACGAGTTAATTTAACTTTGATACGAGAAATGGTGTACCTCAGCTGATGTCGCTAGGAGATCGTGTAATGTATACAACAGTTGGTACAATGTGTTGGAATATTAGGCATAGTTTCCACGATTAATTTCAGAATATAAATTATGACAACAGCAACTACAATCACGTGAACCTCTAACATACTAGATGTATTGATCAACATGAACAGTAACAGATTATACGCACTAACAGCCATAGTAAAACAACAGATCTGTTGACGGTGTACGTGCTGATCGGTTGTCGATGTAGTCGTCGTTGGTGCAGTAGAATGACGAAGAAGTCGGCGTTGAAGACGATGCACACGAGGTCCGGCTTGACGACCGGGAAGACGCACCGTGATGACGAACTTGAGCAGTCGCGCGGAGCGCTTCCCAAAAACCTTATTCGCCTTCTCCCGTACAGGATCGCAATGACGAGTGGTTCCGGAGACCTGCTCTCCCGACCGCCGGTGCACGCCGGCAAGCGGGATGAAGTAGACTACGGTGGCGGCGCAAGCAGAGAGGATGGCAAAACCCTAGATTGGTTTGGTGTCGTGCGTTGTGGAAGCTGCATAGGCGTTTATATAGAGCAGCTCGGAAATCCCGTACAGGACACGAAGTGGACCAAGCCCACGTCACGCACGTTTGGGTTTTACAGATAGCCCATGATTTGGGAACGAACCGAATCCGCTAACTGTTGACACGTCTGTCTAACCGCACACATTTTCCTGAGCAGCAAAATAAAGCTCGGCTCAGCGAGATTCTCGCAACCCGCGGCGCGCGTGCGTCGTGGCGAGACGAGACGAGACGAGGCGAGCGAGCGAGTGTGCGTGCGTGCGAGCGGCGGCGTCGGAGGAGGAGGAGCGCGCATATAGCTCTCTTATTGTCACTCACTTACAAAGTGGTGCAACACTCCACCTTATAAGGTGGTGCAACTCTCCTTCAACTTTCTATATGGGACTAAATTTTAGCTCCCACAGCTCTTGCCACACACATATGTGAGCTGCCACCAACTTGGGCCAAATCACATATGGGCTTCCATATACATGGGCTTTGAGATTTAGGGAAAATATGAAATCACATATGGGTCTAATAATTTAGCCCATTATTTCTAACAATCCCCCACCAGATCTCAAATGCCCATTTGAAGATTTGCCAATCCTCGCTACTTGTTTATATACCAGTGTTTCAGCAGAGGCTGTTAAGTTGAACTTCCGCCTAGAATCTTGAACTACGTCTATCAACAACTTGAACAATGGACGAACCTTGAATTTCAAGTTTGGTGCCAATAGATTTTACTCAAAATCATAACTAGTACTTGGCTGCCAGTAGCCTACCCCGCGGGTTGGAGCATATGCGTCATACTCCCTGGTTTCTTCATGAGTTTACTAGAGATCACCCAAGTCTCATAGACCGCGACGTTTATAGTCGAGCTCATATAGGTGTGTTCTTTCAAGAATGTCCTGTAGGACGACATCTTTGCTAGTTAAAGCCAACAGAAACACATTAAGGCGTGTTGCCAACCTGCCTTACAGATTATGAGAGTTATGCATCTTCACATAGAGAGGGTTACAGAATACTCTCCTCAGTCCACCCACTAGCTTGTTCTTTCCAGGTCCTAATTCACGGGATCTCCGGTCACATAGGTTGGGTTACCACTAGGTGTGACATCCATGGGTCTCAACCCCATCTCCATCGATGCACTTTCTATCACATTTCGTGATAGTCCCTTTGTAAAGGGATCTGACAGGTTTTTGTTTGTTTGAATATACGCAACAGTTATTACTCCGGAGTTTCTTAATTTCCTGACAGACTTCAAACGTCTCTTCACATGTCTTGATGACTTTGCGTTATCCTTAGAATTGTTCACTTTGACAATCATAGTTTGGTTATCATAATTCAAAAGGATTGTCGGCACAGGTTTCTCAACCACAGGCAAGTTCATCAAGAGCTCACGTAGTCATTCTGACTCAACAGTGGCTGTGTCTAAAGCAGTAAGTTCTGCTTCCATAGTTGACCTCGTCAATATGGTCTGTCTACGAGATCTTCATGACACCGCACCACCTCCAAGGGTAAACACATACCCGCTCGTGGCGTAGAGTTCATCAACGTCAGAGATCCAGTTCGAATCACGATATCCTTCAAGCACAGTAGGGTGCCCTGAATAGTGAATCTCATAGCTCATTGTACCACATAGATAGCGCATGACCCTTTCAAGTGCATGCCAATGATCAATACCCGGGTTAGACATGAACCTACTCAACTTGCTCATAGCAAAAGAGATATCAGGTCTTGTAGCGCTTGCTAAGTACATGAGAGAACCAACAACTTGTGAATATTTCAGCTGATCTGTTGGTTCCTTCTTATTCTTCCATAATGTCAAACTAGGATCATAAGGTGTT
The DNA here is from genome assembly GCA_910589765.1 of Avena atlantica. Classification (NCBI taxonomy): domain Eukaryota; kingdom Viridiplantae; phylum Streptophyta; class Magnoliopsida; order Poales; family Poaceae; genus Avena; species Avena atlantica. Next base: position 439,235,895 of record OU342736.1, on the reverse strand, counting down.
GGAGAAGTCTTGCCATCAACAAAGCCAAATCGGCTCAAGACCTTCTCAACATAATGAGATTGCGTTAAAGTAATCCATTCGCGTTCTTAATAAGCTTGATGTTTAGAATCACATCAGCCTCTCCCAGATCTTTAATATCAAAACTCTTTGACAGGAAATACTTGACTTCATTTATCACTTTCATGTTTGTACCAAAGATAAGAATATCATCCACGTACAAACATAATATAACGCTATCGCCCCAACCATGGCGATAGTAAACACACCTATCAGCCTCATTAATGACAAAGCCAGTAGAAAGTAGAGTTCTGTCAAACTTCTCATGCCATTGCTTAGGTGCTTGTTTTAGGCCATATAAAGATTTTAATAACTTGCACACCTTTGTCTCTTCACCTTTTACCACAAACCCATCCGGCTGATCCATGTAGATCTCCTCTTCCAACTCTCCATTAAGGAAAGTTGTCTTCACGTCCATTTGATGAACGAGAAGACCATAAGAGGTAGCCAGGGATAGTAGTACTCGAATGGTGGTCAGTCTAGTGACAGGTTAATAGGTGTCAAAGTAATCGTCGCCTTCTTTCTGTGTGTAGCCCTTAGCTACAAGCCGCGCCTTGTACTTCTCAATAGTACCAGCAGGCCTTAGCTTCTTATTAAACGCCCACTTACCGCCCACATGTTTGCAACCATAGGGTCGTTCTGATAATTCCCAAGTTCCATTAGAAAGAATCGAGTCCATCTCATTTTGGACAGCTTCTTTCTAATCATCTGCATCAGGAGATGCATATGCCTCTGCAATGGATCTAGGAGTATCATCCACAAGGTACACGATGAAATCATTACCAAAGGATTTTGCAATCCTCTGTCTCTTACTCCTCGTGAGAGGTTCATCATCATCCTTCTCAAGGACTTCCTCATGTGGTTGTTCAGAATTCTCAATAGATGCACTAGATTCAGAAAGTATTTCAGAAGAAATTCTACCAATACTATGCATATCTTTCATAGGAAAAATATTCTCAAAAAATGTTGCATCACGAGATTATATTATAGTATCAACACGCATATCAAGTACCTCAGATTTAACCACTAGAAATCTATAGCCTACACTTCGTGGAGCATATCCTAGAAAGATGCAATCCACTGTCTTAGGTCCGAGCTTGCGTTTCTTGGGAATCGGTATGTTGACCTTTGTCAAACACCCCCAAGTGCGCAAATACGAAAGTGATGGTTTTCTCCCAGCCCACTCCTCATAAGGGGTCTTTTCTTTATTATTGTTAGGAACTCTATTCAGGACATGACATGAAGTCAACAAAGCCTCCCCCCACCATGCCTTTGATAGACCAGCAATGCCTAACATGTAATTCACCAAGTCAATTAGTGTGCGGTTTTTTCCTCTCGGCAGCCCCGTTAGATTGGGGCGAGTAGGGAGGCGTCCTCTCATGAATAATACCGTGTTCCTGACAGAATTCGTCAAATATTTTGGGAAAATACTCACCACCACGATCCGACCTAAGACGCTTGATCTTTCTCTCTAGTTGATTTTCAACTCCGGCCTTATAGATTTTAAAGTAATCTAAAGCCTCATCTTTAGTTTGCAACAAGTAAACATAGTAGAATTTAGTGTTGGAATTATTCCCTAGAGGCAATAATAAAGATGTTATTATTATAATTCTTGTTCATGATAAAGTTTATATTCCATGCTAGAATTGTATTAAGCGGGAACTTTAATACTTCTGTGGTTTGTGAACAACACCGTGTCCCTAGTACGCCTCTATGGACTAGCTCATTGATTAATGATGGTTAAGGTTTCCTAACCATAGACATGAGTTGTCGATTAATAATGAGATCATATCATTAGGAGAATGGTATGATGGACAGACCCAAACTAAGCGGAGCAATTAGATCGTGTCATCGTGTTCATCTTTACGAAGCTTTTTCTTATGTCAAATATTGTATTCCTTAGACCATGAGATAATACAACTCCCTGGTATCGGAAGAAAGCTTTGAGGTCATCAAACGTCATCCTATGAGAGGGTGATCATAAAGGTGTCTCTCAGGTGATCGGAAAGTACCTGTTGGGTTGTATGTATCGAGATGGGATTTGTCCCTCCCAAGTCAGAGAGATATACTTCGGGCCCACTCGGTAATCAATATCAACACCGCTTGTAAGCATATGGTTAAGGAGTTAATCACAAAGTGATATCGGATTACAGAACGAGTAAAGTACTTGCTGTGAACGAGATTGAACTAGGTATGACGGTACCGACGATCAGATCTCGGGCAAGTAAAATATCGCGCGACGAAGGGAATATATATATGGGATTGATTGAATCATGGCATCGTGGTTCATCCGATACGATCATCGATGGATGTGTGGGAGTCAATATGGGTTTCCAGACTCCGCTGTTGATTATTGATAGAAGATCATGTCTGCATATTCTCGAACCCGAAGGGTCACACACTTAACGTGTCTCGACGCTAGGATAGATTGGATAATTGGTTTATGAGTTTTTGTTCGGAGTCTCGGATGGGATCCGGGACATCACGAGAGGTTCCGGAATGGTCCGGAGAATAAGATTCATATAAGGCAATGCAGTTTTTGGAGTTCGGAATTGTTTCGGGTTAATAGATATTGTATCGGAAGCTTCTAGAACCTTCTGGAGGGGGACCAACGTGGCCCCACCTGCCGGGAGGGGGCATGGGCCTATGAGGGACTTCCCTGGCCGCATTGGGCCAGGGGCACAAGGCCCCATAGGGCCCAGCCGGCCAACCTAGGGCAAAACCCTAGGAGAGCTTCTAGAAGGGGGGAACTTGCCCCCCACTCCTCCCTCCTTGGACGCCGGCCCTAGGGCTTGGGGTAGGGGCAAGGGCTGGCCGCCCACCCCTCTATATAAAGAGGACTGGGGGCTCACCCCCTCACACACCTCCTCCTCAAGCCCTAGCCGCCCTGCTGCCCTCCTCTCTCTCCCTCCCGACTGCACGTATGCGAAAGCCCTACTGCAGAAACTCTCCACCACTTGCACCGCGCCGTCGCGTTGTAGATCCAATCTGTCTCTCCACCATACTTGCTGGACCGAGGAAGGAGGAGACGTCTAGGTGCCGCACGTGTGCATCTCTCGGAGGCATCGCCACTTGCGGTGTTAGATCGGATCGGATCGCGAGGAGGAGAAGCGAGTATGACTACATCACCCACGTTCTGACGAACGTTCCGTTGTGCGAATCTTCAAGGGTATGAAGATCTCATCTAATCCCCCTCATTGTTTGCATCTCCTAGATTAGATCTTGGCTTTCCCGTTCGCATCCGTAGAATTTTTTTGATTTACTATGCTGCAAAACCCATCAATGGTATCAGAGCTAGATCTATGCGTAGATGTGTTTCACGAGTAGAACGCAACATGATTGTTGCGGGCGTTGATGTTTTCTGTTGCAAGCCTCTTGTTTGTGTTCTTCTTATGACGCGGGATAGTGAGATCGAAGCGGTCCAGGCCAACTTTACGCGACGTCGTTCGCGAGACCGGCTCCGCACTTGACGTGTGGCTTGTTCCACACATGCGGCTGGTGGATGCCAGTTTCTCTCACTATAGTTTTCATGGGATTTACACCGGAGTTTGGCAACCATAATATCACCGTTGTGGCTTTCCGTAGGTAAGAATCGTTCTTAGCTTTTGCTACTCCCATAAGCCACATAAAACATGCAACAACAAAGTAGAGGCGTCTAACTTGTTTTTGCAGGGAGTGTTTTCTGTGATATGGTATGGCCCAAGATGTGATGTGTATGTTGTATGCAATGATCATGTTTTGTAATATTTCACGACTTGCATGTGATGAGTACACAACCAGCAGGAGCCATATGGTTGTCTTTATAATTGTGTATGACCTGTGTGTCAACTTCTTATACGCCATGTAATAGTTTCACTTTATCGCTAAGTAGTTAGCAATAGTTGTAGTTGCTATTCGTGGTGGAGGCAATCATGGTGGAGTGATGGAGATCATGCCGGCACGCACAAGATGGAGATCATTGCGCAAAGATTGGCTATACCATGTCACATAAAGTTATATGCATGTGATGTTTATCCTTTTATGTATCTTATTATGCTTAGATCGCGACGGTAGCATTATAAGATGATTCCTCACTTAAAGATCAAGATAAAACTGTGTTCTCCCCATGTATGCACTGTTGCGAAAGTTCGTCGTGTCCAAGCATCACGTGATGATCGAGTGCTATAGACTCTATGTTCACATACAACGGGTGCAAGCCAGTTTTGCACACGCGGAAATAGTTGGGTTTGACTTGACGAGCCTAGCATGTACATACATGGCCTCGGAACACATGAACCGAAAGGTTAAGCATGAGTCATATGAATGATATGATCGACACTTCGTTGTCCACCACTGAAACCACATCTCTTCTCGTGAAGATCGGATTAGGTGTGGTGAATTTGGATCATGTTCACTAAACAACTTGAGGGATGTTGAATTTAGTGGGAGTTCATCTAGTAATTTGATTAAAAGTTGAACTAGTTATCATGAACATAGTCTAATTTATACTTGCAAATATTGTAGATCAAATGGCTAAGTCCAACTTCAACTTCAAAGTTTTTGCTGAGAAAGAAAAGCTTAGAAACAATGGGTCTAACTTCACCAACTGGTTCCGCAATCTGAGAATCATTCTATCTGGCGGTCAAAGGGACTATGTCCTTGAGAATGTGCTAGGTGACGCCCCTGCTGTAGATGCGCCGGCTGATGAGAAAGCTGTCTATCATTCGCGCAAAGATGATTATGGTGTGATTAAGAGAACCATGTTGTTTGCTATGGAATCGGACCTTCAAAATCGTTTTGAAGACTATTCCGCGCCCTTTGAGATTCTTGAGGAGCTGAAAACTATGTTTCAGACTCAGGCCCATTCTGAGAGATATGATATCTCTGACAAATTCTTTAACTGCAAGATGGAGGAAGGGAGTTTCGTTAGTGAGCACGCCATAAGGATGTCAGGCTACACTCAACGCCTTGAGCAACTGGACTGCAAGATTCCAGAGGAGCTCAAGATTGACAGGGTTCTGCAATCACTCCCTCCCAGCTACAAAAGTTTTGTAGTGACTCATAATCAGATTGGTTCCACTGATACGATCACCGAGCTCTTCGCAAAGCTGAAGGCTGTGGAGGTGGACATCAAAAAGGATAATCATGTGTTGATGGTCAACAAGCCCGCCACCTTCAAGAAAGGTAAGGGTGCAAAGAAGCCCTTCAAGAAAGGCGGCGGCAAGCGCGTTGCCTCTGCTGAGAAGAAGCTCAAGTCTGGACCCAAGCAGGACACTGAGTGCTTCTATTGCAAGGACAAGGGTCACTGGAAGCGCAACTGTCCGAAGTACTTAGAGGACAAGAAGGCTGGCACCATCAAAGGTATATTTGATATACATGTTATTGATGTTTTCCTTACTAGCCCTCATTGTAGTGCCTGGGTATTTGATACTGGTTCAGTTGCTAATATTTGTAACTCGAAACAGAAGCTACGGAATAGATGGCGGCTTGCGAGGGATGAGGTGACGATGCGTGTTGGCAACGGATCAAGAGTTGATGTGATGGCCGTCGGCACACTCTCCTTAGTTTTACCTTCGGAATTAGTTTTAAACCTTAATAAGTGTTATTATGTGCTTGCATTGAGCATGAACATTATTTCTGGATTGTGTTTATTGCAAGACGGTTAGTCATTTAAATCGGAGAATAATGGTTGTTCTATTTATATGAGTAACATCTTTTATGATCATGCACCTGCTGTGAATGGTTTATTTCTCCTGAATCTCGAAAGGGATGAAACACACATCCATAACATTGAGGCTAAGAGATGCAAAGTAGATAGTGATAATACTACTTATTTTTGGCACTGTCGTCTAGGTCATATTGGTGTAAAGAGCATGAAGAAACTCCATTCTGATGGACTTTTGGAGTCTCTTGATTTTGAATCATTTGACACATGCAAACCATGCCTCATGGGCAAGATGATCAAAACCCCGTTCTCCGGAATGATGGAGCTAGCAACGGACTTGTTGGAAATCATACATACTGATGTATGCGGACCGATGAGTGTTTCGACGCGCGGTGGATATCGCTATTTTCTCACTTTTACCGATGACTTAAGTAGATATGGGTATATCTATTTAATGAAACATAAATATGAAACATTTGAAAAGTTCAAGGAATTTCAGAATGAAGTGGAGAACCATCGTAACAGAAAGATTAAGTTTCTAAGATCCGATCGTGGAGGTGAATATTTGAGTTATGATTTTCTCACGCATCTTAAAGCAAGCAGAATCGTTTCGCAACTCACGCCACCTGGAACACCATAGCGCAATGGTGTGTCTGAACGCCGGAATCGAACTCTATTAGATATGGTCCGATCAATGATGTCTCTTACTGATTTGCCGTTATCATTTTGGGGTTATGCATTAGAAACCGCTGCATTCACTTTAAATAGGGCACCATCTAAATCCGTTGAGACGACACCGTATGAACTGTGGTTTTGTGCTAAACCTAAGTTGTCGTTTCTTAAAGTTTGGGGATGCGAAGCTTACGTCAAGAAGTTGATGCCGGACAAGCTCGAACCCAAAGCGGAGAAATGTTTCTTCATAGGATACCCTAAGGAAACTATTGGGTATACCTTCTATCACAGAACCGAAGGCAAAGTGTTTGCCGCAAAGAACGGATCCTTTCTTGAGAAGGAGTTTCTCTCGAAAGGAGTGAGTGGGAGGAAAGTAGAGCTAGACGAGGTTGTTGAACCTTCTCTTGAATTGGAGAGTAGCGCAGCACCTGAAATTGTTCCAGTGCCGCCTGCACCAACAATAGAGTAAGCTAATGACAAGGATCATGAAGCTTCGGACGATGCTGCTACTGAATGTCGCAGGTCGACAAGGTCGCGTGCCCCTCCTGAGTGGTATGGCAACCCTGTCTTGACTGTCTTGTTGGTAGAAGACAGTGAACCTACGAACTATGAGGAAGCGATGATGAGCCCAGACTCTGAGAAATGGCTAAAGGCCATGAAATCCGAATTGGGATCCATGAGCGAAAACCAAGTATGGACTTTGGTGGACCCTCCTAGCGAGCGAAAGGCCGTTGAGTGCAAATGGATCTTCAAGAAGAAAACAGACGCGGATGGTAATGTTACCGTCTATAAAGCACGACTTGTCGCAAAAGGTTTTCGACAAGTTCAAGGTGTTGACTACGATGAGACTTTCTCTCCCGTAGCGATGTTTAAGTCCATTCGGATTTTATTAGCAATTGCTGCATTTCATGATTATGAAATATGGCAGATGGATGTCAAGACTGCTTTCCTCAATGGCAACATTGATGAAGAGTTGTATATGATGCAACCCGAAGGTTTTGTCGATCCTAAGGATGCTGATAAAGTATGCAAACTTCAGCGTTCCATTTATGGACTGAAGCAAGCATCTCGGAGTTGGAACCTTCGTTTTGATCAAGTGATCAAGAGCTTTGGATTTGTTCCAAATTGCTACGAAGCTTGTATCTACAAGAAAGTGAGTGGGAGATCGGTGACATTTCTGGTACTATATGTGGATGACATATTGATTATTGGAAATGACATTAACATGCTTAACGATGTGAAGAGTTATTTGAACAAGTGTTTTTCAATGAAAGACCTAGGTGAAGCTGCTTATATATTGGGCATCAAAATCTATAGAGATAGACAAAGACGCCTGATAGCTTTAAGCCAGAGTACATACCTAGACAAAGTTCTGAAAAGGTTCAGAATGGATAAGGCAAAGAAATGTTCAGTGCCTATGTTGTCAGGTAAGATATTGAGCAAGGCTCAGTGTCCAGCTATGGTAAATGATAGAGAAGCTATGAGCAAAGTGCCTTATGCCTCGGCCATAGGTTCTATCATGTATGCCATGTTGTGTACTAGACCGGATGTGTCCAATGCTCTTAGTTTGATGAGCAGATATCAAAGTGATCCAGGAGTGGAACACTGGACAGCCGTGAAGAACATCCTAAAGTACCTAAATAGGACTAAAGAAATGTTCTTAGTCTATGGGGGTGATGAACAGCTCGTCGTAAAAGGTTACGTCGACGCTAGTTTCGACACCGACAAGGATGGTTCTAAATCTCAGACAGGATACGTTTATATTTTGAATGGAGGAGCTGTGAGCTGGAGAAGCTGCAAGCAAAGCGTGATCGCGGGATCTACAGTAGAAGCGGAATACATGGCTGCTGCAGAAGCGTCAAGTGAAGGAGTTTGGATCAGGAACTTCATCACTGAGCTTGGCGTGGTTCCAAGTGCATTGGACCCACTGGAGATATTGTGTGACAACACTGGCGCCATAGCACTCGCTAAGGAACCAAGATATCATCCAAAGACCAAGCATATCAACCGCAAGTTTCATATAATCCGAGATTATATAGCAGATGGAGATCTGAAGATTAGCAAAGTACATACAGATCTGAATGTCGCAGATCCATTGACTAAACCTCTTCCACGTGCAAAACATGATCAGCACCTTAGTGCCATGGGTGTGAGATTGTTGCCAAATGTAAACTAGATTATTGACTCTAGTGAAAGTGGGAGACTGTTGGAATTATGCCCTAGAGGCAATAATAAAGATGTTATTATTATAATTCTTGTTCATGATAAAGTTTATATTCCATGCTAGAATTGTATTAAGCGGAAACTTTAATACTTGTGTGGTTTGTGAACAACATCATGTCCCTAGTACGCCTCTATGGACTAGCTCATTGATTAATAATGGTTAAGGTTTCCTAACCATAGACATGAGTTGTCGATTAATAATGAGATCATATCATTAGGAGAATGGTATGATGGACAGACCCAAACTAAGCGGAGCAATTAGATCGTGTCATCGTGTTCATCTTTGTGAAGCTTTTCTTATGTCAAATATTGTATTCCTTAGACCATGAGATAATACAACTCCCTCCTATCGGAAGAAAGCTTTGAGGTCATCAAACGTCATCCTATGAGAGGGTAATCATAAAGGTGTCTCTCAGGTGATCGGAAAGTACCTGTTGGGTTGTATGTATCGAGATGGGATTTGTCCCTCCCAAGTCGGAGAGATATACTTCGGGCCCACTCGGTAATCGATATCAACACCGCTTGCAAGCATGTGGTTAAGGAGTTAATCACAAAGTGATATCAGATTACAGAACGAGTAAAGTACTTGATGTGAACGAGATTGAACTAGGTATGACGGTACCGACGATCAGATCTCGGGCAAGTAAAATATCGCGCGACGAAGGGAATATATATGGGATTGATTGAATCCTGGCATCGTGGTTCATCCGATATGATCATCGATGAATGTGTGGGAGTCAATATGGGTTTCCAGACCCCGTTGTTGATTATTGATAGAAGATCATATCTGCATATTCTCGAACCCAAAGGGTCACACACTTAACGTGTCTCGACGCTAGGATAGATTGGATAATTGGTTTATGAGTTTTTGTTCGGAGTCTCGGATGGGATCCGGGACATCACGAGAGGTTCCGGAATGGTCCGAAGAATAAGATTCATATAAGGCAATGCAGTTTTTGGAGTTCGGAATTGTTTCGGGTTAATCGGTATTGTACCGGAAGCTTCTAGAACCTTCCGGAGGGGGACCAACGTGGCCCCACCTGCCAGGAAGGAGACGTCGAGGTTCCGCACGTGTGCATCTCTCGGAGGCATCGCCACTTGCGGTGTTAGATCGGATCAGATCACGAGGAGGAGAAGCGAGTACGACTACATCACCCACGTTCCGACGAACGTTCCGTTGTGCGAATATTCAAGGGTATGAAGATCTCGTCTAATCCCCCTCGTTGTTTGCATCTCCTAGATTAGATCTTGGCTTTCCCGTTCGCATCCGTAGAAATTTTTTGATTTACTATGCTGCGAAACCCATCAGTGGTATCAGAGCTAGATCTTCTTCTTCTTGAAGGTAGTAGTCTTTTCAGGCTTGTTGAACGAGGGTTTATAGTTCCCTTTGTTCTTGCCGAAGGTCTTCTTCTGCGCCATGTAGGCGCTAGACTGACCCTCGCCTCCTCTCTCAGCAGTGTCCTTAGCCCGAGCCTTCTCCTCAACATCAAGAGACGCTATCAGGTTTTCAACCGATATCTCCTGTCTCTTGTGTTTGAGAGTTGTGGAAAAGTTCCTCCACGAAGAAGGCAACTTAGCAATAATGCACCCAGCCACAAACTTGTCGGGTAAGATACACTTGAAGATTTCAAGCTCCTTGGCAAAGCATTGTATCTCATGAGCTTGCTCAACTACAGAACGGTTGTTAACCATCCTGTAATCATGAAAGTTCTCCATGATGTACAACTCACTATCAACATCTGCTACACCGAACTTAGCGTTCAGTGCCTCCGAGAGCTCTTTTCCATCTTTTATGTGCATATACACATCAAATAGCTTGTTGTCAAGAACACTCAGAACACATCCCACAAAGGCAAGATTGGTTTCCTTGAACTTGTTCTGAATCTCGTCAGATGTAGTTCCTTCAGGTAAACCCTCACTAGCCTCGAATACTTTCAGATCTTGCAACCACATAGTGGTCTTATACTGCCACCTCTTAAAATGAACACCGGTAAACTTTTCCGGGCTTCATAGCATCGGCCAAGTGTCCCATGTTTCATTCAGAAAATTGCCTAAAATAAGGTTTTTGGATTGTTGGATTATTAGGCATAATTTCCACGATTAATTCCAGAATATAAATCATGACAACAGCAGCTACAATCACGTGAACCTCTAACATACTAGATGTATTGATCAACATGAACAGTAGCAGATTATACGCACTAACAGCCATAGTAAAACAACAGATCTGTTGACGGTGTACGTATTGATCGGTTCTCGATGTAGTCACCGTTGCTGCAGTAGACTGACGAAGAAGTCGGCGTTGAAGACGACGCGCACGAGGTCCGGCTTGACGACCGGGAAGACACACCATGATGACGAAATTGAGCAGTCGCGCGGAGCGCTTCCTAAAAACCTTATTCGCCCTCTCCCGTACAGGATCGCAAAGGCGAGTGGTTCCGGAGACCTGCTCTCCCGACCGCCAGTGCACGCCGGCAAGCGGGATGGAGTAGACTATGGTGGCAGCGCAAGCAGAGAGGATGGCAAAACCCTAGATTGGTTTGGTGTCGTACGTTGTGAAAGCCGCACAGGCATTTATGTAGAGCAGCTCGGAAATCCCGTACAGAACACGAAGTGGACCAAGCCCACGTCGCGCACGTTTGGGTCGGTTACAGATAGCCGAGATTCCCGTAACCCGCAACCC